>CM059426.1:202119701-202801594 GCA_030390025.1 Squalus acanthias
CCCCCCCCCTCTCCCTCCCCGCCCCCTCCCCTCCATCCGCTCTCCGTCCCTCCCCACCCCCTCGCGCTCTCGCTCTCTCCCGTTCACCCTCGCGCGTTCTTTCTCCCCTTCCTTCTTTTCCTCCCCCCGCACGCGCCCCCCTCCCCTCGCACGTGCCATTCCCAAAAGATACGTTCGCCCAAGTGCTATCCTTTTTTAAAATCTTGTCAACTGACTTGTGCTGGGTTACAGTTCCCCTGGCATTAGCTGCTCTCCAGTACCTTGCCCCATGTGCTGCGCAGGGCACTCTGGCTAATCTTTGGATTCCCTAGTCTAGGGCTCCTGAAGCCAAATGGATCACCCATCCTGCTGCGCTGGCTCAGATCAGCAATCTGGTGCTTTTTAGTTCACACTGACAGGCCACATCTGCATTTTCGTGGTGGGTAGTTTTTGAATAACTCAGCTTCTCTCAAACGTTTGTTTGTGAATCTTGCTCATGTTTCTGATGTATCTCTCTCATAACTTGAAACCTCATGAAGGGAGATCAACCTATTTGTCTAATTTAGGGTTTTAAAAAAAACTCTTGTATGTAGTTTGTAAATACATTATCAAACTGGCTTTTAAACTTTTCAGGTTTGTGGAACCTTAATTTTATTTTTAATTAAGTAGCGATGTTGATTATGTAAAAACTGATACTAATGTAAGTGCTCTGACTGGCTTTGTTGTCCTCTCCGTACTTAAAATCTTTGTTAAAACTGCTGAGCAACTTCTGACCAGGAAGTCTAGTCTGCAGGGTATTTGATGTGCTCAGAAGTAAAGTAATTGCATCTTTAATAATCGTAAGCTATTTAAACTCAGCTAATTTAAAATAGATAAGATTGGCTTCTAGAACGTTGCTACAGCACAATATATGGCTGAAAATAGACAGTTTTGGGTTGTTTGTGATTTTTTTCATTACACCTTTTCAGTGATTCCTTCCTTACTGGCCCTGTATGATTTTCGGAAAACCTCCTCCTTGCTTTTTTAGCCTTGTATATTTGTAACTCTAATTTTAAAATTGCTTCCTTTTTGTTTTTCTTTCTGGGTATTTTTGTGACTGGAAGGCTGTTTCCAGTTGGGTTCCGCAGGGCTCAGTACTAGGTCCCTTGCTTTTTGTGGTATATATCAATGATCTAGACTTGAATATAGGGGGTATGATTAAGAAGTTTGCAGATGATACTAAAATCGGCTGTGTGGTTGATACTGAAGAAGGAAGCAGTAGACTGCAGGAAGATATCAATAAATTGGTTAGGTGGGCAGAACAGTGGCAAATGGAATTCAATCTGGAGAAGTGTGAGGTAATGCATTTGGGGAGGGCTAACAAGGAAAGGTAATACACATTAAATGGTAGGACACTCAGTAGTGTAGAGGAACAAAGGGACATTGTAGTGCATGTCCACAGATCCCTGAAGGTAGCAGGCCAGGTAGATAAGGTGGTTAAGGCATACAGAGTGCTTGCCTTTATTAGCTGTGGCATAGAATACAAGACAGGGAGGGTTATGCTTCAACTGTATAAAACACTAGTTAGGCCTCAGCTAGAGTACTGCATGCAGTTCTGGTCACCACATTACAGGAAAGATGTGATTGCACTAGAGAGGGTACAGAGGAGATTTACAAGGATGTTGCCGGGAGTAGAGAATCTTAGCTATGAGGAAAGACGATAGGCTGAGTCTGTTTTCCTTGGAACAGAGGAGGCTGAGGGGAGACCTTATTGAGTGAGGTGTATAAAATTATGAGGGGCATAGATAAAGTGGATAGAAAGGACCTATTTCCCTTAGAGGGATCAAAAATAAGGGGGCACAGATTTAAAGTAATTGGTGGAAGGTTTAGAGGGGATTTGAGGGGAAATTTCTTCACCCAGAGGGTTGTGGGGGTCTGAAACTCACTGCCTGAAAGGGTGGTAGAGGCAGGAACCCTAACCACATTTAAAAAGTACTTGGATGTGCACTTGGGATGCTCTAACCTGCAGGGCTACGGACCAAGAGCTGGGAAGTGGGATTAAGCTGGATAGCTCTTTGTTGGCCGGCGCGGACACGATGGGCCGAAATGGCCTCCTTCCGTGCTGTAACTTTCTATGATTCTATGATTTTCTTGTAAGATCTTCCCTTTCTTTTCTGTTCTTTTGGTGAGTTGAGTGCAGCAGACTGACCAAGACAAGGTTTCATTGCAGAAATTTCTCAACTAGTACATTGAATATAAAATAGACTTTTGACTTTCAACTTTGATTGAAACTAATACGTGGACCATATGAAACATTAAAGTAACTTTTCAAGACCAGCAAAAGCACTTTAGAATGGCAGCAGATATTTGCTGACATGAAGTTGTTGCTGAATTTTAGTTTTTTTTTTAGTGACTGCCTTTTTGCTATTGTGAAGCACTAATGACCTGTTTGACATGAAGTAGTAAATCTGTACCTTGAGGCCTTTTGGTGTTCTTTGGTTCATGTACTAAGTACAACCCCTTTTCTCTTGTGCAGCCTTCAGTTTGATCCAGCGCCTCGCCGTGGAGAGCCTCATGTCACTCGCCGTACTCCAGACTATTTCCTGTAAAGAGTTCTTAATTGTACACTACAACCACGCCAGCAGTTCACCTGCTACAGAAAAAGCAACAATAATTTAAATGTTTTTCTAAAATTACTTCTGTTTGTCACAACTTAATAGCATTAACACGGACCAAACGTGCCATACTGAAGGCAGTCCTATGCCTGGAGCATTGAGCACAATTTGATGGTGATTACTCTTTTTTTGTTTCAGTATGGAGGGGGGGGAAATGGTATTCAGTCCTAACAGTCAGATTTTGCCTGCTGTTACATGTCATTTTGTTTTACCCAGAGACTGTGAAATATTGATGTACAAATGATATGATAAGCAGGTCCAAATGCAACATTCATGACATTTTTAGTTGTAGTTTTACCAGGCATGTATTGCTTTCCAGTACCTTTTTTTTGAGTAAGAGGCACACAACACCTGTTCTGAATGTACGCTATGAACGTTTGAAGGGGACTCGCAATGCCCCTTCTGGAGTGTTAGAGAAAATGTCCCTTTTCAATGTTTAAATCACTGTTCTGTGTTACTGTACTTTTTTCTGTATATATTTGACATAAAAGTGCTTGCAACTTAACTTGGTGTATTTGAACAATAAACTACTTCAAATAATCAGTCACTGGGTTCCTGTAAGATAATTTAGGTAATTAAATCAAAAGTTGTAGTTTCTCTCCATTTGAAATGAAATCACAGTTGTTATGAGCAAACATACTCAAACTTTCTGAAGTCTTGTTTAATTTTTTTCACTTAGGTTTTCTTCTTCCTCTAATAAAATACAAAACTTAAACTACGGACTGGTTAATGTGGTCTCATCCATTCTTCCCCAGACATCTTACACCTTGATCGCTGCAGTCAGTTTAATTTTTATTAAACGTAAGTTGCCTCTGAAACTTCTAGAATCATTTCGCTTTCTGCTCCCCCTCAAGCTTTTAAGAAGGATTTCCGTTTTGGGGAATCATAGTTAGTGGGTGTTCTTTTATGGAATTTCACACTTTCTACCCTGTCTATTTGTTTTACGGAAACACTACAGTTTTTTTTTGCTAGAATCATTAACTATGGTATAAAATGCTGCATATATGTTCAGCATTTGAGTGGTTCTGTGGTGATGTCACCTAGCTGGTCAATAGACTGCGTCAATAGTCAAATCAATGAGTCAAACCTAATTAATGTTTATATACCAGAAGCAATAGTTTTTCTTATTTAAAGACTTTCCAAAGTTAAAATTTGGACAATGTTGGGGGTAATTCATATTTCTAATCAAAATATTAGTCTTAATTATAAAATACACAAAATAATGTTGGAAACACCATTGTTTAAAGGATTAAATTATGAGGCATAAACTTGAGGGATGATCTTATCGAGGTGTTTAAAATGATAAAGGGATTCAACAAGGATAGATACAGAAAAACTATTTCCTATGGTTGGGGAATCCAGAACAAGAAGGCACAATCTTAAAATTAGAGCTAGGCTACTCAGGAGTCAAATAAGGAAGCACTTTTTCCCCCCACAAAGGATGGTGGAAATCTGGAACTCTTTATTTTCCCTCCCCCACCCCCTTCCTCCCTCCAACCTGCCCAAAAAAAGGCTGAGTCAACTGAAATTTTCAAGACTGAGATTAATATATTTTTGTTGGGTAAGGGTATCAAGGATATGGAGCAAAGGTGTGTCAATGAATGGCAGGAGAGGCTCAAGGCCTACTCCTATGTTCCAGGTCAGTCAGCATCTGTGGAAATAATAGAGAAGTTGCTTTGGGCAACTATGAGGTCTGAATTGCTGCCTCAAGATTGTCCCTATGTGATTTCCTAGCGTGTTGAATCAAGTCACAAGAGCATTTTTAAGATTTGGCCCCATGTCTCTTATAGCAACCATGTGAGTGTTCGCATGAGAAATGCCCACAAAGTGCTGATGATCTGCACCACTAAGGCCTCTGATGCAGAGGGCACAATTGTTGCCATGTGCTTCTTGGCAGACAGCCCAGACCCAGATAGTGGGCTCCGACCCAGACCTTCTCAATGTCGACATTAGCTCAGGGGCAGCATGCGTGCCTCTGGGTCAGAAGGTTGTGGGTTCAAACCCCACCCCAGAGACTTGAGCACATAATCCAGTCTGGTACTTCAGTGCAGTACTGAAGGATGAGATGTTAAACTGAGTTCCCGTCTACATTCTCAGGTGGGCGTAAAAGATCAATTTGCGCTTTTTTGAAGAACAGCAGGGGAGTTCTTCTGGTGTCCTGGCGTGGCCAATATTTATTCTTCAACATCACTAAAACAGATTATCTACACAAAGGAAGGTGGTTGTTGAAGGCCAATCATCTCAGCCCCCAGGACATCATTGCAGGGGTTCCTCAGGGCATTGACCTACCCAGCCATCTTCAGCTGCTTCATCGATGACCTTATGATGGAGGGAAGATCAGAAATGGGGCTGTTCGCTGATGATTTCAGTGTTCAGTTCCATTTGCCATTCCTCAAATAATGAAGCAGTCTGTGCCCGCATGAACAATATCCAGGCTTGGGCTGATAAGTGGAAGTAACATTCATGGCGCACAAGTGTCAGGCAATGACCATCTCCAACAAGAGAGAGCATAACCACCTTCCCTTGATATTCAATGGCATTAACATTGTCGAGTCCCCCACTGTCAACATCCTAAGGGCTACCATTGACCAGAGACTGAATTAGAACAGCGACATAAATGCCGTGGTTACTAGAGCAGGTAAAGGCTGGGTGTTCTACAGCGAGTGGCTCACCTAATTCCCCGAATCCTCTCCACTACCTACAAGGCACAAATAGCTCCCAAAACACTTGAGATTCAACACTATCCAGGACAAAGCAGTATCTTGATCCTCATTCCCATCCACTGGCCTAAACATCCACTCCCCACCATCAGTGTACCCTGCCTGCAGTTCACAGGTGTCCTGGCCAATATTTATCCCTCAACCAACAGCTAACACAGATTGGCCCAGAATTTGCAGTCAGTGGCGAAGCAAAGGTGTTCACCGCGGGCCCCAAAGTAAGCTTCACACAAAGATCTCACAATCTCTGTCGAGAAGTTCAGGTTTTCTAACAGGTAATTCAAATCAACGGAGTATAGTGGGACTCGTATAGTGAGAGCAGCTGTGATGTCAACAAGCTGTCTAAGCAGCCAATCAAAATGCAGAATTCTCACAGACAGTGAACCAGGATGTGGGTAAGCTCTTAAAATTCTAACTTTTAAAAAATGTTAAGAGAACGCAAAACAAAGATTGGGATTCTCACATGGGGAAAAGGCAAACCTGAAATAAAGATGAACAAACTTTGAAAAAAAAATTTTTTTTTTTAAGTTTCTTAAAAACATTAATTTTTATTAAATGGATAAATTTGACACTGCACAAAATTAAAATTAGTTTGTTTAGCGGTCAATATGCTGTTAAAACCCCAGTTATACCTAATGCCTTTGGGTCTAACCGTAATTACTGCGGAAAAGCCGAAGTTTTCGTCAGTTTCCATGATTTGAGAGATTTCACTGATTGCCGGCCCTGTGGGTGGGGAGGGGGCACAGCGCAGCCTGTGGAGGAGCAGTGAATGACAGACCACAACTTCAGGATTTCCGCATTAGGCTCTGCATGCGCTAGATCCTGAAATTGCAGTCAGTTTCAAAGGCGAAATGACAGTGAACACTGCTAATTCAACCGTCATCAGGACCGCAATTTCCGGCCCATTATCTGGTCATTATCACATTGCTGTTTGTGGGCGCATGCTGTGCGCAAATTCCTACATTACAACAGTGACTTCAAAAGTACTTCATTGGCTGTAAAACGCTGTGGAACGTCCTGAAGTCGTGAAAGATGCTATATAAATGCAAGTCTTCTTACAAGTAGGGCTGGGCTGCCTGGGGTTGGTCAGCTGGTTTTATTCGTCATTCTTTCTATGTAATTCTATGTATCTACAGGATGCACTGCAGCAACTCGCCATAGCTTCTTTGACAGTTACTCCCAAATCCACCACCTAGAAGTACAAGGGCGCAGCAGGTGCAAGGGAACACCAACACCTCCAAGTCTCACACCATCCCTCATCGTCGCTGGGTCAAATCCTGGTGTTTTCTTATCTAACAGCATTGTGGGAGCACCTTCACCACACAGACTGCAGCAGTTCAAGGCGGCGGCCCACCATCACCTTCTCGAGGCCAATTAGGGATGAGCAATAAATGCTGGGCCTTGCCAGTGGTGCCCACATCCTGAGAATTAATTTTTTTAAATGATCTCATTGCTGTTTGTGGAACCTTGCTGTGTGCAGATACACAGGGCAGTGCATGTAACAGTATACAACACCCAGTGTTAGGAGTGCATTTTTTTTCAACTATCAAGGTAGAGATTTCAGTTCTACTTCTGTAGGCTGCAAGTTCTGTATGTGATGGGGTGTTTTGTGTAAATCTGTTTTGAAGTGTGGCTCCTAAACAATTTAGCGACCCGTGTGACATTCTAATTGGTTGTAACCAGTCACAGAAATACCTTTAGATTGGTGTTACATAAATAGGCATGGGTAAGACTATTAACATATCTCCACGCATAGAGCTGGCAAGTAATCAGCCCTTCAGTACGGCAGTAATTAATGGAGAGGCTGAACAATGCTAGTGAAAGATCAAAAGTTCAGAAGCCAGTTTTATGGCTCAACTTCAGATACCTCACAGGTCACAGCAGAGACTTGATGCCTTGGTGGTAGATGATTTAGAAACACAAATTTGATTTTGAAGTTCAAATCCACATTACTCATTGTACTCGCTGTAAATCATTAACCTTTTGACTGAAAAGCTGCCTGAGTCTGTATCTTTTTTGTCGTGTAATTGCTGTTGCACAGTCCAGAATTATATTTAATGGGCTTCACGATTCCTCAAGCGGTGGAAAGGCTTTTCTATTTACCTCTGAATCTGTTGGAGAAGGCCATTCAGGTAAAGTCAAACATCACACAGTGGTTGCAGTAGTTGCTCAGCTGTCAGCCAGTGCCCACTCTCCAGGAATAAAAACAGAAAATGCTGGAAACAAGCGAGCGTCTAACCACCGCCCCTTGACATTCAACGTCATTACCATCGCCGAATCCCCCACCATCAATATCCTGGGGGTCACCATTGACCAGAAACTTGACTGGACCAGCCACATAAATACTGTGGCAACAAGAGCAGGTCAGAGGCTAGGTATTCTGCGGCGAGTGTCTCAACTCCTGACTCGCCAAAGCCTTTCCACCATCTGTAGCGCACAAGTCAGGATTGTGATGGAACACTCTCCACTTGCCTGGATGAGTGCAGCTCCAACAACACTCAAGAAGCTCGACACCATCCAAGACAAAGCAGCCCGCTTGATTGGCACCCCACCCACCACCTTAAACATTCACTCCCTCCACCACCGGCGTACCGTGGCTGCAGTGTGTACCATCTGCAAGATGCACTGCAGCAACTCGCCAAGGCTTCTTCGGCAGCACCTCCCAAACCCGCGACCTCTACCACCTAGAAGGACAAGGGCAGCAGGCGCATGGGAACACCACCACCTCCAAGTTCCCCTCCAAGTCACACACCATCCTGACTTGGAAGTATATTGCCGTTCCTTCATCGTCGCTGGGTCAAAATCCTGGAACTCCCTCCCTAACAGCACTGTGGGAGCACCTTCACCACACGGACTGCAGCGGTTCAAGAAGGCAGCTCACCACCACCTTATCAAGGGCAAATAGGGATGGGCAATAAATGCTGGCCTTGCCAGCGATGCCCACATCCCATGAATGAATAAAAACACCCAGCAGGCCAGGTGGTATCTGTGGAGAGAAGGTAGGGGTATCGTTTCAGATCTACGACCCTTCGTCAGAACCAACCAACTTTGATCCCTACTGTGTGCTCAGTTTGCTGATCTCAGCTGGGGTAGTGATGGTAGGGCTATAATTGGTCTCAGTACACCTGGGCTAGTGAGGGGAACAAAATCAAGGTTCCTGCTCCTGGTAACAGTCCAATGACTCCTGCTGGAAAGTGAAGGTCTGTGACTGTCAAGATTTGACAGTATTCCTTTATATCTGAATAGATTTGAACAGCACCCCACTGACTTTTCTTCCGGGTTGCTCGCAGCAGTGTCCAAGAGGTTAATCTTTAATTGCAGGAGACTCCGGGACAATCCGGGAGGGTTGCCAACCCTAGGATGTTCAGGGAAAGCATCTCAGTCTTACCTCAGGAGTGAAGTTAGGAAACACTTCTACAAGCAAAGGGTGGTAAAAGTTTGGAACTCTCTTCTGCAAATGGCAATTGATGCTGGGTCAATAGTTAATTTTAAATCTGAGAGTGATAGATTTTTGTTAACCAAAGGTATTAAGGGATATGAGGCAAATGTGGATATGTGGAGTTAGGTCACAGATCAGCCATGATCTCATTGAATGGCAGGATAGGCTCGAGGGGCTAAATGGCCTACTCCTGTTCCTATGTTCCTGTGAATTCAGACTACAGAAGTGGTCCTGATTTCAGTGTATCTGCTAAAACAGTTTTAGCAGTGCAGTGGTATGTTTATAGTCCAACATGATTAATTTTTTACCAAAAACATGAGAGATTTTTTTCTTTACACGGTGGGTTGTTAGGATACAGAATTTCATAAGAACATAAGAAATAGGAGCAGGAGTAGGCCATTCAGCCCTTCACTAAGATCATGGCTGATCTACCTTAACTCCATCTTCCCGCACTATCCCTTGATTCCCTTAGTATCCAAAAATCTATCGATCTCTGTCTTGAATATACTCAATGACTGAGCATCCACAGCCCTCTGGGGCAGAGAATTCCAAAGATTCACAACCCTTTGAGTGAAGAATTTTCTCCTCATCTCAGTCCTAAATGTTCGACCAGAAACAACAGTGTTAAGTAGGGAATTCCAGGATATTGACCCAGCTACAATGAAGAAATTGTTAGCTATGTCCAAGTCTGGATTTTGCACGACTGAGAAACGCTGGTGGTCCTACGATGAGTTTTATTTTCTACACTACACTTCAAAAGTACTTCATTGGCTGTGAAGCGCTTTGGGACGTCATGTGGTCATGAAAGGTGCTGTATAAATGGAAGTCCTTTGTTTCTTTTTCTTTCATAGTTCCCAAGGGCAGAATAATCTGAACGCAGCCAAAGAGCAGCAACAGCCAGCTGCCCTGCTTATGGCTTGCTTTTCAATGTGCTTGAGGGCTTTTATCAACTTTCATTCCACAGATATCCTGCCAAAAGCCAGTGGCAAGGTCAGAAAGCGGTGATTGTAGCAAAGCATGTCCATTACAGGCAACTGGGCACTACAGTCCCCACAACTTACACCATCCACGCTGATCAGGCAATAGTGCTAACCATTTGTCACTACCATAGGAGTCAATTATAAAGGTGCCACTTATAACATATTAAGCACTCGGGCTATTTCAGCAGTTAAATAGGTTCTTCAATAAGTTTGCACCTTGTTAATCCCCTGTATTTGTGAAATCAGCCTTTTTTTTGGTAACTGGATTCATCAAAGGCATCAAGATAGAGCCATGAAGGGAGAGAGAGGAAGCGAGAAATGCACAATCGAAACTTGCTGTGAATTCATAGGCTGCCGTTTAATCCTTAGCACCTGAATATTGTTTGAGTTCAGCCTGCCGAGAATATGTTGGCTTCAGTCTGTTAGAACAACAAAATGAGGAGACTTAACACTGAGGTCAATGAGGAGATTTAACCTCTTATGGTTTAACTGCTTATAGCAGGCAACTCGCGTTAACACCAACATGCCCAGTATAAGCAGTGGGGACTGTATATTCTTTCCTGCACAGGATCCCGAAAGAAGATGAATTTCAATTTTCCAGTTTTATTTATCTCATTAGGTGCTCATGAATTCTGCTAGACCCTACAATTCTTAGCAAAAACTGAGTAGCTTTTAAAATTAGTTGTAAACAATCTTAAGAAGTTTGGATCAAAACCAAAAATAGCAATTTGAACAATACTATGTCAGACAGGATATTCTGGCTATTATTTTGATAAACAAGAACATCCTACTGCTTTATTTCATTAATACATGGGCTGTAACATCTAATACCTTTAATTATTCATTCTCTAAGTACTATTCATTTTTATCAAACCATAAAAGTGGACACATGCCTTTCTGCTTAAATTTAAAATTGAAGTTAATTAGGAAAGAAATAAAGAGGATGCATTTTTACAATAGCATAACACATTCCTAGGATGTCTCAAAGTGCTTTACAACCAATGGCTTGCTTTTGAAGAGCAGTCACTGTCGTTATGTCGGAAAATGCTGTAGCCAATTTGTGCACAGCAAGATCCCACAGGTAGGACCCTGAGGCAATTTTGACATGCTGGTTGAGGGAAGTATGTTGGTCAGGACACTGGGAAATCTCCCCGCTCTTCTTTAAGTAGTGCCTTAGGGTCTTTCACATCCACTGGAGAAACCAGATGGGCCCTCAGATTAAGGTGTTATCCAAAAGACGGCACCTCTGACAACGTAGCACTCCCTCAGCACTGCACTCAAATAATGCAATATACTGGTTATTAAACTGTGTTTGTAGATAAAATATCCAACCAGGTCAGTGATGAGGTTCTGGATGCCTACATGAAGTTAGACCCAGATGCTGGTGTGTTGTGGCAAGTGTAATGTGTACTACAGAAATGTAAGTCATGTCACGTTTGATAACAAATACTGCCAGACACTGCCGTTCTGTGGAATTATGTTGTCCTCAAAATAAATTGTTTGCACACCTTTTCTGTTAGACCGGCACGATATTATTGTGTGGGGAGATCATGTGCAGGGCTATAGTGGATTGTCAGAAGATTGTGTGAGACACCATTGGCAGATGGGCTATAATGGCTCCTTTAAAAGTATGCAGAATTTTTAAACTATGGCCTGGTGTATTCGCTTTGGGTGCAATCGGCGATCCAGGCGCAAACTGTGCCCAAAATTGCCCTAGTTTTGAGAAGTGTTTTTTTTCTCAAGTTTCTGCTCAAATTCGTTTGCATATTGACAAACATAAAATCTGCCATGAACCAGTGCAATCGGGCAGCGTTTTAGAACATAATTTTTAAAAAAAACATTTTTTGCTTTAAAAAATATTCCTTGATATACTTAAGAGTAGTAACCTGGTGCAGCTTGATTAATACAGCTCAAAATGGGTTTATCACAAAAAATAAGCATTTTTAATCGAGACAGTCTAGTTTATTACCTGTGAGTAACCTGATTTTAAATAACTGAAAATGACTTTAAAAGCTGTACAGAATCATTTGCTAGTTATATTGATGCAAAGTAGTCAGTTTCATAGTAAATTTAAAAAATAAACTATGTTCAAAAGCTTTTAAAACATGCCTAAAAAACGAGTTTAATTTTAGAGCCTCCTCGAAGGCCCGCAAACAGGTGCAATTAACGGAAACTCGCACTGGTGATTAATTCAATCTGGGGGCGTGGCCAGTTTTGTGGGCAAGGCAGGTTTCTAGCATGATGTTTTTTAAACTAGAGTAAAAGATCACGGAAACTCCTGCCCAAGGTATTTCCCTCACCCTCATACAGCCACACTGGGTGATTCAGTGTCAAAGTCATGGGATACGCCCAATTTTAATGGCTGCAATGCTGCTCTTCACCAGCAAGTCAGATCAAGAAAGGACGCAAAACATTAACCTACCATTTTGGGTGCAAAATTTCTGGTGTTCTCTCTAAAGCAGAAATAGTTAGGTTTAATAATATGTATTATAAACCCAAAATGATCTTCAGATGTCAATTTATTATCCAACTGTCCCCTATTAACCTTGGAGTAATCTCAGAGAGAGAGTAATAAAGAGAGAGAGACAGAGAGAGTAAAAAAGAGAGAAAGAAAGAGAGACAGAGAGAGAAAGAAAGAGAGAAAGAAAAAAAGAAAGAAAGAAAGAGAAAGGGCATTAGCTTTGGGTTTGTAAGATTGAGAACTAAAAATATTGCTGTGGTAGCTGGTATTTGAAACGAGGACAACTAGTGGAAAAGTAAATATATATTCAATGTTATATCTTATTCTCATGAATTTACTTTTTTTATATCTGATGTTTTTTGGTAGAAATATCACTTTGTTTACGTGTAATAATAATTGCACATTTACTCTCTGTAGTCCAGCCAATGAGGATTTCCACTGGTCTAAAAGGATTTCATGATGCCTCTTGTTACTAAGCACCAGTTCTTCAATTAGTGAAGAGAAAAATAAAAACAGAAAACACCAGAAATACAAAGAAGGCCAGTTAGCATTGGAAAGAGAAACAACAACAATAATTTGCATTTATATAGCACCTTTAACGTAGTAAAACATCCCCAGGCACTTCACAGGAGTGAAATCAGACAATAATTGACACCGAGCCAAAGAAGGAAACATCAGGACAGTTAAGAGGTAGGTTTTAAGGAGCATTTTAAAGGAGGAGGGAGGTGGAGAGATTTAGCGAGGGATTTCCAGAGCTTAGGGCCTGAAACCATGGCTGCCAAAGGTGGGATGAAGAAAGTCGGAGATGCCCAAGAGGCCAGAATTGGGGAAACGCGGAGTTCTCGGAGAGTTGTAGGACTGGAGGAGGTTACAGAGATAGGGAGGAGCGAGGCCATAGAGGAATTTGAACATGAGGATGAGGATTTTAAGATCGAGCTCAGCAGTTCTCAGACTGTGGGTTTTGATTCTCCACTGGGTGCGAAGATTCAGGCGAGGTGAAGAGAAGTGTAATTGTGGCTGAATTTGGGAGGAAACAATTCCTTCGAGAAGGCAAAATGTACAGAAATACAACCCCAGATATCTGGAGCTTGGCTTCACATGCTTTGTGTCAAGAAAAAAAATCTATAACCAGCATGCGTGGTATGTGATGATGTGCTAGCAAAGCAAAGCCTGAAACCTTCCTAGATAAAATGCAACTTAGAGATAGTTACAATCAATTTCAGCAGCTGTCATTACTTGTTACTACTTGTACATGGGGATTTTCTAACTTCATGGAATCATAGAAACTTACAGCACAGAAGGAGGCCATTCGGCCCGTCGTGCCTGTGCTGGCTCTTTGAAAGAGCAATCATGCTTTGTCCCATATCACTGCTTTTTATCCATAACCTTGTAAGTTCCTCATCCTCAAGAACCTGTCCACCTCCCTTTTAAAATTACTTATGGAATCAGCTTCCACCACCTTTTCTGGTCGAGTGTTCCAGATTCCGGCAACTCTCTGTGTGAAAACATTTCTCCTCATCTCCCCTCTAGATCTTTTGCCAATGATTTTAAATCTATGACCTCTGGTTATTGACCCACTCGCCAGAGGGAATAGTTTTTCTATATCTATTTTATCACAACCTCTCATCGTCTTGAAAACCTCTATTCGGTCACTTCTTAACCTTCTCTGTTCCAAGGAAAACAGTCCTAACATTTCCAACCTTTCCTCATAACTGAAGTCCCTCATCCCTGGTAACATCCTGGTAAACCTCCTCTGTACCCTTTCTAATGCCTTTACATCTTTCCTGAAGTCTGATGCCCAGAATTGTCCGCAATACTCCAGCTGAGGCCTAACCAGTGATTTATAAAGTGCTAGCATGATCTCTTTGCTTTTATATTCTATGCCTCTCGTTATAAATCCAAGTAACCCATATGCTTTTTTAACCACCTTATCAACTTGCCTTGCCACCTTTAAGGATTTGTTTATATGGACGCCAAGGTCCCTCTGCTCATCTACACTTTTCAAAATTATTAAAGGCATAAATTTGTGACGACATTAAAATTGGGACATAGTGAAGCATTAATGCAGTTCCTCTTTCCAGTCACTAGAGGACTGTCACTCCCTTCTAGCACAAGGGGGGCAAAACAAAAAAAAATGGCAATTTGGTAAAAATAATGACATCAGACTTTGGTAGCACATGGTTACAAAATGGTTCAATTGCTTAAATTACAGCAAATATAAACAAAATAGAGGTTGAAAGATCAAGGTTTGAAATGCGTCCATAATGCATATTCTTATTAAAAAGGAACCTGTGTAAATTATTAAATGGTCCTCTATCTCATTGTGGAGCACAGGAGGTGAAGGATTAGTTTAGAACAAGCGTCACTGTTAAGGATTTGTGTATATGGACACCAAGTTCTCACTGGTCCTCTGCACTTTTCAACATTCCGTGCTAGAAGTGCACCACCCACTATATCAGTAAAGTCTGAAGTATACGTTAGTCTCTTTGGGGGAAATTTTCCGGGGGGTCAGCGGGTGCGATCAGTGGCGGGTTGGGTGGGAAAGTGTTTTTTTTGACAGCGGGTCGGGACCCCGCTGTCAACCCGCCGCCACGCACCTTTACCAAATGTCGGGTCTGTCAGCGCTGAGCAGACCCGACATGCAGCAGCGGGGGAGGCAATTCAGGTCATTATGACCTTGTTAACAGAGGATTAACAACAGTTTTGAGCTCACCTTTAGAATTTACCAGCTTGCCAACGGAGTCCACGCTGCTCGGGGACCACGTCCGTTAAGCTGAGTGGGAGTTGAATGGCCATGGAATCATCTCATTACTTGACAACTTGAAATGTGCTATAAAAGCTCCCATCTCACAGCTGTTTACTTTACAAGCTCAGATGCTGTTGCTTACTGCATTTGGAAGACAGATTGAGCTTTATGCAGGTTGCAAGTGTTTGGCGCAAACTCTCTATCCAGTCACCTCATTGGAACAACCTCTCTCACCATTGACTGATTGCTTCTGTCATCTCAAGTTCACCTGCCATCTATTCCATCAGCATGGGTACGGTTTATACTCTCTCACCTTGGTCCTCAGAATCTGACCACGATCAGCCACAACATCAGCATCACCAGGCACACCAGCAGCACCAACAACAACACCAACCTTCTCCGCAATCACCTGATGCTGCATAGGACAGATGGCATCAGCACCCGACCACATTGCTGCCTGGGACGGCAGGGATTGCCTCACCATGGCCACATTTACTTCACTTGACGCTGCACACCCACATGATGCGCCAGGTTGGCACCACCCCACACCAACAACATATAGCATCCCTACAATGCCCAAGCCATTCCTTTCACACTCATCAGCATTGCGGGTGCCATTATATCTCACCATTCACTGCAACTCACTAAGCCACTTTCAAAGGTGCACACAAATCTGTCCAAGAACGCAAAGTGTTGAAAATAAAGATTTCAATGTTTGACAGCAGATTAACAGAAACCTCATGTTAACATTGGCTAAAACACACAAGTGCTTACCCTTGTGTGTTGTTAGTTGTTATGATTGAACTAGGATGAGGGTGAGTGTGAGGGGTGGCTAGTGAGATGGGGAAGTGATAATGTAGATAGAGAGGGATGGGTGGAGGTGCAAGGTAAGTTGGTGCGAGTAAGGATGTGCAGGAGGAGGGTAGGGAAGGCAGAGTGAACGGGATGTGATGAGTGGTACAGCAGGATGAGGTTGAGTGTGGCATTGCAGTAACATTTTGTGATCTATTGCGATCATTGAAAGGTCTGCACCACTGCAGCCTCGTCCTCCTGACGACATCCCTGCTTATGTCCTCCTGTGTCATGTGCAACCAGGCTGCGTTGGTCTCCTGGGGAGGTCTCTTCAACTCATTGGAAGGGAAGAGGACCTCCCTGTGTGCTGTGACTCCCTCCAAAAGCATCATGGGAGAGTCTGGGTGTAGTGCTTGTCAGTGTTTGCAGCACCTCAATGCTGTAGAACACTGACAGCATAAATGTCAAAGTGAATTTGCGCATGGTCCTTTAAGGAAACCGGCTGATGACACGTCATCAAATGACGTCATCAGACCCACTTCCTTCAATTGGACTGGGAAACACGCTGGGCGGGCGTAACAAGCCCAATCAGGGGAAAGTCATGTCAGAGGCCGGGATGGAGCCAGCAGCGAGGCACCGTCCGAAAACAGATGTTAGGCATATTCAAATAGCCTAACGCCTGTTTCAGGCGCGGGCCCTGGACGCCTATACTTCAGGCTTTACTGATATGGTGGGTGGCGCACTTCCAGCACGGAATGTGCGCATGTTCGTCGCCCGCCATATGGCGCCGTAGGCATTTTAAGTCTGTAAAGCGGGCGTGGCATCATCGAATTTCTAGGCCGGCTCCTCTGGTTAACATCTCATCTAAAAGATGGCACCTCCGACAGTGCAGCACTCCCTCAGTACTGCACTGAAGTGTCAGCATAGACTATGTGCTCAAGTCTCTGGAGTGGGGCATGAACTCACTACCTTCTGACTCAGAGAGGAGAGACTGCTACCAACTGAGCCAAGGCTGACATCGGCTATACCACAACATATACTGCGACTGATAAAGCTGAAAACTAACTCTATAGCGATTTCATTAAGAGATGTTTCAAAGAGACAAACGGCTATCAAATACCTCTAAGCCAAGGTCTGGCGCCTTTTAAAATCAAATCTGTAAAACAATGGGAAGTCTATTTGTGAAAAAGAAGAGGGAGGAGAAACCTAAACATTACTGACCTAAACCACAGGCCAGAACCCAAGCAAAAGCACAACAGCACTGCAAACTCTTGGCCACAGGGCAGAGATAGACACACAAGATTTTCTTTACGATTATCTCTCTCACATTCACAATAAACCAAACCACAAAGAATATGACAGTTGCTGAGAAAGGGAAGTTGATCATGTGAAAACCCAACCAGAACTGTTCCAACCGCTTAGACACAGCTCACACAAACAAGGCAGAGCTGCAGCAGAAGGCCATACAAACACCACAATCCAGTCAAATACTGTCACAGAACTGCAGCTGATGCTAAGCAGCGTGCTTTAGAAAGCACAAGAAAGCCTGTGCAAAGAACTCGACCAGGTCATGGCCATGCTAGCTGAGGTCTTCACAAAGAGCCTAGTGCTAGGCTACATCTGCAGCTGTTGGACGCTGACAGTGACAATAGTGACAAAGATACTGAGCTAAACATTCCAGAGATTCCATAAAGCATCACCCCATCAACTCACTGAGCAGTATGGGAAAGCTCCTAGAGAGAGTTTTCACCTGCCATCTCCAACATATCAGCTTCCTCAATTCAAGGCTAGCAGATTTCAGGCAAGGTCGAAGCACAAGTGACAACTGCCTCCAATGGTTAGAGCATGTTTCAATTGAAGGATGCACACTTGCAGTTTTCTTGGAGGTAGAAAGGGGGTAATTTTGGCTTTGGGCAAAAGTGTAAAATGGGTGATATCAGATCAACCGCCCATTATACATCTCTCCCGATTTTCATTTCCAGGGAGAGTTGTATAACGGTCAGCTGATCCAATGTTGCCCGTTTTACACTATCGCTCAAAGTCAAAATTACCCCACAAAGTGTCTTGGACAAGAGATGGCAGAAAGGCCAGTGATACACAGCTCTGCAGCTTGATATCTTCAGTGAATTGATCTTCTGGATATCTAGGTTTCTGTTGAAGAGACAGCTAGAGGGTAAATTTTACAAATTTGTGCTAGGGGCATGTGTCGGGAATTTGGGCACTGATGTCAGGTGGCTCTGCAGGATTTTCATAACATTTATCTTGGGCATCAGAGCGTTTTAGGTGTTGATTGAGGGATAACTGTTGACCAGGACACTGGGATAACTCCCCCGCTCTTCTTCGAATTGTGCCATGGGATCTTTTATGTCCAACAGAGAGTTCAGACTCAGTTTAAGGTCTTATCAGAAAGACAGCACCTCCGACAGTGCAGTGTTCACTCAATACTGCACTGAAGTACTGCAGACAGAGGGAGACAATTAAAGCTGATAACATCAATACATTTTAAGAGAGAATTGGACAGGCATTTGGCAAGAAAAACAATTACAGGATATAGATAGTGAACAGTGTATTCTATTTTTGAATTGTGGAGCGAGCCAGATGGACCAAAATGATCCTATCCGGTCCTGTACATTCCTATATTCCTGTGAGTTCAGTTCTTG
This sequence comes from Squalus acanthias, assembly GCA_030390025.1. Lineage (NCBI taxonomy): Eukaryota > Metazoa > Chordata > Chondrichthyes > Squaliformes > Squalidae > Squalus > Squalus acanthias. The sequence goes on from CM059426.1 coordinate 202,138,130, forward strand.
CTATAGTTGGCAGGATGTTCCTGAAATCATCCCTTCATGTGGTTGAGAGGAACTTTTAATGCCCTCAACTACATACCTTAATTATTTAATTTAACTTATTCTTGGATTTAATTCTGGTTAGTATCAGCAAAAGCTATTCCTGCCCAAAATATTTATTTAAAAAAATAATTGGCATGAAAATAGCAATATTTTTAGCTAATTAGATGAATCACCTCAATCTGTGGCTAGAAAGCAAGAACAGATTTTCAAAGTTAGATGAAAACGGCAAAACGGACCTTTCGGACAACTATAGTCGAGCAAGAGGAGGAATGTTGCTCTTGGTTTTAAGACTTTGGAGAGTTCTTTAACCTTATTGGTATTATAAATATAGAACTAAAGACATTTACAGAGAATTAGCAGCTGGGCAGATGAGAAGCAAATGCATAGTGATCAATTTGAATAGTGATTGGGACCACAACTGTAGATGGAGCAGGAGAAAAATGAATGAGGAAGAATAAAAGGAGGAACATTTGATTTAACTGTTGAAAACATTTGCACATGAAGCTATTGTCAAGTCAAACAGAATAGGGAGGTGTGTAGCTTTATATAAAGAACAGAATTCCACAGTAATATTAACCCTCTGAAGAACATTGGGGATAGTGATTACAGTTCCTTGTTGCTCTGCCCTTCACCTAGTTGCTGCTTCCGCTATTGGGTCTCTGCTGCCATCTGATCTTCTGGGTCTTCTCTGCTACTGTGCTACTCAATCTACAAGTTAAACCTGCCTTTGGCAGGAGCCTGAAGGGCTACATGGGTGGCATTGAAGGCCCCCTGGACTTTTTGGAATCTTGCCACTTTGAGGAAGCCCAGGACTTGAGCCTATTGCTCCATGCAGTCTGAGAGGAACAATATTATTGTTGGCTCTTTGGAAAAGACATCAGCCACTTCTTGAATACAGTGATGCACTCCTGACTGAAGTCGAAGTTTCGACTTCCGAGTAAGACTCTTTAAACATAAAGTATTGTCAAAGACAGGCTTTATTATTTACTTGCAGCAAGGAGAATGCATGCAGTCAACGGCTACTTGACATTCTGAAGAATCACAGAAAATGGAACATCTTTATACACTGAAAATACAAGCTTTCCATATCACATGACATGTTGTTTAAAGTAAGCTAAGTTAAAAGTTAAAAAATAGAAATGCCTTACGAGACTAGCTAATCTCTACAGTCATGGAGTCTGTCTGTCTGTTCTTCTTCTCCCACCAAGGCCAAGGCACCTGAATGTTTACTTCACTAGTCCTTGGTTATCTCAAGTTGATTAGAAGAAGCCTTTTTTAATTCTGTACCAGCAGACTATGAAAACAGCATAGTCTGCAAAGTTTAAATTCATCTCCATGAGAAGTCATAAACAACTTTATCTTTTCCCAAACAAGTCAGAGTCGGCCATTTTGTATCACTCTTTCTGTGTCTAGGAAGCCATTTTGTGTCCAAGAAAAAATACACTTCCACACTGACTATTGTTACTATTATCAGCAGTGGCCCATGGTGACTCTGGGGTACAATTTTTTTTTAGGCCGTCAGTACCTTAATTAGCATTTGCAGCACTGTGCCTGAGCTGGAGTGTGGCTGCAGGTCCTCTTGCAGAAGATTGCAGAGCTCCCCCTGGGGAATCCAAGGCTTCGAAAGCACGACTCTTCTGTAAGGTTGAGAGAACTCCTGCCGAGTCAATAAATTAGTCCTTCTGGATAAGGCTGGTTAGATGTCCTCCTTCTCTCCTATGATACTTCACCTGCCTGGTGTCCAAAATTGCCTCCTGTTCTTCCTCCAAATAGGCTAAGTATAAGGGTGTGCTAACGGGGCCTCCATAGTGCTGGTGTCTTGGCCAACATTTATTCCTCAACCAACAACACCAAAAAACAGATTATCTGGTCATTTATCTCATTGTTGTTTGTGGGACCTTGCTGCAAATAAACTGGTTGCCACATTTTCCTACATAACAGTGACTGCATTTCAAAAAAGTAATTAATTAGCGGTGAAACACTTTGGAATGTCCTGAGAGCATGGAAGGCACAATATAAATGCAAGTTCTCTTTTTATTATTTACCACTAATTATTGTGTTTATACAAAGACTATGACATATTGCATACGCCTGTGATTTTTCAATGCATAGAATAGGTCTTACAAATTCACAGACACTTTTTTGGAAGCTACAATGGAAATGTTGCCATAGAACAAACAGGTTTCTTCAAACTTGCTATCATTGATGCATGTGAGGTAAAATCTAACCTCTTCATATCTAAATTATAAAGCTTCATAATGCTGCCATAATATCCTACTTAATTCTGTTAAGGGGAGAATTTATGAGTTCTGAAGTAGAAATTACACCAGGCTCGACTTGGGGAGCCTCTGGGCCCTGATGGGTGTTGTCACTTATTAACATTGGCTGGGAGGCGAATGTTGCTGCCTCCTGATCTCACTCCATTAATGTAAACAATGTCTTGGTAAATCTTGGTTGCATATCCAAATAAAAGCAAGGCTGGAGTGTATTATTTTTCAGCTTAATCTAAAGTAGATCTTGCCATCATTATTAACAGGGGATATCCTCCTTTACATATGGAAAGTTGAGAATAACCAAGCAAGGAAATGTAATGAATAAAAAACGTAATTATAGAAAAGGAAAAATTGACGCGTGTTCATGGGTCAGAAGATAAGATCTACAATAGACGCCCAATGGTCATTTTTAGCCCACCATTTCTCACTTACCATTTTATCAGCTTTTCTTGCTTCAGTCTCACAAGATGATTACAGTTGAGGGAAATCATTCACCCCATCTTAAGTCATCCATCCAGAAGTAGACTACAGTGCCCCCATTGCAGTGTCCAATTGTTGCTTAAATGATTCGAGGGTTTTTGTCTCCACTGCTCTATCTGGAAAGCTATTTCTCAAAATTGCTAACTCTGTGTGAAGAATTTCCTAAATGTAACTTTTATTAGTTTCAATCTGTGTCCCCTTGTCCCACTTTCAAAGTTTAATTTAAAGTAATATTCCAGATTCATATTTTCCATTCCCTTAACTATCTTGTATCCCTCTATAAGATCACTTCTCAGAACCTCCTTTCCAGGCTGAATAGCCCAAGTTTCTCTAGTCTTTTCTCATACCTCAGACCCCTGACACTAGGGCTGTGATTTTATCACGGGGCGGAATCATTCTGTGCAAGAGGCCTGGGCGAGCAACGAGCTTGTATTTCGAAGCCCAGAGAGGTTTTGATTCCTGGGCCTCATTTTCATATCCAGGCACCGACTCCCAAGTGAACATAGAAACATAGAAGATAGGAGCAGGAGTAGGCCATTCGGCCCCTCGAGCCTGCTCCGCCATTCAATGCGATCATGGCTGATCATCCAAATTCAGTACCCTGTCCCTGCTTTCTCCCCATATCCCTTGATCCCTTTAGCCTTAAGAAATATATCTAAGTCCTTCTTGAATATATTTAATGAATTGGCCTCAACTGCCTTCTGTGGTAGAGAATTCCACAGGTTCATCTCTCTCTGGGTGAAGAAATTCCTCCTCATCTCAGTCCTAAGTGGCTTACCCCTTATCCTTAGACTGTGACCCCTGGTTCTGGACTCCCCCGCCATCGGGAACATCCTTCCTGCATCTAGTCTGTCTAGTCCTGTTAGAATTTTATAAGTTTCAATAAGATCCCCTCTCTCTTCTAAACTCTAGCGAATATAAGCCTAATCGACCCAATCTCTCTTCATATGTCATTCCTGCCATCCCAGGTATCAGTCTGGTGAATCTTCGCTGCACTCCCTCCATGGCAAGAACATCCTTCCTCAGATAAGGCGACCAAAACTGCACACAATACTCAAGGTGTGGTCTCACCAAGGCCCTGTACAACTGCAGCAAGACATCCTTGCTCCTGTACTCGAATCCTCTCGCTATGAAGGCCAACATACCATTTGCCTTCTTAACCACCTGCTGCACAAGGACACCCAGGTCTCGTTGCACTTCCCTTTTTCCCAATCTATCGCCGTTCAGATAATAATCTGTCTTCCTGTTTTTGCCACCAAAGTGGATAACCTCGCATTTATCCACATTATACTGCATCTGCCATGCATCTGCCCAATCACCCAACCTGTCCAAATCATACTGGAGTTTCTCTGCATCCTCCTCACAGCACACATGCCCACCCAGCTTTGTGTCATCTGCAAACTTGGAGATATTACATCTAGTTCCCTCGTCTAGATCATTAATATATATTGTGAATAGCTGGGGTCCTAGCACCGATCCCTGCGGTACCCCACCAGTCACTGCCTGCCACACAGAAAAAGACCCGTTTATTCCAACTCTTTGCTTCCTGTATGCCAACCAGTTCTCTATCCAAGTCAGTACCTTACCCCTAAACCCATGTGCTTTAACTTTGCACGCTAATCTCTTATGCGGGACCTTATCGAAAGCCTTCTGAAAGTCCAAATACACCACATCCACTGGTTCTCCCCTTATCTATTCTACCAGTTACATCCTCAAAAAATTCCAGATTAGTCAAGCATGATTTACCTTTTGTAAATCCACGTTGACTTTGTCCGATCCTGTCACTGTTTTCCAAGTGCTCTGCTATTACATCTTTTATAATGGACTCTAGCCCAGCAGAAACCTCTGTCTGGCCAGCGGGAGGGATCAAGAATTCAGCCAGCAGGAAGCTGGGGAAGGGGGTAAGCTCGGGGCAAGGGAGGCCCAAAGTTTGCTTGTGGGGCCCAGAGGAGCACTTCTGGCCCTCAAGGATACATAATTGTCTTTGTTTTACTTATCTTCTGGCGCGTGATCCAGCAGGTTTGACCTTGCGGGAAGCTGTCACTGCTCCCCCACTCAAGCCTCGAGTTAAAATGGCAGATTGGGCCCCGATGATGTCGGCTCGGGGTGGGTGCCTTTGCTGCCTGCAATTTAAAATTGCCCCTTCTGCCTTGTTTTCATCAGGCGGAGGTAGTTAAAATCGGGGCGTGTGGATCAGCCTTATGACTCTACTCTGCACAGCCCCCAACACTTGAATAACCCCTTCTATCTGGGTGACCAGAACTGGACACATTACTGAAGGCACAATCTGACCAGCTCTTGACCCCTTCAGACTTGATTCTGTTCTTTTGGCGATGTAGTTCAGAATTATATTGGCTTCATTGCTTGGTGCTCTGCAATTATTGGACACGTTGAGTGTTGAGTCTACCAAGGCTCCTAGTTCTCCTTCAGATTCATCCATCGCGAATTCAGCACCATGCATGTATTGCCCATTTTTTCCACCGTTCCATACATTTACAACAGTGACTACACTTCAAAAGTAGTTCATTGGCTGTAAAGGGCTCTGGGACCTCCTGAGGTCGTGAAAGGCGGTATAGAAATGCAAGTCTTTCTTTCCCCCCCAATATGCAGTACTGGCATTTGTCAAAATTACACTTGATCTGCCTACGCAAATGTCCTATTGGTTGGCCAGGCACTCTTACTCTCTACCCAACCAATGCCAATTCCAGCTGCCTTGGGCCAGCCAGGCAGGCAACCCGCGCCGCGCATGCGCAGATTCACTAACCGTTGCGCACGTGCGCTTTGCCGCTCGACCCTCGCGCGAAACTCCAACCCCCCCCCCCCAAACTGCGCAGGCGTGCGTTTGCGCGCGGCACGAGCCCGGGTCCCGCCCCACAATATCACACATAGCCTTCGCGCGCGGTCCCAGGCTGCGCAGGCGCAGACTTTACAAACCGGCCGGGGTTTAGGTGGTGGTAAAGCCGTTGGAGACGCGCGCCCTGACCGTTCAAATTCCCCACCACCACCCCTACCCAACTACGCATGCGCAGCTCGGATTGCCGCGCAGCCCGGCGGCGGGTGGGGTGCTGAAGCGAGCAAAGGAACGGTGGCCGGCAGAGGTCTGGCAATCGCGGCGTTACCGCCTTCTCCCTCACCTCACCAGCCCCAACACACAGTCATATGGTTATTTTTAAACTCCACCCCCAAAATATTTTTTTAAAATTGCCCTGGTTATTGGCGGGATTGGACGGTGTGCCATGAGATAGGTTGATTATATGTGTGAGAGGAGGAAGGGGCGGGGTAGGGCAGGTCCGAGTCAGGCCGCCGCCATTGTTGGGCTGGGCTTTTCATGTCTCGTTCATCCCTCAGATATCAGCATGGAGGTCAGTCATCTTGTGTCACTGCCAGATGCCAGTATTCTGAAAAAGGTATGGTAGCTTTAGTCGTATAATCTTGGCCCATGTGTTTAGTGACCATGGCTGGGGCTGTTTTCTTTGGAACAGAGGAGCCTGAGGGGAGACTTGATTTGAGGTGTATAAAACTATGAGGGACCCAGACAGAGTGGATAGGAAGGACATATTTCCCCTAGCAGAGAGGTCAATAACCAGAGGGCATAATTGGTAGAAGGAATAGAAGGGAGTTGAGAATTTTTTTCACTCAGAGGGCGGTGGGGGTCTGGAACTCACTGCCCGAAAGGGTGGTAGAGGCAGAAACCCTCATCGCATTGAAAAAGTACTTGGATATGCACTTGAAGTACCGTAACCTACAGGGCTACGGACCAAGAGCTGGAAAGTGGGATTAGGCTAGAAACCCTCATTGCATTTAACCGATGTTAGCCGTGGCTCAGTTGGTAGCACCCTCGCCTCTGAGTCAGAAGGTTGTGGGTTCAAATCCCACTCCAGAGACTTGAGCATAAAAATTTAGGCTGACACTCCAGTGCAGTACTGAGGGAGCGCTGCACTGTCGGAGGTGCCGTCTTTCGGATGAGAGGTTAAACCAAGGCCCCGTCTGCTCTCGGGTGGGCGTAAAAGATCCCATGACACTATTTCGCAGGGGAGTTATCCCCGGTGTCCTGGCCAATATTTATCCCTCAATCAACATCATTATAACGGATTATCTGATAATTTTCACATTGCTGTTTGTGGGAGCTTGCTGTGTGCAAATTGGCTGCCGCCTTTCCTACATTACAACAGTAACTACACTTCAAAAGTACTTCATTGACTGTAAAGCACTTTGGGACGTCCGGTGGCCGTGAAAGGCGCTATATAAACGCAAGTTTTTCTTTTAAAAAAGTACTTGGATATGCACGTGAAGTGCTGTGGCCTGCAGGGCTACGGAGCAAGAGCTGAAAAGTGGGATTAGGCTGGATAGCTCTTTTTCGGCTGGCACAGACACGATGGGCTGAATGGCCTCCATCTGTGCCGTAAACTTCTATGATTCTATGACGGCGTTCTCAATAGTGGTTTCTAACCTACCGCTAACCCTAACCATAACACCCTACCACTAACCCTAAATCGTGCAGTGGCAATAGTTACTCTTTTAGTTTACACTTTTTTGGGGGGCATCAACGCAACATTAATTCAAATAATGACCACTCGCTTTAAAATGCCTTCTATAAGCAGGTTGTCGGTGCAGTTTTCAAAACCCCAGTCAGAGGGCCGACTTGGCCTGCAGAATTCTCCATGTCTAGCTGGTAGTGGAGTGATGGCTCGGCTAGTTTTCTCTCCTTCACCCATGCCTGACTTTTTAAAAATGTTCTCAGGATGCATTTATTGCCAGTCCTAGTTGCCCTGAGAAGGTGGTGGGCCTTCTCGAACCGCTGCAATCCTTGTGCTGATGGTGCCTCAAAAATCGTGTTAGGTAAGGAATTCCAGAATACTGACCCATCAACAAAAAGGAATAGTGATGTACGTCCAAGTCAGGATGCTGTGCGGCTTGGAGAGGATTCTGTGCGACTTGGAGAAGATGGTGTTCCCACTACATTTTTGCTTTTGTCCTTTTCGGTGGTAGAAGTCGCAGGGGAAGGAGGTGCCGTTGAAATAAGCCTAGGGAATTGCGTCCTGCAGATAGTACGTACAGCAGCCACAATGTGCGGTGATGGAGGGATGGATTTGCATTCAGTGGCAAGGGTGCCAATCAAGTGCTGTGTCCTGGATGGTAGTGAGTTTCATGTGTTTTTGCAACTGCAACATATATTGCGTTCCTTCCTACCTAACAGCACTGTGGGAGTACTTTCACCACACGGACTGCAGCGGTTCAAGAAGCAGGTCCATCACCACCTTCTCAAGGGTTATTAGGGTTAGGCAATAAATGCTAGCCTTGCAAGCGATGCCAGCGAAGGATGAATTATATTTTAAAAAATCCAGGTGAGTATTCTATCACACTTCTGACTTGAGCCTTGTGCTTTACGAAGACCACAACAAAAACAAATTAATATCTCTGTAGAAGCCTAAGTGCAAATAACAAGAAAGGTTGAATTTTGAATCTTGACTGTGAAATTTTTCTTGTTAACTTAGCTGGAAAAACTTGTTTTATTCTTAAACTTTTTTTTGCTGAAGTTATCAACAGGGGAGCTTTGCTTGCATTGCATCTTTCATTTAAGTGATAAGTTTATTCCGTGCAAATTGTTTAGCCAGATTACTTTGCGTTTCAACATCGTTTATTGATAGTTGCAGGCTTGTGACGATGAGTTTAGAAGAGAGTGCAACAGCATATGAAAAGATTTTTTACAATGTATTGTGTTTTGGTTTAATTACTTTTATCTTAAAAGTTTGATTACATGCCCCTCTTTTTATAGTTTTAAATTGCAGAGAGGGTTTGTGTTGGGGGTATTCTGCCATTGAAAACTGTACAAATGTTTCACTGTCCCGTTGCATGCCCATTGTTAATGTGAAGCTTCTATCTTTTCAGTGCAATCTGTGAATATATTGTGTAATATAACAGTAAGATAATGTTGCTGCTATAGATTGGGATGATCAGAAATGTTGCTTATGACCGAGTTGAAAGAAGGCCACTGATCCTAGTAGTACTGACTTGAAGAATTGGGACTTCAGGCTTTTTTTTATAACCAAATGTGAATGCTGTTGACATGTTAAAAGGTTCAGGATTGAACTTGGTGATTTTAACTGTAGCAGAAAATAAAACAGTATACCAGATAAAAGTTTTCTTTTGCACCTTATTTCTGCACCAAACTAGTGAGGCTGCAGTTATATTACGCTATCATCTGAGATGCAGCCGTGGAGTACAAAGTGGACCCAGCAAGACTAGAGTTATACTGAAGACTGCGACTTGTACTCTGTCCAGCAAGGAGCCTGGACACAAGCAAAGAGCTTCACATTCCAGTGGCTTTTTATTTTAATGTTCAGTGGTTGGCATTGGTTGCTTTTTCATATGAAACATTAAAAGGACTCGAGCATATAAAGTGTCCAGGAGATTCAACTGAGCATTTTTTTAAAACCCTTTTTTACTCTAGACTAGAGTTGTACTCCACCAGTGCCAAGCTCAAGTGATATTGACTGTCTCCGCCCCTGCCTCACCCCATCTGTTGCTGAAACCCTCATCCTTAGTTTTTGTTACCTCCATACTCGACTATTCCAATGCTCTCTTGGCCGGCCTCCCATCTTCTACCCTCTGTGAACTTGAGCTCATCCAAAACTTTGCTGTATCATATCCCGTTCACCCATCACTCCTGTGCTCGCTGACCTACATTGGCTCCCACTCCAGCAACACCTCACATTTATAATTTTTGTTCCATGGTCTCGCCCCTGCCAGCTCTGTAACCTCCTCTGGCCCTACAATCCTCCGAGAGCTTGGCATTTTTCCAATTCTGGCTTCTTGCGCATCCCCAATTTCCTTTGTCCCACCATTGGGGGCCATGCCTTCAGCTGCCTAGGCTGTAAGCTCTGGCGTTCCTTCCCTAAACTTCTCTTTCCTTTAAGACCCTCCTCTTTGACCAAGCTTTTTATCACTTGTCCTAGTATCTTCTTATGTGGCTCGGTCTCAAATTTTGTTTGATATTGCTTCTATGAAGCATCGTGAGATGTTTTACTACATTAAAGGTGCTATATAAATGCAAGTTATTGATATGAGGCAGTCTCCTGGACAGGTGTATCATTGCTTGATTTCATCGCATTCTGGAATTTGATTTATACGGAATATTGCTTCAAGGCAAATTAGAGTAGGACTAATTTAAAATAGCAAAAAGTAAACTTGTATACATTTCTGCTTATTACAGGGTGATAAATGTTAGGGATAATCTGCAAAGCAAGATAGTCATGCCAAAGATATTTTTCCAGATGCAGTTGGATGCTGGACAAGATAAATTGAAGAGTTGAGCTTTGATGGGTTAGATGGTTGTATTTTGTCCTTGACTGTTGCGTACATTCTTGATTCTTGCATTTCCTGCTTCGTAGATTTCAGTTAAAGAGAATAAAGGATTATCGCAAGAGCATGAAGAGTTGCACATTAAATCAGTTTGCCAGAAAAATGGAAGACCGATATGGAGGCCTAAAGTAGGTATGCTGCATTTTCTTGATGATCATGCATCTTTTCTGTCAGTTTTGACATATACTAATTAAACTTGTTTCATATGCAGCCACAGGAGTGCTTTCCATTTGCAGACAACATTTTATTCCTTATTAAGGCTCTCTATTTTGTTTTTAGAACTTGAGTAAGACTTTTCTATGAGTAAGACCTTTCTATCAGCAAGATTAGACAAAATCCAATCCCCCAGCCTAACAAGTGTTAGAAATTTGGCAGGCATAAGAGGTGAAATCTGGAGGTGACAGTGAAGGGCGAGTTGCAAAATGAATACAGTCCCAGATGTGTATTCTCTAACCTGTTTCATATATAAAAACATACAGGTGGCACACTTCCAACATGCTGTGCTATTCGTACCAGGATAAATTAAGTGGCACATTCGCCCATAGGATGAATTACTGGAGGGGACAGATTAAAAACTTATCCTGTGTCTGTGACAGAGTAAGCTTGCTGTGTGGTGACCTGTACCGTAGTGTGCTAGAATTGTGGCTTCTGTAACGTACAGTGGAAATAACTGCTGCTTTGCTAAAAATCTTGGCTTCTCTCACTTTTTCTCTTTCTCCCTTGTTCCCCTGCCTCCCTCCATTATAATTGGCAAATACAATACAAGTGCATTAAGAGCTTTAAACAGCTTAAAGCTGCTTCCAGTTCTGTTCTGGGAAAACAGCTTTTCAAATTTATGGGGATGAAAGCTGACGGCTGTAGGAGAATGGACCTCACCCCACCCCCAAAATAAGATATTGCCAAACTCTGTCAGCTGTGGCTCAGTGGGTAGCACGCTCATCTCTGAGTTAGAAGGTTGTGGGTTCAAGTCCCACTCCAGAGACTTGAGTTCAGATATCTAGGCTGACACTCCAGTGCAGTACTGAGGGAGTGCTGCACTGTCGGAGGTGCCGTCTTTCGGATGAGATGTTAAACCGAGGCTCCGTCTCTGCTCTCAGGTGGACGTAAAAGATCCCATGGCACTATTTCGAAGAAGAGCAGGGGAGTTATCCCCGGTGTCCTGGCCAATACTTATCCCTTAATCAACAAAATATAGACAGATTATCTGGTCATTATCACATTGCTGTGTGCAAATTGGCTGCCGTAATTCCGACGTTACAACAGTGACTACACTTCAAAATTACTTAATTGGCTGTAAAGTGCTTTGGGCTGTCCTGTGGTTGTGAAAGGTGCTATATAAATGCAAGTCTTTTTCTTTAACTAAACCCAATGCTGCAACATCCTCTGACAGTTCCAGACTCTACCCCTTTCAACACTCCTGCACCCTAATCCTCTCAGATCCTCTGATTTCTCCCCCTGGGTGCATTCTCACCCTGGGACCACACAGCCTCCAGATCAATAGTCCCAGTCCCCAGCAGCTCCTCCCAGTAGTTGCACACCCAGTAATCCCTTTCCATCCACTGCTCCAACTATCCACCTACTTCTGCTGTTGCTCTGAGGTACTGCTCCCAGATCCTGAAGCGCTCTCCCACTACTTCCATACTCTAGTACCCCTCCTATTATCAGTCCTCACAGATCCCTAATCCCAGTGCCCAATACCACCCTCTCAATACTGTTGCACCCTAATATGCCCCTCCTACTACTGTCACATCCCCCAAGATACTAATGCCCACACTGCACCCCTATCCCAGTGCGCTCTCACTCCAAAACCACTCTGCGACCACTGTTGCAGCCCAGCTACCCTTTCCCGTTAATTGTAGACTCACACTTGGGAGTAATGGAAACCTCTGAACACATTCTCCAACAGTCTTCCACCCTTCCCACACCACAGTCCTTGCTGTTGGCCCAAGACCATTCTCAACAATAGTACAAAGCTTCATGTCCCCTACCTCAATACTGCTACATGCCTCCTACCTGTGTCAGCCGTGGCTCAGTTGGTAGCACCCTCACCTTTGAGTCAGAAGGTTGTGGGTTCAAGTCCCACTCCAGAGACATGAGCACAAAAATCTAGGCTGTGCAGTGCAGTGTTGAGGGAATGCTGCACTGTTGGAGGTCTTTCGGATGAGACGTCTGCTCTCTCAGATGGACGTAAAAGATCCCATGGCACTATTTTGAAGAAAAGGGGAGTTACCCTCGGTATCCTGGCCAATTATTTATCCCTCAATCAACATCACTAAACCAGATTATTTGGGCATTATCTCATTGCTGTTTGTGGGAGCTTGCTGTGTGCAAATTGGCTGCCGCTTTTCCTACATTGCAACAGTGACTACACTTCAAAAAGTACTTAGTTGGCTGTAAAGCGCTTTGCAATGTCCTGAGGTCGAGAAAGACACTATAGAAATGCAAGTCTTTCTTTCTTACAATTTGGAACATCTTGTTTACTATCTTCCCAAAAAAAGTGAGGGATGAGTGCATATTGTACTAAGGAAGGCCGCTGATCTACATTTCAACAAAAATATGGGTATAATCATATGAACCCAAAAATACTGTGAACATTCCTTTGATACTATAATAACAGCGCAATTTGACGCTATCAGTAACCTATATAATCAATAATGTGTTACGTGGCATAAAACTGCGTGCTATCTGATACAGTCTGAGCAATGCCATGGAGATCCACCAGTATATTTAAAAAAAACAAAGTACATCTAGTGCGCATTTCTTGTCTGAAGTGTCGCACAAAAAGTACAAAGCAACAGGCAATTATCTGGAATGTCGGTAACTAAAAATACTGTGATTAACACCAAAGCCAGAATTACTAACCCCTGACTGACCTTGCCAATCACTTTTTTTTAGAAAATCAGGGTTCTGATGCACAGCTCGAAGAACAATTAAACTTTACATCCTTGAGAGAGGACACAGCTTCATCTTGGCAACAGAATAATACATTGTAACAATATAATACTCCTGCCCTTCTGAAATAACACGGCTACTGTGCCACTCGTCTCTTGATGCTGCCGCAATGCCACCTCTTGTGGCTGCCGCTTCCCCCACCCATGAGAGGAATAGCGGGGTGGGTGACTTTTTGGGAGCGTAGATTTATTGCGAGTAGCGGGCAAACCTGCATTATTTAAAATCAGTACTAAGCCAGGATGTCCTCTATTTGAAATGTCTTAAGGAAGTGTTGCCTGCAGTACTTATTACCGTGAATGAAAATGAGGAGTTCCACTTTAAAGGAAACAGTCTTTTTGGTTGCACACTCTTGCCCAATCTGATCCTATCCCCCTCCATATTAACAGGATTAATGGGTAGAGACATGCTACCTGGGGAAGTTGCATAGATAGAAAATAAAGAAAACAGTAATGCCAACACTGGTCCCAATGGTATTTTCTATGAGTCAAATTATGTCCAAAGCCGTAGGATGTAAAATTAGTGTCTCAAATTCAGAGCCTTTAAATTACTTTCAGGTATCTTATTTTTCATGTGAGGATAGTATTACTTAAACCGTTTTGTTTCCAGCAGCTGTTGTGGTGGATGCAGAAAGTTTAATACGTCTCGTCTTCCTTCTCTTTCAACCTGGCAGATCTTCACCGAGCCACTCAATATAACAATTAAAAAAAAGACTCTTTCATCTGTTATACATCAGATGTCATTGCATGTATCATGTGATAACCACGGTTAATTATAAATAAATAAGACTATCTGTCTATATTTTAACTGGTGGTAGGATTGGACTATTTGTGATGGTATCCCTCATCGCCTTGGCGAATGAGATTAGCAATTTAATGTCAACTGGTGCTGATCTTTGGGAAGTTTATCTTGTGTCCATGCCCATAACAAACTGGTTTGAATGTGCCCAGACGAACTTAACTTAAGGTCATTTTATCCCTCCAGGCTGGATTTGAATGCAAGTCCAAGAGGTGAAAGGCCAGTGTTGTAAATCACGATGCCACTACCTCTTTTAAAAAAAAATATTTGTCATAATCCTGTTAATTCATGGGTAATTTATTTCTAAATGTGCTATATTTTCATTTTTTTTTTTAAAAATAGGACAGACAAAGAAAGAACAGGATAGTACTCTTGATTCAGATTTGCAGCATTTGGAACTGCAGAACACCTGCATCTCCTCCAGAGTAGAGGATGAAAATGAGCTAGAGGATGAAGATGGAGCTGATTACCACGATTATATGGGTAGTGACCTGAGTGACTATGACCTGTCTCCGCCCCCAGAGGCCACCCAAATATCTGGAATGGGTGTTGAGCTATTTTCTGAGACAGAGGACTGGGAGAAAGAACTCGATGAAGCTTGCCCTTACGGTAATGTATTTGTGAAGGGTTCAGAGATCAGCTTTTTTTTTACTTTTGTAGATCTTGAAAATCGTTTGTACATTGTGCACTGCACTTTCCGCTTGTGCTCTTTCTTGCATGTATGTTTGTAATTTTTGGCAGTTTTGAGTGGAAATCCAATTTTAAAAACTATTCCAGCACAGTGCTTCTCATTAGCCAGTTTTGTTGTATTATGTTGGAGACAGCATAAAATGTCAAATGCCTAAGTTTTTAAAAAAGGCAAAGCTTGGCTTGTGTTTTGGGAAATATACCAATTCAGAGATTATAGAGGTGAAATTGGTCTGGGGCGGTAGCGAATTGGCAGCCGGTTTTACACCCCACCCGATTTTGAAATGGCCAAATTCACCCCCCCCCCCATGCTTTGGGATGACTCATTCTTGGTCAGGGGTGAGGAAATGAAAGAAGAGAGATATTCAGTTAACCTTTCTTGAAGACATTTATGGTGCTGTTCCTTGTCAACCGTTGCTGTTCTATCAGAATGATCCATTAATTCTAACAGTTTACATCAAATGTGGATGTGTTTCTGCCAAAGCATTCTGGAAATTTATACCCACCTTGAGTGGAAGATCTGACATTTTGTCCATTCTGTGTATTTGTCAGGCTTAATGGTTTCAACAATTCAAATTAAAAATCGCAACTTAAATTTGCATAATTGTTGCAAATATCTCTCTTGCTATCTTGGGTTCGATAAACTTTTAAATGAAATTAAAATGGAAATCTCATTTTACATGTAGAATATACCATGAAATGCTTGCGATTTACCCAAAAAAATGAATGAGTAGCACTGGCCTTTCGTGTATCAGAACCCATCTCAATTTGGAAATCATTGAGTTTCATTGTGTATCTTAATACTACATTTGTTAAACATATATTGAAATTAAATCTTTGGTAGACTTTTTAAAAAAAATCGTGTGATTGGCCAGTTCAGCGGAGTTTTTGTGCAGTTCAGCTATATTTAGTGAGACATCTGCACTTGGCTTGTACAAGTAAGTATTGTGTTGGGGATGCTCCGAAGAATACAGCTGATTCAGCTACGGTTTCAAGCAAGCCCCGAATTTGTGATGGAGTCTCGGAACGGGTGAAACAGGCTAGGAGGCAGACTTGCTGTAAGTGAGTAGACACTTCAGGAATAGAATCTGCATGAAAGGCTAGTTAGAGCTGAAAAAAAGTCCACCTGTTTCTTGCTGCAGTGTTTAGAATGAAACTGTTTCTAATTAGTGGGGTCCAAGTGGATTAAACTAGTGCTAGGAGAAAGCTAACCTGCCACATATAATGATAGATAGATATGAAGGTGGCAAGACTAGTTGAGATGGCTGTTTAAAAAAGCATACTTGGTTTATAAACCAAGGCATAGAGTACAAAAGCAAGTAAGTTAGGCTAAACCTTTATAAATCACTGGCTAGGCCCCAGCTGGAGTATTGTGTCCATTTCTGGGCACCACACTTTAGGAAGGATGTCAAGACCTTCGAGAGGATGCAGTGTTACTAGAATGGTACCAGGGATGCAGGACTTCAGTTACGTGGAGAGACTATAGAGAAGCTCGGGCTGTTCTACTTGGAGCAGAGAAGGTTATGGGGAGGTTTAATAGAGGTGTTCAAAATCATGGGTGGTTTTGATAGAGTAAGTAAGGAGAAGCTGTTTCCAGTGGCAGGAAGGTCGGTAACCAGAGGACACAGATTTAAGGTAATTGGCAAAAGAACCAGAGGCGACGGGGGGGGGGGGGGGGGGGGGGGGGGATTTACGCAGCGAGTTATAATCTGGAAAGCACTGTCTGCAAGGGTGGTGGAGACGGACTCAATAGTCCCTTTCAAAAGGGAATTGGATAAATACTTGAAGGGGGAAAAATTGCAGAGCTGTGGGACTAATTGGCTAGCTCTTTAAAGAGCCAGCACAGGCACGATGGGCCAGATATTCTCCTTCTGTGCTGTATCATTCTATGTTCTATGGCCATAAAGTTCAGTAACTATACAAAATGGGTGGTGAGATAAGAAAGGATACCACTAATTACAAACAGCAGGACTTCATGTCAGGGAGAGGAGGATAGAATATACTTCATTTAAAGAGTATAAAAAGACAAGGAAAATGAGAGAACTTAACGTTTAGCAGCAAAGGGTTAATTCAGTAACAAAACTCTTCCTGATGGTTTGAGTGACTGTGTACTTTGCAGTCCCGTGGTGAATGAGCTTACTAAACTCTGGCTAGGGAGGTGCAATTTCCTGGAAACTGCAGGCAATCCAAGAGTCTTGACTGTTCACAATATTGTGTACAGTCCTCCACATTTAAAGGGAACGGTGCAAATCCAGGAGCGCAACACTTCTCGCAAAGAAGCTATATGGTCTTGCACTGAAAGGTATAGGACTGAGGGAAGAGAGATTCTGTGGTCCATCTGGCCAGTCCCAGTGTACTGTCATGTTCTCTGACTAATATTGATCTAGTTTCCCTTGACTTTGTCCACCGTATGCGCCTCCCCACACAATCTTTGATACATTCAGCATCTGCTGTGTAAAACAGTTAAATCAAGACTGTCTCTTCATCTTTCCTTTTCTAAGTTTAAATCCATTGCCTTTTGTAGAGTTTGGTTGTCAAGCAGATTAAGGTTCAATTTATTTATACCCTTTCAAATCTTAAATACCTGAATAAGATTTCTGCTGAGCTTAATTTCTCCTGTGTAAACATTCCTTCTGTGTAAACATTCCCAGCTTCAGTAACCTTTTTTGGTTTTATGCTGCTGCATTTTCTTCCTGTTTTTTAAGATGGTCTCATTTTCTTAAAGAAAATTATAGTTGTGTGTTTTCTTACTGGCTGGTCTGGCCAGGACCCCTGAGGAGCAGGCCATTCAGACCCTCGAGCCTGTTCCGCCATTCAGTTAGATCATGACTGGTCTGTATCTCAACTCCATTTACTCACCTTGGTTCCATAGCCCTTAATACCATTACCTAACAAAATCTATCAATCTCTGCTTTGAAATTTTCAATTGACCTAGCCTCAACAGCTCTTTGGGGACGATTCCTGGGGGGACACCACTAGTTACATCCTGACAATTGGAGTTCATACCAAATATCCTTACTCTCTGCCGCCTGCCTCCTATCCAATTCCCAACCCATGTCAATAGGTTGCCTCCAATTCCACGTGCTTTCACTTTTGCTAACAGTCTCTTGTGTGGAATCTTATCGAATACCTTCTGGAAGTCCATATAAATAACATGCATAGACACTTCCTTATCTACCATGTTAGTAATTTCTTTAAAAAATTGAACTAGATTAGTTAGACATGACTTGCCCATTACAAATCCATGCTGGTTCTCTCTGATCGGCTCATATTTGTCCAAGTGCTCAGTCACTCTGTCCCTAATAACAGACTCTAGTAACATCCCCACAACAGACGTTAGACTAATAGGTCTATAATTTACTGGTTACTCTCTCCCACCCTTCTATAATGGAGTGACATTGGCAATTTTTCAATCCAAGGGAACAATTCCTGAATATTCCAAGGGGTATATGACACAGATAAAGGGAGGAGAGAGGTAAGCTAAAGCAGTAGTATGCCAATCTTGGATTCATTGATTCTGCTGCTGGTGGAACCTGGTGTGCAAATTTGCTGCTATATTTGCCTGCTTAAGTGCTACTGGTTGTAAAACTGGGACCACCTGACGATGTGCTGAAGTGCTATACAAGTGCAATTTCTTTCTGGTTCAGAAAAGGTCCAGAAGTATATTACAGACCAGTGAAAAATACATGGTTTAAAAATGTCTTCTATTTACTTTGTAATTGAGTTTTGTGATTTCAGAAATGTTCAGTAAAATTTCCACTTGAGAAAGGTACTTTCACCTGCCAGCATCAGATTCCTGTAGGAGAGGGAACAACGGGAAAGTTTTAGGAGGATTATTGCCTTCAGTGCTGACAATTTATCTTAATTCATGTTAAGATGCTCCCGTTAGATTCCTAACCTGTAAATCATTTTTTTTTTTTTTAAAAAGATAGCTTCTCTTTTAACTGCTGTGATGTGTTTTCTTCCAGATGAGGATGACCTAGGAATAATTGTTAGGAAAAATTGTTGCGAAGTGCAGCTTGTTTGGCAGGATGGCGAGACTTACAACCCGAGCCGTGATCATGCTCCCTCATTAAGGGCAAGTGCAGTAGAAATTCCCACTGTGCAGGGACAGTTTGATGATGCTGATGAATAAGGTCTGGAAATCTCTCCTGTTGGAAGAAAAAAGGTAGACATCGCTTTGTAATTTGAAATAGTTTTCTTTTTAATTTCTCGCAATGGCAATGTTCTATAAAAGGAGGCTGCCTTTTTGTGCTGCTGTTCGTCGGCTTATCAGGACTTCACCAAGGAAATTCAGAATTTTCACTGGCGCAATTTCTTTTTGGAATTCTTTCGACGGATGTGGAAAATCTTTCAACATGCAAACAGTCAGAATGGAGAAATAAGTGATGTGATGTTTCCCTTATCAGGAATTTACAATTAGTGAATAGGAATGAATGCGATGGGCATGTTTTTTTCATTTGCCAAGGTTTTTAAAGACATTCTATTTGATGTCTATTTTATTTTTAAATAACGTATTTTGATTCCCTATATGCAGTTGTTTTATTTAGAATTTTAGCAGATAAGTGCTTCTTCATTCTATACAAACAAGTTAATCTGTCATTATAATGAGGAGAGGAAAGGGAGATACTGAATAACCGTTGTTGCTTTTTTATAATGGAGCAGTATTTGTCTTGGGGATTTCTCCACACTATATTATGCACAAGGAAATGCTAGCTCCGTGCTTATTTGTGTATCATGTTCTTTTGGCATGTTAGAAAAATGTTCATCTTTGTTGTCATAACCATTATTTTTACATTTTTATGATGTCTTATACATTCAAGCTTTTGTATAAATTTAGTTAAGTATTTTTGAAGAAGCATACAAATAATGTGTTGAATTGGTTGATTGAGGGTCTTTTGTTTATCCAGTAATTAGAAGAGCCGTACAATCCAGTGAAACACTAGGTTTGATTGCTGCTTTGTGCTGAGTTAACTGATTTCAGTCAGGACAAGAGTTTGCAGTTCTACAATGCCCTCAGCATCTGGGGCTATGGAGGGAAAAATTGGCCAGGGTTCCTGCTCTTCACCAGTAACCCAAGTTGGAAGTGGTTGCGGTCAGGAATAGGCTTGGCTCTGATGCTCCTTTGCAGTCAAATAGCCTGTCACTGCTCACTGTCCAGGCTCACTGATGAAGAATGACCACTTTGGCAATGAACTGAAAGGTGCCCATGGACCTTGCCTCAGCAAGGAATCAAGGCCTCCAGGAGGAGAATGTTGGTGAGAGAATAAAGGAAGAAAAAAAATGAAGTTGGTCAGTTGGTTTAGTCCATGGGTTGCCATTGACTAGTGAACCTCAAGATTTGCCTATCTTACTGCGGATCTTTTGTGGTCATTGGCAACCACAAAAATAATACTTCCATTGATCTCCATAACTATCATCCCTCCACTTTTAGAGTTGTCCTCCTTGGATCTTGGATGGACTCTCTTGCCCCATCATTTCTCCCAGTACAATAACTACCTCCATTGCCTCAAATCGAATGTACATACTGTGCAATCAGTCTAGCAATTCACTGAACTACTTTCAGTATCCAGACCTGGCCCATACACTTCATCTTCACTCTGCTCCTCACCAAGATTTCTTGCTGTTTTACCTTGATAAATGTACCTACTACAACAAAAAAATTATTTTGGAGAGTAGAACCAACTCTGAACTATTTTCCACTGCTAACCATCTTCCACGTTCTAATTTCAAGAAATTAAGGGACTTCATGCCCAAAACTGAGATTATCTGCAACATTGTCTTTGTTCCCAACTTCCTGTTCCCTTAACTGCTACCTCCTTCTTCCCTCTTCCAAAGAACCTGCCACCTCCCTTTACTGAATACCTTTTCTCCATTCTCCTTCCATCCATCTCACCAAATTCATCTAGTGCATAAAGCCTGGCATCTGCTCCCTCGACACCCACTCCCCTCCAAGCTTCCGATTACCCCTGCTTGGCCCCCATGCTTGTCTGTCCTTCAAAAGGGACATCATCACTCCCTCTCCAAAAAAAAAAAATAATTCTGCTTCACATGCAACATTTTGATCTCTATGATTATGATCATATCTCCCCAACTTCCATCCAGCGATTTGCCACTGTACTTATCTGTTTTTCCTTTGTATTTATCTTACTGTTTGTGAGTACTAACCTCTAATAGGGTGGTGGGTCGGGACATCGGAAGACAAGATAAGAATTAGGAGCAGGAATAGGCCATACGGCCCATCGAACCTGCTCTGCCATTCAATAAGATCATGCTGATCTTCTACCTCAACTCCACTTTCCCGCCCGATTCCCCATATCCCTTGATTTCCCTAGAGTCCAACAATCAATCTATCTATCTTAACCTTGAATATATTCAATGACTCAGCATCCACAGCCCTCTGGGGTAGAGAATTCCAAAGATTCACAACCCTTTGAGTGAAGAAATTTCTCCTCATTTCAGTTTTAAATGGCCGACCCCCTTATCCTGAGACTATTCCCCCTAGTTCTAGACTCTCCAGCCACTGGAAACAACCTCTCAGCATCTGCCCTGTCAATCCAATCAAAACAATAAGAAATGTTCCCCCAAACTAGCTGAATTTACAACCCTAGGGTCACTTGCATATAAGAGGTGGGCTCTTGGCCTCTGCTGGGGAGTAGTGCTGAAACTGGGATGGGAAATTGCTGCAGCAAGCCTGAGGCCTGCCACAGCAGTAACAAGCAGGCAGCTTCTGGGAGAAATTCATTGCCACAGTCTGTGCTGGCTAATGTTCTGATAGTCCTATCACGGGCCTTCGCTGCCGGCTCCCTTCGTTCAT
Organism: Squalus acanthias; assembly: GCA_030390025.1. Lineage (NCBI taxonomy): Eukaryota > Metazoa > Chordata > Chondrichthyes > Squaliformes > Squalidae > Squalus > Squalus acanthias. The sequence goes on from CM059426.1 coordinate 202,159,535, forward strand.
TCACTCCGCAGGTTTCTAAACACTGGGCGCTTGGACCCAACAGCCGGCCCTTGCGTACAGCGTCCAACTGCTTCGAATGCCAAGAAGTATGCAGAGGACACATTTCCCTCATTTATCTTCGATCTGCAGATGGCCGGGCGCCAGGACAATGGCCTGGGAAATGGGGGGAGGTGGGGGTGTGACTGGGTGTGTCCCTAAGCAAGGTTTAAGTCTCCTCCACTCCAGATCTGCTGGAAAAACCCAGGCCATATATTCTTACAAATTGTGATCATAGAGCCTTGCAGCACAGAAGGAGGCCATTCGGCCCATCATGTCTGTGCCGGCTCTTCGAAAGAGCTCTCCAATTAGTCCCACTCCCCTGCTCTTTCCCCATAGCCCTGCAAATTTTTCCTGTTCAAGTATCTGCCTAAAATAAAGAATCAAAGAAGGGAGGGGGGGGGGGGGAAGCATGTTCAGAAAAATAAAACATTTTACAAGAGCAACAGTTTAGTTTTATGAAGTTTTATTTCAACATTCCTTCATTTACTGTGGCAATTATCCCTAATGAACTTAATAAATCTCCCTTGTTTTTTCTTTGGTTTGCCATAACATTTTTGCTGACTGGTTTATTATTTCCAGTTTTAGGACATTAATTTGGGATGTGGAACATTCCAGTTCTAATTAAATAATCAGCTGTCTCGTGGTGCTGTTCTTTTGACTTCCATTGATACTTGGGCGGTGCCAAATCCAGTATAATTCAAGAGTGTCAGTCATCATTTTAAACTGGGAGGTGCAGTAACTTCAAAACTCATTCACTAAATTGAGCATTATTTCAATTAAAAAAAATAAATAACGAGCTCAGATCTATTAGACCCGTGTACATCAGCTAATGAGTTAAACAATGTATTTTTGTCAAGAGCAGTAAATGTGCTATATACATGCAAGTTCTTTTTATTTGAATATATATTTGGAGGCATGACCATCTTCACCATTTCCTGTAATTAATGTCAAACATAAGATGCCCATTTGAGATCCAGGGCCATTTGGAAATCGGCTGTGGTGGAAGGTGAGTTAAAGGGACCATGGGAGTGCATGCAAAAAGTTGGGCAGAAATTAACCTTGGCGTACTAAGAGAGCGGGGAGAGAGATTAGGAGAAATTCCTTTACACTGGATTGTCTGAGCATGGGATGCTTTGCCACAAGGAATGAGTGAAGCAGAGGGCGCTGCATCTTTTAAGAGAAAACTGGATAACTGAAGCAGAGGGAGATGCAGGACTATGGGGAGAGGGTGAGACAGTGTCATTAGCTTTCTTTGCTCTAGCGAAGAGCATACTTGGTGCGAGTAGCCCCAGCCGGGGTCCCGGCTCATGGTCTGCCGACGCACAGGAAGCGGCTGCGCTGAGTCTCCTTCAGACTCGGGTAGTACGCAGGGTTCTCTCTGGCCAGGTATTTGCTGTAGCAAAGAGTCTGCGCAGAGGCTGAATGGCCTCCTTCTGTGCTTGGAACCTCTATGGTTGTACAGTTCTATTTTTGCATATAACACTAAATGCACTCTCAGCCCCGATGTAACTCCAGTGGGTGAGGAGCTATTCCACCAACTGCCTGCAGAACCCCACCCCTTCTGAGATTTTCCACCAAAAGTGATGGAACATAGATTAAGGCCCACCATTAAAATGGGTTGGCATAAAGAACATAAGAAATAGGAGCAGGATTTGGCCCCTTGAGCCTGGCTGATCTGGTCTCGGCCTCAACTCCACTTTCCTGCCCGCTCCCCATAACCCTTGACTCCCTTATTGTTCTAAAATCTGTCTATCTCCACCTTTAAATATATTCAATGACCCAGCCTCCACAGCTCTCTGGGATAGAGAATTCCAAAGATTCACGACCCTCAGAGAAGAAATTCCTCCTCTTCTCTATTTTAAATGGGCGACCCCTTATTCTGAAACTATGCCCCCTAGTTCTAGATTCCCCCATGAGGGGAAACATCCTCTCTGCATCTACCATGTCAAGCTCCCTCAGAATCTTATATGTTTCAATAAGATCACCTCTCATTCTTCTAAACTCCAATGAGTATAGGCTGAACCTGCTCAACCTTTCTTCATAAGACAACCCCCTCATCTCAGGAATCAACCTAGTGAACCTTCTCTGAACTGCCTCCAATGCAAGTATATCCCTCCTTAAATAAGGAGACCAAAACTGTATGCAGTACTCCAGGTGTGGTCTCACCAACGTCCTGTATAGTTGTAGCAAGACTTCCCTACTTTTATACTACTCCATCCCCCTTGCAATAAAGGCCAACATTCCATTTGCGTTCCTAATGACTTGCTGTTCCTTTACTGCTAACTTTTTGTTTCATGTACAAGGACCCCCCAGATCCCTCTGTACCTCAGCATTTTGTAGTCTCCCTCCATTTAAATAATTTGCTTTTTTATTTTTCCTACCAAACCTCACATTTTCCCACATTATATTCTATCTGCCAAATTTTTGCCCACTCACTTATCTCTTTGCAGATTCTGTGTGTCCTCTTCACAACTTGCTTTCCCACCTATCTTTGTATCATCAGCAAATTTGGCTACATTACACTCTGTCCCTTCATTCAAGATACGCTTGTGACACAAATATGTTATACATTCTATATCCTCTGATATTTGTGCTGTACTGATGCTAGAACTATAACTGTGTTCCTGGTGTCTAGGGTTGCTATGGGGCAGAAGGGGGACTCACTGTTTTTTGCAGCCACAAGAGCTGGGAACAGTGCTGCGGTGATGTGTGCATACAGTCAGCAAATACAGTATTAAAATGCAAAAATGCTTTTTAAAAAGTCCATTCTCTCTCTTTGTCTAACATGGCTGTGATTTATTAGAATGTTTATATTTCCTAATTAGCAACAAAATGCAGGTGACAGAATTAAAGCCTTGACAAGCTTTTGATTTTTTTTTTGGAAACAAGATTTCAAATTAGAATGAGGAAAGACATTGGTGTGAAATTTCCAATCTTGAGTATGGAGCAGGTGCTAATTGGTTTTCCATCCATTGGAACAAAAGAGGGCTGATGCCGACAGATGGGCAATTTATCTGGTGCTGCTGCTGTATGAATCTGTTCTTAAAATTAGTAACGGGTTCTAAACACTCAGTCTCGCGTATGAATCTGTTCTGCACACAGTGGCAAAGCGCACTTAAGCATCATTGCTCGTCACCACTCTATATCTGATTGGTGTTTTGTGTACTAAAATGTGATATCAAATGAAAGCTGTATATGGACTTAATGAAATTAAATTCCTACCAAATGGCAAAGTGAGTTTGTGCAGTAAGTACCTGAGCTAAAAGGATGCTAGGTTTTATTCATGGTCTGTGCAGTTAGCTAACTGTAACCAGAATGGTGGTAGGAACACTGCAATGGGCCTTGGTTAAGGAGGGGAAACAATGGTTCCTGACTTCATTGGCATCCAGTGCCCCTGCTAAAAGCACGAATGCATGGATGCTCTGGTGAGGATACTATCCATATTGGCTAGAAAGGAGTCGATGCTTTTAAGATGTAGCAAGAAGGGAGCAAAAGTAGCAAGAAAAAAATGGGCTAGATTTTTTTTTTCCAGTGGCAGGATGGGACTTCCGGCCCACCCCTCTCACCAACACGGCAACCCTGACCCATTTTGCTGTGCCCAGATGGGCACCCACCAGGATTCCAGTTGCCAAGAGGGGCCCTGCCAGGGCACAAGAGGTGGTGATGCAGCAGGGATAACTTTAGAACTAGAAGAGGCGTCGAGAGACCTTTAAAGGAGCAGGAGAGAGTCCGGAAGGAGACACAGCTTTGTATGCCTTGGTATGGCGGAGGCCAAGGGCCACAAAGGTAGGGCAAGATTCAAGGGAAAGTAGGCCTCTGCTAGGCCCACTGCTGGCACTTTGGAGCTATTCCTACCACTGCACCAGAACTACCACCACCCTTCAGCAGGTAGTCCCAGGGAGTGAAGCTGAAAGGGATTGGCAGGAGGAAAAAGGGTCAGGAAGCCAGGCATTTATATGGGGCGGGCAGAGAAAGTGGTACCAGCGGTCCCAGGAGGGGAGGGAAATAAAGTTTGGCTTTACCTGCTGTTTCCACTGCTAGAGGAGGAAAATCCAACCCCCAACATGTTTAGAGTAAAATAAATTATGAAAGAATTGAGCCTTCCTAAAGAGAGAAACTAGATGGGCAATTAAAAAAAAAAGCAGCAAGTTGAACCGTAAACAGTGTGTTCAGGAATGTAGTCACAAGGTGCTTCTTGTAATCAAATCGTCAACAGTTCAGCTGCCAAAGTACAGTTGCTTCTTTCAGGATCTCACATGGACACATGTGATGTCTGCTCAGATGACAGCCTCTGAAACAGCATGTGTAATATCGAAGAGTCAGCTGGGTGGACTGAGATCTCATCACAAAGTCCCAGTGCTACTGCAATTTTGTTGTTGCACAGATTTCCAATGTCTTGCCAACTTTTTTTTTAAAGAAACTTTCGGGGACATTAGCAACAGTCAGCTGCCAGCCACGTGTACAATGTTTATTATCCATGCAATTTTTGACGGGCGTTTTTTTTTAAACTAAAGCAACCTGAAAGTAACTTGAAGTACAAACTTTTTTTTATTTTATTTTTATTTATCATTTTTTTAGCTCCAACGTCAATGGGGACGAATTCCCTTTGTCGCCGTAACTTCAATGGAAGTTCAACGGAAACCCTGTTTACGTACGTAAGTGGGATTTCTACCGAATTTACAGCAGTGGAGCGGGGAAACTCAACCCCCCACACCCCCATGGAATTTTCAAACTTTTGTAATTCTGAGTCTACTTTCTAATCTTTCTTCCGAAACTGGTTCATTACTAAAAATGCAAAATTGTCACGTCAGTAACTTGAAAATGTTTTACCAGATCTTTAACAAGCACCTCTCCTCACCATGTAGATACTTACCCTCGGGGAATCATTTTGCACTGAGACGAGTTGGCCCTTGGAATTCTCCAAACAGAGAGTTTTCATTCTCCGAGATGACGCTGTGGGAGGAATTGAGCAGAGGTTGTTTTGGCAGCAGAGGAAAGAGAGACGAACAGGATTGATTGAGTGCTGGAAATAGGTTTAGAAAGAAGCATTAAAAAGCAAAGATGTTGGAAATCTGAAACAGAAAATGAGGGAAAGACTTAGCAGGTCAGGCACAGCATCTGTGGAGAGAACAGATGAGTTAACATTTCAATTGTGTGACCTCTTGGTTGGAACTGAATGAACAGTACTTTAAAAGAAACCGGACAAGGGGAAGGGGAGAAAACACATGGAATGACCTGTAAAGCGGGAGGTGGTTAAATGGCGGAATTGATATTACCATAAGACAATAGGTGGCACACAAAGAAATCAAAAAAATAAAACTCACAGAATTCTAGAATCTTACGGCACAGTGGGAGGCCATTCGGCCCATGGTGCCTGTGTTGGCACTTTTGAAAGAGGTATCCTACTTTTTTTTCTATAGGCGTCAGCCGTGGCATATGCAAAGGGCCTGCTTCAGGCGTGGGTAAGGGTCGCCTCGTTTGCCGTTACCCAATATGGTGGCTGTCGCGCTTCTGGCCAGTCCTGACCACCATTTTGGGGCCTTGGGAGCTGCATAGCGCCTGAAAAACTAAGTGGCCCAATTTCTAGACCCTTGTATCCTGGCCAACATTTACCCCTCAACCAACACCACCAAAATAGTGTATCTGGTCATTTATGTCATTGCTGTTTGTGGGACCTTGCTGAGTGCAAGTTGGCTGCTGTGTTTCCCTATATTAGCACAGTGATTACAATTTTTTTTAAAGTACTCCATTGACTGTAAAAGTGGAACTACTTCACTACTATTGGAAGTTCATTCCAAATGTTGATCACTCTGTGTGTGAAGAATTTCCTGATATTAGTCCTAAAATGCCCTTTTAAATTCGTGAACCTGTGTCCCCTAGCTCTACTCTCACAGTTTAATGCTGCCTATTTGTGCCTCTGTAGGCATCACTTGAATTCATTTCTGGGAAATGTTTGTGCTCATCAAGGTGTGTGATGTCAGCGCTATTCTTGGTATCCAGCATCAGGCCACACATAGCACAAGGTTAGATGCAGAGTGAAGTTCCCTCTACACTGCTCCAAGTATTTGTCTGAACTTTTGATCTCACAAGAACCCCTTCTGCACCAAGGTGAATTTTTCCACTTTCTGCACCAGCCAGCCTCTGCCCTCTCTGAGTCTGCTAGTTTAGTGTTAACTTGTGTCCAATTGTCAGAAGTTTTTGTGTTGTAGACCTATATCTACTAAGAATTGGGTGCAGACTGGCCAAACTCTGTTGGTGCAAAGAGACTCCCATCCTGTCAGTCCGGGCTAAATTCGAACCTGAGGTGAGGAGATAGTCTGCCCTGCCGACTTACTCAGCCACTCATTCCACCTTTCAAAACAGCATTATTTTCAATCCAACAGGTAGTCCTTAATTTTTAAAGGAATATAAAATTATAACTATTTTGAAAAAAAATGCCAGCGATTTTATTTTGATGAACTAGAGATCAGACCAGAGGATGAACAGTCACAATGGCCTCACCTTGAGCACATTGAATCTCATTGCTTCCAATTGCCAGCGCGCCAAGACAGGAGACTATTGCATGACTGTCGACAGTGTTGGGTTTTTCACTGCAGCTCAGATGCAAACTATAGTTGTTGCCTGTGGCAGCAGTGGAAAAATCCCGGCACAGGCACGATGGGCCGAATGGCCTCCTCCTGTGCTGTACGATTGTATATGATTCTTGCACTCATTGGGGTGGATTTTGACTTTGGGCAATCGACCAGCGGGGTCAATGCCCACGGCAAAGAGGCAGCCACCATTTTGAGGCATCGGTCACCATTTTGAGGTATCGAGCTGTTGGAGTGCCAAACGGTACTCAGCTGGACAGCAGAGGAGAATAGTGTGGTCAGCCGTGCCCAAGGCTGCAGACCGGTCGAGAAGGTTGAGGAAGCACCGTGCACCATGGTCACAGACACCAATAGCTTGATACTGATACTAAGCTGATAGCTTGGTGTTGTGCAGCAAGTATATTTCCCCCCCCCAATTCTGTCTTTTATTACTTTGGACTGCACTTGAAAATGTGCCAAAAAATCAATTATCTGCAAATAAAAGCTGGACTGTATTTAATAAAAGTCACATTGATTCAGATAAGCACTAGTGAAGGATGCATATTGACCCATTCACTGCACTAATTGGCAGATGTGCCAGTTCTAAATGTGACACAATACATTGGAATTTAAACAAGTCACTATGACCCACTGCAGGAAATGTAAGCTTTAAAGGTAGCTTCACTCCTAAGTTATGGGGTGTGCTGTTGCCTTTTTTTAAAACATTACTGTAAAAGAGTTTGTGAACCTAGAGCATTACACTCTGCATGTTGAACCTTTCTGGGAGAAAGACTTTATATAGCGCCTTTCACGTCCCACTGCGCTTTACAACCAAAGTACTTTTGAAGTGTCGTCTTCTTCTTAGGCAGTCCCTCGGAACCGAGGATGACTTGCTTCCACATTAAAAATGAGTTCGCAGGTGACTGATGAGTCCAATGCGGGACCTACAGTCTCTGTCACAGGTGGGGCAGACGGTGCTTGGGTTGACGTGCGCTGCCTGCGCTTGGCTTCCGCTTGCTCCCGGCGAAGAGACTTGAGGTGTTCGGCGCCTTCCAGGATGCTTCTCCTCCACTTTGTGCGGTCTTGGGCCAGGGATTCCCAGGTGTCGGTGGGGATGTTACACTTTTTCAAGGAGGCTTTGAGGGTGTCCTTGAAGTGTTTCCTCTGCCCACCTGGGGCTCTCTTGCCGTGCCGGAGCTCCGAGTAGAGCGCTTGTTTTGGGAGTCTTGTATCGGGCATGCGGACAGTGTGACCCGTCCATCGGAGCTGATTGAGCGTGGTCAAAGCTTCGATGCTGGGGATGTTGGCCTGAGCAAGAACACTGACGTTGGTGCACCTATCCTGCCAATGGATTTGCAGGATCTTGCGGAGGCAGCGTTGGTGGTACCTCTCCAGTGCTTTGAGGTGCCTGCTGTACATGGTCCATGCCTCTGAGGCATACAGCAGGGCGGGTATCACTGCTGCTCTGTAGACCATGAGCTTAGTGCCGGGTTTGAGGTCCTGGTCTTCAAACACTCTCTTCCTCAGGCGACCGAAGGCTGCACTGGCTCACTGAAGGCGGTGTTGGACTTCGTCATCGACGTCTGCCCTTGTTGACAGTAGGCTCCCGAGGTATGGAAAGTGGTCCACGTTGTCCAAGGCCTTGTCGTGGATTTTGATAATCGGGGGGCAGTACTGTGTGGCGGGCACAATGGACATGATCTTCACCGCACGTCAATTACAAGAGAAATGCAGGGAACAGCACCAACCGCTGTACATGGCCGCCTTTGATCTCACAAAGGCCTTTGAAACTGTCAACCGTGAGGGATTATGGAGTGTCCTCCTCAAATTCGGCTGCCCTCAGAAGTTTGTCACCATCCTCCACCTGCTTCACGACGACATGCAAGCCGTGATCCTGACCAACGGTTCCACCACAGACCCAATTCACGTACGAACCGGGGTCAAACAAGCCTGTGTCATCGCACCAACGCTCTTCTCGATCTTCCTTGCTGCAATGCTCCATCTCACCCTCAGTAAGCTCCCCGCTGGAGTGGAGCTAATTTACAGAACAAACGGGAAACTGTTCAACCTCCGTCGCCTCCAGTCCAGATCCAAGGTCGTCCCATCCTCTGTCGTCGAATTGCATTATGCAGACGACGCTTGCGTCTGCGCTCACTCGGAGGTCGAACTCCAAACCATTGTCAACACCTTCACCGAAGCGTACGAGAGCATAGGCCTTACACTAAACATCCGTAAGACAAAGGTCCTCTACCAACCTGCCCCCGCCACACAGTACTGCCCCCCGATTATTTGAAGTGGAGTCACTTGATCATACAGCTTCCCTGTTGCTTGAATTTAAATTTTAAGCTCCCTATCTGTCGGTGTTTGTGAACCTGGAGCATTACACTGTGTCAGCAGTGGCTTAGTTTGTAGCACTCTCGCCTCTGAGTCAGAACGTTGTGGGTTCAATTTCCACTCCAGAGACTTGAGCACAAAAATCTAGGCTGATACTCCAGTACAGTGCTGAGGGAGCGCTGCACTGGCGGAGGTGCTGTCTTTCGGATGAGACGTTAAACCGAGACCGCGTCTGCCCCCTCAGGTGGACGTAAAAGATCCCATGGCACTATATTGAAGAGCAGGTGCGTTATCCCTGATCTCCTGGCCAATATTTATCTCTCAATCAACATAACAAAAACAGATTATCTGGTCATTTTCACATTGCTGTTTGTGGGAGCTTGCTGTGTGCAAATTGGCTGCTGTGTTTCCTACATTACAACAGTGACTACAAAAAGTACTTAATTGGCTGTAAAGCGCTATATAAAGTCTTTTTTAGTTGCTATTATCAGTGGACCAGTTCATTACATCTGTTGGCTAGGGAGAATTGTTTTCTAAGCCACATATTACATAGAATCTAGCCTATTAACATATCACTCAATACATTTTCATGTTGTTGCTTATCCAGCCTTACAACCCCTCCATGTGACCTCTCCACTACTCTCACTTTAGCATCTTGTGCATCCCTCCCTCCCATTGCCCCAGCATTGGTGGCCGTGCCTTCAGCTGCCTAGGCCCCACTTTCTGGAATTCCTTCCCAAAACCCATCTGCCTCTCTACCTCTTTTTCATCCTTTAAGACCCTCCTTAAAACCCACCTCTTTGATCAAGTTTTTTGGTCACCCCTCCCTCCTAATATCTCCTTCTTTGGCTTGGCATCCATTTATTTTGATCACACCTCCATGAAGCACTTCGGGACGTTTTCCTACCTTAAAGGCGCTATACAGTTGATGCCGGATTGCGTGCTTCACTTCTGAGGGCTTGTTTTGCAGCATCTGACAAACCACCAGCAAAGTAAACGGCAAATGGTAAATGATCACTTGGGTTTCTATTTACTGTGTTACAGTGAGCCATCTGAAGGTTGAGATGACATTTTAATAAACCACTCACATTTTATGAGTTAGTGTTCTCTAATACACTGCAGGCTATGCGTTGCCCTGTATCCCAATGCAATATTTTATTGGCTTATAGTAAACCCTTTGACTTTCCACTCAAATAAATGACAAACATTTCAACACGCAGAGAACGTAATACAAACTCATAAGCCTAGGAATTACTGTTCGTGGTTTCAGAGGAACAAGACTTAACGCATTCAGATCACATTCCTCTCGACTATTCTAGTGGAAGAATATGAACGTTAATACCGATTGTCATTTCTCAGCTGTAGTTTAGCACCATAACATCTCTGTTTAAAAAAAAAAAAAAAATAACATGGGGGTGATTTTCAGCCTGTTGGTCTGCACTTCACAGAATCACAGAATCCCCACAGTGCAGCTAGAGGCCATTTCGGCCCATCGAGCCTGCACCGACACATATCCCACCCTATCCCCGTAACCCCACATATTTAATCCCCCTAACACTAAGGGTCAATTTATCATAGCCAAATCAACCTAACCCGCACATCTTTGGACTGTGGGAGGAAACCGGAGCACCCGGAGGAAACCCACGCAAACACGGGGAGAATGTGCAAACTCCACACAGACACCCGAGGCCGGATTCGAACCCGGGTCCCTGGCGCTGTGAGGCAACAGTGCTAACCACTATGCCACTGTGTTGCCACTTATTTGACAAATGTTTTCAGTTACCACCTGGGAATTCATCCTTTGCCAATAAAATGTTTAAAATGACTACATTCAGCTGGTAAATCACAGTTGAACACCACAGTAAGGAAATTCAACCCTATTGGTCACCAGGTGTGTGCTGCTCCGTTGATCCCAAATTTCAACCTGGTAGTGCAAAAAGTAAATGTTACTAAGGCTTAGGTGGCCTTGAGTGTAGAGGAGGTACTGGTGGGGTCAAGCTGACAGTCGGCAGCATCGCAGAGCATCTTCCTCCAGCCCAATAAGAAATCCACCCACAGGAAACAAGCCTGGAGAAATAACAAGGAGATTGAACATTATGCCAAGCCACAGAAGGACTTGGCAGGAATTCCAAAAACGATTTAATAATGTCAAGACGACAAGTTAAGGAAAGATAGTGTTCAGTCATCAGATCAAGAAGAACGCTGGGAGAGACTCACTGCAAGTCCTCACTGTGCTGAATAAGCTATGTCCTAACGAACCTAAATGTCCAAACCAATAGTTACATTTGAGAAGAATCATACAGTTCACAAGTCAACTGAGTGTTGCTGTCATCTGAATCCAATTATGTTGCTAAAGTCCTCTGTGGCATTTTGAAATGTATCAATGTTAACATACTAAATTTATTGTACATTGGACTGTTCCAGTATTTGTTTTAATCTTACATTATCTGGTTGATTAATTGTCTGATAGAAATTGAGTTCTGTTTCCAATCCTACATTAGTCTAAGGGTACGAGGTATTGGGATATGAACACGCAATACCACAAAGTCAATGGACCTGCCACAATTCTTCATATGCCAAGTTCTAGGTCTTGGCTGGCTCATTAAGGGAAAGTCCTTGGGACCTCCATCAAACCGTGAAGGAAAATCAAAAAGCAGGTCAATTCAGGCCAATTTCACACAGCCCTGTGCATCTGGTTCAAATGAATGTCGACCGTGGCCTTATACGTACCATTTACATTTCATTTTAAGAAAATGACACTCAGTTTGAATCTAATGTGTGTGTAGCTAATGCCATTTTGGAAGTTACACCGAAGTTTGTCTCCCTGTTTGGCATATGGAAACCAGTGACTGTTAACGTAGGCTCCTTTCTACGAGAAATAATTTGTGTAAAAGAAGTTGTGTCAGTTCTTTATGTAGCTCGGTGACAATTTCATGTTGAGTCCACTTCCTTTCTAGTCTAATGCTCTGCTTCCTCCAGTCTAATATATGCTCAACTCCCTTAATGGTCTGTTTGGGTGCTAGGGGAGAAATAATTTGAATTCTCTGACTGTCTAGTGAGGATACCAATCCAAATTTCCCAGTGGCTGGTTACTCTCTCTGTCCACATAGCAGCTATGATGTAGCATTGAGGAGTGACATTAAGAGAGAGAAACATATTACGGGAAATAGAATGCAGCAATTGCAGATCTTCATAAAGTAAACATTCCCAGTGATGTTCATTTGGAGAGCCAGAGCTTGACAGCTCAAACCAGGAATCTTAGAAACAGGAGTCGGCCATTCAGCCCCTCGAGTTCCCACTAAGCTGTGTGGCTGCGCAGCGATCTGGACATCCTGCGCAGCATGCTCACCGGCTTTATAAATGGAAAAAACGTACATGCGCGAAAATATGAATGGGTTGCGCAGCCAAAAAAAAAGAGAGGGAACATTGCTTCCCACACTGCTCCCATATCCCTTTATTCCTTTCTCCCTCGTGTATGCATCAAGCCTCCCCTTAAATGTGTAGCTTCCCTTAAATCTGTCAATAAATCAATCAAGATCTGTTTTGGGTCTTGATTGGTTTATTGACCGATATAAAGGAATTTCCCTCCGAGGAAGGGAAAAATGAAAGAGCAGTTCAACTCTGGCCACCTTTGGGCAGCGAACTCAAGAGCAGCATCAGTAAAGACCAATCGCAATATACACAAGTCATGGGGTGACTCCGGAATATTAACAGCTCATTTATCTTCATTTTACTATTTTCTGTGCTGATACGACCTATTGTTCTCACCATTCATCATAATTGTTCAGTTCATTTACCTGAGGCTTGCCAAAAGCAATAGCCTAACTGCTGACACATGACAAAAAACCTTTTATGTTTTGCAATTAATAGGTATTCACAATGACTCTGGTTTGCTGAGCTACTTTTGCCACAGAACTGCAGGGTAGTGACAATGCATAATCATAACCATTAATAAGATGTTGCTCATAATAGTAGTTTTTTGATTTGCTGAACCCGAGAGTGATGGCCAGCCCATCTGTTTCCAATCGGCAACAATACTCAACAGCTAAGAGTTTCACTTTGGACCCTAGGCCCCGTGACTAGCAAGTCAACACTTAAACTGCTGATTGTGTATTGATAGATGTTGGCAAGAAGCAGCTTAGTAGAATTCCATTAAAATTACCACATAGGGGAGGAAATGCTGTGTAGAAAAGAATGCTGATAGAATATTAATTAACTCTTAACAGAGTGAGGAGAGGGGTTAGGAGAAAATTTATTATGCAGAGGGTTGGAGCATGGGATCCTTTGCCACAGGGAATGGTTGAGGAGGAGATCATTCCATCTTTTAAGGGAAAATTGGGTAAATATTTGAATACGGGATTATGGGAAGAGTGGGATTAGTTTTAGATTGCTCTAAGAGCTGACACAGACACAATGGGCCGAATGGCCTCCCTCTCTCCACTAAACATCTAGGGGTAGAAATTAGGTCGCGCCCCATTTGGGGCGCAAATATCGTCTGGACGCAAATATTAGCGCCTGGCGCTAATTATAGGCACTGACTGGAAACTTCACTTTTACCACCCCGGGAGGTGAGTGGAGCGCTAAATCAGGCGCTGCACACCTGTCTTAAGGCGCAAAGGCCAAGGAGTGAGGCGCTAACTCAGAGCGCTGGCGAAGCTCATGTAATGTCAGTCAGCAATGGAACACACACACAATGGCACGGGCCAGTTCTTAAAGGGGATGGTTAATCTTGCTTTCCATCCACATCCTGTTCATTGCAGCCTTGAATCTCGGCCTGGAGAGACTTGCACATCAAATGTGCTGGAAAGAACAATGGAGAGTACCAGGCAAAGAGCTCAGAGTGCAGCTCCCACAGTCTCTGCTAAATCGATACAAGGAATGGCAAATCAAAATGAACCTGCAAAGTGCTGCTCAGTACCCAAAACTCCTTCACACAACGTTGAATCTCTCCAGAAGTCTCTCCCTCTCTCAGAATGCGTAGTTCAAAAATGCCACCAACAATAAAAGACAGGAAGAGGCCCCCTTTAAATAGCGCCCCCCCAGCCCCACAGCGATTGATAGCGTTCCAGTCTTCTGGTCATTGGATGCGCCAGGCGGTAAGGCAGGGGGCGCCACTCAATTTCCGCTCCGGGGCGCCACAAGGGCGTTGCACCATGGAATTACGTCACAATCTGCGCGCGCAGGTGGTCGCAGCGGTAAAGTTTAGCGCCGCCGCACAATGTCTAGTTAAGTTCCCAAGCGGCGCAAACATCGCTGCACCCGGGCGTTAGCGGCTTTGCGCCCCATTAGCGCCCTCTTAAGGCGCTAACGGGAGGCGCAACCAACTGAATTTTTACCCCCTATGGTCTAATTCAAACTGGTGCATTTCTAAAGCTCTTAATTTATTAATCATTAAAAGTGATACAGGGTTGACATTTCTGCAGCTTTGTAAAATCTAATGGTATAGTTTTAAGCTTGGGACATTGATTTTATCCCAAATGCTGTAACTGCCCGCATATATTTGAATCCACTCAGTTTCTGAATCCCAATATTCCCTAATGAGGAAGTGATGCTTCAGTTGTACAGAGCCTTGGTCAGAGCCCATCTGGAGTACTGCGTTCAGTTTTGGCACCTCAGGAAAGATATGTTGGCCTTGGAGGGGTACAGTGCAGATTCACCAGAAGGATGCCAGGCCTTAAAGGGTTAGAGTATGAGGATAGATTGCATAAACTTAGTTTGTATTTAGTTTAGATGGTTGAGGGATGATCTAATCGAGGTGTTTAAAATGATAAAGGAATACGATAGGGTAGATACAGAGAAACTATTTCCTCTGGTGGGTGAAGCATGATCTTACGATTAGAGCTAGATCAGTTAGGAGTGAAATCAGGAAGCACTGTTTCACACAGAGTAGTGGAAATCTGGAAAACACTCTCCCATAAAACTGTGGATGCTGGGTCAGAAACCTGGGAGTGTATGTGCACAAATCTTTGAAGTGGCAGGACAAGTTGGGAAGGCTGTTAAAAAGGCATATGGGATCATTGGCTTTATAAATAGAGCACAAAAGCAAGGAAGTTATGTTAAACCTTTATAAAATACTGGTTAGACCCCAGCTGGACTATTGTGGCCAATTCTGGGCACCACATTTAAGAAAGATGTCAAGGCCTTGGAGAATGTGCAGAGGAGATTTATGAGAATGGTACCAGAGATGTGGGACTTCAGTTATGTGGAGAGACTAGAGAAGTTGGAATTGTTCTCCCTAGAGCAGAGAAGGTTAAGGGGAGATTTGATAGAGATGTTCAAAATCATGAAGGATTTTGATAGAGTAAATAGGGAGAAACTGTTTCCACTCGCAAAATGGTCAATAACCAAAGATTTAAGGTAAAAGAACCAGAGGCAACATGAGGAAAGAAATTATGCAGCGAGTTATGATGATCTGGAAAGCTCTGCCTGCAAGGGTGGTGGAAGCAGATTCAATAATAACTTTCAAAAGGGAATTGGACAAATACTTGAGGGGAAAAATGTGCAGAGCAATGGGGAAAGAGCGGGGGAGTGGGACTAATTGGATAGCTCCTTCAAAGAGCCGGCACAGGCACGTTGGGCCAAATGGCCTCCTATGCTATGGCATTCTATGATTCTATAATTTAAATTTTCAAGACTGAGATTGATGGATTTTTGTTGGGTAAGGGTATCAAGGAATATGGAACAAAGGCGGGTAAATGGAGTTGAGGTACAGATCACCATGATGTAATAGAATTGCAGAATAGGCTCGAGGGGCTGAATGGCCTCCTCCTGGTCCTATGTTCTTAATTGTCATTACTCATTCCATTCTGATAACGATAAATAAGGAATGTTGTGAGAATCTCCTAGAGGTGTTCAGTTCATTGGCCACCTTGTACTCCTAAATTTCTTACCATGTCTCCTTGTACTAATCTGTCAGAGAAATCCCACAGTACAAATCTGTGGGGAAGAGAACTGAAATGGGGCAATCTCCCTGAGGACATGTAAGGAACTCCTGTTATGTTTTTGAAGTCCTCTGACCAAACAGTATTAAACTTTGGATGGCTTCATTTAATGCGCGTCTTTCTTAGCATGATTTCAACATCTGCTGATGTCTGTGATCTCAAATGTCACGGCAATGAGGCAATTTCAGCTGGATCAGGTCCAGACATACATTTTATGTGTGTCCAGCTGCACTGGCCCATATAGATCTTCAAGAAATTGAACCAAACTTTGTCTTTAGATACGCTTCCTGAGCCAACTAGACCTCAGTCCTCCGTCCATCTCTCATCTCCTGTCTGAAGGTAAGAAGTGGACAGAATTGGCCTCAACATCCAGAAACTCATCGAGTGGAGGTTTGTGCCGTTTATCCTTGTTCTGTGCCAGATACCCTCAACCATACAACCTTCACCATCTGTGTCATGGATAATTTAAAACTCAGCGAGATGATGACAAAGGAGGAAGTAGCATCTCTGATCAGATCACAAACCCACGCTGAATCCTGAGGCCATTTTTAACTCTGCCTGTGGAAAAATATGTTTTTTTTTGTGATGTGGTTTTAGTGTTGACCATTGCATGAGAAATAGGGATTTGTAGGGGCATTATGAAAATAGAACACATCTGCCCCCAAAAAACCCTCATCTTTCTTGCTGTTGTTTAACCACACTTTACAGATTGCTTGCCAAGTGAGGAGAAGTTTCATTTCCACTGCTGATAACAGTAAATATCTTCAACTTCATTGACCATTAAGTGACACATACAACATCATCGATCTGGTATATTCAGGCTTCTTCACAAGATAATGGTGCTTTCTCTAGGAGTGATTTGTGCACATAGTCAGAACTCAGAGGTGTGTTACTGACTTTTAACCCATAAAAAGTTTATTTAGTTAATTATTAATGACATTAATTTAAAGGTTTACATAAAATCTGCAGCATAGAAAGTTGTTCTTGCCAAAATGAAGTGTAATTAAGATGTGGTGACACTGAGTTATACTTTACAGTATGTTACAGGGAAGCACCGTATCTTGTGCATATTCCAGTCTGTTAATGATGGGCTCATAGATAGAATGTTCCTATTAATTAGTGAATCCTGGGCTGACGTTTGGCTAAAGGGGCCGAATCACTTCATTTATTTTGTTTGTGGTTGCTGAATATCATTGAGATTCTGCTACCAAAAGTTTGCCAAATATAAAAGTGTTTAAGGATATTTGCCAGGAATTTTCCTTGAGGGCGCCCCACCCCACCAGTCGGCCGCCGTAACTTTGGCGAAAGATCGGCGGAAACCCCGTTCACACGTCTATCTGGGGTTTCTGCTGATCTTATACCGGAATTACAGCAGGGGATCTGGAGAATCCGCAAGGGAATTCCCAGCGATTGACCCTGAAAATTCACAAAGGCCCTCCTGAGGGAGACAGTTGGAACCCCGCCCCCCAAAAACCTGTCAGAGATCCCTGCGGAACTTCAGGGAAATCACTCCCACTGGGGTAGCAGGCCTGCCACACTATCAGGAACAGCATCCTCCGAGTCAGCAACTGTGCAAACTGTAGTTGAAAATCACTACCATGGTTCTCGCTCTACCTGACCAGGAGACTGGCTGAGTAAAGGAATGATTCCCTAATTGTAAAAATAGTTGCTGCATAGTAGTGTCAGCCTTGGCTCTGGTAGCACTCTTGCCTCTTTGTCGGAAGGTCATGGGTTCAAGCACCACTCCAGAGGCTTGAGTATATAATCTAGGCTGACACTTCATTGCAGTATGAAGGGAGTGCTACACATGACGGAGGTGCCCTCTTGTGGATCAGACACTAAACCAAGGGTCTACCTGTTCAGGTAGATGGATCCCATGGCACAATTCAAGAAGGAGCAGGGTAGTGTCCTGGCCAACATTTAACTCTTAACCAACACCTCCACAAACTGATTATCTGGTCATCATTTTATAATTGCCTATGTAACAACAGTGACTGCACTTCAGAACTACTTAATTGGCTGTGAAGTGCTTTGGGACATCCTGAGGTCAGGAAAGACTCTTATATAAAAGCAAGTCCTTTCTTTCTTACAAATTAGTGACCTCAAGAAAGGTGGGGTATAAATGCTACTTAGATTGAGACAAATAAATAAGTTGGCTAGCTCCTATAATCATTGTCACCCTTTTTTATTCATTTATGGGATGTGGGTGTCGTTTATTGCCATCCCTAATTGCCCTCGAGAAGGTGGTGGTGAGCCGCCTTCTTGAACCACTGCAGTCCGTGTGGTGAAGGTACTCCCACAGTGCTGTTAGGGAGAGAGTGTTCCAGGATTTTGACCCAGCGACGATGCAGGAACGGCCGATATATTTCCAAGTCAGGATGGTGTGTGATTTGGAAGGGAACTTGCAGGTGATGGTGTTCCCATGCGCCTGCTGTCCTTGCCCTTCTAGGTGGTAGAGGTCGTGGGCAACTCGGCAACGACCATACTTGCTACATCTGTTTGTTTCATAGATACGACCCATCCCTGAATTTCTTAGATTGTCTGGTACTTACCTAGTTCATCCATACCCTGCATCAAATCACTTATACTCAGGGTTTAAATCAGCCAATATAGAAAAGGCATCTCACAGTTTTGAAATAAAAAAACACGCTGAAAAGAATTGGCTTGAATTCAACTTTCAAGCATGTCCACAAATATATCTTTATACATCTACTTATATGGAGTGTTATGGTAAGTTGTGTTGAGCGAAAAATACTGGCTACTGGGAGTGTGACCCTGGTGGAATAGCTTAGAAGTTAGAATGTTTTTTTTTGGTGGTTCTTAATCGCTGATCTGGTGGGCCATTATTTTCAGGTTGGAGTGAGTGCTGCCATCGATCATCATTATCGTTGGTTGATAATGTCAAACTATAGGGTCACTTTCTGAGCCTTGCTGGGGGTGAGGTATTACAGGCAACACACCTGGGTTCTGAGGAAGGGTCGTCGACCTGAAACGTTAACTCTTGTTTCTCTCTCTCCAGATGCTGCCTGACCTGCTGAGTATTTCCAGCATTTTCTGTTTTTTACACCTGGGTTTAAGGTTGCCAACACTCCAGGATTGTACTGGAATTAAAGATTAAACTCTCGGACACTGCTGCGAACAACTCGGGGGAAAAATCACAGAGACATTTAAAAAAAAAAATGGTGGATTTTGTTTTCATTTTCTTTTCAACGCTTTTGTTTATTAGTTACAAAAAATATTGGTGATGAGGGGTAAAAGGCTGTTTGACTGACGGTCGAGAATCATCCAATCGGGAGGCGAACGAGGAGCTTGTTCGCTTTCCGATGGCCACGGAATGGCGGTGTGTTCTGAAGATGGACGTGTCGGCAACCAATGGCGGGAGCATTGCGGCGGCAGGTCATGTGATGAAATCTTTAGGAATACGTCCAGCCAGAGTTGGCGACCCTACTTGGGTTTCTCTGATGTGTGCCGACAGTGGGCGACCCACTTCACAGCTTCAGGTTGATGATGATCGATGGCAGCGCTCCTACCTGAAAATAATGGGCCACCAGATTTGCGATTAACAACCACCAAACAACCCGGCCTCAGAAAATGTAATCATCAGATGTCGGCAGTTATCCCTTGTTCGCCTCACTAACTTTTATTTAAAGTTGTCGGTCCAAAGTTGGTGACTTTTGAATGCTCGGATCGTTCATTGAGTCGGCCCTGAAACATCCGTGGGAACGACCTTCCGGTGTAAGTGCTGGGATGCACCCTTCTGGGAATCTCTGATGCTGACCTCCCCACACTCCCCCCTCCCCCCCCACCCTTCCCAAAACCAGAGTCTGTACCAGGCAGTGGGAGAATGCTGATCCCCACCCCCTCTGTGCCCCACCTGCCCCTTTTGTAAGTAATCAAAACATGTTTAAAATCTTTGGCAGTCTGGGCCATGCCCCCCTGGGAAACCCCTCATCCGAGCCGTGCCCCCTCTGACCCAGGTGACCTTATCTGGGGCAAGTGGAGGCTTCATGTCAAAAAAGAGATGGTTGGTTTTGATTTAAGAGGTGCCGTGTTCAATTTGCAAACATGCACTTTGATGTGATTCTCATCACAACGCCTCATTGCATCAGTTAAGCAGATCATTGGGATACAATAACACACTTAAAATTTTGACACATGATGCATTTTCCATTTCTCTATTTAACTTGCCTTTTCCTGTTATTGCAGTTTGCGCACCATTTAAGTGTCAGCTTGGTTCAATATTAGCAATCTCCCCTCTAGGTAAGAAGTCCCACTCCAGAGACTCGAGCACATAATCCAGCCTGACACTTCAGTGCAGTGCTGAAGGAGTGCTGCACCGGCGGAGGTGACGTCTTTTGGAAGAGACGTGAAGCCAAGGTTGAGTCTGCCCTTTCGGGTGGACGTAAATGATCCCAGGGCACTATTGAAAGAAGAGCAGGGGAGTCCTCCATGTGTTCTGGCTAAAAGTTATGCCTCAACCAATACCACTAAAACAAATTAACTGGTCTTTTATCTCATTTGCTGTTGGTGGGACCTTGCTGTGTACAAATTGGCTGCGTATTTGCTACATTACAATAGCGATGGAACTTCATAAGTACTTTGTTGGCTTTGGGACATCTGCGCATGTGGAAGGTACTATATAAATGTACGTTCTTTCTTTTATTAGTTTCTGCAGTGCTTTTAAATTTAGATTGATAAATTTATAGTCTCATCTAAATGCATTAAAATTTTAAACGCGTATATAATAGATTGCTATTAGCGAAACAAGTAAGTGATGGGTACCACAGTTTGGCACAGTTGTTCAGTAAGTTACCAATCCAGGATAGTGGTTTAGTAAAAATTCGTTTTTTGTGTCAATTTTATGCAACACACAATCCCTTTATTCACCGGTAGAAGAAATTATTGTAAGATGCAGTTAATCATTGTGATAGTGTAAAATTCAGATGAATTCCAGGGAGGGGGCAGATAGTGCAAGTTTAAAACTGGGACTTTGCAGGCCAGTTGTTATAATAAGTGATGCACCTTGCTCACAAAGGCCCAGTCCCAAACCTGCTGGTTGTCTCCATCAACTGGCGACAGATTCATTCTCTAGATACGCTTCAAATGTTTCTATTGCAGTCTTCTCATCCTGTTATTAACAGATAGCAGTACAGCGTTCCGGTCTGTCACTGTTGGGGTTGTCCATGAGGGTCCTGACGTTCCAGGTCCTGAACTTCATTTTAAAGGGTGGAAGATGCCTGTGCGTGAATTCTTTTAACGTGGGGTGGCCGTTGCACACCAGCTACCACACGGGCTTGACAGAGCAAGGTCTTGGTCCAATGGCAAGGGGATCCAAGATGATTGGAGACCAGGCTCTGCTACAACGGCCTAGCACACACACACAAACACAATGCTACTGTCCTCCTCCCTCCGTCCCACAGGTCCTCTCTGCCTGGGTTTCGTAGGATGCATTGTGGTCCTCCAACCCAACCCAAGCACCCCACCCACTCGCCCCTTTAATCACCGTCTGTCCCACCTGTGACAGAGACTGTAGGTCCTGCATTGGACTCATCAGTTACCTGAGAATTCATTTTTAATGTGGAAGCAAGTCATCCTCAGTTCCGCGGGACTGCCTAAGAAGAAGATTAACAGATACTGACAGAGTACTTTCAGTGTCGGCTCAGGCATCTTCAAGTAATCTCTTTTCTCCCCCTCAAGTTTTGTGTTCAGCTGAACATTTATGAGATGAGGAAGCCACATGATGTAATCGATCGGGTTTTCACACTGTCTGGTCCAAGAGAAAATTAAACATTATCTCAAGTTTAAAAAAAAATATTTCAGACCGCTGAAGCTGTGTGCGTTCTAGAGATCTGTTTACTCGTAATCCCAACCCTCCCCCTTCCCATGACCTAGAATAAAAACACCTGGTTAAAGGAACAGACCTAAGAAAAAGGACAGCTCAGTGTCAGGGCACAAGACGATGAGACTGATTAGAATGTATCCAGCATTATAGGGTCTATCACAGATAGACTGCAGCAAACCTTGACAAATTAGTGACATTTATTAACCAGTTCAGTGGGAACATTGAAAAACAAAATCAATTGAGAAAAGTGAGGACACCAGCAATATAACTACCGTATTGCAATGAAAAACCAACAGCTTGACAATATGCTGTAGGAGTAAAAATATAAGTATTGCAATCTCAGCCAAAGAGGTCGATAGCGACTAACCCACAAGACTTTTTACTCCACTAATGTGCCAAAACATTCATCGTGATGGCCTAGAGTTGGAAAGGATGCACCAAGTATGGGAATCTATCACTGTCCAACTGCTGCTCTACAGTTGCCATCACTCACTTTTTCCAGTGTGTGGACTATTGGAAGGGAGAAGGCAACTGCGTGGTGCTTTCCCTGAACTACATGAAAGCATAGAAGCAGTGCCAAGCCTTTGAAAGATCTAAGAATTAATTTTGAGATGTGGATTATTCATTAGCTACATTTATCTTCATTCAGTTTAGTTCGAAGTGGGCCATACGGGTCCTTAATGTGTCATGAGCGAGGGACCAGGCCATAGCCTTTACGTCAAAGGTTTCAACAACCCGTCAAGACGGCATGTATTTGGCTAAATAAAATGTCTCAAAGATGGAGACTGTGTACATCCAGAAGACTCACTTCCCAGCTAAGAAAGCACTCTAGTTAAACAAAAGATAAATATGAACATACAAAAAAGTTGGTCACAGACAAAGACCAGCTAGTCCATCTAGCTGCCCCATACAGTTGTAATGCCTTATCATCACATCAAGAGACTCCTTAACCCTTGGTGCCATGTAGTCCTCTTGGGAAGAGGTGAAAAACCAGATGAAAAACACAAGGCCAATAAGGGGAAAAAAATCTGGAAAAATCTTCTCCGATCCCTCTAGACGATCGAAACTAGTCCAGGAGACCACGTAGACTATGACTTATGTTAATTGGTACCTACCTCTTGTATGATGTAATCTCCAGCCCCAGCCAGCATCCGGTCCAGCTCTCTCTTGAAGTGGTTTCCAATAGAGCAAGAAGATTCGTTGAGCGAGAGATCAGGTGTGGCACAGTGGTGCAGCGTGGAGAGGCAATTCCAATCCCCATTCTGCTGAAATGTTGATCTCGGCCATGCTGCTGTAGGGAGATACTAAGCAGAGACTCACCACTAAAGAAAGGAGACATCAGTGGGAGGCACAGCTGACACCCTTCTTCAGGTGGGGTCCAGATTTCACAGGACCGGCATTTGAAAGAAGATGCCACCTGAGCAACAGTGTTTTCTTCAGTCATTAAAGGATGTGACGAGCACCCTGCGTTGTTGACTGTTGAGCATGACTGTTCAATAGAATCCTAGTCCCAAATGACAGAGTGCCTAAGCTCAGTCAGTGTATCTCTCATGAAGGCTGTAGAGACTGGGTTCCAATCTTCAGCAGGTTACTGAGATAGAGCCTCCTCCCAGTGTCATCGTTGATGATTCACTGTCTGTGGGGAGCTGGGTGCAGCAGTCATTCTAGTTTGTAATATCAAATCATTAGGGATGCTTTGAAAATTGTGTTTTGGCAGATCTTGCATGAATATGTTATATTGTTTTGTTATTCTGAAAAGACCCTGTCTGTGGTCAAAGGATTCAAGTCAGCTGCTACTTAACCATAAGAGTTCAACTCCTACAGGGAAACAATAATTTAAAATATTCAGCTCCAAAAAGTCGCAAGCTGGAAAGAGAAAAGTATTTTTTTTTTAAATCATTCTTTGGGATGTGGCAAGGCCGGCATTTATTGCCTATCCCTAGTTGCCCTGAGAAGGTGGTGGTGGGCCGCCTTCTTCAACCGCTGCAGTCCGTGCACATTACCACAGTGACTACACTTCAAAAGTACTCCATTGGCTGTAAAGCGCTATGGGACGTCCTGAGGTTGTGAAAGACGCTCTAAAAATGCAAGTCCTTTCCTTTATGACAGTTGCACTGCGATCTTGGGGGGTACAGATGTGCTTTGGGCAGTAGCACCAAATGGGCGATGGCGAATCGGCAGCCCCGGTTTAGCACTCCGCCCGAGTTTATTCCCGTTGACTTCGGCCCAAGACGAAGTCATACCCGTTGGAGTTCTGATTACCACGCAGACCAGTTGAACTTTGCTCTTGCTCTTCATGGTGTAATCAGAATAAGACCCTATGACTGTGTTGCTTTGTAAACACACTTATGGCCAACGATCAGTCTACAGAATAATAAACAAGAGGCTGCGATTCTGCCTGTAATATTTTAACCCTTCAACAGATGACTCCACTGGGGATCATATTTCTCTTTAACCCAGTCAAGTTCAATGTGACACACAAAGCCCTAATTATACTACAGCTGTAAGCTAGTACTTGTTACTAATTCGCAGCTTAAAGTGTTAAGAGTAAACCAGCATAAAGTTAATTACTCTGTTCCTAGTTTTTAGCAAGACCTTTGTGGGTATAGTTTCGCCACAGACGGTAGCGCAAAGCGGCCGACAGCGAATCGGCAGCCCCTTTTACACTCCACACGATTTTCTTCTTAATGGAATGGATAATCGGGCAGAGTTTAAAATCGGCTGCTAATTCGCTATCGCCCGTTTTGCGCTGCCGTCCAAGACGTATTCTTACCCTTTTCGCCAACTGACCTCCAGTTAACCTCGGCTGCAAAGCAAGCTATTCTTATCAGGTGGGGGCATGAGCAGCTTGAGAGAGTTTCCTGCCTGGTGTTTCTGCTGGGCAAGGGGAAAAAAAATCTGTGGTCTCACTGGGTAGTAAACTTAACGCCACCGACAACTGTGCAACAAATCTGGGCAGTTGCCAGTGTGAGGCTCTGGGGAAGCTCATTCATTCTCTTGTCATTCTGATTTAAACCAAATGTTCTGGATACAAGAGCTCTAGATATTCAGGACTGCCAACCTCCCTCACTTTAGGGAGGAGTGTCATACGGGACGTGTACGGATTTTGAGAGAAATTCTCGACATTTTCCTTGCCTTGTCTCACAAAAGGCGGAAATATTCCAAGGCTCTTGATGAATGGAGAAAGGCCGTATTAAAACTACAGGCCTGAAGCAATGAACTGGTTCAACCAGTTTAAACTACTTTGTTCACATTTGGTCGCCATGCTACAAAAAGAAATACCTGCATCAGAAAAGCTACGAAAAAGAGTAACCAACCACAAGCATTAGCTCATAAAATGCTCAGAAGTTCATAGTTTACGTAGCTTCCAAGTTCCAAGTGAAAAAGTAATTCCTAGATTTCACTCCTTGTTCTAATTTTAAGATTTATCCCTTTGTCCTGGAATCCCTCACCAGAAGAAATGGTTTCCTTTTTATCATTTTAGACACCAACCATCTTCAGCTGCTTCATCAATTACCTTCCCTCCAACATAAGGTCAGAAATGGGGATGTTTGCTGATGACTGCACAGTGTTCAGCGCCATTCAGAACTCCTCAGATAATGAATCCGTCCATGCCCGCATGCAACAAGACCTGGACGACGGTTCCGGCTTGGGCTGATAAGTGGCAGGTAACATTCGCGCCACAGAAGTGCCAGGCAATGACTATCTCCAACAAGCGAGAGTCTAAACACCGCCCCTTGACATTCAATGGCATTACCATCACCGAATCCCCCACCATCAACATACTGGGGGGTCACCATTGACCAGAAACTTAACTGGACCAGTCATATAAATACTGTGGCAACAAGAGCAGGTCAGAGGCTAGGTATTCTGCGGCAAGTGTCTCACCTCCTGACTCCCCACAGTCTTTCTACCATCTACAAGGCACAAGTAAGGAGTGTGATGGAATATTCTGCACTTGCCTGGATGAGTGCAGCTCCACCAACACTCAAGAAGCTCGACACCATCCAGTACAAAGCAGCCCGCTTGATTGGCACCCCCTCTACCACCTTAAACATCCACTCTCTCCACCACCGGCGTACCGTGGCTGCAGTGTGTACCATCTACAAGATGCACTGCAGCAACTCGCCAAGGCTTCTTCGGCAGCACCTCCCAAACCCGCGACTTCTTCCAACTAGAAGGACAAGGGCAGCAGATGGGAACACCACCACCTCCAAGTTCCCCTCCAAGTCACACATCATCCTGACTTAGAAGTATATCGCCGAACCTTCATCGTCGCTGGGTCAAAATCCTGGAACTCCCTACCAAACAGCACTGTGGGAGTACCTTCACCACACGGACTGCAGCAGTTCAAGAAGGCGGCTCACCACCACCTTCTCAAGGGCAATTAGGGATGGGCAATAAATGCTGGCCTTGCCAGCCATGTCCACATCCCATAAAAACGAACCTCACTTACATCACCCCTCAACATTCTAAACTCAAGGGAATACAACCCAACTTTATGCAACAGGTCCTCATAATTTAACCCTTTTAGCCCCACTATCACGCTGGTAATTCTGCACTGTACCCCCTGTAAGCACCACCATGAATGTTTAACTGCCTGATCACAAGAGACCGACAGGCTAATGTTACCTGATGCACTGTAACAACTCGCCAACTTTGATTCAACAGCACCTCCGAACTCTGACTTCTACCACGAAGGACTACAGTAGCAAGATCCCTTCCAAGTCACAAACACACCTAACTTGGTCATATCTCGCCATTCCTTCTTCGTTGCTAGGTCAATATCCTGAAATTCCCTCGTCAATATCCTGAAATTCCCTACCTAACATTTGCGAACACACGAAAATAACGGGCAGGAAAAGACCCGTTGGTCCATTATCCTGTCCCACTCTTGTAATTCCTGGAGCATCATGACTAGATATTTCCTACACCCCCCCCCCCCCCCACCCAGTAGCCATGTAATCTCCTGGGAGAGGCAAAGAAACAGGAAAACCCAGGGCTAATTAGGGGGAAAAAACCTTCACCACGAGGACCGCAGCGGTTCAAGGAGAAGGTCCAACACCACCTTCTCACGGCAACTAGGGATGGGTAATAAATGACCCTGCCAGTGTCGCCCATATCCCAAGAACACATTTTTAAAAATCACTAATAATCATAGAATTAACAGCACAGAAAAAGGTCATTTGACCCAACAGGTGTTTATGCTCCACATGAGCCTCCCCCGACAACTTATTCAATCTCACCCTATCGACATATCCTTCTATTCCTTTCTAACCTCATGTAGCTTCCCCTTAAATGCATCTGTGCTATTTGCTTCAACCACTCCCTATGGTAGCGAGTTCCACATTCTCACCACTGTCTGAGTAAAGAAGTATAGGAGCCTTAATATCGAATGCTACAGATAAGACAATCCCAGATCGTTGTGTCAACATGCACCAAGGAAGTGGAGCCCAAGGATATAAACTGGAATTATTGAAAAGAAAGTTTAGAACACACTAGCAGATCTTCCATGGCATTTCTCATCTTTGGCATAGTTGCGCAGGATAAATACCAGTGCAATGTGGCAGATCAAGGTGGTATCATAATTCTCTTTGCTGATAGTTGCATCTAGACCACAACTCATGACCAGGGAAGTTAGCAGGGAGAAACTCAGAACCAGAGCTAGATACCACATTGGGGACAGAGGTTTAGCATTGCAATGTGAGGGGTCTGGCTTTTGAGGAATAGTTGAGGATGAGAGAGAACACATTGGAATGCGCCAACTAGTGCACGAAAATGAAAGGACTCGTGATCGTCACACATCTCAAAGGTAGTGCCGGTACACACTCGAGTTCTAGTCAGTGGAATGCAGATTCTTCAATGAGATGCTGGCTTATGCAGACAACAACAACTTTTGCATTTATATAGTACCTTTAACGTGTCCCCAGGTGCTTCACAGGAGCGTTATAAAACAAAATTTGGCACCAAGCCACATAAGGAGCTATTAGTGCGGATGATGAGGTAGATTTTAAGGGGTGTCTTAAAGGAGGAAAGAGGGGTAGAGAGGTGGAGAGGTTTATGGAGGGAATTCCAGAGCTTAGGGCCTTGGCAGTTGAAGGCACGGCCGCCAATGGTGGAGCGATTGAAATCAGGAATGCTCAAGAGGGCAGAATTAGAGAAGTGCAGATACCTCGGAGGGTTGTGGGGCTGAAGGAGATTACAGAGATAGGGAGGGGCGAGGCCATGGAGGGATTTGAAAACAAGGATGAGAATTTAAAAATTGAGGCGTTGCTTAACCGGGAGCCAATGTAGGTCAGCAAGCACAGGGGTGATGGGTGAACGGGACTTGGTGCGAGTTAGGACACAGGCAGCAGAGTTTTGGATGACCTCAAGTTTACGTAGGGTAAAATGTGGGAGGCCAGCCAGGTGTGCGTTGGAATAGTCAAGTCTAGAGGCAACAAAGGCACAGATGAGGGTTTCAGCAGCAGATGAACTGAGGCAGGGGCGGAGACGGGCGATGTTCCGGAGGTGGAAGTAGGCGGTCTTAGTGATGGCGTGGTTGTCGGAAGCTCATCTCGGGGTTAAATACGACAACAAGGTTGCGAACAGTCTGGTTCAGCCTCAGACAGTTGCCAGGGAGAGGGATGGATTCGGTGGCTAGGGAACGGAGTTTGTGGCAGGGACTGAAGACAATGGCTTCGGTCTTCCCAATATTTAGTTGGAGGAAATTTCTGCTCATCCAGTTCTGGATGTCGGACAATTTATATACAGTAGGGGTAGGGTGGGGGGGCAGTGTCTAGAGAGGTGGCAGTGAAGTAGAGCTGGGTGTCGTCAGCGTACATGTGGAAACTGACGCTGTGTTTTCGGATGATGTCGCCAAGGGGCAACGTAGATGAGAAATAGGAGGGGGCCAAGGATAGATCCTTGGGAGACACCAGAGGTAACGGTGCGGGAGTGGGAAGAGAAGCCATTGCAGGTAATTCTCTGGCTACAATTAGATAGATAAGAATGGAACCAGGCGAGTGCAGTCCCACCCAGCTGGACGACGGTGGAGAGGTGTTGGAGAAGGATGGAGTGGTCAACCGTGTCAAAGACTGCAGACAAGTGAAGAAGGATGTGGAGGGATAGTTTACCTTTGTCACAGTCACATAGGATGTCATTTGTCACTTTGATGAGAGCCATTTCGGTACTGTGGCAAGGGCAGAAGCTTGATTGGAAGGATTCAAACATGGAGTTTCAGGAAAGATGGGCACAGATTTGGGAGGCGACAACACGTTCAAGGACTTTGGAGAGGAAAGGGAAGTTGGAGATGAGGCGGTAGTTTGCAAGGACCGAGGGTCACGGGTTTTTTTGAGGAGAGTGGTGATGACGGCAGATTTGAAGGAGAGGGCGACAGTACCTGAGGAGAGAGAACCGTTAACAATATCAGCTAACATGGGAGCCAGGAAGGGGAGTTGGGTGGTCAGCAGTTTAGTGGGAATAGGATCTAGGGAGCAGGAAGTGGGTCTCATGGACAAGATGAGCTTGGAGAGGTCATGAGGGGAGATCGGAGAGAAACTGGAGAAAGATGCGATTTCAGGGCTAGGGCGGGGGGATCCTTAGAGGAAGTTTGGTCTTGTGGGCTAGGGGAAGGGAGGGAAGTGGCAGAGGCAGCTGATCAGATGGTCTCAATCTTAGAGACAAAGAAGTCCATGAGCTCCTCGCACTTGTTGTTGGAGGTGAGGGTGAAGGAGACAGAGGAGAGAGGTTTAAGAAGACGGTTGCAGTAGAGAAAAGAAGCAGGGGTTATCTTTGCATTCCAGGTTGATCCGGGAATAGTGAGCAATTTTGGCAGACGAGAGCAGGACCCGATAATGCTTTATGTGGTCCAGCCAGATATGGCGGTGAATGGCTAAACCAGTTGTCCGCCATATCCGTCCAAGTCTGCATCCCTTGGACTTAAGGGAGCGAAGATGAGGGCCGTATCAGGGGGAATGGCCAGGGTGAGAGAGAGTAATGGTTTTAATGGGGACTAGGGCAACAAAGGTGGTGGTGAGGGTGTGGTTGAGCAGATTAGTAGCTGCAGAAATGTTGTGGTGAATGGAGGGCCAAAGGCTGGACAATTGGAATTTTGAAAGTGCAGTTGTAAGTGAACTGGGAGAGAGATTTTTTCAGGGGCGAACAGAGAAGGAAGTAGGGTTGGGAGGGAGAAGGGCAATGTGGGTGGAGAGCGATACGAGGAAGTGATCAGAGATGGCCTTATCTGTCATTGACACGATGGGAGTAGTGAGGTCATGTGAGATGGCAAGGTCGAGGAGGTGGCCATGAATATGGGTTGGGGAGTTTACATGGAGGGAGAGATTAAGGGAGGATAGGAGGTTAGTGAACTCAGAGGAGAGAGAGCATGATGAATTGAGATGGAGGTTGAAATCACCAAGGATGCAAAGTCACTCGGTGCAGAGGCTAAGGGAGGAAAGCAGTGAAGGTCATAACTGCACTGCTTTGGACAGATGACCACACATAAGACCTGCAGGGATCTGTGTTATTGCTGTGAAGTTCATGCTAATGTTTGAACAGGGTCAACACTAACAGAAGATGACCCATTTCTCAACGGCCTCTGTGAAGCGCTGATGTCAAGCAACGTTGACCACAAAAACAATTTGGGAATCAATGGGAGGACTCCTCCAGCTGGTTATCTGTGGTTGTTGCCAGCCTTGAGTCCCCCTACAATGTGTACTTTGATGTTGACTCTCTTTATCATTGCCAACCACAGTGATCACTCCATGTCTGTTGTTATCAGGATGAATTCCATACGATAGGACCCCCCATGGGGGTACGGTACCCAAACTACCTCATGGATAATACAGATCAGAGCACTCGGCTGCAGTCTTTGAGCACAGGTTCAATTCAATGGTTTTTTTTGAAGGCCTTATGCTGGAAGCCATTGGTTGTCCCAACATAGGAGCATGGGAAGAGGAGTAGGCCATTCAGCCACTGGAGCCTGCTCCGCCATTCTATTCGAGAATGACTGATCTGTATCTCAACTTCATTCACCCGCCTTTGCTCCATATCCCTTACTTCCGTTACCTGACAAAAAAATCTATCAATCTCAGTTTTAAATTGTTAAATTGATCCCCAGCCTCAGCAGCTTTTTAAGGTATCACTCTATAAACGGCCCAGCTCCTGCTCTGAGGCCTTTAAAGGGCGGCAGAGACGGAATTCCCAGGGAAGCTTGGGAACTCCCCCAGACATGCCTCCTTGACATGGGGGGAGGGGGGGGGCGGTTGGGCAGATGAGCCACCCATGGCTCCTCCCACCCCCCGTCCCACCCCTGGAATTTAAAGGGGCAGCTCAAATAGGTGGAATCCCGGCTTAACCCCAAATCCCTGGTTCCCCCCCACCCCCTCACCCAGCCCCAGGAATTTCAGGGGCCATTGCAGGTAAAGAAATAAACTGCCTGCACTGCTTCACATTCTAGCTATTATTCCAAACTCGATCTATACCAGGCCTGCCCTGTCAGCTACACTAGCTGGACATTACAAAGTATATAATTCGCAACGGTACCAGGATCTGAAACAGCTCTCAATAAAATTTAAGTAACTAGAATTTTAACAGCCTATATAATCTACGCTGTAGATTGCATTTCCCAGATATCAACAGGATCACTGTTAAGGCAGCAGCAAAACCACTATCGTTCATCAATCAGCAGGAACATATCGATGAGGCATCAATCACTAACTAGGGGTCATACCCATTGGCAGTCATTCCCAAATATCCATTATTCTTTACGCTATTGTTTCATCCAGTAAAGACGCAATAAATACTTCCTGTTGTGAAAGCATTGCGGTTTGACTTAGTGGAAAGCCGTGCGGTTATTAGCATGCGCAACAGTAATGAAGTTTAACAATCGGATCACAAAGAGATTCGATCCACAACATGATACGAGGTACAACGCGATGGCAGAGGCCACTCTACACCTCCAGTTAGGATCTGGCTCTCTCCTCTGCCTGGCGCCGAGTGTGGTATAACTCTGGTCGCAAGCCTACAGGAGATATCACTCAGTGTTGCACATTCCCATCAGACAGTCGTATATTAACAAAACTGCCAAAAGAAGTGACGTCTCCTTGGGCGGCAGAGACTCCTAACACGCAAAGTAGTCTGTGATTCCCGCTCGGCGAGTTCCCAATCTCAGCCATGCTATGGGTCGCAGGCACTAGACAGATCTTCGAGCTGATGACTGTTAGAAGGAGTAGCCTGGAAGCAGGTCGTCTTGCCTGCTATCTCTTGGCAGAGGTCCTGGGGGAAGAAGGCAGGGAGGGAGGGAGGGAGGGAGGGAGGAGAACTTTAAAGGAAGGGAGAAAAATACATTTTGAAAGAGGAATGAAGAAAATGAAAATCACAAATGATTTATACTCCTCGCATAAAGAACTGGTACAAATAAATCACCCTGCACGGCTTGTAACAGGAGTGCAAAACAAATGCTTACTATAGTCCGGCTTTAAGATTCCAGGACACCTCATGATCTACTTCAGCTGCTGTTTCAAAACAGTCAGAAATCCAATTTTCTCCAGACACTGTGCACAAGTCCTGGTAATGCCGTGCACCTCACAGTTTGATGTTTAGAGTCAGTTCTATCTGCAACAGGCCAACTCATGGAACAGGCACTGGGGAACAACACCACTCAGCCTTTCTTTCTCCAGATGTTTGCTCTTGTAATCGCTTGGCTTGTATGAGCAGGCTATGCCACTCCTACCTACTTCGTTTTCTTATCCTCGGTTCCTTTTAAATTTCAGCACATTGTTTTTATACCCTAACGAAACCAGTCAGGACCCACCCACCTTGTCGTGAGCCAGCCCTCATAGATTGAATTACAGACCCCACCCACCCCCCACCCCCCTTTCCCGAATCAATCACCTGACCCTCAGAATAGAAACCTGCCAAAAATACATTTGCACTGGACCGCTTACAGAGAAATCGGTTATGCAAGGCTCGTAAACTTCAGTTTGACTTTTAGAATGAGTCGAGAACAAAACATGCCATGGAACAAGAAGCCAGAAATGCACTAATATATTCTTATTCAAACAGACTTGTGTTCACAAGACAAACGGCAAATGGAACTGCGGCTGAGCCAAGGAAATACTGGCTCCAGCTCCAAAATTAACTGTGTTGTCACTTTGGAGTCCATCACACTTTGGATTGCCAACTCGCTAGGATTGGCCTGGAGTCTCCAGGAATTGATGATTAATCTCCGGGGACACTGCTGGGAGCAACACCCGGGAGAAAAATCAAAGGGCCATTAAAAAAAAAAGTGTGGTTTCTTTAATTAATTTTCTTTGAACACTTCTGTTTATTAGTTATAAAAAATATTGGAGACAGGGGGAAAAAAAAGTCTGTTCGGCTGACAGGCGGAAATCTCCCAGTTGGGTAATGATTGGTTTCGCTTTCCAATTGGCGTGGGAAGGCGGTGCGGCGTGAGGATGTGCGTGCTGGCCGACCAATGGCAGGAGCGTGGAGGCCGGGCACTTGGAGACAGGAGGTCATGTTTTTGCCTCAACCCTGCTTTCACACAAGCTGATCGGAAGCTTGGTCAATAAGGTGACTTTTGAGAGGCTGTAAAAGATGGGGAGGGAGGTCATGAGGCAGATCAGTTTGAGATGAGCTTTTCAACCAGAGCTATCTACACCAATCCCATTTCCCTGCCCTCTCCTCGCATCCTTTTAGACCCTCCCTTTTCAGATACTCATTCAATTCCCTTTTAAGTGGTTACAGTCTCTGACTCAGCAGCCAGTCGAAATCGTTTGTGATTTTAAGTTCTCCCTTAACCTTCTCTGTTAGAATGAACAATCCACAATTTTTTGAGCTGTTCTTCATAACTGTGACCTCTCATTCCTGATACCATTCTGGTGAATCTCAGAGAAGTGTAGAAATAATGGGCCAGAAATTCGGGTCGGAGGCTTCCCGTGGGTGAAAGCCCCCGACCTGCACTTACCTAGCGCGCCTGCCGTTGTGCGGTGGGCCCGCGTGGGATTCCGATCCTGGGCCTCCTCCAGCTGCCGGCGCGCAGTGCTTGCGTATCCCAGGGGCGCAGTTAGTTCGAAGCATCCCCTGGGATCACGTGGGCTTTGGAGAGCCAATCGGAGCAGGGAATCTCCATTCATAGATTTGACAGGAAGACCTGTCAAATCTATGAATAGAGATCGGCCCCAAAACCTCACTAAAACATCAAATAAATTTTTTAAAAACATCACATTTTTAAAATAACTATAAATTACACAAAATAACTATTTTAAACAATATTTTAAATTTTTGAAAAAATTAATTACAGTTTTTAACGGGGCTAAAAATAAACTTACCTTTCATTAAAGTATTTAAAAATAATAAACCTGTGGAAAAAATGTTTTAATTTTAGTTAATTCACCACTTACCTTGTTAAAAGCAGGCCTTGTGCCTGCTTTTTCCCCGCGCAGCTGCTGGGGGCTTACCCTCACACAGAAACCTGAAAAAAAAACGGAAGTCCGATGCGTGCGCGCTGCCTCTCCGGCGCACGCGTTTGACCTCCGAACCCCTTCCTTCAAGGGAACGGAAGTTCCGGTTTCCAGTGCATGCGCAGTGCATGCGCGAAACCGGCACTTTCGTTGGGTCTACGGGTGAGTACACAGCGCGTACAGTGACCATAATTCAGTGAGATTTAAGGCAGTCATGGAAAAGGACAAAGATGGACTGGAAATAAAGGTTCTAAATTGGGGGAAGGCCGATTTTAATATGATAAGGCAGGATCAGCTACTTGTAGGAAAATCCACATCAGAGCAGTGGGAGTCATTCAGAAAGGAAATAGAGAGAGTACAGCGCCAACATGTTCCCGTAAAGGTCAAGGGTGGGACCAACAAGTCCAGGGAACCCTGGATGTCAAGGGATATACAAGAATGGATTAGGAAAAAAAGGGAGGCTTTTGGCAGATACAAAGGACTAAAAACAGTGGAAGCCCTAGAGGAGTATAGAAAGTGCAGGGGGGTACTTAAAAAAGAAATTAGGAGAGCGAAGAGGGGGCATGAAAAAACACTGGCGGGCAAAATAAAGGAAAATCCCTAGGTGTTTTATAAGTATATTAAGGGCAAGAGGATAACCAGGGAAAGAGTAGGACCCATTAGGGACCAAAGTGGCAATCTGTGTGTAGAGCCGGAAGATGTAGGTGAAGTTTTAAATGAATATTTTGCATCTGTGTTCACTATGGAGAAGGACGATGTAGGCATAGAAATCAGGCAGGGGGACTGTGATATACTTGAACAAATTAGTATTGAGAGGGAGGAGGTACTAGCGGTTTTAGCGGGCTTAAAAGTGGATAAATCCCCAGGCCCAGACGAGATGTATCCCAGGCTGCTGTGTGAGGCAAGGGAGGAGATTGCAGGGGCTCTGACACAAATTTTCAGAACCTCTCTGTCCATAGGGGAGGTGCCAGAGGACTAGAGGACAGCTAACGTAGTACCATTATTCAAGAAGGGTAGTAGGGATAAACCAGGGAATTACAGGCCAGTGAGCCTAACATCAGTGGTAGGGAAATTATTGGAAAAAATTCTGAGGGACAGAATTAGTCTCCACTTGGAGAGGCAAGGATTAATCAAGGATAGTTAACATGGCTTTGTCAGGGAGAGATCGTGTCTAACCAATTTGATTGAATTTTTGGAGGGGATGACTAGGTGTGTTGATGAGCATAGTGCAGTTGATGTAGTCTACATCGATTTCAGTAAGGCTTTTGACAAAGTCCCATATGGGAGACTGGTCAAGAAGGTAAGAGCCCATGGGATCCAGGGCAATTTGGCATATTGGATCCGAAATTGGCTTTGTGGCAGGAGGCAGAGGGTGATGGTCGAAGGCTGTTTTTGTGACTGGAAGCCTGTGTCCAGTGGTGTACCGCAGGGATCGGTGCTGGGTCCTTTGCTGTTTGTAGTGTACATTAATGATTTAGATATGAATGTAGGAGGTATGATCAGTAAGTTCGCAGATGACACGAAAATTGGTGGGGTGGTAAATAGCGAGGAGGGAAGCCTCAGGCTACAGGACGATATAGACAGGTTGGTCAGATGGGCAGAACAGTGGCAAATGGAATTTAACCCTGAAAAGTGTGAGGTGATGCATTTTGGGAGGACTAACAAGGCAAGGGAATACACAATGAATGGTCGGACCTTAGGAAGGACAGAGGATCAGAGGGACCTTGGTGTGCATGTACATAGATCCCTGAAGGCAGCAGGACAGGTAGATAAGGTGGTTAAGAAGGCATATGCCACCTTCATTAGCCGAGGCATAGAATATAAGAGCAGGGAGGTTATGATGGAGCTGTACAAAATGCTAGTTAGGCCACAGCTGGAATACTGTGTGCAGTTCTGGTCGCCACACTATAGGAAGGATGTGATTGCATTGAGAGGGTGCAGAGGAGATTCACCAGGATGTTACCTGGGCTGGAGCGCTTCAGCTATGAAGAGAGACTGGACAGGCTGGGGTTGTTTTCCTTAGAGCAGAGAAGGCTGAGGGGGGACCTGATTGAGGTGTACAAAATTATGAGGGGCATAGATAGGGTAGATAGAAAGGAACTTTCCCCCTTAGTAGAGGGGGTCAATAACAAGGGGGCATAGTTTCAAGGTAAGGGGCAGGAGGTTTAGAGGGGATTTGAGGAAAAACTTTTTCACCCAGAGGGTAGTTGGAATCTGGAACTCACTGCCTGAAAGGGTGGTAGAGGCAGGAACCCCTCACAACATTCAACAAGCATTTAAAAGAGCACTTGAAACGCCATAGCATACAAGGCTACGGACCAAGTGCTGGAAAATGGGATTAGAATAGACAGGGCTTGATGGCCGGCGTGGACACGATGGGCCGAAGGGCCTCTTTCTGTGCTGTATAACTCTATGGGGTAAAAATTCAGTTGGTTGCGCCTCCCGTTAGCGCCTTAAGAGGGCGCTAATGGGGCGCAAAGCCGCTAACGCCCGGGCGCAGCGATGTTTGCGCCGCTCGAGAACTTAACTAGAGATTGTGCGGCGGCGCTAAAACTTACCGCTGCGACCACCTGCGCGCGCAGATTATGACGTCATTCCATGGTGCAACGCCCTTGTGGCGCCCCGGAGCGGAAATTGAGTGGCGCCCCCTGCCTTACCGCCTGGCGCTTCCAACGACCGGAAGACTGGAACGCTATCAATCGCTGTGGGGCTGGGGGGGGCGCTATTTAAAGGGGGCCTCTTCCTGTCTTTTTCTGTGGTCGACATTTATGCACCACTCGTTCTGAGAGAGAGAGAGAGATTCGGAGAGAGAGAGAGAGAGACTTCTACATTGACTCAACGCTTTGTGAGGTAGTTTTGCCTATTCATCCTAACTTTGTTGCTACTTTAGTTGCTGTCCCTCATTACTTTGCTTGCAAAGAGAATATGGGGGCTGCACTGATTGGGGGCGTCGTCCTGCTCCAGCTGAATCGGAGGATACAGAGACGCAGAGAGAGAGTGGCAATGATGGCCAGACGGAGGAGGGCCATCAGGCGCATGTACAGGAGAGCTTACCCTCCCAGGGTATATCGTGAACAGCTCTCCTACATCCATATGTCCGAGGAGCTGTGTTTGCGAAGGCTGCGATTCAGCAAGGAGGTGGTCACTGAGCTCTGCCACCTGCTGCAGCCAGATCTGCAGCCTCAACTGAGGTCCAGGACGTCTCTGTCGGTGGCAGTGAAGGTCACAGTGGCTTTGAACTTCTACGCCACTGGCTCATTCCAAGCTGCTGTTGGCGACCTCGCCAATATCTCCCAGTTCGCGGTGCATCGCTGCATCCGGCAGGTCACAAATGCCCTCTTCAGAAGGAGACGAGAGTTCATCTCTTTCCCTATGACCCCAGACAAGCAGCGTGACCGCGCTCTGGGCTTTGCGAGGGTAGCGGGCTTCCCCATGGTGCAGGGCGCCATTGACTGCAGGCATGTGGCTTTGCGTGCTCCGCGTGAGAATGCAGAGGAATTCAGGAACAGAAAGGGGTTCCATTCCTTGAATGTCCAGTTGGTCTGTGACCACAGACAGCTGATACTCGCTGTCAATGCCCACTATCCTGGCAGCTGCCACGATGCTTTTATCCTGCGCCAGACTACTGTGGCAGAACTTTTCGAGGCACCGCATCAGCCAGTTGGTTGGCTTCTCGGGGACAAGGGGTATGCATTGAGCACCTGGCTGATGACACCGCTCCGTACGCCAAACACCCCTGCTGAGCTGCGGTACAATGAAAGCCATCAAGCAACCAGGAACATTATTGAGCGCACAATCGGCGTGCTGAAACAACGGTTCCGCTGTCTGGACCATTCCGGAGGAGCCCTGCAGTACTCGCCTGAGCAAGTATCGAACTTCGTAGTCGTGTGCTGCATGTTGCACAACATGGCAATCCTCAGAACCCAGCCAATGCCACCAGGCCTTGTAGCACCACCAGAGGAGGAGGAGGAAGAGGAGGAAGAGGACGAGGACGATGATCATCAGCAGCACCAAGGCGGGAGGGCGGCCCACAATGGTCAAACTGCAAGGGTCGTCCGCTTCTAGGGCCCCTGCCATTGCTAACAACATTAATCAACCCAGCACGCAACCCCTAAGCCGGCCAAGGCACCAATAATTCCAACCACCAGCCATGTATATTTTGAATACAGAAACTTATTTATTTTACAAACTCTGTGTGTGTCAATTCCTCATGACAAACTCATAGAAATAAACACAAAAAAACAGTCAATAACATAACTGGTTCTCACAACCTGGAGATAATGTCCAAAACACTAAACAAAAGTTGGACCATGAACCTCGGCCTTTAATAAAAAAATGACCAGCATTTTGTCACACCTCCTACTTTTTGCCCTTCGAGGGTGATCTCCTTCCCTTGCGCACTTCCCCCTTCTAACCCTACTGCTCCTCCGTAATGGGACCTCAGTGGCTGCAGCAAGGCTGGTGGAAGGCTGCTGCTCGTCAGACCCTGACACTGCAGATGCCCCTGAAGGACGGCCTCGACCAGTTCTGGGCCTGGAGGGCCCGGCTGCAGACTGCACCAACTCTGCATGGGCGGCAGCAGTCTGTCCTACAGGCGGTGGCAAGTGCAGTGGAGAAGTGACAGTGTTGGCAGTAGGAATGCTGTCATCGTGAGAGAGGACAGCAACTCCCTGCTCGCCCGACACACTGGCACTCCCACGGGGCAGCACTTCAGCATCCGGAGCAATCTGCCGGAGAACAGATTGCTGGCCTGCTGCGGCGCGGTGACAGCCCCGGGGACATGTGCACGAACCATCGAGGTTGGCAGCAGTCTGTGCTCGCGTGGCCTCAATCTGAGTCTGTATGAGAGCAGTCAGAGATGGGATCACGGCAGCCAGTGACTGAATTGCAGCACTAAGCATTAGTGTGGTATCCGCCTGTGCTACAGCGAAGTGCTCCACACTCCTTGCCAGTGACTCAATGCATTCGGGCACCCTTCCCACTGCACCCATGAGCTCAGTGTGCATGCCCACCGCCTGGGTGTTCATTTCTGCGATCAGCCGCTCCTCCTCTGCGTCCATTGCAGTAGGAGTGTCTGGCATACTCTCCCTCTGGGGAGAAGGCCCCCGTTCTTCCCTACCCCCCCCATGGCATTGCTGCAGCCCGCTGGGTCCTGGAGCTTCACCCTCATCAGCCCCTTCCCCCCTGCTCCCCTCCGGGGAAGGCGTGTTCCCAGTGTGGGCATGGGCTTCCTCGTGAGAGGGTGGCACTGATGCTCTGGCTTCCTCTTCCTCCTCAGCTGCAGCATCACTCCCAGTGGCAGCTTCAGGGCCCGTCTCCTCAGCTGGTGAATCACCATCTGAAAGCAGGGAGGTACAAGAGTGGCTTTAGCGTGAGGACAGGGTGGCAGTAAGGGAGGAATAAGTGCAGCGAGTTAGCAAGTTGGATTGAAAGTGTCAAAGGCTGGTGTTGTGAGGAACAAGTGGAAGGACAGAGGACAAAAAGGTAATGACCTTACCATTGCTGTCCAGAACGGGGTCGGCGTCTCCAGTGGCGACGGGACCGATCACCCGGCTTGCCACAATCCTGTGGACGCGCTCCTCCAGATCGCTGAGGGGTTGCAGCTGAGGCCGCCCTCCACCTGTCCGTTGCTGCTGTCTCCTATTATGAGCCAGCTTAGCCTGCAAGAAAAAGGACAGCATCTGAGTAAATATACAGCCATGGTCTTGCCTGATGTGCCTCCCATAGGTGAATAGCCCTTACTGTATGCAGCCATGGTCTTGCCTGATGTGCCTCCCATAGGTGAATAGCCCTTACTGTATGCAAAGTGTGGAATGTGTGTGTGTGTTTGATGAAAGGGCCATAGGTGTTGGATGAGTGTTGTGCATTGGGGTTTTAAGACCCTCTGGCCATAGAGTGAGGTTGAGATGGAGGGATGGAGAGGTATTGAGAAAAAGCCACTCACCCTGACGACCCGAGTGAGGTCGTTGAACTTTTTGCGGCATTGAGTATGGGTCCTGGGCTCCATGCTCCTGGAGGAGACGCTCTGAGCCACCTCCCTCCACACTCTTCTGAACTCGCGTGGCAAAGGCCTCCTGCCACTCTCAGGGAACAGCATACATCGTCTGCGCTCCACTGCGCCAACCAGAGCATCCAAGGCCCGCTCGGTGAAGCGATGAACGCGTTCTCTCACCCTCTCCATGCTTGGCAGCAAAATGGATTCACAGGTCTCTCCAGGCTGAGATTCAAGGCTGCAATGAGCAGGGTGTGGCTGGGGAGCAAGTGGCCCCCCCCGCTTTAAGAAGTGGCCGGCGCCAGTGTGTCTGTGTTCCCTCGCTAACTGGCAGCAGCTGCGCTGCGCTCGCGCGCTGAGTTAGCGCCTCACTCCTTGGCCTTTGCGCCTTAAGACAGCTGTGCAGCGCCTGCTTTAGCGCTCCACTCACCTCCCGGGGTGGTAAAAGTGAAGTTTCCAGTCAGTGCCGATAATTAGCGCCAGGCGCTAATATTTGCGTCCAGACGATATTTGCGCCCCAAATGGGGCGCGACCTAATTTCTACCCCTATGACTCTATGAAAGGTTTGTCTTAACCTGTTGATCGTGTATTATTAATGAGAGACGCAGCGAGCAATATGAGCAGTTTAACAGATGCAATAATATTGGTTCACAGTCGGGTGGAATAGTTCATTGTTATTGGTAGATCTTCCATGGCGTTGCTCACAGGTAGTCTGGGGCCGGGAGCCTTGTTACTGATGGTTACTGAGCCCCACTCTCAGCTCCTCACTGTTGACCCTCACTGACCGTCTCCTCCCAGCCCTTGAGTTTGGTGCTGACTCCCTGATCTGTAAATGTAGACAACTACTTATCATTGGTAGACCTCCCATGCCATTGCTCATAGGTAGTCAATGAGAGTCAGCATGGATTTGTGAAGGGCCGGTCATGTCTGACTGATCTATAACCTTTTGGAGGAGGTCAGTTACATGGACAAGGGAATGTCTCTGGATCTTGTATGTGTGGACTTCCAGAGGGTTAAATTATGTGGACAAGTTGCAGAGACCGGGCTTGTATTCCCTCGAGTATAGAATATTAAACGGTGATATAATTGAGGTGTTTAAGATGATCAAAGAGTTGGTAGGGTAGATCGATAAAAATTATTTCCTCTTGCGGGGAAATCCAGAACAAAGGGGCATGAGCTTAAAATGAGAGTTAGCCTGGTCAGGGGTGATGTCAGGAAACACTTCGTCACCCAAAGGCTAGCGGAATTGTGGAACTCTCTCCCCCCATATCTATTGATGCTGGGGGTCAATTGAAAACTTCAAAAATGAGATTGGTAGATTTTTGTTAGGCAGGAGTTTTAAGGGATGTGGAACCAAGGCGGCTAAATGGAGTTAACATCCAGGTCAGCCATGCTTGAATTGAATGGCAGATCAGACTCGAGGGGCTGGAGGGCCTCCTTCTGTTCCTAAGTTAATCAAGGGATATCGATCAAAGACAAGTAAATGGATTTGAGGTGCAGAGCAGCCATGGTCTAATTGAAAGCTGGAGCAGGCTTGAGGGGCTGAATGACCAACTCCTGATACTTTAAATGTATAAAATTACTTAATGTAATTGGTAGAAGGCAAACAATCCCATCACTGCCCATCGCCCATGCACCCTGTGCTCTGGGTCGTAATCACATGGAAACCCATTATTGCTTTCTAGTGAAACAAGTCAGTGTAACCTAAGCAAAGCCCAAAGGTTTTTACCAAATATGGTTTCAAGGTGAGGCCCCTTTTACCAAATATGGTTTTAACTGGACGGGTCAAACCATGACATCACAGAGCAAGTCTCACCCTCACACTGCGCATCACAATAGCTTTATAAACTTGATAAATTTGAGGCAAGAGGCGATACAACCAGTTTAAGTGAAGGAAAGGCAGCTGCATTGACCGTGACTAACTGGCTGATCTGTCTAGGACTGAATGCGGTCGGCTCGAACATCTGAACAGCTTTGCTTTGCGAAGAGAGCACGAACAATGAAAACATCATCAACCAGCGGCGTGGACAGAAGTTCGTGAACTTTGAAAGGTTTGTCTTAACCTGTTTATCTTGTATTATTAATGAGCAATATGAACAGTTTATTAGATACAGTAATATTCATGCACAGTCGGGTGGAATAGTTCAGTTTGTTATTGGTAGTTCTTCCATAGCGTTGCTCACAGGTAGTCTGGGGCCCGGAGCCTGGTTACTGATGGTTACTGAGCCCCACTCTCAGCTCCTCACTGACCGGCTCCTCCCAGTCCTGGAGTTTAATGCTCACTCCCTGCTCTGTAAATGTAGACAACTATTTACTGACTGTGACTAACTGTGTTTGGAGCTGTAGTTCCAGCTTGTAACATTCCCCGTGAAAGTCAGAGTGAGTAACAGCAAAATCCGTGCAGATATAAAGGCTCAAATCCTGGAAACTGAAACCAGGTCAGTACAGGCTGGTTGTTCTGATCAGCTTGTCCTGGACCCGGGGATAGTCTGTAGGGACAGCTCAGCCCGACCATTTAAAAAGTCGAGAGCGTCCCTCTTGAAAGCGTTGATTGGTGTTGAATGAACAGAACTAAATAAGAGGAGAGGCTGACAGGGAGAGAGAACAACTGAATAATCTGTTTCTCAAAGTGTTCACCAGTACTGAGAGCTCAGGGTTAAGACTCGAAGAATGTACTCCTGGGCAGTAATGCCACTGGAGCTGCCTTGACCGCGCTTGGTATCTGCCCACACAGCTCGACGCTGGCCCAGGTGTTGACTTTTTAAAGGGAATTTGATAAATACTTTTACAGGTTATATGGTTTACTATACGAGGGGAGCGATAAAATGCCCGTCGTTGTCCTTGTTGCAATCCAGTGATTTTTGTAATTTCTTCTTCTGCCACAGGTACACGGTTGGTGTCAGGACGAGTGAGAGGAAATGGGACGGTTTCATCAAACTACCAACAGACTAAAGTTGTGAGTAACAAAACCACAAAGACAACTGGATCTCACATCCTGACCAAAATCACATCAATGCCAGCAGAGATACCACAAAGGAGGGAACAGCGACTCTGAAATACCCCTCACGCCCATCCCTCCATGTCCCATCCATTTCTTTAGTGTCAACTGTACATCTTTTAATTTTTTTATTTGACGGCCAATAACAGATCCATTTAAACACGCAGCCAATGATTGGAGATGGTGTTAAACCAACTCTTTCCCTTCTGGCATGTTTATTCCCATTTTAAAACATTTCCCACGCCCCTCTCTTTCCTCCCTAGTTCTCCCCTGGGCTGGACCTTCACGTCCAGCCCTCAGGTCCTCGCATTGGCATCAAGCACCAACCCTGCTCCAACTCCAGGCTCAGTTCGGCATTGCTCGGGGTTAACTGCACTGGCACTGGATAGGGCCCAGTCCATACAGTCATCTCCGACCGATGTCGACCGGTGGTCCAAGTGTTGGGACTGAACAGGAAAGTCTCAAGGGTGGACGCTCCGGTTGTTGCCTCGATGGTGTGGAGTGGGACGAGCTGGTTAAAGCCCAGTCAACAACATCGGGTGAAACCCCGGTACCACTTGTACCGAGGCCTCCCAGGATAGAGGAAGAGTCCTCCTCTGGCACCAGCTGGTTCGGAGGTGTCCGTGCCTACTGGTGCCAGAATCAGGCTGGTTCCCCCAAGCGCCACCAGCTACTGTTGGTGTGTCCTTCACCAGAGGCATCCGTTCCCTCTGGTGACACCAACGCAGCCCCGGGACATTGGTCTCCAGTTGGCGCCAGCTCATTTGGGGGCACCACCCTCGGTGGACTCGACCCTACACAGGGTCACCTATGCTGCGGGTGATGTCCACTTTGGTGAGTTCAGCCGCAGATCTCTATTTATAGATCTGTGGCTCCCACCCACCACTGTGGACCCACCTTCAGCCGCTCCCTACGACACTCGAGAGGCACTCCCAGGGAGGGTGCGTGCGCTCCAGAAACCAAACTGGGAGCCTGAGTCGGCCGCGGCTTCCGTGCGTTGAGGCTTTTCCATGTATTCAAAACCAGGGTGACTTCGAGTCTGAAACTGTGAGTTCCGGAAGTCCCTTCACTTGTGGGGGTTGAGTCTTTACCTGAGGTCTTGCAAAGGCCTCAAGCATCGACCTTTGTTGGATTCCCCTCCCAATTTCCAGGGCGGTTTGGGCGGACTTGATAGGTGTGCTCCAGTTATGGCCAAGGTAGACAGCCCCGCCACTCTGCCTCACAACTTAAGGTTCGCTGGTACAGCTGGCGAACTTCAGTCGTGAAAGCCTCAGAAGGAAGGGAACGGCCCAGGAAACTAGGCCCAGGAAACTAGTCCTGTTCCACCCACACAGAATCCAAATGGTGGGACCTGTGGGTCTGGCGGACCTTCCTGCAGGGTTTGGCGCATATCCCGAATTCCCTGCCACCAAATCCACTGGGGGGCTGGCTTCACTGACCAGCTGGTGAGTTGAGGGAGCAATCCCTGCCAGAGAGGACCACCTTCAGAGAGCATCTGCTGCAGCAGCAGGCTGTGTGGGTGCTCTCAATGTAGGAGCAGGATCTATCGCCCAGTGGATCTTGCATCGACACTTAGATTGGCCTCTCACCTTGGGGATCCTTCAGGTACTGCAGATGCCCATTGGTGCCGAGGGCTTCTTTGGCGAGCAAGTGGAGGAGCTGCTGTAGCAGAACCTTCAGGCATTCCCGAATTGTCACACAAGGGTGGGGGACACTGCTCACTTTGTAGCTTAGTCCACCCCATCT
Organism: Squalus acanthias; assembly: GCA_030390025.1. Lineage (NCBI taxonomy): Eukaryota > Metazoa > Chordata > Chondrichthyes > Squaliformes > Squalidae > Squalus > Squalus acanthias. The sequence goes on from CM059426.1 coordinate 202,204,442, forward strand.
ATAGGCCCCTTCCACTCGCCAATATCAGTCCACTCACCACCACCAATCCATTCCAGTCCACTCACCACCTATCCACTAACCATCACCACCATCCACTCACCACCACCAATCCATTCACCTCCACCAGCCTATTCAAGGCTTTATCCGGAGCACAATGTCCTTTGTATCTTGCTAGCCCGTCATTCCAGATTAGGACCTGGAATGCAGGTAGTTCGCAACAAGTAACCTTCGAGACCCTGTCCAGCTCCACCTCCCCCAGCAGTGAGCATGCCTGGATAGGCCACCTCAGAGTTGTATGGGTGGGCTATTTCCAGTGCATCCCTGTGGAAGTGGATCACTCTGGATGCTTGGGTCCGGGAGACCAGAAGTAGTGAGAATCCTCTGCATTTGCATCTTGAGCCTCCATGTTTTTCACAACGTGGTTTGGTTTGACCATCAGAGGAACCATCTACTGGTGGGCAATACTGGCAGGTCTTCTACCATCCACACTGAGAGCGAGTGATGGTCATCCAGAAGGCTCAACTGTTGGGGATATTTCTCCAGTCGAGCCCTCTGGATGACCATCACTCCGCCAGTAATGTTTCCACAGGTCTCCTTTGTCGCAGCATCTGAGCTAGAGCTGGTGGTCCTGGGAGCACAGTGTTCTCCAGACATTGGTGCTACAGCCATCAGGCTCTTCAGCTAATGCTTTGACATATGGGTGGGAGCCCCATTCAGGTTGAATGGTCTTCTCGGCCAGTGATTTCACTTGGCATTTCAACAGGCTCGGGGTGTGAACGGTATAATAGGACATTTCCACTTTCAGACTCGGTGCAGGGTAAGTCAGTGTGTCTGCAGACAGACAATATGACGAGGGTCCGGTAAGTCAACAAACAGGGTGGGGAACCCTCCTTCCTGGGGTCCCTCTGTCAAGATGACGCATTGCTTCCCATTGGTGCTTGAACGACGGGGTGACACTCTTGGTGCCACATTTGGCCCGGGGAGGACAACACAACAGTCGGCACACTCAGCTGCTCTGTAGTCCACCCTAACTAGTGGATGATCCACACTGAGGTAGTCCAGAACATCTTCAGGACTTGGGGGAGTTACCAGGTCGATCGACTTGCTCGTATCACTGGACAATCACCAATCTGCTGGAGGACCTCAGGCAGTCAGGGCGGAGGCCCGACAGTCTTTCGTTCTTTTGTTTCTGGATTCTGTTGCTCAGGGTTGCCTGATCTCCAGGATGCTCCAGGAAATTGCAGCAGGTGGTGGTTCTGGTTAACCCTTTAGTTACCTCACAAACCGTGCTTCAGGGACACCCAGGTGTTGAATACACACTTTGATTTCAGGAGCCCACGGGAGAAATCCAAGTCATTTTTAGAGTATTGACGACCCTACATTTTTTTAGGGAATTTTTCATTCTGACATCCTCCACACACTGCTGGACACTGTCCAACTGGTACTCAGCGTGAGACGGGCAGACCGTACCTGCAAGCGAACAGACTCTCCGGCTCCCAGGACAAATAGATCAAAGTGGGTGTTATTCACGGGTGCCAGCGCCGGATCCAAACAGTAAGCTGAACCGTCAGGATCTGGATTTGGATCCTGCCAGCTTCTGATTGGTGGCCTGGCAGTTGAGATGGAATGCCCGTCAGATTAGGGTATACCAGCAGTGCGGCACTTATGGGTAATGCTCACTTTATTGTGTCTGTCCTGGTCATTTAAGCCTCTGTTCCCGTACAAATACCTCCGCCCTCCTCGTCCTCAGTACCACCTGGTTAGTCGCCAGCAGTGTGTGCAGAATGGCCGAATGAAGATCACAGCTCCCTTGTCAGTTGTTCCCATGTCAGCTGTTCCCTTGTAAGCTCCTCTTCATTCTTCAAGTGACGCGGTATTTGCCACCCACCTGGTTGTCTCTTGGGTCTAGTGGGGAGTGTTGGTATGTCATTTCCTCGTTCTGGGTTGTCTTTGGGTGTCAACAAACTGGGTTCTGGGGTGTGCTAAAAGTTAACACTGCACGGGAGTCAGGGAGGGAGGGGAAAAACAAGTGGGTGTGCCCTTCAAAGTTAGGACGTCTTAACAAAATGTCTTAACCGGGAAGGTCATGCCTTAAGAGATTTTCCCCAGGCAAATTGTGCCGATGCATCCCGGTAATTAGATCCACATTCCACCCTCAATTTGGCCTGTCAATGTTTAGGAATGGATGTTCCCAGCAAATTAAACGGTGTCACAGTTAACACTTTAAAGAAAAGATTGGGGACAGTTTTTGTTCAACCTGGAACGACAGAAGTGGGAACTCTAGACAACCTGCCAACCAGTTTCTCGTCATCGCTGAATATTTGGTTTGTGACTGCTGGTACAGAACTAGACTGGAGATTGTTGAAGACCAGGCTCCGGGGACGGTGTTCAATTGATGTTAGCAGAGTAAAAGTGGGAAAAGTAATTGTCTTAGAATGCATGGACTTATTTGGGCCAGAATGATCTCCTGGACTAGTTTCGATCGCCTAAGGGGGTCGGAGAGGAATTTCCCAGATTCTTTTCCCAAATTGGCCTGGGTTTTTATGTCTGGTTTTTCGCCTCTCCCAGGAGATCACACGGTCTTGGGTGGGCTGAGGGGGTCTATATATTGCGATGGACAAGGCCATCACAGTTGTGTGGGACAGGCTGGATGGACCAGAGAGTCATGTTTCAATAACTGAAATGTGAGAAGTTTAACATCTGAAAATAAACGTGGATTGAAAATGAACAAACTTACTGTGTGTCTCCTGATTTGTGCACGGATCATTGAAGGGAACAGAAAGGGGAAGAGATGAGTTCTGCCATGGGGGATTGCAGACTGGGGATTGTCCCTGGGCTCAGTCACTGGCTGGGTGAACTCTCTGAGCCACACACCAGGCTGGGCCCAGAGTCAATCCCCAGTCTGCACATACACATACAAACAAAAGTAGATGAAGACTATCAGACCCATCAAGCTCACCCCATCCAGTAGACAGTATAACCTCACACGCTGCTGTCCCACCTACCAGTTACGCTATCTCTGGAAACAAAGAAACATGGCCAATTCAGGAAAAACCTCTGGCCAATTGCTCTCCAACTCCCGACACATGACAAGCTAAACTAACCACTAACTCTCGCCGTAACTGGCAATGTCCTCTCAGGGACTGGTCAAGATCCCCTTTAAAGAGCTGTAGTGACCCCACCCTCACCACTTGTCTGTGACAAGTCATAGAATCATACAGCACAGAAGGAGGCCATTCAGCCCATCGTGCCTCTGCCAGCTCTTTGAATGCACGATCCAATAACCCCCACTCGCCTGCTCTTTCCCCGTAGCCCCTGTGATCCCCAAAGTTCCAGTAACTAAATCGCCAAATCCCCCATCAGTTAAAACTGGATTGGGCTTATTCAGTCACTAAAGCACCAGTGGCACTTTCAAAGTCCCAGGCCACGTCAAGGAGCTCCTCCAAACCCAATTAAACAACAAAGTTGTGAATTGGTACAAAAACAAATACTAGTGGGGAGGGGCAGGGGGTGAAGAATTGAGTGGGGGAAACAAGACAACACTTGAATTGTACTGAGGCAGTCGTGTGTTGGGTTTCCAACTCTGCAGGATGTCCTGGAGTCTCCAGATTTTAATAATCTGGATTTTTTTTTTATTCATTCATGTGATGTGGGCGTCGCTGGCAAGGCCAGCATTTATTGCCCATCCCTAGTTGCCCTTGAGAAGATGGTGGTGAGCCGCTGCCTTGAACCGCTGCAGTCCGTGTGGTGAAGGTACTCCCACAGGAGCAGTTTGGTACAACTGAGCGACTTGCTCGGCCATTTCAGAGGGCAGTTAAAGAGTCAACCACATTGCTGTGGTTCTGGAGTCACATATAGGCCAGACCGGGTATGGACGGCAGATTTCCTTCCCTAAAGGACATTAGTGAACAAGGTGGGATTTTAACACAATCCAATAGTTTCATGGTCATCATTACTGATCATGATGTGGAGATGCCGGCGTTGGACTGGGGTGGACAAAAATGAGAAGTCGCACAACACCAGGTTATAGTCCAACAGATTTATTTAATTTTACAAGCTTTCGGAGCTGTCGCTCCTTGCTAACTTACCTGACGAAGGAGCGACAGCTCCGAAAGCTTGTAAAATTAAATAAATCTGTTGGACTATAACCTGGTGTTGTGCGACTTCTCATCATTACTGATGGTAGCTTTTTATTCCAGATTTATTTAAGTGACAGAATTTAAATTCCCCAGCTGCCTGTGGTGGGATTTGAACTCATGTCTCAACAGATTGTTTAATCTAAGTCTGTCCCAAGATTAACTAGTCTGGTAACATAACCACTATGCTACCATTCCCAATTGCAGTTGTGAGCAAACCTGGGATAAAAGTCAACAGGGCATTAAAGAAAATGATTTTTTTTCCATTTTCTTTGACCACTTTCGTTCATTTATAAAAATATTGGAGACGGGGGAAAAAGGCGGTTGGATCCAGCAGGTCACGTGATGAAAGCTCCAGGAATACGTCCAACCAGAGATGGCGACCCGCGTTGTGTGACTCACGCCATTTATATACCACGACAAAATAAAATAATAGCACGCGTTGATAATTGTGGGGCACCAAGACACACACGTGCAGAGCGTGAAACCTGTTGAATAATCACTGACTACTGAGGCACAAGTGGGTCTAAATAACACTTTAACAAACAGAAAGGCTGCACATTAATGGCACAGTAATTAACTTGGGATATAATAGGCTATTTTGGAAGTACTTAACTCCCAAACTCTCATTGTCAGAAACACAAACAAATTGATATATTTTTTTAAAACCCAGTGAGGATATTGCCCTGCGAGATCCAATCCATGTGCTGCCGTCAAAAATGGGTGAATAGTTTAGGGTCTGGTCATTACAAGGACAATGTTGAAGGACAAAGGACCAACTGAAAGGTTGGTGCTGAATTTAGCAAAGAGCAACTTTCCAATGTTGAGACCAGGTAAACAACAACACAAGGCAATTTTGGTTTACGCCCTCCAATTTCTCAGTGGTGCATCAAGAACTTGCATTGATAGACCTTTCACAACATCAGGACATCCCAAAGCACTTTAGAGCCATTGAAGCATTTTGTTAAAGGGTAATCGCTGCTGCAATGTAGGAAACGCAGCAGCCAATTTGCACGCACAGCAAGCTCCCACAAATAGCAATGAAGGCTTTTGACAAAGTCCCGCATGGGAGACTGGTCAAGAAGGTAAGAGCCCATGGGATCCAGGGCAACTTAGAAACATAGAAGATAGGAGCAGGAGTAGGCCATTCGGCCCCTCGAGCCTGCTCGCCATTCGATGAGATCATGGCTGATCATCCAAACTCAGTACCCTGTCCCTGCCTTCTCCCCATATCCCTTGATACCTTTAGCCTTAAGAAATATATCTAACTCCTTCTTGAATATATTTACTGACTTGGCCTCAACTGCCTTCTGTGGTAGAGAATTCCACAGGTTCACCACTCTCTGGGTGAAGAAATTCCTCCTCATCTCTGTCCTAAATGGCTTACCCCTTATCTTTAGACTGTGACCTCTTGTTCTGGACTCACCCGCCATCGGGAACATCCTTCCTGCATCCAGTCTGTCTAGCCCTGTTAGAATTTTATAAGTTTCAATGAGATCTCCTCTCATTCTTCTAAACTCCAGCGAGTATAAGCCCAATCGACCCAATCTCTCCTCATACGTCATTCCTGCCATCCCAGGTATCAGTCTGGTGAATCTTCGCTGCACACCCTCCATGGCAAGAACATCCTTCCTCAGATAAGGCGACCAAAACTGCACACAATACTCAAGGTGTGGTCTCACCAAGGCCCTGTACAGCTGCAGCAAGACATCCTTGTTCCTGTACTCGAACCCTTTCGCTACGAAGGCCAACATACCATTTGCCTTCTTCACCACCTGCTGTACCTGCATGCTTACCTTCAGCGACTGGTGCACAAGGACACCCAGGTCTCGTTGCACTTCCCCTTCTCCCAATCTATTGCCGTTCAGATAATAATCTGCCTTTGTTTTTGCCACCAAAGTGGATAACCTCGCATTTATCCACATTATACTGCATCTGCCATGCATCTGCCCAATCACCCAACCTGTCCAAATCATACTGGAGTTTCTTGGCATCCTCCTCGCAGCACACACGCCCACCCAGCTTTGTGTCATCTGCAAACTTGGAGATATTACATCTAGTTCCCTCGTCTAGATCATTAATATATATAGTGAATAGCTGGGGTCCTAGGACCGATCCCTGCGGAACCCCACTAGTCACTGCCTGCCACTCGGAAAAAGACCAGTTTATTCCAACTCTTTGCTTCCTGTCTGCCAACCAGTTCTCTATCCAAGTCAGTACCTTGCCCCCAATCCCATGTGCCTTAACTTTACATGCTAATCTCTTATGCGGGACCTTATCGAAAGCCTTCTGAAAGTCCAAATACACCACATCCACTGGTTCTCCCTTATCTATTCTATCAGTTACATCCTCAAAAAATTCCAGTAGATTAGTCAAGCATGATTTCCCTTTTGTAAATTCATGTTCACTTTGTCCAATCCTGTCACTGTTTTCCAAGTGCTCTGCTATTACATCTTTTATAATGGACTCTAGCAATTTCCCCCACAACTGATGTCAGGCTTACCGGTCTATAATTCCCCGTTTTCTCTCTACCACCTTTTTTGAATAGTGGGGTAACATTAGCTACCCTCCAATCCATGGGAACTGTTCCAGAGTCTATAGAATTTTGGAAGATGACCAGCAATGCATCTACTATTTCTAGGGCCACTTCTTTAAGTACCCTAGGATGTAGATTATCAGGCCCTGGGGATTTATCGGGCTTTAATGCCGTCAATTTCCCGAACACCATTTCCCTACAAATACTGATTTCATTCAGTTCCTCCCTCTCATTAGAGCCTATGTTCCCCTTAATCTCTGGGAGGTTATTTGTGTTCTCCTTTGTGAAGACAGAGCCAAAGTATGTATTTAATTGGTCTGTCATTTCTTTGTTCCCCATTATAAATTCCCCTGATTCTGACTGCAAAGGACCTACGCTTGACTTCATCATTCTTTATCTCTTCACATATTTATAAAAGCTTTTCCAGTCAGTTTTTATGTTCCCTGCAAGCTTACGCTCGTACTCTATTTTCCCCTTCTTAATTAATCCCTTTGTCCTCCTTTGCTGAATCCTAAATTGCTCCCAATCCTCAGGTTTACTGCTTTTTCTGGCCAATTTATATGTCCTCTCCTTGGATCTTATGCTATCCCCTGATTTCCCTTGTCAGCCATGGTTGAGTCACCTTTTTTGTTTTATTTTTATGCCAGACAGGCATATTGGATCCAAAATTGGCTTAGTGGCAGGAGGCAGGTGATGGTCGAAGGTTATTTTTGTGACTGGAAGCCTGTGTCCAGTGGTGTACCGCAGGGATCGGTGCTGGGTCCCTTGCTGTTTGTAGTGTAAATTAATGATTTAGATATGAATGTAGGAGGTATGATCAGTAAGTTCGCAGATGACGTGAAAATTGGTGGAGTGGTAAATAGCGAGGAGGGAAGCCTAGCCTCAGGCTACAGGACAATATAGACAGGTTGGTCAGATGGGCAGAACAGTGGCAAATGGAATTTAAACCTGAAAAGTGTGAGGTGATGCATTTTGGGAGGACTAACAAGGCAAGGGAATACACAATGAATGGTAGGACCCAAGGAAGGACAGAGGATCAGAGGGACCTTGGTGTGCATGTACATAGACCCCTGAAGGCAGCAGGACAGGTAGATAAGGTGGTTAAGAAGGCATATGGGATACTTGCCTTCATTAGCCGAGGCATAGAATATAAGAGCAGGGAGGTTATGATGGAGCTGTACAAAACGCTAGTTAGGCCAGAGCTGGAATACTGTGTGCAGTTCTGGTCGCCACACTATAGGAAGGATGTGATTGCATTGAAGAGGGTGCAGAGGAGATTCACCAGGATGTTACCTGGGCTGGAGCATTTCAGCTATGAAGAGAGACTAGACAGGCTGGGGTTGTTTTCCTTAGAGCAGAGAAGGCTGAGGGGGGCACCTGATTGAGGTGTACAAAATTATGAGGGGCATAGATAGAAAGGAACTTTTCCCCTTAGTAGAGGGGATCAATAACCAGGGGGCATAGTTTCAAGGTAAGGGGCAGGAGGTTTAGAGGGGATTTGAGGAAAACTTTTTCACCCAGAGGGTGGTTGGAATCTGGAACTCACTGCCTGAAAGGGTGGTAGAGGCAGGAACCCTCACAACATTCAAGAAGCATTTAGATGAGCACTTGAAACGCCATAGCATACAAGGCTACGGACCAAGTGCTGGAAAATGGGATTAGAATAGATAGGGCTTGATGGCCGGCGCAGACACGATAGGCCAAAGGGCCTCTTTCTGTGCTGTATAACTCTATAACTCTATGAATCTTCGCGGTACCACTTCCTTTGCTCTGATATCCTTACTATAATGAGGTGCCCATACCTGCTCGCGCCTTAACCAATGCCTTGTACAAGTTCAACATAATTTCCTTGCTTTTATATTCAAGTCACACACCATCCTGACTTGGACGTATATTGCCATTCCTTCATCATCACTGGGTCAGTATCTTGGAATTCCCTACCTGTGCTGCCACTACTGATTGCAATCCAGTGACCCCCCACCCCCCACACTGGAATTTTGCTTCATTAGCATCCTTGCCACTGGATTCAACATCCACCATTGTGGGAGCACCATCACAGCAACAACAGCAACCTGTATTGGTACAGTGCCTTTAACATAGTAAAACGTCCAAAGGTGCTTCACAGGAGTGTTATCAGACAAAATTTGACAGCGAGCCGCATAAGGAGATATTAGGGCAGGTGACCAAAAGCTTGGTCAAAGAGGTAGTTTTTAAGGAGCGTCTTAAAGGAGGAGAGAGAGAGGCGGAGGGGTTTAGGCAGGGAATTCCAGAGCTTAGGGCCTTGGCAGCTGATCACCGCACGGACTGCGGCCCACCACTACCTTCTCAAGGGCAACTAGGGCTGGGCAATAAATGCCAGCCTTACCAACATCACCCACATCTCGAGAATATATATTAAAAATATTCCCTGGTAGATAAAACCCAGAATTCCATTTGCCTTTTTATGACTTTTTCTACTTGTGCTGCCAACAGTAAAGCTCTACGGAGCTGGGCGGCAGCACAAACCGGGTGGATAGCGAATCGGAAGACCATTTTTGCACCCCACCTGACATTCTTTCCCATTGACGTCAACGAGGAAAAGAAAATCGTCCGGGCTGTAAAACCAGCGAGCGATTCCCTGTCGCTTGTTTAGGGTTACCACGCATATCCAATTTCACCCCCTCTGGATCTGAACCACCAGATTTCTTTACGAACTTATCATTTTGGCTGGACTTTTTTCCCCCCACATTTCTCTGCATTGAACTGCATCTGCCACCTATCTGCCACTCTGCTAACCTGTCAATGTCTTCTTGCATTCTTCCTCACAGTTTACCACATATCCAATTTGGTATTTAATATGTTTCATAGTATTGCTGGACAATATCTAGTCTTAATTATCAGCTAATACATTTTTCCTGCTAATCAGTACATCCAAAAGCCTAGAAAGATTGGAGTTTTGTTTAGCTAGCGGTTTGCTCTCATGCTATAGAAATGTTACTTTATAAATAAATGTTGCAGTGATGCAGCGTCAACTTTTTAATAGAAAAAACTATTTTTAAATTCCAAGCCTACAGAGGATGATCAAACTAAATACAAGAATCAAATGATCAGGAATGCGTTGCCTGATAGGGTGGTGGAAGCAGATTCAATAGTAACTTTCAATACTTGAAAAGGAGACATTTGCAGGGCGATGGGGAAAGAGCAGGGGGAGTGGGACTGATTGGAGAGCTCTTTCACAAAGAGCCGGCACAGGCACCATGGTCAGGATAATTTTTTTCCTCCGAGCGGTAGAAGGCCAAAGCCGGGGACCATTGCGGATGGTCCCCTGCAACGGGGAAACATCGCGGGTTGGCGGTGGGGGGGGGCGGGGGGGGGGGGGAGCTGGTCCCTCAGTCGGGAGGGAGAGGGGACCGGGAGAAATCGCGTGGTTGGTGGTGGGTCGGCCGATTGCGGCAGAGGATTTGCTTGAGGGGTGGAGGGAGGCGAGGTGGGAGGTGGGAGGGGGGGGGGTGCGCAAGGTGGGAGGTGGTGGGAGTTCTCCTGCTCCTCCTGGCCCACAAGCAGTGCCGTAATCAGCACTTAACCTGCTCGATGCGGCTACTCCTGCCTCCCTTTAGCTGCCGGGTTTCCCAAGTCCCAGGAAACCCGGTCGGCCAGCGTTAAATTCAAATGGCTGCCAAAGTCTGAGGAACGGAGCCTCATTTAAATATAATAAATATGGACCCGTCTCTCCAGAGTGGGTTACTCGGAAGTCCCCAAACCCGCTGACATGAATCTGTCATTCATGACTTATGAAATAATACTGAGTGGCCTGCGGGTGGCGCTGTCCAGTGAGAGTATAAATACTCGGGCACGGGCCCAGCTTGCGCAGGACATTCTTTAACCGGAACTAGTGAAGGACACAACTAGACCTCCATGTTGTAAAACAGTTGATTAAAGCTTTGTTTAATGCTTAGACCAAGTGCCTAGTAGTTTTCTTACGTCACCCGCCACGGTTAAAACAGAAGCAGATGGGTTGGGGTCAGGTTTCACATAACTCCTCCCCTGACCCTCTCCCGACATGGGGTGAATTTTAAATACCCCGCCCCCCCCCCCCCACCCCACAATCCTAATACATTTACAATAATGAAATTGCACAACCAGCGGTACAATAAAGTACACAAAGCAAATGGCAAGGGCTGGAATATTACTCTCCTTAATTCGAAGTGCATGAGCGGGCCAAATGTGAAAACTTGCGAGGATATTTGTTTTAAATGTAAGCTGAAGTCGAACAAATAGCTGGTCGGCATCAGGGTCACGGTTATGAATATTATGAGATTTGGAATGAGGACCGCGTGCGAGGGCCTGCTCTCCCGGTGAGAAGCCTCTGTCGGAGAGCGAGGATCGGAGAATGGGGCTCTGATCCGGCACTTCCATCAAGCGAGGCCCCTCGCTGCGGACCTGGAACTACCAGGGGGTCTGCTCCGCAGGTACAGATGGAGCAGACGGAGAACCCCGGCCTTTCCTAGCCTTAGGTGGAAGAGACCACCCCCACTCCCTCTAAAATGCTGGGCATTTCAGGATTTTAAAATCTCAAGCCTGCCATTCATATCAGAGGAAGGGAAACCTGGACACCAATTCACCCTGGGCTTTTCCTCTCGTCCCCCAAAAGCACATCTGCACCCAGGCTCTCCCATGACTCCCTCCATTTGCTTATGGAGGGAGTCACAGCACGCAGGGAGGTCCTCTTCCTTTCCAAGGGCGGAAGAGACCTCCCCAGGAGATCAACCCAGCCTGGTTGCACATTGTACAGGAGGACACAAGCAGGGATGTTGTCAGGAGGACCTGGCTGCAGTGGCGCAAACCTTTCAATGATCTCAGTAGATCACGAAACCTCATCCACACCCAACCTCATCCTGCTGTGCCACTCATCACATTCCCATCACTCTGCCTTCCCTACCCTACTCCTGCACATCCTTACTCACACCAACTTACCTTGCACCTCCACCCGTCCCTCTCTATCTACATTATCACTTCCCCATCTCACTAGCCACCCCTCACACTTACCCTCATCCTAGTCCAATCATACCAACTAACAGCACACAAGGGTAGGCACTTGGGTGTTTTATGCAATGTTCATGTAAATTTTCTGTTAATGTGTTGTCAAGCATTGAAATCTATATTGTCAACACTTTACCTTATTGGAAGGATCTGTGTTCACAATTGTGATGAGTGTGAAAGGAATGGCTTGGACATTGTATGGATGCTTTATGGTGCTGGTGTGGGGTGGTGCCAACCTGGCGCATCATATGGCAGCCAGGGTGTACAGCGTCAAGTGAAGTAAATCTGGCCATACTGATGCCATCGCTGGCCTCCCAGTCAGCAATGTTGCCGGGTGCTGATGCCCTGTGTCCTGTGCAGCACCAGGTGATTGCAGAAAAGGTTGGTGTTGTTGTTGGTGCTGCTGGTGTGCCTGGTGATGTTGGTGTTGGAGCTGATCGTGGAGGGATTCAGAGGACCAAGGTGAGATTTTTTTCAAGGGCACCTATGTTGCTGGAATAGATGGCAGCTGCAGTTGAGATGACAGAAGCAATCTGTCAATGGTGAGAGAGCTTGCTCCAAGGAGGTGACAGTGGATAGAGAGTTTACTCCAAACTGCATACAGCTCAAAAGTGTCTTCCAAGTCCTGAAGGCTCACGCTTCTGACATTGAAAGGTGAACAGCTGTGAAATAGTATCTTTCATACCACTTTTACAGCTGTCACCTATTCACAGCAATGGGGAGACAGAGAACCCGACCTACTTATCTGACGTGATCTCCGAACGACGTGAACCGCGATAAAAAAGTGGGAAAATAGAAAAAGGCTGGCAAAATAGTAGTTAACGAGCGTATAACAAGTATTTAACTATCTTAAATGCCTCCCCCACTTGGTGTCGGGTCTGTTCTGAAATCGCAGACCCGACACTTTGGAAACTTACATGGAGGCGGGTTCGCAGCAGGTTCCCAACCCACTGTCAATCATTTCGATTTTGACAGCAGACCTGCCTCCAAACTCGCCCTCTGAGTGCTGGCAAAATTCAGCCCTTTCTCTCTGTATCCACTCTATCCAAATTTTTCATAATTTTAAAGACCTCTATTAGGTCACCCCTCAGCCTTTTTTCAAGAGATAAGAGACCCAGGCTGTTCATCCTTTCCTGATATGTATAACCTCGCATTTCTGGTACCATCCTTGTAAATCTTCTCTGCACCCTCTTCAGTGCCTCTATATCCTTTTTATAATATGGCGACCAGAACTGCACGCAGTACTCTAAGTGTGGTCTAACTAAGGTTCGATACAGGTTCAGCATAACTTCCCTACTTTTCAATTCTATACCTCTAGAAATAAACCCTAGTGCTTGGTTTGCTTTTTTATGGCCTTGCTAACCTGTGTCGCAACTTTTAGTGATTTGTGTATTTGTACTCCGAGATCCCTTTGTTCCTCTACTCCACCTAGACTCGCACCCTCCAAGTAATAAGTGACCTCCCTATTCTTCCTCCCAAAATGTAATACCTCACATTTATCTGTGTTGAACTTCATTTGCCAATTATATGCCCATTCTGCAAGTTTATTAATGTCCTCCTGTAATTTGTTGGGCGTCCTCCTCAGTATTGACTGTCCCCCCCAATTTGGTGTCATCCGCAAATTTAGAAATTGTATTTTTGATTCCAAAGTCTAAATCGTTAATGTAAATTGTGAACAGCAGTGGTCCCAGCACTGATCCTTGTGGAACACCACTTCCCACCTTCTGTCACTCTGAATAGCTACTCTTGAAGCCAGCGAGCTATCCATTCTGCTACTGGTCCCCTGACTCCGCATTCTCTGATCTTATTCATTAGTCTATTATGTGGTACCTTATCGAAGGCCTTTTGAAAATCTAGATAAATTACGTCTACTGCATTACCCTTGTCTAGTCTCTCTGTTACCTCTTCAAAAAATTCAATGAGGTTGGTCAAGCAAGACTTTACCCTTTTGAAATTTATTTTGATGCTGTTACAAAGAGAAGTAACTAAGTGGTAGTACTCTCGCCTGAGCCAGAGCATTGCGCATTTAAACCTCACTCCAGGACTTTAGCACCTCATCTAGGCTAACACTTCAGTGTGGTACTGAGAGCGTGCGGCATTGTCATGGTGCTGTCTATTAGAAGAGAAGTTCAACCTGAACAGGCAGACACTTTTTTTTTGAACATCAGGAAGGTCTCCCGATATCTTGCTCAATCTTCATCCTTCAACCAACAGCACCCAAACAGGTTAAATGGTGATTCATCTCATTGCTCTTTGTGGGAACTTGCTATGCAAATATGGACTGCCAAGTTTGCCTATAAAACAACAGTGAGTAAAGCTCAAAATTAATCCATTGGCTGTGAAGCACTTCGGTACACCCTGAAAGGTGATCTATAAAGGCAAATTATTTTTTATTTCTCAACCAAATGCATGAATCATTTAAATTTTATTCACGTTTAAAAAACTACCATTGTTTGTGAGAGCAATGGAGTGCAGTTCAGAAGTCATGGCAGGCCTGAGCATCTGACTAGTTCCAGATTATAAGAAACTATATTTTATATATATTTTAGTTGTAATTCGTACCTACACCAATGTTGCAACAACTTTAAAACGCCCTCTGCGGAAAGAATTTCTGTTGTCTTTGTTTCTCTGTATTGCAGAAGTGGAGAATCTACATCCCTGCCTAGTATACAAATATATGATTCAAAGGGCGATGTCTCATCTCCATTTATATTGATTGCTCACAGGACAATCGCTTGTCAGGACAAATTATTTGATCGTTTCTTCAAACGTATATGCTAGTTAGCTACTGTAAGTGCTGTCTCACTACAAGGAAGGTCTGATTGACTGACAGCTTGACCACCTGCTTATTGAGACAGGATCTGGGACTTCTTCCAAAGAAACTTGCTTAAATTAAGGAGGAATGTTTGTTCCGAGGCCTGGTACGGGTATATCTGCGTGGCAATTCAAGCACTTGGATACTGTAAGCTGGATTTCTCCCCTCAGTCAGGACATGACTTCTGGTTGCTGCCCTATTTCTGACCCAGTTGCCCCGAGATGTGGCTCATTTACTGTGCATGGCAGGCTCTTGGCAGGGTCCTGTCCCACAGAGAGGGCGCCCGCCGCTGGTGTCCAGCAGAATTCAGTGGCACTCCAGCATCTCGAGGAGGATGTGGCATCAAAGGTGAAGCCTGGAAAAGAGGCTTTCCCCGAGCCACGCTGCCTCCGCCGGCAGGTAACGGGCCCAAAGAGAGGGGTAGATATCTGCCCAACACTGGGCTGCCTCCCACCAAGAGGGGCATCATCAGGCCTTCCACCTCCACCCCAGGGTTTACCGCCAACCCCTCTTACGGCGGTCCGGGGTTAGCAACAGCTGGCAGTCAAAATCGGGCTGGTTGCCAGATCCCATCACCCCTGCCATCATTTACATTCGGTGGGGCGTTCTTCCCGGCTAGCACGGAGAGATAAAATCTTGGTTTGCCTACAAAGCAAGTGAGTCCACTTAAAAAGTAACGACATGGCTGTGAAGCACTTTGGAACACCCAGAGGACAGGAAAGGTGATAGATAAATGCAAATTCATTCTTTCCTAACCAAATTCAGAAAACATTCTAATTTTGATTCAGATTTAACGAACTACCGTTTCTCGTCACGGGGGTATGGCACTCGGCCTTCCTGTTCGACTTTCCTTTAGTTATGGGCCTTGATCCCTAGTGCTGGTCTCGCACGCAAGTGGAAACATCTTCTCTATGTCTACCCCATCAAACCCTTTCATAATCTTAAAGACCTCTATCAGAGGCAGCGCAAAGTTTCCGGGTGGCTGCCTCGGACATCTACTGTACTGATCTGGCGATGTAACTCAGCACCGCCAGATCTGCAGTGAATGGGCGTGATAAGCACTGAGTCTCTCCGAAATCTCTCCCAGATATCTCTCAGCCTTCGCGCTGCCGTTCATTGAGTAAGTGGCCTCAAAAAAGCCGCATACCGTGCTCCCAGGAGTTACACCAGGATGGTGCCGATGGGTGCCCTCCTGCGCTGACCTTGGGGCCAGGGGGTTGGGCACCTCTCTTGCGCGGGGCTGGTGGACAACCACATCACTATGGGCAGACTCGGGCTCCCTCCTGCCAATAGCTCCAGGACTGCCACTCGAAGACCCCGTTCTGTCCCCCTCCCCCTTTGCCCCCCCTCCTCCTAAGGGGGCTGATACAGAAAATTCTGGGAAAAAAGGATACTTTTGACAATCAATGAACTGGAGATAGTCTTGTTCGAAACAATGTCATGTAATTTTGACTCACATCAAGGTTCATTCTGCCAGTGGATTTCACACTTCATTCAGCCTTAATCTGTCACATTAACACCACCTCTAGCCTTGCATATCTCTTAATGTCTCTTAATCTCCCCCTTTGTTCCTTTATCCCCTCCCCCTTTTCCCAGCTTTACCCTGGCCTTAAATCTATTTGATTTCCGGCTCTTCCCAGTTCTGATGAAAGGTCATCGACCTGAAACGTTAACTCTCTTTCTCTCTCCACGGATGCTGCCTGGCCTGCTGAGTTTTTCCAGCGTTTTCTGTTGTTATTTTAATTACTATTGTTGTTTTGTGAAGTTCAGCTAAAGGGCGCCATCTGGTGGTGGCTGCTTCGCTTGCCTAGTGCAAATGGCAATTGCCTGTTTTTGTGAATTCTATCTCTTAGATTGGCAGTGAGAGGAAGTTCTTCATGTCTCATTGAATTTCACACTCTATTTTTAATTGAATCACATTTCTATGAAAATACAGATACTTTCGCTAGCTTGGCTCAGTTGGTAGCACTCTCGCCTCTGAGGCAGAAGGTCATGGGTCAAGCTCCAAGCCAGGATTTGAGCACATAATCTTTAATCATAGAATGGCTACAGCACAGAGGGAGGCCATTCGGCCCGTCGAGCCCGTGCTGGCTCTCTGCAAGAGCACTTCAGCTAGTCCCACTCCCCCTGCCCTTTCCCCGTAGCCCTGCAAATGTTTTTCCTTCAGGTACTTATCCAATTCCCTTTTGAAAGCCCGATTGAGTCTGCCTCCACCTCCCTTTCAGGCAGTGCATTCCAGATCCTCACCACTCACTGCGTAAAAAAGTTTTTCCTTGTGTCACCTTTGGTTCTTCTGCCAATCACCTTAAATCTGTGTCCTCTGGTTCTCGGCCCTTCCGCCAATGGGAAAAGTTTCTCTCTATCTACTCTGTCTCGACTCCTCATGATTTTGAACACTTCGATCAAATCTCCTCTCAACCTTCTCTGCTTTAAGGAAAACAACCCCAACTTCTCTAGTCTATCCACGTAACTGAAGTCCCTCATCCCTGGAACCATTCTTGTAAATCTTTTCTGCACCCTCTCTAAGGCCTTCACATCCTTCCTAAAGTGCGGTGCCCAGAATTGGACACAATACTCCAGTTAAGGCCGAACCAGTGTTTTATAAAGGTTCATCATAACTTCCTTGCTTCTGTACTCTATGCCTCTATTTATAAAGCCCAGGATCCCGTATGTTTTTTTAACCGCATTCTCAACCTGCCCTGCCACCTTCAATGATTTGTGCACATATACCGCCAGGTCTCTCTGTTCACGCACCCATGCCTCTCCTCGTTCTTCCGACCACAATGTATCACTTTGCACTTTTCTGTGTTAAATTTCATCTGCCACATGTCCGCCCATTCCAACCAGCCTGTCTATGTCCTCTTGAAGTCTATCACTATCCTCCTCACTGTTCACTATACTTCCAAGATTTGTGTCATCTGCAAATTTTGAAATTGTGCCTTGTACTCCCAAGTCCAAGTCAAGTATAGATCAAGAAAAACAGTGGTCCTAGTACCGACCCCTGGGGAACATCACTTCCTCCAGTCCGATAAACAACCGTTCACCACTACTCTCTGTTTCCTGTCACTTAGCCAATTTCATATCCATGCTGCCACTGTCCCTTTTATTCCATGGGCTTCAACTTTGCTGTCAAGCCTATTATGTTGCACCTTATCAAACGTCTTTTGGAAATCCATGTACACCACATCAACCGCATTGCCCTCATGAACCCTCTCTGTTACCTCATCAAAAAACCCAATCAAGTTAGTTAAACACAATTTGCCTGTAACAAATCCATGCTGGCTTTCCTTAATTAATCCACACTTGTCCAAGTGACTGTTAATTTTGTCCCGGATTATCGTTTCTAAAAGCTTCCCCACTACCGAGGTTAAACCGTCTGGCCTGTGGTTGCTGGGTTTATCCTTAACCCTTTTTTGAACAAGGGTGTAACATTTGCAATTCTCCAGTCCTCTGGCACCGCCCCTGTATCTAAGGAGGATTGGAAGATTATGGCCAGTACCTCCGCAATTTCCACCTTTAATTCCCTCGGCATCCTAGGATGCATCCCATCCGGTCCTGGTGACTTATCTACTTTAAGTACAGACAGCCTTTCTAGTACCTCCTCTTTGTCAATTTTTTATCTCATCCAGTATCTCAACTACCTCCTCTTTCACTATGACTTTGGCAGCATCTTCTTCCTTGGTGCAGACAGATGCAAAGTACTCATTTAGTACCTCGGCCATGCCTTCTGCCTCCATGCGTAGGTCTGCATTTTGGTCCCTAATCGGCCCCACCCCTCCTCCTACTACCTGTTTACTATTTATATGCCTATAGAAGACTTTTGGATTTCCTTTTATGTTAGCTGCCAATCTGTTCTCATACTCTCTCTTTGCCCCTCTTATTTTCCTTTTCACTTCCCCTCTGAACTTTCTATCTAATCTTAGGCTGACACTTCAGTGCAGTACTGAGGGAGTGTTGCATTGTCGGAGCTGTCATCTTTCTGATTAAATATTTATCCTCAACCAACACCACCAAATACAAATTATCTGGCCATTTATCCCATTGCTGTTCTTTGGACCTTGCTGTGCACAACTTGGCTGCTGTGTTTGCCTCATTACAACAGTGACTACAGTTCAAAACAAGTTCATTGGCTGTGAAGCTCTTTGGGATGTCCTGAGGGTGTGAATGGCGCTATATAAATGCAGCTTCTTTCTGCTTTGGGTGAATGTGGGTTGAGTCAAACCATATCTATAGCATTTGAAAGAAATCCTTTATTTTCATTGCAGTTTTCACACTGCATGAAATCTTTTGTCTTCTTAGTCATTTTCAAACTTTCCCATGTGAAGATGAGAAGTCTGGAGTAGTTTAATAAAGTTATCCCTCCCAAAATAGCAATTAATGTCAGCATAGGTTGAAAATTCAGCCTTTCCTGGCTGGCTCAATAAAATCAATCATTTAAGTTTAAATTTCATTTGCTTGATTCAGCCAGCAAATAGATGTCTTGGTGTCAGCCGTGGCTCAGTTGGAGCACTTCTTGTCTCTGAGTCACAAGGTTGTGGGTTCATAGACCCACACCAGAGACTCGAGCACTCTCGCCTCTCTGAGGCAGAAGGTCATGGGTCAAGCTCCAATCCAGGATTTGAGCACATAATCCAGGCTGACAATTCGTTGCAGCACTGAGGGAGCGCTGCACTGCTGGAGGTGCTGGCTTTTGGATGAGACGTTAAACCGAGGTGGACATAAAATATCACATGGCACTATTTCGAAGAAGAGCATGGGAGTTCTCCCTGGTGTCCTTGGCCAATATGTATCTCTCAACCAACATCACGAACAAACAGATTATCTGGTGATTCTAGGACGAGGGAGCATAATCTAAAAATTAGAGCCAGACCTTTCAGGAGTGAAATTATGAAACACTTCTACACACAAAGGGTGGTAGAAGTTTGGAACTCTCTTCCGCAAATGGCAATTGATGCTGGGCCAATTGTTAATTTTAAATTGGAGATTGATAGCTTTTTATTAACCAAAGGTATTAAGGGATATGGGGCAAAGGCGGGTATATGGAGTTGTCGCAGATCAGCCATGATCTCATTGAATGGCGGAACAGGCTCGAGGGGCTCAACGGCCTCCTCGTGTTCCTATCTGGTCATTATCACATTGCTGCTTGTGGGAGCTTTCTGTGCACAAATTGGTTGCTGCATTTCCTATGTTACAACAGTGACTACACTTCAAAAGTCATTCATCGGCTGTAAAGCGCTTTGGGACGTCCTGAAGTCATGAAAGGCGCTTTATAAAAGTTCTTTATCACCAAAGGATAAAATCCAATCCAATTTGGTTGCACTGTTAATTCCCCCCCCCCCCCGTCTTTCTTGAGGACATCATAATTCTTGTCCAGCTTGCTGTAGAGAAATCATCAGTGTGAATCTTTTATTCAAGAAATCATCAGTGTGAATCTTTTATTGTGCAGTGAATGAAAGGGAGACACGCACCCTGGGAGTTGTAGTTCGCGCATGCTCAGATGGGACTACAATACCCAGAGGGCACCGCGGCACGCACAGGTCACGTGACAGGCGGCGCGGTGACGTCCCCTCCCCCACAGTACATCGGCCGTGAAGCCCGCGGCGTCCCGGAAAGCGGCCGCGTCAACAATTCCAGAAGCAGAGCTCGCAGCTGGCGGTTCGATTCCAGGTGATCGCGCTTTCAAAACTCAACCGTCGACGGGTAATGCTTTTAATACCTTTAATAAATAGATTGGCGCGCACAGCCCAGGCTGGACCCCCCCTGGTGTTTTAGCCGTCCGTATACATTTCCTGATCTAAGCGTCTACACTCTTTAGCCAGAGACAATGCTCTAATTTTTTAAAATATATATATATTTGCAATGGTGTGTGGGGGGAGGGGAGTTGGATAGAAGAATTAATCCGGCGCGGGTACCAAAAAAAATATTTTCCCGAGCAGGCAGATAAGCGGTAGGCAAAGCTGGAGGGGGGGGGTGGTCCTTGGCGTTGCGCAGCAGGGCCTGTGACGTCAGTGCGGGGCAGCGCTATAAATAGGGGGGTGTGCGGACGGCAGCGGGTCAGTGAGAGTCGCCACTGCCGGAGGAGGAAGAGGAGGAGCGCTGAGAACCGCCAGCGGGGGCAGTGACGTCACAATAGGAAACGCCAGGACACTTGGTAGCCGTGGCAACGCCGCGCCGGGTTCCTTCCATCCATCCATCCATCTGCCTGAGCTGACGCGCGTGCTCGCACACCTGCCCAGGGGCAAAGGGAGCATTTGCAGTCCACCCCGGGCCTAGCAGTGTATGTAGCCAGGCTGGTGTGGGGTTTACTGTGTGCAATCTCCCCACTCCCAGAGCTGCTCCAACTGGCTGCTAATCTAACTTAAGGTTTTTAAATTTGCACAACGTGCCCTTCCTCTCATGTGTGTTTTATGATGCGTTTTGGGGCTTAGTGCAGTGTTTGTTTGGTTGCCTGGTGGTGCCCTTTTGCTGTAAGATCTTGATTTGTCAATGGGAGGTGCAGTGCGTGGACCAAAGCTGGCTGATGAGTGGTTCTCCCAACTGGAAGCCTTTCCACTCACTTCCTGGTTAAGAATGGAGGAAGATCCTTATTCCTTTTGATCCCTCTGTCTATCACTCTGTGTGGCTGTCTGCCTGTTGCTCCTCGCTCTCTCCCTGTCCCATCTCCCAGGCCTAGTTACATCAAGTGAATTCAACTGATCAGGATTCCTGTGTTTATTTGAAAATTGAGATATTGGGGTATGCTATTTGTGTCGGCTATGAGGGTGTGCATCTTTTTGAGTATTTCTGTCTAGATTTTTACTTCAATTATATTTTGGTCTTTTTCCCCTTAAGCATCTATGGATTTTTTTTTTATTTCTAGCGTGTGTCATGTAGAAGAATGTCAAGGGGTACTTAATGAGAAAAGACACAGGGTTGGGAGGCGTGTAGAGAGAAATGAAGGGCTTGAGAACTGAAAGCACAAGTGTAGAAATAAATGGTGAGATGGAGTTCCTGAGGGCAGGGCTGTAATGACTGAAGGTTCAGCCACTACTGGTAGAGCAGGGGACAAGAGATGAGGCAAAGATGGAAGGTGTCAAGTAAGAAATACTGTTGGATATTGCTTGGTTAGGGAGGGTGAGGCTTTGGAAAATAAGGATGAGGGGTAATGGGATTGTGCCGGCTAATACACAAGAGGACATGGGTGTGGAGCTTTGAACTAATTGGAGTTTGTGGGAATGGCTGATGCGGGCACTTTTAATATTTACATTTTTTTCCTTCCCCTTCTAGAAAATGCCAGCCATTAAGCTGCAAAGCTCAGATGGAGAGATCTTTGAGGTTGATGTAGAAATAGCAAAACAATCCATCACAATCAAAACCATGTTGGAAGGTATATCCAAAGAAGGGCTCTGAGATAACAACAGTAATGTTTTTAAAACTCTCTTCATACTGTTCTGCTTCTCCTCACCAGCTGGAGTTAATGCTTAGTTTGTACCACTTTGACTGCTAATAATGTTGGCATTTAGGTGAAGATCTGAACTGGATGTTTGGGTAAACCAGAGCGGCTGCTCATTCACACATGTTGCAAGATATTTCATGCATCACTGACCACCTAAATGAAGGATTGATTCTGTTCATTCACCTGGTTGTGAGAAGTACAGTTGCAGTTTGGAACACGATTATAATTTGGGTCCTTTTCATAATTATTGGAACGATTCAAGGGTTTGGATTCATTCAATTAGGGGAAGGGGGGGGGGATTCAACTTTGGGGTTGCAAAACGGGCTCTAGTGGATTCCTCCACCCCTCAGATTTTCCTTTCCATTGACTTCAAGACGTATAACGGGCAGCTGATCTGCCACTGCTCATTTTGCACCTCTTGTCAAAGTTGATTTTCACTCCCACAAGTTATCATCACAAAAGCTAATGCAAATGTTTTCCTGTGCTGATTTTCCTTCCCAAGCAAAGTACCAGAAGAGGGTGTTGAATTCTGATTTTTTTTTTTTTTTGTAGTTTAACCCATACAGGGTCAATGTTATTTTATTAGGATTCTGAGTTTTAAATTTTGTATATCTAAAAGCAAAGGTACCACCACTGGTTAGGAATTGGTTATATTTTTGTTTACACTTTTTAAAATTTGACTAAATGCTAGCCTTTCTGTTGCACTGTTTGTGCAGACAGAAGGTGTTCCCTGCTGCTGACACGATGCTGAATGCAGCAGGGAATTAACTCTCTGCAGTGCCATTGCGGGATACTATTGATAGACGTGGCAGAGATCCAGTAATAGTAACGTGACAGTGCAGTAAATAAGCTGGCAACGACCTGACTGTAATCTTGCAGTAGGAATTTTTTTTTTTTTTTAAGATCCAGAAGTAATACGAGAGTAAGGTTATAAATAGTGACTTTATGAACTTAAAGCAACAACTGTGGTGTATTTGTTTGGATGGGGTTGTTTATCCCTCTGGAAGGGTACAATTACATTTTCTGGGCATGACTGGTCTTTCCTTCCTCCAAATTAGCTGATAATGGTGAGGATTAATAATGGTTCTATCACGTGTTTGGGGACGAGGTTTAGCTGTAGGTGGACAGGAATCCCTGCTTTCACGGTTCCTCGGGCTAGGTAGCAAGATATTTTACACTGGTTGAGATTTTCATCGAAGATAAACTGATACCCAGGGGTAATCACAAAGCAGTCATTTTAATGGGAAGGGAGAGAATTGGTGACACATCTAGTTGTAATAACTTAACCTGGAGAAAGTAAACCTGAAATTGTCGAGTCAGTTACAATAAAATTCTACTTTGGCCAGAACTGTAACCAATGCTCCCTGTAAGCTGCACTTTGTTCTGCGCGGCCTGTTTCTTTTAGTGCGCGGTCCCTTTAAATTTCCGCGCATGCGCGGTATTTACAATGAAGAAACCAATGGGTGGCCTGCGCGGGGCCTTTCCATTACCGCACGGCCGCTCAGAGGGAACATTGACTGTAACCCATGTGTGTTTTTAATTTCGCATCAAAATGAGAGTAATAATCCTGAGTTTGTCATCTGCTTCGTCCTCTTTTTTAAAAACACAGATCTAGGTATGGATGATGAAGGTGATGACGATCCAGTGCCACTACCAAATGTGAACGCTGCTATTCTGAAAAAGGTACGGTGGCAAAATGTTTTCTGTACTGATCTCTCCTCTCCTGAGATTAATGATTCTCTGCTGGGGTGCAGTCCCTGCTTCATCCATTTCACTGTATCAGACTGTTCAAAGTCAAGTGGGTATACGTCAGTCTTAGCTCAGTGGGTAGCACTCTTAGCTCTGAGTCAGGGGGTCGTGGGTTCAAGTCCCACTCCAGAGACTTGAGCACATAATCTAAATTGACACTCCAGTGCAGTGCTGAGGGAGCGCTGCACTGTCGGAGGTGCTGTCTTTTCAGATGATCGTTAAACCGAGGCCCCGTCTGTCCTCTCAGGTGGCCGTAAAAATCCCATGGCACTTTTTGAAGAGCAAGGGAGGGGGGGGTCCTCCCTGTTATCCTGGCCAACGTTTATCCCTCAACCAACATCACTAAAACAGATGATCTGGTCGTTTTCTCATTACTGTTCATTGTGGGACCTTGCTGTGCGCAAATTGGCTGCCACGTTTCCTACATTACAACAGCGACTACACTTCCAAAAAAAAAGTACTTCATTGGCTGTAAAGTGCTTTGGGACGTCCTAAGATAGTGAAAGGCGCTATATAAATGCAAGTCTTTTAATTGAAGCCTAATACTGCAGCTGTAGTGCTTACCTAATTGTTTTTTTTTGGTATATATGAATTGTGTAGTGCAGTGGGTTTGAACACTGTCCTCTTTCCCCTATGACGTAGGCCTGAATTCAGCCCAGATTGTTGGGAGGATAATTTCCCCTGTGCTAGCTACTTGCTTCTGTTAAATAAGTGTGGGCAGTTTGAAGCTATGTGGTACAGGCATGGCTATGTACAAATGACTAGCCTGAGGGTTGTGTTTGTGCACTAGGTGATCCAGTGGTGTACACATCACCGGGATGACCCTCCCCCACCTGAGGATGATGAAAACAAAGAAAAGAGAACCGATGACATACCAGTGTGGGATCAAGAGTTTCTGAAAGTTGACCAGGGTACTCTCTTTGAATTAATACTGGTTAGTATGTGTTGAGGGTTTTTGGGTTTTTTTTATAAACTATCGTCTAAGCTTTGCTCTGTCCAACTGAGTAATGTTGTCATTGGTTGATGCTGCGCAAGTGACCGTTCCAGTGGGGTTCCGCAGGGCTCAGTACTAGGTCCCTTGCTTTTTGTGGTGTATATATCAATGATCTAGACTTGAATATAGGGGGTATGATTAAGAAGTTTGCAGATGATACTAAAATCGGCTGTGTGGTTGATACTGAAGAAGGAAGCAGTAGACTGCAGGAAGATATCAATAAATTGGTCAGAACAGTGGCAAATGGAATTCAATCCAGAGAAGTGTGAGGTAATGCATTTGGGGAGGGCTAACCAGGAAAGGGAATACACATTTAAATGGTCGGACACTGAGTAGTGTAGAGGAACAAAGGGACCTTGGAGTGCATGTCCACAGATCCCTGAAGGTAGCAGGCCAAGTAGATAAGGTGGTTAAGAAGGCATACGGAATGCTTGCCTTTATTAGCCGTGGCATAGAATACAAGAATGAGAAGTCGCACAACACCAGGTTATAGTCCAACAGTTTTATTTGAAATCACAAGCTTTCGGAGCTATCAATCGCCCCTTCCTCAGGTGAAGTAAAGAGATACAGAATCTCTTTACTTCACCTGAGGAAGGGGCGATCGATAGCTCCGAAAGCTTGTGATTTCAAATAAAACTGTTGGACTATAACCTGGTGTTGTGCGACTTCTCATTTTTGTCCACCCCAGTCCAACACCGGCATCTCCGCATCATAGAATACAAGAGCAGGGGGGTTATGCTTCAACTGTATAAAACACTAGTTAGGCCTCAGCTAGAGTACTGCATGCAGTCTGGTCACCACATTTCAGGAAAGATGTGATTGCACTAGAGAGGGTACAGAGGAGATTTAAAAGGATGTTGCCGGGAGTAGAGAATCTTAGCTATGAGGAAAGACTGGATAGGCTGGGTCTGTTTTCCTTGGAACAGAGGAGGCTGAGGGGAGACCTTATTGAGGTGTATAAAATTATGAGGGGCCTAGATAGAGTGGATAGAAAGGACCTATTTCCCTTAGCAGAGGGGTCAAAAACCAGGGGGCACAGATTTAAAGTAATTGGGGGAAAGTTTAGAGGGGATTTGAGGGGAAATGTCTTCACCCAGAGGGTTGTGGGGGTCTGGAACTCACTGCCTGAAAGGGTGGTAGAAGCAGGAACCCTAACCACATTTAAAAAGTACTTGGATGTGCACTTGGGATGCTCTAACCTGCAGGGCTACGGACCAAGAGCTGGGAAGTGGGATTAGGCTGGAAAGCTCTTTGTTAGCCGGTGCGATGGCCTCCTTCCGTGCTGTAACTTTCTATGATTCTATGACTGCGCCGCCAAAGCACTTCATTGTATGTGAAGCTCTTTGGTATATCCCGAAATGCAATATGGTGCTTTAGAAATGCAAGCTCCTTTTTTGTGTGATGGTGGCAAGAATGTGGAACTCGCTACCCCACGGAGTGGTTGCGGCAAATAGCATAGATGCATTTAAGGGGAAGCTGGATAAGTACACGAGGGAAGAAAGGAATAGAAGGATATGTTGGTAGGGTGGGAGGAGGCTCATCAGGAACAGCGTAGATCTGTTGGGCCGAACGGTCTGTCTCTGTGCTGTAAAATTCTTTGTAAATGTTCATATCTGCCATTTTCTGAGCTGTGCCTGGGAATTACCTTTTAACAAGTAATCAAACTTTGCACTACAATTTAAGTGGTACAAACAATATTAAAGTAATGAGGGCGGTGCTTTCCTGGGCCCCACCAATATAGTTTGGAACAGTTAGCTCGTATTTAAAAAAAAAAATTTGAGTGAGCCAAGTGCACTATCTGATATCGTACTTTAGGCCTAGCACATTGACCAATGGTTTAAACTCTTGGATAGCGCAGCATTTTGTAACTACAGTACTCTGCTGTGAGGTGGCAGAATCGAAGGTTTGCTAAAAGATGCATATTGAGCAACTGGGCGAGCACATGGATTGAATTTTGTTCGGTTACTGGTAGGTTGAGGGTGGTCGAAACAACAATGACTTTACAAATATTTGAGGGTATGGTAGCATAGTGTGGTTATGTTACTGGACGAGTAATCCAGAAAGCTGGACTAATGGAGACATGAGTTCAAATCTCACCACGGCAGCTGGGGATTTTAAATTCAGTTAAATAAATCTGGAATTTAAAAAAAAAAGGCTAGTATCCATAATGGTAACCATTGTCTTAAAAACCCAACTGGTTCACTAATGTCCTTTTTTTTAGGGAAGGAAATCCACTCTCCTGATGGCCTACATGTGACTCCAGACCCACAGCTCCTCTGAATGGCCTAGCAAGCCAGTCAAGAAGGCGGCTCACTGCCACCTTCTCGAGGGCAATTAGGGATGCGCAATAAATGCTGGTCTTGCCCACATCCCAGGAACGAATAAAAAAAAATAAAAAAATAAATGCTGTATTGTGGGATGTTGAAATTATTTTAGAGGACTGTACATGGCTACTAAAGTGTTGTGGACAGGGCACGTGCATTCAGTCCTTAACAACGCCGTCACTGGCTCCTGCATCATATCTGTCAACGTTGCTTCTCAGGAAGCTATCTTTTTCTCGTGCACCTAGGCCTATCATACTGGAAACCAAAGAATAAATCTTAGGGCGAGGAGCAAGAACTTTATTTTTTGTTACTCTTGGGTTTTAACGTGCTTTTATTTATTTTTTAAATAGGCTGCAAACTACCTTGATATAAAGGGCCTTCTAGATGTAACTTGCAAAACCGTGGCAAACATGATTAAGGGAAAAACTCCTGAAGAAATTCGCAAAACTTTCAACATCAAGAATGATTTTACTGAGGAAGAGGAAGCTCAGGTACTGTTGGCTTAGCTTTTTTTTTAAGGATTTGCAAGAAGCCCCAAAGTGGCTCGTAAAAAGTTGTTCTCTGCTTGAGTTGTCTTGTTTTGAACGACCGCATATTTAAGGTGGTATCTCTTGAGTAGAGAGAGAAAGGCAGCTTTTTCTCTCCTTCCCCTCCAGAGACACCCACCTGAGATGAATCCAGCATAGACTGGGATTGAAGGATCCTTCGTTCAACCTCTCAGCCCAGTTCCTAGTGGGCATGAGTCGATGACGCAAAGCTGACTATATAACTTTTCATATGACATTCGCGCCACACAAGTGTCAGGCAATGACTATCTCCAACAAACGGGAGTCTAATCACCTCCCCTTGACACTCAATGGCATTACCATCGCCGAAACCCCCACCATCAACAGCCTGGGGTGGGGGGGGGGGGGGGTCACCATTGACCAGAAATTTAACTGGACCTAGCCACATAAATACTGTGGCTACAAGAGCAGGTCAGAGGCTAGGTATTCTGTGGCGAGTGTCTCATCTCCTGACTCCCCAAAGCCTTTCCACCATCTGCAAGGCACAAGTCAGGAGTGTGATGGAACACAATAAGCTCGACACCATCCAGGACAAAGTAGCCCACTTGATTGGCACCCCATCCACCACCTTAAACATTCACTCCCTCCACCACCGGCGTACCGTGGCTGCAGTGTGTACCATCTACAAGATTCACTGCAGCAACTCGCCAAGGCTTCTTCGGCAGCACCTCCCAAACCGCGACCTCTACCACCTAGAAGGGCAACAGGCGCATGGGAACACCACCACCTCCAAGTTCCCCTCCAAGTTACACACCATCCTGACTTGGAAATTTATTGCCGTTCCTTCATCGTTGCTGGGTCAAAATCCTGGAACTCCCTCCCTAACAGCACTGTGGGAGTACCTTCACCATAAGGACGGCAGCGGTTCAAGACGGCTCACCACCATCTTCAAGGGCGATTAGGGATGGGCAATAAATGCTGGCTTTGCCAGCGACACCCACTTCCATGAACGAATATTTAAAAAAAAGTACTCCAAGCCACAAAGGTGTCTGATGAAAGGTGTCGTATTTGACCCTGAAATGAGCTTCCGACTACGTATCCGCACCATAACTAAGACCGCCTATTTCCACCTCCATAACATCGCCCGACTCCACTCTTGCCTCAGCTCATCCTCTGCTGAAACCCTTATCCATGCTTTTGTTACCTCTAGACTTGACTATTCCAACGCTCTCCTGGCTGGCCTCCCATGTTCTACCCTACGTAAACTTGGTCATTGAAAACTCTTCGGCCCGTGTCCTAACTCGCACCAAGTCTCGTTCACCCATCATCTCTGTGCTGGCTGACCTACATTGGCTCCCGGTTAAGCAACGTCTCGATTATAAAATTCTCAGCCTTTATTTTCAAATCCCTCCATGGCCTCGCCCCTCCCTATCTCGGTGATCTCCTCCAACCCCACAACCGAGATATCTGCGCTCCTCTAATTCTGGCCTCTTGCGCATCCCTGATTATAATTGCTCAATCATTGGTGACCGTGCCTTCTGTTGCCTCGGCCCTAAGCTCTGGAATTCCCTGCCAAAGCCTCTCCACCTCTTTCCTCATTTAAGATGCTCCTTAATACCTACCTCTTTGACCAAGCTTTTGATCATCTGCCCATATTTCTCCTTATGTAGCTCGGTGTCAAATTTTGTTTTAGAACGCTCCTGTGAAGCGCCTTGGGACGTTTTACTATATTAAAGGCACTATATAAATGCAAGTAGTTGTTGTTGATGTGGGCATTGGACAAGTTTCCACTGATGCAGTAGGAGGTGCCCTTATTAAATTGAGAGTTGGTGTTTGAGAGCAGCGTAAAGAGAGTTCTATTTTATAACCAGCATATGCTACAGTTTATTTGACCCCACCAGAGCAAGTCCCATTCTATGGGCATTTGCCACTATATAGCTTAAGAAGTTTTGTCCTGTTTGAGTGCACAGTGTGATTGACTATACATTTATAATGTTTAATCTGTCATGATTCCCCACATCATGACCCTTGATCTGTCAATTTTCATCTATTTACATTTGGTTTTTCTCCATTTTCTAAGTTATCTTAACTTTAATTATTCCCCAAATTAAATTTTCTGCCCAATCACATTTGAGCAACCGTAATCTTAATTCTCAAGCTGGCCTGATAGAAACATAGAAACTAGGAGCAGGAGTAGGCCATTCGGCCCGTCGAGCCTGCTCCACCATTCAATACGATCATGGCTGATCATCCAAATCCAGTACCCTGTCCCTGCTTTCTCACACAGAATCCCCACAGTACAGATAGAGGCCATCTCGGCCCATCGAGCCTGCACCTATCCCACCCTATCCCCGTAACCCCACGTATTTAATTCCCCCTAACATATCCCATCCTATCCCCATAACCCCGCATATTTAATTCCCCCCCTAACACTAAGGGTCAATTTATCAGAGCCAAATCAACCTAACCCACATTTTTGGACTGTGGGAGGAAACCGGAGCACCCGGAGGAAACCCACGCAGACACGGGGAGAATGTGCAAACTCCACACAGACAGTCACCCGAGGCCAGATTTGAACCCGGGTCCCTGGCGCTGTGAGGCACCAGTGCTAACCACAATGCCACCTTGCCCACCCTATATGTAAATGTGTCCTAAAAATTGCTCAAATTGCCTTTAAGTTTGGCTGCAACAACACCCATCCCTCTGCAAAACAGCACAGACGAGCCAGTCTGGGCTTCTGAATGCGTGCACCAAGGAACATGCACATAACCAGCCTTGCCCCTGAAATGCATGAGTTGGTTTCTGAACCGGTCTCTACTTTTTCAGCAATGCTGCAGCCTGGGACAGAGACTGAGGGGAGGTGAAGGGACAACCTTCTAATAAGAATTAGGAGCAGGAGTAGGGCCATTTGGCCCCTCGAGCCTGCCCCGCCATTCAATAAGATCAGGACTGATCTGATCTTGGCCTCAACGCCACTTTCCCGCCCGCTCCCCATAACCCTTGCCTCCCCTGTAGCTCAAATATCTGTCTATCTCCACCTTGAATATACTCAATGACTCAGCCTCCACAGCTCTCTGGGGTAGAGAATTCCAAAGATTCACGACCCTCTGAGAGAAGAAATTCCTCCTCATCTCAAGTTTTAAATGGGCGACCCCTTATCCTGAAACTATGCCCCCTCGTTCTAGATTCTCCCACGAGGGGAAACATCCTCCCTGCATCTACCCTGTCAAGCCCCCTCAGAATCTTACATGTTTCAATAAGATCACCTCTCATTCTTCTAAACTCCAATGAGTATAGGCCCAACCAGTCTTCATAAGACAACCCCCTCATCACAGGAATTAACATAGTGAACCTTCTCTGAACTGAGGGAGGATCAGAAAAGAGATGCGTGGTTTTTTTTTGGGTGGGGGCTAATTGTACTTTTTTTTTCCCCCCAGGTACGGAAGGAGAATCAGTGGTGTGAAGAGAAGTGATCCAGCAGGAAACACTTGTGTGACTCAGTGGAAAATCTGTGCTTGCACAAAATGTATCAAATCACTAATAGCCTGTGATACTTTGAAATATAGTGACAAGATAACCATGCATAAACATTTGTAACTAGTATTAATTTTGAGCTTGGCTTGCTCCATGAAATCTATTCCTTTTTAGCGAGTTGAGCAGTGACTCTCGTGTATTTATTACTTCACCATATCTGAAGTTTCTTCATTGATCAGTGGAATGAAAGTTGTATAAAGAGCTCCAACTGGCAGTATGACAGCAATTATGATTTGAATTTTTTTTTAGTATTTTAATTTGTAATTAAAGTTTACTTTTTTTTATTGTGGTTTTTCTGTTGGGTTTTAAAAAACCATTACTCTTTGTCTTAAAATGGTCCCCAGTTCATCTTTGTAATTTAATACATGGCATCATGGCTACTTGTGTATGGATTTTTACTTTAGACAGCCAGCTAATATCACAGCTCATGAAAACCCAACAGAATGCAAAATACCCTCAAGATTGGTGGACAGCCCAGTGTTGTTTCAAGATATATTCCTGCTACATCAAAGATGAGTTGGGTTGCATTCTTGTCCAAAATTTATTTACAGTGCACAGCTGTAGTTAGTATAGAAATGTCCTACGAGCAGATAAAGGCAGTATGAGGGTAGCAGTGGTTTAAATAAAAGACCTGTGCCGAAAGCATTGATGGTGGGGAGGTATGGGTGCTGTTGGGAATGAGAGCAGCGAATCGTGATGAGCAGTGTGTTTGGCACCGAAGCTTTAAAAGACCCCGGATCCATACTCGGC
Organism: Squalus acanthias; assembly: GCA_030390025.1. Lineage (NCBI taxonomy): Eukaryota > Metazoa > Chordata > Chondrichthyes > Squaliformes > Squalidae > Squalus > Squalus acanthias. The sequence continues at coordinate 202,236,240 of CM059426.1, forward strand.
ATAAGAACATGAGATAGGAGTAGGCCATACGGCCCCTCGAGCCTATTCTGCCATTCAATAAGATCATGGCTGTTCTTTGACCTCAACTCCACTTTCCCGCCCAGAATACTGACTTTACAGTTTTAATTCTTTGAATTGCTGCCTAATAGAAGTATCAAGCTTGAGATGTGTTCTATGATAGTGTGGAGCCAGGTTGCTTATTTTATGGGCAATGTCCTTTAAGAAATTAGCGCTTGTTGCTGAGTAACTTTGTGCCACTGTTTTGGAAGTAGATCAATGGCTTTTGTTACCCTAATTACTGTAGCATTTGCTATAGCTAACATGTTTCCATTAGATCAGGAAAGTGTGTAGCAAAAACAATGTGGTTACAATGGGAGATATTAATTTTGAGTGGAAGAAGCAGTAATGGCAATGAATTTCTAGAATGTATTTGGGACAGTTTTCTGGAACAGGGTGATTTATAATGAGTTTGAGGGGGGAGAAGGAAGGAGTCACAAACCAGAGTTTCATTTTAAGTATGCCGTTCTTTTGAAGGGATGAGAATAAATTGCAGTAAGCTGGGCTGTACTGTTAATGGGTACAGACAAACAGTGTGAAGTATTTAAGTATTGGTACAATACAAAATCAGTACATATCCCTAAAAGGTAAAGGCTCCACTTGTGCTGTTAAGCAACCCTGGTTAACAGACGAGGTAAGAGACAGTATCAAGCTAAAAGAAAAGGCTTGCACAAATGCAAGGAAAAGTGGAAATCCAGCAGCCTGGGAGAGCTATAAAAATCGAAAGAAAGTAATAAGAGCTGCAAAAAAAGGGAATGTGGAAAAAAACATGCAAGAGCATGCAAAGCTAACAGCAAGTTTTTCTAAATATAGAGTGCTAAAGGGAAATGTGGGCCCATTAAAGACAGATGCAGGTGAGACTAATGGACAATGTACATCTGCTGGCCTGAAGCAGATTTGGGCATCTGTTTTAGCTGCTTTGAATCCGCAGAACCCCCATTACTGCTAGTTACACTCACTGAGATCACTCCAGTTGTCTTGTGTCAAGGCAGTGACATTGCTGTAGGCCACTGTTACATGGATATTGTTTTGACCCACATTTAAAGAATGAGGAAGATTGTAGTAATGCAGATTGCTTAAGATTCTTGCACCTTTTCTTCACTATTAAAATTAATTATTCTACAGTACATGAAGTGCATTGAGACTAGTTTATAGGCTTAGCTTGTCATGTGAACGTCATAGTGCTTTGAAGTATGTAAATCATGTAATGTATTTACCTCTCAGATGACATCAGTAGAAATATTGGTTTAATATATTGTCTGCTGATAAACAAGTAGAATTAGGGTTAGCTTTTGTTTATGGATTATGACCAGATAAAGGAATAGTATTGAAATAGTCTACCTAATACGATAAAGCCACTTAGCGATGACGTCACTTAAAGTTTTTAAAAAGCCATATATTTGATCCTCTGTGTATAAACCATTAAGGCTCTTTAAACAGCTATACCTATTACTGGTAGGGCAGGGAGACATTTGGGTTCAAAAAGCTGGCATCTTTGAATAAAACAAGACTCAAATCTACATTCATGGTGGCAGATACTCACTAATGGCATTTCCAGAGCGACCTGCGCTTGAAATGGTTAATGATAAACCCTGAGTGGAATTATAGACACATGAGAAAAAGTTACAAATAGGGATAACTGGAGCATCAAACCTTTCAGGGTTGTGTTATATTGAACAAATACTTCCATGTACCACTTCACGTTTTTAAAGGGGGTAGGTTGCCATTGTGCCAGTAAAAAATAAGAACATAAGCAATAGGAGCAGGAGTAGGCCAATCGGCCCTTCAAGCCTGCTCCGCCATTCAATAAGATCATGGCTGATCTGATCCTCACCTCCAATCTAAAGAACACAAGAAGTAGGAGCAGGACCCGGCCACTCAGCCCCTGGGCCCGCTACGCCACCCACAGGGCCTCGACCGATCCGAACTCAGTCCAATTTCCTGCCCGCTCCCCGTAACCCCTAATTCCCTTTACTTCTAGGAAACTGTCTATTTCTGTTTTGAATTTATTTAATGATTTAGCTTCCACAGCTTCCTGGGGCAGCAAATTCCACAGACCTACTACCTTCTGAGTGAAGAAGTTTCTCATCTCCGTTTTGAAAGAGCAGCCCCTTATTCTAAGATTATGCCCCCTAGTTCTAGTTTCACCCATCCTTGGGAACATCCTTACCGCATCCACCCGATCAAGCCCCTTCACAATCTTATATGTTTCAATAAGATCGCCTCTCACTCTTCTGAACTCCAATGAGTAGAGTCCCAATCTACTCAACCTCTCCTCATATGTCCACCCCCTCATCCCCAGGATTAACCGAGTGAACCTTCTTTGCACTGCCTCGAGAGCAAGTATGTCTTTTCTTAAGTATGGACACCAAAACTGTATGCAGTATTCCAGGTGCAGTCTCACCAATACCTTACATAACTGTAGCAATACCTCCCTGTTTTTATAATCTATCCCCTTAGCAATAAAAGCCAACATTCCGTTGGCCTTCTTGATCACCTGCATACCAACTTTTTGATTTTCTTGCACTAGGACCCCCAGATCCCTTTGTACTGCAGTACTTTCCAGTTTCTCGCCATTAAGATAATAACTTGCTCTCTGATTTTTCCTGCCAAAGTGCATAACCTCACATTTTCCAATATTGTATTGCATCTGCCAAATCTCTGCCCACTCACCCAGCCTGTCTATATCCCCTTGTAGGTTTTTTATGTCCTCACTTTCTACTTTTCCCTCCCATCTTTGTATCATCTGCAAACTTTGATATGTTACACTTGGCCCCCTCCTCCAAATCGTTAATATAGATTGTAAAGAGTTGGGGACCCAGCACCGACCCCTGCGGAACACCACTGGCTACTGGTTGCCAGTCTGAGAATGAACCATTTATCCCAACTCTCTGCTTCCTGTTAGATAACCAATCCTCCACCCGTGCCAGAATATTACCCCCAATCCAGTGATTTTTTATCTTGAGCAATGATCTTTTATGTGGCACCTTGTCGAATGATTTCTGGAAGTCTAAATACACTACGTCCACTGGTTCCCCATTATCCACCCTGTACGTTATGTCCTCAAAGAACTCAAGCAAATTTGTCAGACATGACTTCCCCTTCATAAAGCTATGCTGACTCTGTCCTATTAAATTATGTTTATCTAAATGGTCCGTTACTGTCTCCTTAATAATAGACTCCAAAACTTTACCCACCACAGATGTTAGGCTAACTGGTCTATAATTTCCAGCCTTCTGCCTACTACCCTTTTTAAATAAGGGTGTTACATTAGCAGTTTTCCAATCTGCCGGGACCTTTGCTGAGTCCAGGGAATTTTGGAAAATTATTACCAAGCATCCACAATCCCTACTGCCACTTCCCTCAAGACCCTAGGATGTAAGCCATCAGGTCCAGGGGATTTATCCGCCTCGAGTCCCATTATTTTACTGAGTACCAATTCCTTAGTGATTTTAATCGTATTTAGCTCCTCCCCCCCTAGAGCCCCCTGTTTGTCCAGTGTTGGGATATTCTTAGTGTCCTCTACCGTAAAGACTGAAACAAAATATTTGTTCAGCATTTTTGCCATCTCCATGTTTCCCACCATTAATTTCCCGGTCTCATCCTCTAAGGGACCTACGTATGCCTTAGCCACCCTTTTCTTTTTATATAACTATAGAAACTCTTGCTATCTGTTTTTATATTTTTTGCTAATTTATTTTCATAATCTATCTTCCCTTTCTTAATCAATCCTTTAGTTACTTTTTGCTGTCTTTTGAAGACTTCCCAATCTTCTATCCTCCCACTAAGTTTGGCTACCTTATATGTCCTTGTTTTTAGTTGGATACTATCCTTAATTTCTTTACTTAGCCACGGATGGCTGTCATTTCTTTTACACCCTTTTTTCCTCAGTGGAATATATATTTTTTGAAAGTTGTAAAATAACTCCTTAAATGAACACCACTGCTCATGTACCGTCTTACCCTTTAATCTATTTTCCCAGTCCACTTTAATCAATTCCGTTCTCATACCATCATAGTCTCCTTTATTCAAGCTCAGTACGCTTGTTTGAGAACCAACCTTCTCACCCTCTAATTGGATATGGAATTCAACCATGTTATGGTCACTCATTCTAAGGGGATCCTTAACTAGGACATTATTAATTAATCCTGACTCATTACACAGGACCAGGTCCAAGGTTGCTTGCCCCCTTGTAGGATCAGTTACATACTGCTCAAGAAATCCATCCCTAATAAACTCTTCCTCAAGGCTGCCTGCCCAATTTGATTTGTCCAGTTAATATGATAGTTAAAATCCCCCATAATTATAGCTGTTCCCTTATTACATGCCCCAACTATTTCCTGATTAATACTTCTTCCAGCAGAGTTGCAACTATTAGGAGGCCTATATACTACTCCCTGTAAGTGTGATTAATGAACATAGCCCTTGCCATAGGCACAGTCTTAAATTTACTAGCCTTTCATTTAAGATAACAGACCCTATTTGTAAGGGCTGATCAGTGCTCAACATTAGCTAGCCATGTGTGAAGTCTGTGATAAAAGGAAGAGATATGTAAACAAATTGGGGGGAAATGCAGGAACAGGATCATCATAATGGGTGAGTTGATTATCCAAAGAAAGGCTGGAGTGAGTAATGCTTAGACAGGAGGGTTTTTTTACAGTGTGTCCGGGACTGCTCTCGAGATCAGCATGTCTTTAGTCCAACTAGGGCAGTGGTGGTGTCGCATTTACTTCTAGGAAATGGAGTGGAGCCAGTAAATAAGGGATGGGGAACATCTAGGAAACAGCAACCATAACAATTAGATTTGATATTAAAAATTGAAAAAGAAAGTCAAAAATAAGGATATTTCAACTGATAAAAGGGAAACCAGTCCTAATAATCCAGAAAGAAAACTTGTTTGATGAGGAGACGATTAGGCACATTCCCCGCAGAAACTAAGGTGGTGCAGCAAAAGCTGGATGACTAGAAGAGTTAGTGGTGAAACTTAAAAATGATAATTAGGGCCAACAATACAAAAGGAAATTAAACAGGAAACTGTAAGTCGCAAAAAAAAGAGACGGGGAGGTAACGAGGAGAAAAAATGTTAAATAACAATATTTTTTAAAAAGGGGAGGGCTAAGCCAAAATGTAAAGAAATCTTTGGAAGTCTCTGATAATGGAGATAAGAAAAAACAAATACTTGGCAAAAAAGGAATAAATCAAGTAATGATCGCCCAGTCAGGTTAATATTGGTAGTGAACAGGCCATACATGGGATAAAATTAATACCTCGAAAGCACGGATATGTAAAAGGCAACTCATGTCTGACAAATGAGTTCTTTGAAGAAATAATAGTGTATTCAGAGGACGGCCTAGCCTTTGGGCCTCCATTCACCAAGATACTCCATTTGTTGATTTTCTAAACTCCCTTACCGCCACCTTTGATGCTTTTGCGCCCAGCAAACCTTTACTCTCTCCTATCCCAGTGACAACACCACCCCACCCCCACCTTTGCTCCCTCAAGTCTAAGGGATGTAGACAAGCATAGCGGGAAGATCTGGTTTAGCCATTCGTTGCCAGATCTGGCTAGATCACATAAGCCTAATCAGGACTGATTCTTTACTGCCAAAACCGCCCTCTACTTCAGGTTCATCCTGTAGAGCAAAGATAACTCAACTTCTCTACACTACCAACCCAACCCCTTTATTCTCACCTCCAACAACATGCAAGGAGCTCATTGACTTCTTTGACACCAAGGCTGAGACCGTCGATTAGTTGCCTCTGCTGCTCTCCATTAAGCCAACCCCACCACACTCCCTCCTGCCCTAGCCCTGAACCAGCATCTCTCGTTTCTCTCCCAGCTCAGCTGGACTGTAAGATTTGCTTCCTATTCCCTTGACCCCATTCCCACTAAACTGCTGCCCACCCAACTTCCCTTCCCCCAGCTGCCATTGCAAATGGTTACCACCTCTGGTACTTCCCTTCAATCATCTCCTTTAAAAAAAAACTCTTTACCCCTTTGTCTTTGCAAGCTACAGCTCCAATCTCCCATTCCTCTCAAGTCCTTGAATGTGTTATCACCTCTCAAATCTGTGCCCATTTTCCCACAACTTTTTAAATCTGTTCAATCAAGTTTCTGCCCCTACCACAGCATCAGAACAGCCCATACCAGTCACAAATGACATTATCCCTTATCTTCGACTCCTCTCCAGCCTTTGACATGGTCAACTATATCATCCTCCTCCATTGTCCAGCTGAGTGGGACTGCCCTTGGTTGGTTCCACTGTTAACTTTCCAATCATAGCCAAAGCATCTCCAGCAATGGCTTCTGCTCCCACTCCCAGTTACCTTCAGAGTCCCTCAAGCATTGGCCCCTCCTCTAAATGCTGCATCTTTGACATTATCTGCAGCCATGAGGCAGTAATGCTGACAACACCCAGCCCTACCTCACTCAACCACTTCACTGCCTTTGCGTTGCGAGACTGACCACTTGGATTAGCTGCAATTTCCTCCAGTTAAAATACTGGGAAGACCAAAGCCATTGTCTTCCACTCCTGCTGCAAACTCTGTTCCCTTGCCACTGATTCCATCCCCCTCCCTGACCATTATCTCAGGCTGAACCAGACTTTGCACAACATTGTGTCCTATTCGACCCTGAGCTGAGTTGCTGACCCCATATCCTGTCCATCACAAAGACCACCTACTCCCACCTCAATAATATCACCTGCCTGTTAAAACCCTTGCCATCTTCAGACACGACTATTTCAATGTTCTCCTGGCCAGCCTCCACGCTCTGTAAACTAGCTCATCCAAAACTCTGCTACCCATATCCTAACCCGCACCAAGTCCCACTCACCCATCACCTCGGTCTTCGCTGACCTGCATCAGCTCCTGGTCTCTCAACGTCTCCAATTTAATATTTGCCTCCTTGCATTTAAATCCCTATCTCTGCAACATCCTCCAAAATTCTGTGATTCTGGCCTCTTGGGCATCACTCCCTCCCTTTGCCCCACCCCTCATTGGCAGCTGTATAGATATCTGCCTGGGTCCCACTCTGGCATTTCCTCCTTTAACCTCTCCACCTCCCTTCAGACCCTCATTAAGACCTATCTTTTTCACCAAGCTTTTGGTCACTGCTCCTGATGTCTCCTCCTTTGGTTTGGGTCCAATATTTTCAGATTATGCAGAGGGACACTTTTCTACGTTAAAGGCGCTATATAAATACAAGAGTAGAGTGCATTTACAAAGGAAAGGAAGTGATGTAAATATGGATTTTCAAAAGGCATTTGATAGTGCCACATAGGAGGCTTATTAATACCATGTGCCTTAATGCTATTAACAAGAGTGTGGAAGCATAGATAGAAAGTTGGTTAAAGGACAGAAAACAGAATAGTGGCTAATGGCTATTTTTCCAAACTAAAGGAATGCAAATTTAAGGTGGAGAAACACAAGGTGATACATTTGGGAGGAATACAGAAGTATTCACTAAGTGGGAGGACACGTCGATACAGCGGTTAACAAAATACATGAGATTCTAGGTTTAAAAACAGGTAATGTTAAACCTATACAAATCAGTGTAGTTAGAATTTCCACAGGGTTCCCCAATCTCCCGCTAAAACTGTGGCAGAAACCCCAGAATAGCTGCAAACGGCTGAAGTTGCGGCAAGTGATTGGGAGAACTCCCATGGAAATCAGCGGCAACTGTATTCAATCTTGTTCGCCTTAGACACCCAATATTGACGTCAAGTCCATGGTGGGGGTGCAAAAATACAGGCCAACAGTAGAAATGATACCTAAAGGCATTGACTAAGCCCGGGGTGTCAAACGCACGGCCCCCGGGTTGAATCCGGCCCGCATGTGCTGTGCTCGAGGTTGCCGTGTGTCCTGGAATGGGACATTAATCACTCAGGCACTGCTTCCAATAGCCTGGGCGAACCCCCTCTTTTAAACTTTGCACACTTTAAGGGCCGCTGCAGAACTGGAAAAACCTGTCGGAGCTTGCATGGCGCACGCTCCACCTAGTTGTCCACACATTTTAAAGAAGGGTCCTGAAACACGTGCAAGATCCTTCTTTGCATATTTAAATTAATCCGTGATTTCAGGTTTGCCTAAAAAGCGAGGACCAGTATGACGTGGGCTACGCCACCAGCACAGATTAGGTGCAGGAGCACGCGCCCAGAAATTGGTATACACTGCACCCACTTTACACCCAAAAATGGGCGAAACACACAAATTTCTACCCGTGTGGCCAAGTAAATATTGCTGAATGTGGCCTATGCCAAGCTGTCAGATCAGACCTACTGTGTAAATTGAGTTTGACACCCCTGGTCTTAAGCTGATAACAGGCTTTAGTTATGAGGAGAGATCAGAGAAGATGGGGCTTTTATTATTAGCACAAAGATGATTAAGAGATTTGAACTCAAAATTGAGGGCCTTTGATAAGGCAGATCAGGGAAAACTATTTCCACTAGTCAGTGAGTCGGTAACGAGGGGGGATAAAGTTAATGACATCACCAAAGGGAGAGGTTAAGAGAAGTATCTTTTATGTGGAGGGTTGTCAGGACATGAAATGCCCGACCAGAAACAGTGGTAGAAGCAGAATCCCTAACTGCTTTAAAAAGTGCAAATGAAAAATTTAAACGGGGATGGGGAACAGGTGGCCAGCACAGGCGTGATGGGCCACTTTCTGCAGTGTAAGGCTCTATTCTGTAAAGATACGAATGTGGCATTCTCCTTGATGATGGATACCCACAGGAGGCAGGCCTTGTAAATGCCACCTGCTGCATACAGTGTCAGCAATTGCTCGGCTCCTGGCTACCCCGGCATAATAAGGGATGCCTCGAAAATCCACTGCACAAGAAAACTGTTCTCATTGTCCCCGAAGTCCCAGTTACCGTCCGTCTGCAACCAAGGACATTGCCTCCAGCCCAAATCGCGGAGACAGGATCATTTATATAGTCCGGGCATGGACCTGTTGGGCCGAATGGCTGTAAATTCTATGTACTTCTATCATTCTTGGCACACAGCATTGGGTCTGAATCCTAAGTGGAGTAATCGAGCGTGTGAGCCTGAAGCAGCCGAGCTGCATTAAGAATGTCTGAAAATAACGGATAGGAAAAGACCCCCCCCCCCCCGGTCCATTCAGCTTGTCCCAATGCCAGATACGTTTGCAGCAAGACACGGAAGAAGTGTGGAGTGGATGCTAGTTCTGGTTGTGATTTCTCTTAATTGGCAAGTAACTATTATTGCATACTTCCTCTCGACAAGGAACTTGGGTAAGTCAGCTGTGTACAAAAGGACCTGAAGGTACATTCACCCCCATTATCACAGGCAGCCGCCTGTATCAGGCAAATGGCACTAACCATGTCACTACCATAGGCATCAATTACAAAGGCGCCGCTTATCATTTATATATTAAGCACACCGGATATTTTGTGCAACTCAGTGCTTATTGATTTATTACCGCCACTGATTCTAGGCAGTCAGGTCTTCGATCAGAAGTTTGTACAGTTAACAACTATGGGAGGCAATTGGAAAGTGCAGACTACAGTCAGATGCCTGGAGCATCATGACTACACTCCCCTGCCACCATGTAATCGCCTGGGAGAGGCAAAATAACAGAAACACCCAGGGCCAATAAGCAGAAATAAACCTTCAAGGGCTGCTGTGGTTCAAGGAGAAGGCCCAACACCACCTTCTCAAGGCAACTAGGGATGGGCAGGAAAGGACCATGCCAGTGCTATCCATATCCCAAAGAGCAAAAAAAAAAATCACTAATAATCAGACTCTCGTTATAGGAAATCAGTGCACGCATTTTAAGCACAGCTTAAGTTTGCACTCAGAATACATCAACTGTCAAGGCATTTAACAAATCAAATGTACAGCTTTTGATATTGCGCTGTCTATCTCAATACTACAGGTGATATGGATTCTTTAATCACTTAGTGGTGGTATCGATTTGGCAAACTTTCTTCCATACAAGCAGCCCATTCTGCTCGCTACCCCAACTATCTACATTTTGTCGGGTGGGGGGGGGGGAATAAACTCAAACAAACAAGTTCCAATTAGTATTTTACTTCCATGTGTATACAAAACTAGATGATTCACTTCGACTTCTGGCTCTGTGCTTGTGCCTTCAGAACCTTCACGACTATCTTCTGTTCCTCAATAAGGAACGCACGCTTAATTCTGAAAGGGAACAAAAACAAAACGCACATCAGACAAAGTTTTACAACCACGCGGGCCGCTCAACTGGGCGCCAGAAGGAAGAAAACTCTCGTTTCGATACCAGTCACATCCCACGTACCTGCATGTGACCCGTACCGCAGAATCAACGATCAACAGCGGGGCTGAAAAATCCCTCGCTCTGCTGGCACATTCGGACCAGAACTCCAAGAGTGCAGCAGAAGGGCTGCACACTCGGCTGGTTGCTGGCCTCCCCCCACCCCCCGGAGCTTCCAATGGCCTTTGGGGAGGAGTCTGCCTGCCTACAGGCAGCATGCACAACACCGTTGCTGGTTTTGGGGTGAGAAAGGCACCTCCCAGAACCACTCACCGCAGTTTGCAGGTTCTGGAGGGAGGGCAGACACCCAAGGCACAAACAAGCCAATAACCAGGGGGCATAGATTTAAAGTAATTGGTCGAAGGAATAGAGGGAAGTTGAGATGTTTTTTCACCCAGAGGGTGGTGGGGGGTCTGGAACTCACTGCCTGAAAGGGTGGTGGAGGCAGAAAACCTCATTGCATTTAAAAAGTACTTGGATATGCACTCCTTCTGTGCCGTAAACTTCTATGATTCTATTCTATGACATGCTGCTAGCGGGCAAGTTAGGCGACCTTCCCCTGACCCCACATAGATCACTGGCCGAACAACCATTCAAACTTAGTGACCAGGACCAAAACCTTGCATCAGATGCCTTAACGCACCAACTACACACACTGTCTGGTTTGATATCTGCTGCGGCAGCTCCGTTGAAACCTTTTGACGGCCCCCCCCCCCATACTGGGTCATCATGATGACCCCCACAACCAACAGAAAGCCCGCCCAGTGCAGTATTCCCCTGTAGCTTCAACAGGCTACTTGAAGGCCTGTGCGAGACCTACTGTCTCACTGTCAGACTGAACACAGACTAGGCACCAGACACACTATATTCAGGGTCTCTTGTTGCAGGCAGGAATGCTCAATAAATGGATCAATCAAAAAAAGAGTACCAGGAACAAGTCATTTTGAAGATTACCTGTCGCGTACACACTTGGCGCACATGGACCCACCATAGGCTCGACTGACGTGCTTCTTGGTCTTGGACAATCTCATTAGGACCTTGGGTCTAACAGCCCGAATCTGCACAAGTTCAAGAGGAATCGGTTAATTATCTATTTTTGGTCAACAATTCAAACACAAAATATAGTCACATTCAGCACCAAAATGAACACACTTCCCCATTAGATCAACTTGTGAATCAGTTAAAATCAATCTGACCTACGCAGGATGCTTTTAAGACATTTGGCCAAAATTCAAAATAGGTGCTGCTCCGAACTACATCCATGGAAAATGTACTTCAAACAAAGCTAGGAACTGATGTCCCAGCGGGCCAAACATCGCCTTTCATCTCAGTTCACAGACAATTCAGCCTGAAGGTGTCCTGTGGCTGCAAGGGTCCCATGTGAAATGAGTTTGGTTAGTCTCGATCCAGCTCCTAGATAGCCTGGGTCTTGCAGCAAAAAAAAGTGCCCTTGAATGGAAATTTCACCCAGCCTAATGAGGGTTGTCATAGGAAATGAGAAAGTGCCACATTGGTGCAGTATGGGTGCTCTTCTGAGGAGTGGAGGGAGCTTCAGTTGGCCTCTCGCTCTGCTGTATTTACCCTGGGAGTACGGTGACGTCGACTGGGTGCCTGAAATGGAAAGTGTTCCATCGCACAGCGCTGATCTCACTCACTTCGAGCACAAGAGAAAAAAAAATGAACGAATGTATTAAGATAAGAAAAGTTCAATGTTATAATGTTTTATTTGTTCTTGCGATACGGGAGATACTGGCGAGGCAACATTTACTGCCCGCTCCGAATGTCCAGAGGGCACCAGGTGTCAACTAGGCAGTGTGGGACTGGAGTCACGTGTTGGCCGGACCGGGTAAGGACGGCAGGTTCCCTTCCCCGAAGGACGTTAGTGAACCAGCTGGGTTTTGACAACAATCCGGCAACTTTAGGTTATTTCTTTTTGGCCAAAAAGTGGAACTAGGCCAACAAATGAAATTCCACAATGTGGAATTTCAGTGCAATTAAAATAAGCAACAAAATGAGTTCCCAGTGACGATCACAGCACCGCTGAAATCGGTTGAATGTTCTCAACCAAAGCACGGGATCTACTGGAAACAGCCTCCCCCAAAAAACAGACATTAACTGTCGGACTTTTAATCTTAAAAAATATTTCTTCAGGCTTTTTCTTGTGCTCAACACAACCAAACAGGATGTTATGCATTTTATTTTGCTTATTCTGGTGAGTTTTGTAACCAGTTTCACCATTAGGTGATTCCATGTGAAATATAATGCGGGTTAGTTGCAGAGTAAAGGTCCTTTACCGTTTTCTATACGGAAATGACTCTCATTACCAAAACTGTGCTTCTATCAGACTCTTAAGTACATGACTTCAAACTACAGGCTGACTAGGAGGGAAGAAACTAAAGATTCACAGGCAAAGGTTTAATTTGGGATGGCTCTTTAATTAGAGAGGTCGCACAACACCAGGTTATAGTCCAACAGTTTTATTTGAAATCACAAGCTTTCGGAGCTATCGATCGCCCCTTCCTCAGGTGCTTGTGATTTCAAATAAAACTGTTGGACTATAACCTGGTGTTGTGCGACCTCTCAATTTTGTCCACCCCAGTCCAACACCGGCATCTCCGCATCTTTAATTAGAGACAGGCACCTGTACAAACGTAGCTATTTAAGTGGCAAATGTGAGCATCTGGATTACTTATAAAAGCCATACTTGAACGTGCTAGTCACATCTAAATGCTCAGCATTAGTTCAAGTCACCTGTTTTATTCACAGCTTGACATGTAATAAAGAAATGGAGACAAGTCAAAAATTGATGGAATGTTCACACAATTCATCCCAAATTTTAACAGGCTCACCACCACAAACTGCTCTTGCTCTCTGGAGTTTAGAAGAATGAGGGATGATCTCATATAAAATTCTGAAGGGGATTGACAGGGTAGATGCCGAGAGGCTGTTTCCCCCCTGGCTGGAGAGTCTAGAAGTAGGGCCCATAGTCTCAGGATAAGGGGTCGGCCATTTAGGACTGAGATGAGGAGGAATTTCTTCACTCAAGAGGGTTGTGAATCTTTGGAATTCTCTACCCCAGAGAGCTGTGGATGCTGAGTCATTGAGTATATTCAAGACCGAGATAGATACATTTTTTGAACTCCAGGGGAATTAAGGGAGGGGATCGTCGGAAAAGTGGAGTTGAGGTCGAAGATCAGCCATGATCTTACTGAATGGCTCGAGGGGCCGTATGGCCGACTCCTGCTCCTATTTCTTATGTCCTTGCAAAAAGTGCGGAGCCTTCTCTTACTCTAAAAACTCAACCCAGAAGAATTTGATAGTTGAAGTTAGACACACCTAATTCACTCAAACGAGCCGCTAGGACCTTGGCTGCACTATTTCAACTCTTGCATCGAGAGGCATCCTTCGTCTGAACTTCAGTTTCAGTCTCAATTCTATTCACGTTGGCGCTGATCTTATTTTGTCAGCCCATTTCGCCAGTACCAAATGTAGAGGCATTCAGGAAGTAAAGCCACCCTTCCAAATAACTGTTATCGCAGAATACATCATAGTCAGCAACAAAATGCAAATAGCAGGAAACGCTATGGGGGTGTTACTGTAAAGATTGCTACTCTTCAATACAGTCAAAAGAAACAGGACCAGATTGAACTTCTACACCTGTAACAAAGGGGGAAGGAGCCTTTTCTCCTTTCAGTGCATAGACCCATAGAAGTTTACAATGCAGATGGAGGCCATTCAGCCCATCACGTCTGTGCTAGTTCTTTGCTGGAGCAATCCAAAACCATCTCACACTCCCCTGGTAGCCCTATACCTTCCTTTGCTTCAGATATTTATCTGATGCAGTGGCCTCTGCCTCAACCGTGCGGCAAAGTAATCCATGCTCCAAGAAATGTTTCGTAACCTCTGTCCTCAGTCTGACAATTTTAAATTGATGGCCCTTGTCGCCGACTCCCCAACCAGAGAAAAATATAGTCTTTCCCTATTCACTATCAAAACTCTTCGTAATTTAAACAAAAAGTCTATTAAATCTCCTCTTGCTGCTCCTGTGGAAGTAGTCCCGGCATCTCAAGTCTCCCATCATAATTATAGCTGGGAAGCCCATCAGATCAGAAAACTGTGGAAACAAATCCACGCTCTTTGTAACAGAGGCCGCCGAGGGGAGACCTAATTGAGGTGTATAAAATTATGAGGGGCCTAGATAGAGTGGATAGGAAGGACCTATTTCCCTAGCAGAGAGGTCAATAACCAGGGGGCATAGATTTAAAGTAATTGGTAGAAGGATTAGAGGGGAGTTGAGGAGAAATCTTTTCACCCAGAGGGTGGTGGGGGTCTGGAACTCACTGCCTGAAAGGGTGGTAGAGGCAGAAACCCTCATCACATTTAAAAAGTACTTGGATATGCACTTGAAGTACCGTAACCTACAGGGCTACGGACCAAGAGCTGGAAAGTGGGATTAGGCTGGATAGCTCTTTCTCGGCCGTGTGGACACAATGGGCCAAATGGCCTCCCTTCTGTGCCGCAAATTTCTATGATTCTCTGCCATGTTTTTAAAGTCAAGGCAGGACAACAAAACTGCTACTGCCCCAGACCATAGTTGCAGAGCAGGCACACTGTGGCGTCTCAATGTCCTACGAGGGTTTAACCAATTCTATTAGAAATCACAAGCGGTTTGAAACCAAAAAAATAACACGCATGCATTAAAGTGTCTACTTACACCGCGGAGTCTTCCGGGACAGATACCGCATGCTGACTTTGGTGCTTTGCCGACCTTCTTGGTGTACAGGAACACGATGCGGTTACCGGGTGTGCGAGACCTTCACAATAAAAGGAAGAGGTTATTAAACAGCAAGGTCGACTTTGGGAACAAGACACAACAACAAAGGCCAAAAGGGATAAATTACAAGGACAGGTTGCACAGAATAGGCTTATATTCTCCCCTGAATATAGATGATTAAAGGAGTTGATCGGGTAGATAGAGAGAAACTATTTCCCCTGGTGGAGGAGTCCAGAACAAGGGGGCATCACCTTAAAATTAGAGCTAGGCCATTCAGGGTGATGTCAGGAAGCACTTCTTCACACAGAGGGTAGTGGAAATATGGAACTACCCCCCCCCCCCCCACCCCCACAAAAAGCTGTTGAGGCTGGGGGTCAAGTGAAAATCTCAAACCGGAGATTGATAGATTTTTGCTAGGCAAGGGTATTAAGGGTCATGGAACCAAGGCGGGTAGATGCACTTATGATACAGATCAGCCATGATCTAACTGATTGGCAGAACAGGCTCGAGGGGCTGAATGGCCTATTTCTGTTCCTGCATCCAGTACTTACAATCTTTTCTTGTTGGAGGTGGTGTTGTAGGACAACCTACGACGGTATGTCAGGCGCTGAACCATCTTTTAAAGCTGAAGTAAAAGAGGAAACAGTCAGTCAATCAGAAGTACCATTCAAACGGTTTTAGGATAAAGCCTTACAATTCAGGAATTCTATCAACAGACGCAACCCACTGTTTAGCTCTGTGGAAATGACATAATTCATTGTCTGGGTTTTAAAAAGGAACCTTGGTCTAAAAACCTAGGAAATGGATAAGCAAATATCAGATTGGAAACCCGGCACTGTTACAAATCAACTCAGCCCTTCTAATCAATATTGCTAGCATGACAGCAATGTTAAAAAAAATAGCAGACACTCTGATCCTACTCTGCTCAAACGGCAGAGGCAGTGCCGAGAAGGACCAAGAGGCTGATCCCTAGTGTCAGAAGACTGGAAAAACCTGGGCTGCTCAGCCTTGAAAGGAAGTACAGGAAACTCTTTATTAACCGGCACCCAAATATCCGGAAATCTCTCTTAACCGGCAAAATTCTTGAGTAGGTAACCGGGGTTTTCCTTCATCTCTCGTTTAAGATTAACTTAAAAAAAAACCTGAGGCGTTTGCCTTGTATCGGAGCGTGTAGATTGGGAGGGGAAATGTGCAGCCCGGGTAGGCAGCGGACATGACAGCTGGCGGTCCCCGGGGAGACGGAGCTCCGAATGCAGGCGCATGTCAATGTGTACGGGGCTCTCGTACGTTGGTAGATATAACTCTCCGTTATCCGGACTTTTTGATTAACCGGCACCACGCCGGTCCCGGTTAATAAAGAGTTTCCTGTATTTGAGCAGAGATCTTAGAGATATTCAAGATACAGATTGAATAGTAGCCTTCGGAATTGGATAAATACTTGAAGGAGAAAAAATTGCAGGGACACGGGGAAAGAGCGGGGCTAATTGCATTGGTCTGCGAAACAGCCGGCGCAGACTCGATGGGCCAAATGGCCTCCTTCTGTGCTGTGCTACTCTATGATTCTAAGATGTTAACGGTACGGGAAAGATAAATCCAGAATATTACAGGTACTTTAAATTAAGTTGCAACAGTAGGACAAGGAGACAGGGTCAAACTAGTAAGTGGTAAAGACAGGTATCAGGAGGAAGTGTTCAGCCACACAAAGTGAACACTTGGAATGGACGGCAAGATACAGCAGTGGAGGCAAAAGCCCCAGAATCAGACACTGCAGTGGAGAACCTCAGGCTCTTTCTGGTTGGATAAATTAAGATGGGCCAAACGGCCTTCCCCGTTTTCTTGCGACCACAGCCCTTATTCCATTCCCCCCCCCTCAAAAAAGCTTCAGGCTTCACCACAATGTGCTTCTTTCCTCTGCCAGTTTACCACACACCATACCCTCAGAAACCAGTGAGCCACAAAGTGATTCCAATATAAGGGAAAAAATCCACTACCATCCAATGCCCACACAGGACCATGCAGCGACAGCATTAACATTCCAAGTTATTACTTTAATCATGTCAGCTCCCATTCTTGTGGGCTATCTTCCTGACCCGTGTAGCATTCCAGTGTGGTGTCGAAACGCGCCTCAGAAAGTGCTCAGTGGTCTATTAACTTAAAGAAAGAACTTGCATTTATATAGCGCCTTTAACGCAGTAAAACATCCCAGGGCACTTCACAGGAGCGTTATCAGACATAATTTGACAGAGAGTCATTTTAGGATAGGTGACCAAAAGCTTGGGCAAAGAGGTAGGTTTTAAGGAGTGCCCTGGAGGAGAGAGGCGGAGAGGTGTAGGAAAGGAATTCAAGAGCTTAGGACCTACGCAACTCAAGGCCGCTAATGGTGGAAGGGAAAAATCAGGGATGTGCAAGAGGTCAGAATTAGAGAAGCGCAGTGATCTCGGAGGGTTGTAGAGCTAGTAGAGGGGTGAGGCCATGGAGGGATTTGAAAACAAGGATAAGAACCTTAAAATCGGGTACGCCCCAAACAGCGGATTTGTGCACAGCAAGATCCTACAAACAGGAGTGTCAGCCTGGATGACGTGCTCAAGTCACTGAAGTGGGGGCCTGAACCAATGACCTTCTGACTCAGATGCTACCAACTGAGCCAGGGCTGACACTCCAGTGCAGTGCTGAGGGAGCGCTGCACTGTCGGAGGTTCCGTAATTCGGATGAGACGTTAAACCAAGGCTGCATCTGCCCTCTCGGGCGGACGTAAAAGATCCCATGGCACTATTCCTAAGAGGAGCAGGGGAGTTTTCCCCCGTCTCCTGACCAATATTTATCCCTCAATCAACATCACTAAAACAGATGACATTGGTCATTTATCACATTGCTGTTTGTGGGAGCTTGCTGTGCGCATATTTGGCTGCCACAGTGACCACACTTCAAAAGTACTTCATTGGCTGTAAAGCGCTTTGGGACGTCCTGCAAGGTGCTATATAAATGCAAGTCTTTCTTTTAAACTGAACTGATCCCCCCTCTCACCCCCATCTAGACTCCAATCCCAGGGAGAGTTCCCAGCGGAGCCGGGCTTCGCCTGCTTGCAATATCCAGCCAGCATTAGTCCCTGCCGCTCGCTATTCACTCAGCCCGGGGGCCTGAGGATGTTAGCGGGCCTCCCTCTAACAGGCAGGGCCGAGGCCCAAAGCCCCGGGGCGGCGTCACCCCTCTTCCCGACCGCACCACCAGTGGCCTCCCGGATCGAGGCCTCGCTCAGACCGGGAGCGATCGCTCGCAGGCCGGTCTCATCCCCCCCCCACCCCGGGGAGTGCCCCTCACAAACACCCCGCAATATCTGCGCCAAACAGGCCCTCCCATTCGGGGGGACGAGAAGCGGCGGGGCCCCGCCGGATCCGATGCGCAATGGCTGAAGATGGCACCCGATTGTCTGTAAAAAAAAAAACCCGCAGCCTCGACCAGCGCCATACCTGCAGCCGGCGTCACCGGAAAAAGAAGGAAGAAGTGGATGAAGGGCAAAGTTCAAGTCGTGCCAACAACCGGATGTACGGAATGACGCCACGCAGTGAAGCGCTATGGGCGCCTCCATCTTGTTGTACGGCCACGACGCTGGGCAGGATGTGGGAAAAGAAAGACTTACATTTATATAGCAAGTCTTTTGCCATATAATATATAGCGCCTTTCTCGACCACCGGACGTCCCAAAGTGCTTTATAGCCAATGAAGTACTTTTGGAGTGTAGTCACTGTTGTAATGTAGGAAACACAGCAGCCAATTTGCACACAGCAAGCTCCCACAAACAGCAATGTAATAATGACCAGGTAATCTGTTTTAGTGATGTTGATTGAGGGATAAATATTGGCTACAGGACACCGGGATAACTCTTCTTTGAAATAGTGCCCATGGATCTTTTACATCCACCTGAGAGAGCAGACAGGACCTCAGTTTACCATCTCACCCGAAAGACGGCACCTCCGACAGTTCAGCACTCCCTCTCTACTGCACTGCAGTGTCAACTTATATTTTTGTGCTCAAGTCTCTGAGAGTGGGACTATGAACCTACAACTTTCCTGACTTAGAGGCGAAGGTGCTACCAACTGAGCCACAACTGACACTAGGACTGACACTGACCCTGGGAATTAGAAATGAACATAACTAAGTTCTTCACCCACTGGAAATGGCAGCCTTTGTCATTTTAAATTGCAATCTATTTTCCTGGTTAAACATAAACAGCTCATTCCTAAATGAAACTACTCTTAAAACAAAAACAAAATGAATGATGAGAGAAAGTCACTGTCGGAGTTTCCATCTTTCAGATGAGACGTTAAACCGAGCTCCCATCTGTCCTTTCAGGCGGACGTAAAAGATCCCATGGCACAATTTCTAAGAAGAACAGCGGAGTTCTCGCCCATGTCCTGACCCAATATCTATCCCTTAATCAACATTACCAAATCAGATTATCTGGTCATTATCATATTTTTGTTTCTGGGAGCTTGCTGTGCGCAAATTGGCAGCCGCATTTCCTACATTACAACAGTGACTCCACTTCAAAAGTATTTCATTGGCTGCAAAGCGTTTTGGGATGTCCTGAGGTTGTGAAAGGCGCTATATAAATGCAAGTTCTTTCTTTATCTTTTGTTTTATTTTGTAGCCAATTTGCACACACATGTGCCAACACACGCAGTTAAAATCGCCCCTGGCTCTTACTTGTCCGAAAGCCGCCACGATCGAAACATCTGCAATTTTAACCTGCTCTCCTGAGCAGGCAGCAAAGGACACGCGCCCAGAGCCAACAGGGTCCTTCTTTACATATGCATGTTGCGGCCCGATGACATCATTGAGACCCGACTGTAATTTTAACTCAGGCCTGAGTGGGGGAATCCACCTGGAGTTAAAATCGGGGCCAGTACTCAGTTTTGCCTTCTTAGGTTGGGAAGGGACAGACTGGAGTGAAGACTTAATGTTTTACTATGTTAAAGGAGCTATATAAATACAAGTTATCCTGCTGAGTAAATTAGCCAGCAGTTCGCCTTTGGGCCACATTCATTCACCTTTTGACAGAACTAAAGCAAACAAGTCTTCTCTATTAGTCAGAAAATGCTAAGAGGGAAGCTAGTCATAAGTTAGTTTAAATCCCTCCATGGTCTCGCAACTCCCTATCTCTAACCTTCAGTCCTACAACTCTCCAAGAATTCTGCGTTCCTCTGACTCGGGCCTCTTCTGCATCGCCCCTTCTTTCACCCTACCCATTGGCGGCCACCCTCTCTGGAATTCCTTACCTAATCCCCTCCACCTCCATCTCCTCCTTAAAACCTACCTCTCGACCAAGATTTTAGATACCCCTCCCGACATCTCTTTCATTGGTATGGCATCCATTTTGCCATACGCCTCTCTGAAGCGCCTTGGGTCATTTTTCTAAGTTAACAACAACAATAACTTGTATTTATATAGCGCCTTTAATGTGGTAAAATGTCCCAAGGTGCTTCACAGCAGTATTAAAAGACAAAAAATTTGACACCGAGCCACATAAGGATAAATTAGGGCAGGTGACCAAATGCTTGGTCAAAGAGGTAGGTTTTAAGAAGCGTCTTAAAGGAGGAAAGAGAGGTAGCGAGGCGGAGAGGTTTAGGCTGGGAATTCCAGAGCTTAGGGCCTAGGCAACTGAAGGCACGGCCACCAATGGCTGAGCGATTATAATCAGGGATGCTCAAGAGGGCAGAATTAGAGGAGCGCAGATATCTCGGGGAGTTGTTGTGGGGCTGGAGGAGATTACAGAGATAGGGAGGGGCGAGGCCATGGAGCGATTTGAAAACAAGGATGAGAATTTTGAAATCGAGGCATTGCTTAACCGGGAGCCAACGTAGGTCAGCGAGCACAGGGGTGATGGGTGAACGGGACTTGGTGCGAGTTAGGACACGGGCAGCCGAGTTTTGGATGACCTCAAGTATAGGTAGGGTAGAATTTGGGAGGCCGGCCAGGAGTGCTTTGGAATAGTCAAGTCTAAAGGTAACA
Source organism: Squalus acanthias (assembly GCA_030390025.1). Lineage (NCBI taxonomy): Eukaryota > Metazoa > Chordata > Chondrichthyes > Squaliformes > Squalidae > Squalus > Squalus acanthias. The sequence continues at coordinate 202,257,339 of CM059426.1, forward strand.
AAGGCATGGATTAGTTAAGTTAAAGATGCTATATAAATACAAGGTGTTATTGTTTAACAAGAATACACCGTTCTGAATAATCAGCATTCCCACTGCTTGCAAAAAGTTAGTCATAAAACAAATGACGCTTGTAAGGTTTCCAAAATTTGCAGATCCCCAAAACCTAAGAAAAAAGGATTTTGGAACTACCTCAGAGTGATAAAAACGTATTTGGGCCTAACATAAGGAATTTAAGACCAAAAACCAAGTTTTGGCATTTTAAAAGATATGTCTGGACCTGTAAGGGAGAAAAGGCTGCACAGGAGGTGGGTACGACCTCTGTAATAGCAGTTTTGGGTATTGCAGTTAAATTGCATTGTCTGGGGAATCGGGATGACCGCATTCAAGCCCCAGCAAGCATTAACATTTTGACAATAGACCCTAGGAGAAGACAGTCTCATCCCATCAAAAACCAATCAGCCAAGAAGATCGACAGGATGCAAACCATCCCAAAAAAAACCCCATTTGACACTTACAGAACCCATTAAAGACATGCATAAAGATAGGAGTCCTAGGCCCAGCAAGAAACACAAAACATGAGGACAATGCAAACTCCGATTAAACAACAGATCGACAGGATGGAGCTATCTTGAATCCACTTCACACATTTACAAAACCAGTTAACATGCTAGTAAAGTCGTTACTGTTAACGAGGTCTTACAATGACCAGGATTTGATTTGGTTTTGACAAGGCCACTTCAATTTAGTATAATTGAAGGCCCATCAAGCAGTTACAACAGTTCAGTAAGAAGGGAGTTCAAGTTCTCCAGTAAAACAGTTCAAGTTCAACAGAATTGAAAGCCTGTGTTGAACAGAAGTCAGGGCTGCAGTTACAGAAGCAGGCAGAAGGCAGTTCCACAGCTCGGAAGAAGACAGTTTAAACAGAGGCAGAGTTACAGCAAGAAGTTAAACAAAGAAGGCCAACAGCTTCACAAGCAGACCGACACGCAAGAGGAAACCAGAGCGACTGCCTCAGTGACCATCGGACACCTCGCGGCAACAAGGGCCTTACGAAACCTTTTACTCAAAAGACTCTAAACCCTAACTCTAAACTGTCAAGGATTCATTTGGTGAGCATTATCCCTGGTTCTCCAGAGTCCAACCTAGCTAGTGAAGTGGGATTGGGAGGGGTGAAGTATTCTTCTAAGGTTATTTCCCTCGCTTGTACTGAAGTGTTCCCCACCTTTAGAGTGATAAGAGTGTTTGTGTTGCGTTTTACTTCCTTGAATAAAAGTCAAAGTTCTTTCATCAAACCTGTTGTCTACTGTACCTTTGTTCACGACCCCTAAATAAGTCCAAGGTCTAGAACCAGGGGCGTGGGAGCGATTCGAACCGCTCACTGAGTCCGAGGTGAGGCTGACCCCTACCACACCACCCCCTACATGCTTCAAACCGCTGTGATTTCTTCATCAATGTAAATCGCAGACAGCTGTTATACAAAGTAAACTTTACTTAAAGCAAATGTGTGTTCACTTTCCTAAAGACTGGAGACCAGAAATTGCACAAACCCCAGGAGTGCAATTCTGGCTTAAAACTGGCAAAAGATGGACAGGGATCGGTTCCATTCATAAACTTACAGCAATTTGCTCTGGAGGGCACTTCTAACACCTGCTCCAATTGTGTTTGGGGGCGTTCTCAGGTTGCCCCGGGATATCTGCCCAAAGTACTCCTGTTAGATCCAGCAGGAATTCTGTTAGCTGACAGGTGGAATTGGTCCCGCTCTGGGCCTACAAAAAGACCCCAGCAATTTGGCTGCTGCGTTTCCTACATTACAACAGTGACGACACCTCAAAAAAAAGTACTTCATTGGCTGTGAAGCACTTTGGGACGTCAGGAGATCGTGAAAAGCACTGTAAAAATGCAAGTCTTTCTCGTCTCTCCCAGTATACATAGCTCAATGTTGCAAATAATGGATTTAAATGTTCTTGCAACAAGAAACATTAAATATAGTTTTAAGATCTGCAATTGGTTGTCCAATTTTTTTCCACAGCAGTCAATTAACATGCCCCAGGCCACTTTACAGATCAATTTCAAAGGGTATTAGCACAATCTGATTTAAAGTTATGAATAAATCTATAGCAGAATTGTAGTTCATGTTTTTTTTTTGGGGAGGGGAGCTAATTATTTCCTTCCTTGGCAAAAGAACCAGAGCCGACATGAGGAATAACCTTTTTCCGCAATGAGTGGTTGGGATTTGGGATGCACTGCCTGATAGGGTGGTGGATACAGAGTCAATAGCAGCCTTCAAAGGGAATTGGATAAATTCTTGATGGAGAAAAAATTGCAGGGATATGGGGAAAGAGCGGGGGAGTGGGACTAACTGGATCGCTCTTTGAAAGAGCCGCCGCAGACTCTATGGGCCGAATGGCCTCCTTCTGTGCTGTACTATTCTATGATTCTATTCACTTACAATCTGCCCACACAACCAGTTGTGATCCAGCATCAGGTACCGCAAATCACGTCTGGGCCTAGCGCGATTCTCTGCCCTAAAACTCTCCCCTCTGTTGACAACGGGCTTTAAACGTTGTCTTGTTGAAAACCGGATGGGAGAACCACCTTGGTGGATACTGCACTTCTGCACCTCAGTAACAATAGTTGCTGACAATCGGCACACCAAATAATCAATCAAACCTATGCGCCAAAGCACATGATTGAACGTCAATCCCAGGGTTGGTAGGCAGGAGAGTGGGCCTCTTCTCGGAATGATGGACAACGAATGAGGCCTTTCCAGTGTCCCTCGCACCCTGCCAGAAAATAAGAAGCAGCAGCTTCAGATCACCAAGAGAAGGAATGTGCCAGTCTAGGATTTTGTTATTCTGCTCTGTGAATCATTCTTGTAACTCAACATGGACCTGGTTCTGCTACATTAAGGGGGGTTGAATTTTAACTGAGAGCGTGTTTCAGGCCAGCAGGATCAGAGTGAGCGTCAACCACCATCCCTCCCCCCCATCTTCCCTGACGCCGTCAATTTGAGGCCGGGGCTATTTAAACTCCCGGGCCTCAGTCACATCCCCGCCAGCCCGAAATGGGCGGAGAGAGACCGCTGGCTTGCTACTGGCAGTGGAAGATCGGGCAGCCCAGAGACCACCCTCTGGCACTCAGGTAAATCACGGTGTGGGGAAAGATTTGGCGGACGGGAGCCGAGGGCATCAGTGGCCGGGAGTTTCTTTGTAGGTCACAGAGAAGCCCTCCTAGCTCCACAAAGGAACATTTAGCACTTACTTTACAGAGTCTGTCCTTCCTGATGAGCAGGGCGGCCGCAGCTGATGTGCCTTTGGGGTCCTTATGCCGTAACAGGACCCCGATTTGCATGTATTAATGAGTCAGGCGGGCGCCTCGGCTGCCCAAGAGAAAAAGGGCCCAGTTAAGATGGCGGCAGGCGGGAATCGAGCGGGAACAGGAAGTCTTTGCGCCACTCTTTTAACTGCACGCCCGGCCTGCTCCCGGCAGGTGAGGTGGGTGAACATGCACCACCACATCGGCACAGGTGGACTGTGTCGACACCAAACCTCTCAGGCAGTGAGAGGGCAACGAGCACAAGAAAAGAAGACCGAGGAAGGCCCATCAACGCCCGCACAGTCCGTTAGACAGTGTAAATCTCGTGCACCACCCTCCCTGACTGCTGGTAGAGCTAACTCATGGCTGGGGAGATGGTGGGGCTGGGGTTGGTGTGGGCGGGCGAGGAGGGTGTTCAAAAATAAAACAGGAAAAATACCTGCAGCTAATTTCAGGGACCATTTTGGAAAATTCCTCCCTGACTTCTCGGCCTGGACTTTCCTCCTTGGGCACAACCCGGAAGATGGAGCTGAAAATGCGCCCAAATATCGAGCCTATTTTGCTGATGTTAAATTACACCCAAGTATCCTCCCAATCTCATTAGAATACGTCCCAACTTAAAATGGGCGTAAATCAGCAGAAACGTTCCGGTCCCAAGGAAACGCCAAACTCGTACACCAGTATATTTCTTCTGTGAGCCTTAAACTTGAAGTTATTTAACTCATTTTGCCATCATTCATGCACAGCGGTGTTTAGTAACCGGAAGCTTTTCAATTTTTAATGTGACTGACACTTATGCCATAAAAATTCCATTAGAAAAAACAGAAAACACAGAGCAGGTCTCAGTGAGGATTCATTTTCAGTAAACACTGAAAAAATTTGGGATCAGAAAAACGACTGCGCCTGAAAATCTGGTCGCCATGTTGAGAGACCCCCCCGCCCGCCCAACGAACAAGCACAATTGGAGGATACTCCCATTGGAGAGACGGGGACGTGGCCAGTTTTGTGGGCGGAGATTCTTTCGGGCGGAGGGTTTGATGTGCAGACATAAAAGGTCGAGGAGTTTTGGGCGTATTGTAGTTACGCGGGTAACTCACTTACGCCCTAAATTCCGCCATCTTTGAAGCCACGTGATTGGTTTACGCCCAGCCTACGGGTGTATCTGGGTGCAAATGCGGAGCAAACGCCAAAGGAAACTCCAGGCCTAAAAGCCAAATCGAGCAAACACCAGGAGACCGTTGTTACCCATGATGCATCACTAGGTAACCCTCCCCCCACCCCAACACCTCATGATGCCTTTCTCCTTCTGGAAGTTTTCAAGTCACCTTTTAAATAAACCGTTTTTAAATACACTTATCACAAGTGTAACAAAAATAGTTCTAGGCAGGGTCAAATAAACAAGAGGTTCTTTTCAACTTAAAAAAAAAAGAGGGAGCGTTGTAAAGACAGAGATCGATAGATTTTTGAATATTAAAAGAGTCAAGGGATATTGCAGGAAAGTGGAGATGAGGTAGAAGATCAGCCATGATCTTATTGAATGGCGGAGCAGGCTTGAAGGGCCAAATGGCCTACTCCTGCTCCTATTTCTTACGTTCTTATGTAAAGGTTCTGATTTCTCACCTTAAAAAGCATCATTCAACGATATTAAATATTAACCCAACACTTCATGAGCTGCACAAGAACACAACACAAAGTTAACCATTTTTTTTAAATGCTTGGACATATATTCTTCCTTTGAGAATTCAATTTTACAGACTTCATAAAGAGAGAAAACCACAATGAACAAGAATCTTCAAAGCATTTTCATTCTTGATTTAAGCATTGCAGAATAGTAAATTAATTGGCGCTCTCACTGCCACTGGCTGACAGATATGATTTTCTTACGTGCCTGGCATAATTAAATCACGCTTTTCTTTACATAATCATTTATATATGATGTTGCTGGTCAATCTCTCCTGGTGTTGCATAAGGGGTGTCAAGAACGACTGTGTGTCTTCAGGTTCGAGCAGGGTTCGAGGGCAAGCGAGGTTTGTGGCGGAGAATTGCACACCTTAAAAACCCTCTGTGTAAAGAAATTTCTTCTCTCCTACCCTCCTTTAACTCTTTTGGTAATTATTTTAGCTTTGTTTCCTCTCTAACTAGTGAAAACAATCTATCATTATTTACTTGATCATAAAACCCTTTATAACCTTGAAGACCTTGGTTTGAGGTTGGTGATGATTTGATCGAGGTTTATAAAATAATGAAGGGTCGAGATTGACCAGGTTAGGGAGGACCAGGGGGTCAAGTTATGCAAGGACAGACCTAGGTTCGATGTTAGGAGGTTTTTTCTTTCCCCAGCAAACAGTGGGCCTGTGGAACAGGCTGCCGGTTCGTGCGGTGGATGCTGATTCGCTGAATTCCTTCAAGCGAGAGCTGGACCCGTTTCTGGCTGGGACGGAGATCACCTCGTACAAGAGGGAGGTACCTTGTAATGTTATTCAGGGCCAGGGTAGTCTCCGGGACTATCTTGGAATGCCTAAGGGGATTGGAGAGGAATTTTCCAATCCCCCCTCCCCCCGCCCCACTCCCATTCGGCCTTGGGTTTTGATCAGGTTTTTTGCCTCTCTCAGGAAATTTCAGGTCTCCGGGTGGGTGGGTGGGGAGTGTATGTACTGTGACGCAATAAGGCATCATGACAGTGTGGAATACGCTGGATGGACCAGTAGGTCTTTTCCCGTCTGTCATTTTCATATGTTCGTATGTATCAGGCTGCCCGTTGTACACCAAATCCGTTATGTACCCTGCCATACGGGGTGTATATCTACTTTACTGACCTGCGTATCTCTCCTTCTCTTACCATTTAAGGTGTTTTTCCTTACGCGGATGCATCCATGCACACTGCTGTGCAATGCTGCTGATTCAGAATGGACCATCTGGGGGAAGTGTTGAGCGAATTGCGGGAGGGGGAGGAAGGAAGACAAAGTTTTGGGGCAGTCAAACCACAAGCCTCTAACGGGGCTCCTGGCGGCTGGTTGAGATGCACTGAGGAACAGGCTGCATCTCCAAATTGAAACAGGTTCTGTGGAGCAGGTGACAAGAACGACAAAGAAATAATTTACCAAATTGATGGGAGAAGCAATGGAGAAGGAGCAAGTTGATAAAGAATGGGCATCAAAGATCAGTCACGTTTTAAGATGTCTTATCGAGGACTCGCATTAATTAGGCTATAAGAATTCTCAGCGACGTCAAGCTGGGGTAGCCAAAAGAAATAAGCAGATGAAAAAAGAATAATGTGCTTTGAAGTTAGGCGCTAAGATGGCAACAGAGCTAATTTTGCCTGACTGGATAAAATAATGAAACAGCTCCCGGTCACAGCCCTAGATTGGCGGAGGAATCCAATAACTATGATTGCAACCCCCTACTGTTAGAGGTAAAGGAAGAGTCGTTTAATTGACCCCTCTGTCTCCCATGAGCATTTCACGCCCTGTAGGAGCAGGACTGCCGCTGCTAAATTATTTAAGTTGTGTTGGATCTTGTATGTTTGATGAAATGAAGGAGACTTTGTAACAGTCCGAGTGAGATTCACCACCTTCAAGTGAGAAGAGCTGAATATCCACCAGAGAAACATGATAGAAATAGAATTCAAACCTGTACAAAATAACATATCAGTGGGTAAGTGCCCGCTTCAGGAAGGCTTCAGGGTTGATCACTAGTTTGTGCCAGGATGGTTTTGTGGGGGAGGGGGTGTCAAAATTGGCATCAGTGCCGCCCAGGCTAAAGATTGCGGGAGGGAAAGAAATCAGCCAGGATTTCTGCTGCTGATTATTATCCAATTAGTGCAGCTGGAAAGTTCACTTGTGTGGACTTTGGTTGAGGTCAGGCTTGGGGTTGACTGTGAAGGCCCGAATGGTCAAGTAGCCTGCTGCCAATACTCCCTGAAGAATTGCCCCTTGAGAGAGGTACTGACTGGTCAATGAAATCCCCCTCTGAGAACCTTCCCCCCCCATTCAGTACTTTCGTGTTTCCTGGGCAGGAAGGCAGGTGTTCAAGGGCTCTGTAATCAGTACACAATCCTGACCTACCTTTGGGGAGAATTGTCTCCTGATATTCCCAACCTCCTTAAGGGGAGCCGTCTGGGACAATTTCAACCGTTGGTATAGCAATGCACGTAGTATTCAAAACACAATGGGTGAACTGGAGGCAATAATTTGTAGAGAGGATTCGGATATAGTAGGGATGACTGAAACATGGCTACATAGAGAACAGGATTGGCAACTAAATGTTGCTGGATAGAACACATTTAGGAAGGAAAGGGAAGGAAGGAGGGGAGGTGGAGTGGCTGTACTAGTTAAAGATAACATAACGGTTATAGCAAAATGGATGAAACTAGCAGTAAGATGGACACAGAATCCATATGGATTGAGTTAAAATATATGAAGGGATCCATCACCCTAATAGGGTATACTATAGACCACCAAATAGTGGAAGGGAATGGGAGGAAGAAATATGTAGGTAAATCTACATGGTGAGTAGCAGGCACAGAATAATAATCATGGGAGATTTCAACTACCCCCAAATAAACTGGCAGGAAGAAGTATCAAAAGGAGATAAGGGAACTGAGTTTTTAGAGTGTATACAGGACTCTTCTCTTACTCTGTATGTAAGAAGTCCAACAAGAAAGGAATCACTGCTGGCTCTTGTAATAGCTAATGAGCCAGAACAGATAGGAGAAGTAAGAGGAGGAGAGCATCTTAGTAGTAGTGATGACATAAGTAGTGACATAAGTAGGTAATAGATTGGAAAAGAGCAATTTATGAGGAAATGAGGGTGGAACTAATAAAGGGTAAACTGGGAGAAAATCTTGAAAAACAAAGAGACAGAAACATAGTGGAAAATCTTTAAATGGGTAATCAATAGAGTTCAAGAGAAATGTATTCCACTAAAAGCCAAAAACAAGCCAGTTAATTATGGGGGCACTGTGGATGAATAAAGAACTAAAGGCAAAATTGAGTCTAAAGAAAAAGACAAGTAAGAAGTACTTTGATACTAAAGGTGAGGAGGACAAAAGAGAATATGAAGAACTTAAGAGAGAAGTTAAAAAAATCATCAGGAAGGCAAAGAGAAATGACCAAATCAAGGATTAAAAAAAAGTGTTCTATGGGTAATGACAGAGGAATGGAAGAAGTATTGAATAACTATTTCACTTCAGTTTTTACTAATGATAACAAAAGAGACACTTCACTCGAGGATGAGCATAAAAAGAATATTAATACCGTTGGAATAGAAAGGGAGAAAATAATTGACAAGCTAGCAAAACTAAAAGAGGATAAGACCCCAGGTCCGGATGGTATGCATCCACGCATACTCAAGGAGACTAGGGAGGAGATAGCAGAGGCACTAAGTTTATATATACAAAAGTTCCACAGAAGAGAGAGTAGTGCCAGAGGACTGACGGACAGCTAATGTTGTTCCTATATACCATAAGGGAGATAGAACAAAACCATGGGAACTATAGGCTAGTCAGCTTAACATCGGTGTTAGGAAAGATACTGGAATCTATACTAAAAGAAGTGATAGAAGAGCATCTAGAGACAGAAAATGTAATTTAAAAATTGTCAGCTTGGATTCTGAAAGGCTAAGTCATGCTTAACTAACTTGATCAAATTCTTTGAAGAGATAATGGAAAGAGTAGACAAGGGTAATGCAGTCGATGTCATATACTTGGATTTTCTAAAGGCCTTTGATAAGATACCACACGGTAGGTTCATGACAAAGGTTAGGGCATGTGGAGTCAGGGAACAAATAGCTGAATGGATAGCAAATTGGCTAAAAAGTAGAAAACAGAGAGTAGGGGTAAAGGGTAGTTATTCAGATTGGAGGAAGGCAGAAAGCGGTGTTCCACAAGGATCAGTGCTGGGACCACTGTTGCTCATAATTTACATTAATATTTTAGATTTAGGAATAAGTAAGTCAATATCAATTTGCAGATGATACCAAACTGGGGGGTATAGCTAACACTGAGGAAAAATGCAACATAATAAAAGAAGACATTAGAAAACTTGCAGACTGGGCAGTTAAGTGGCAAATGAACTTTAATATAGATAAATGTAAGGTGATGCACTTTGGTAGGAAAAACAGAAACATCTCCTACACCTTAGAAAGTAAGAAACTGAATGGGGTACAAGAGCAAAAGGATCTAGGGATACAGGTGAACAAATCATTAAAAGCAGCATCACAGGTCAGCAAAGCAATTATAAATGCTAACAAAGCACTGGGATTTATTTCTGGGGGTATAGAATTCAAAAGTAGTGAAGTTGTGTTAAACTTGTACAGGACCCTGGTCAGGCCACACTTGGAGCACTGTGCACAGTTCTGGTCTCCGTACTCTAAAAAGGACATAGAAGCAGTGGAGAAAGTGCAAAAAAGATATACAAGGATGGAACCAGAACTGAGAGATTACGGCTATCGGCAAAGGTTGAACAGGTTGGGGCTAAGACTTAGAGAGGTCTTTAAAATTATGAATGGGTTGGACAGGGAAGATGTGGAGAGAATGTTTCCACTTGTGGGAGAATCCAAAACTAGGGGCCATAAATACAAGATAGTTACTAATAAATCCAATAGGGAAATAAGGAGAAATTTCTTTGCTCAGAGAATGGTTAGAGTGTGGAACTCGCTACCACAGGAAGTGGTTGAGGCAAATAGCTTAGATACTTCAAAAGGAAATTAGATGAGTACATGAGAGAAAAGGGAATAGAAAGATATGCTGAAAGGCTGAGATGAGGCAGATGGAATGGGAGGAGACCTGTGTGGAGTATAAACACCAGCACAGACTAGTTGGGCCGAATGGCCTGTTTCTATGTTGTATATTCTATGTAATAAGCCATTTTACTCGCGTTCCAGATCACATACACCGAGTGCCTACTCCTCCTTCATTCCAGCCCATTGCCACCTTAACTGGGACCTGTCTTTAGGCGGCTGAGGCACCGGCCTGACTCAAATGCGACCCTCATTAATACGGGCAAATTGGGGTCCTCTGATGTCATTAGGACCCTGATGGCATTTTAACCGCTGACTGTGGGGGGCGGGGTGGGGGGGGAGGAATTAACCCTGACTGTCTCTGGGGGCCCTAAATGGTCCGTTTTAAACGTATCTTTGTGGGGCCAGGAGGAGCACGAGGAATATCTGCACCTCTGTTTCTCTGGGTCCTGCCCACCCCCACCCCCCCCCTTCCCACCCACGAGACCCTGCCAGACCCCCCCCCCCACCCCCCACATCGTAGTCCAATCTTCCCCTGACGGTAACCAGTCGGCTGCCTCTTTACCCCGTTTCTGGAGGGGATGTAAATGAGATGCGAGTTAAAAATAGCCCGGGCCTCAAATTCATGCCGTCGGGGAAGTGGGTGCCCCTACCCCCAGCGCCCCCGCCCACCTGAAACACGTTCCCAGTTTGAAATATTTTAACCCCCTTCCTGCGTAGAGATCTACACTTTCCAACTGAGCTATAGGGAGAACACTGAGCACTGGCTTTTTAAAGTGTATTTTAGACAGTATTGTGAAGTGATAAAATCACCTTTGAGCACTGGGGAAGGAAATGCATTTGATGCTTGACAGAATTGCAGAGTCTGTCCACTAGAGGAGGTGCTTTGCAGCTACAGAATCTGACTTAATGATCGCAGGCGAATAATCAGCTGAAATAACAATTTCTCTGAAATTCTTTGACACTTGTGAAATCCGTTGAGGACACCTTGAAATGGGTTGAAATAGTCCTCGGCTTTGTGCTAATGTAAACAGCTTGGTGTTTGTTCAACTGCAATGTCCGACTCTTCCACTAATGAATTTTAGGAATGAAAGTCCCTTTTAGCAAATTACATAGAATTATTTACAGCACAGCAACAGGCCAATCGGCCCAAACGCCAGTGTTTATGCTCCACCCGAGCCTCCTCCCACCCTACTACATCTCACCCTACCAACGTATCCTTCTATTCCTTCTCCCTCTGGCTTCCCCTTAACTGCATCTATGCTATTCGCCTCAACCACTCCACGTGGTAGCGAGTTCCACATTCTCACCACACTCTGAGTAAAGAAGTTTTTTCCTGAATTCCAAAATTGGATTTGGTTTGGCTTGTCTGCTGTTACAAGAAGCCCAACGGATTTGCCGTCTCGTGAATGAGAAAAGTCTCCGTGGGGCACTTGTTCTTTGAGAATTGTCTGTAGTTGTAATGCGTTGAAAATGAGTGGGACGCAGTTTTAACATGCAAAGCAGATTGCTTCTCCATGTTACACATTAACTGGCGCACTCTAGTGCTCTACAGATATGATTTATTTATTCTTAAGAATGGTTTTCAGTTCCGTAACATCAAAGGTGTTTATTCTACTTCTTAAACAGTCTCATCAAATGAGGCACCAAACACTCCGATTTGGACAGACTCGTGCATGAGACAACAGAATAAGCTAGTAAATAATAAAAGCCCAGTCCTGCTGCAAATTCTAACATTTCTAGATTATAACTTGTACACTGTCAGCCGTGGCTCAGTGGGTAGCACACTCGCCTCTGAGTCAGAGGGTTGTGGGTTCAAGTCCCGCTCCAGGCACTTGCAGCACAGTAAAGCTAGGCTGACACTCCAGTGCAGTGCTGAGGGAGTGCTGCACTGTCAGAGGTGGCGTCTTTCGGATGAGACGTTAAACTGAGGCCCCATCTGCTCTCTCAGGTGGACGTAAAAGATCCAAATACACTATTTTGAAGAGGAGCAGGGATGTTATTCCCGGTGTCCTAGCCAATATTTATCCCTCAATCAACATCACTAAAACAAAATCAGATTATCTGGTCATTATCACATTGCTGTTTGTGGGAGCTTGCTGTGCGCAAATTGGCTGTCGCGTTTCCTACATTACAACAGTGACTACACTTCAAAAAGCACTTCATTGGCTGTAAACCGCTTTGGAACGTCCTGAGGTCGTGAACGACGCTATATAAATGCAAGTCTGTCTTTTTCCTGTTTTATTTTGGTGAGCTAACTCAGCTTTCCTATAGGTTATCGTGGATATCAGCTTTCCTATTTATTGGTGAGAGCCTGTTTGTCTGGGTGCCATATTATCAGTGACGGTTGTTAAAGGTAAACAACTATTGGACTTTAAGCATTTTCTGCATATCAATATAAAGAGCGGAAACAGTCCGGTAAAAATCATAGCTGAATAATCCAGAGCGTGTTAGAAGTCTGTTGTCAGGTGAACGTTCTGTTTATATAATGCCCGCCAGCAGATGGCAGTAGAAGATTTGCACAACATAGACGAAGCCCTCTTGCTCTTTGCTAACTGGGGATGCAGCCCTTGTTTTGTACTCAATGTAGTTTGTGTGCAATGCTACCCATCACACCGGGTTGTTCAGGTGCTGGAAGTGATTCACTGATGACCATCCCCATCTCTTATCCTCACACCTTGGATCCCATCGAATTCAGTCGCCACACTTGGTGACAAATGGCTTCATCAGTTCTCAGACACGTGTCCCTCTACAGTGACCGTATTGACCTACCTGAGTGTATGAACGCTGTTTTGTGTGTTCATCTATGCTAATAAAGTTCATTCAAACTTCAACAACTGTAGAAAAAAAGAACTTACATTTATATAGCGCCTTTCACGACCTCACGATGTCTCAAATTGCTTTGCAGCCATAGAAGTACTTTTGAAGTGTAGTCAATGTAATGTAGGAAACGCGGCAGGAATTTGCACTCAGTAAGCTCCCACAAACAGCAATGAGATAAATGCACAACAACAACAACAACTTGTATTTTTTTAGCGCCTTTAACGTAGTAAAATGTCCCAAGGCGCTGCACAGGAGTATTTTAAGACAAAAAATTTGACACCGAGCCACACAAGGAGAAATTAGGGCAGATGACCAAAAGCTTGGTCAAAGAAGTAGGTTTTAAGGAGCGTCTTAAAGGAGGAAAGAGAGGTAGCGAGGCGGAGAGGTTTAGGCAGGGAATTCCAGAGCTTAGGGCCCAGGCAACAGAAGGCACGGCCACCAAAGGTTGAGCGATTATAATCAGGGATGCTCAAGAGGGCAGAATTAGAGGATCGCAGATATCTCGGGGGGTTGTGGGGCTGGAGGAGATTACAGAGATAGGAAGGGGCGAGGCCATGGAGGGATTTGAAAACAAGGATGAGAATTTTGAAATCGAGGCGTTGCTTAACCAGGAGCCAATGTAGGTCAGCAAGCACAGGGGTGATGGGTGAACGGGACTTGGTGCGAGTTAGGATACAAATCATCTGTTTTAGTGTTGTTGGTTGAGGGGTGGATATTGCCCAGGACACTGGGGATAACTCCCCTGCTCTTCTTTGAATAGTGCCACGGGATCTTTCACATCCACCTGAGAGGGCAGACGGGGTCTCGGTTTAACGTCTCATCTGAAAGACGGTAGCTCTGACAGTGTAGCACTCCCTCACTGCTGCACTGAAGTGTTGGCTGAGGTTATGTGATCAAATCTCTGGAGTGGGGCTTGAATCCATGACCCTCTGATTCAGAGGCGAGGGTGCTAGCACTGAGCTAAGGCTGTGCTAGAATTACGCAAAGTACTGGAATCAGATGAGGCTGGATGTATTTTGTATAAACAACAACAACAACTTGTATTTATACAGCGCCTTTAACGTAGTAAAACATCCCAAGGCGCTGCACAGGAGTATTTTAAGACAAAAAAAAAAGCGAAACCGTGTTTTTTTGTAAAGTGGGTCTACATATGAGCATGTTTGTGCAACTAGTAAACAAAATGATTCCAAGCAACTCTACTCCATTCCAGGGCCCCCTTGATATGTTTTGCTCTCCAGCCTAGCTGTGCTCCCCTCCCCCCCAGATTGGAATGGGACCACACCAAACCTAACCATCAGGCTCTAAACCACAGATTATGCATCAGCAACACCACAGGAGGTAGTCGCGTGTTATTCAAAAACCATTGTGCCTCTGTCAGTCCATACCGGTTGTTCCTCGCTAGCCACAACACCGGTAATGTTTCACTGGTTACTTGGTGCTTTTTTTCATTCTCGGGACCTGGGTGTCGCTGGCGAGGCCGGCATTTGTTGCCCATCCATCAGTTTGATACAACTGAGTGGCTTGCCAGGCATGTTGGTGTGGGACTGGAGTCACCTATTAGCCAGGCCGGGTAAAGATGGATGGTTTTCTTCCCTAAAGGACATATGTAAGAGCTAGAGAGTGGGCATATTGGGGGACTTTAATTACCCAAATATCGATTGGGATAATGCTAGGGTAAAGGGAAAGGAGGGAGAGGAATTTCTGAAATGTGTTCAGGAGAATTTCCTTGACCAATATGTTCTTGGCCCAACTAGGAAGGAGGCATTGCTGGATCTGGTGCTGGGGAATGAGGTGGGCCAGGTCGACCAAGTATCTGTGGGAGAACACTTGGGTATGAGTGATCATCGTATCATAAGATTTAGATTAGTAATGGAGAGGAGCAAGGAACAATCTAGAGTGGAACTTCTAAACTGGAATAGGGCTAACTTCAATGGGATGCGAAAGGATCTAGCCAGGGTAAAATGGAACCAAAGACTGACAGGAAAAACTGTAACGGAACAATGGATGATCTTTAAGGAGGAGATGTTTCAAGTACAGGCTAGGTACATTCCAACAAGAGGGAAGGGTAAGGGAACCAAAGCAAGGGCTCCTTGGATGACGAGGGAGATAGAGAAGATGATGAAACAAAAAAAGAGGGCGTATGATGCATGTCAGGTGAATTCTTCACGGGAGAACCAGACCAAATACAATAAATTGAGAGGGGATGTGAAGATGAAAATAAGATTGCCAAAGAGAGAATATGAGAGTAGAATGGCGGTTAACATAAAAGGGAACCCAAAATTCTTCTACCGGTATGTGGTGGGGCCTATTAGAGACAAAGAAGGTGATATATGCTTACAGGCGCAGGGCAAGGCTAGAATACTTAAGGAGGTGGATGCTGGCAAAATATCGGTGGAAGTGGAAAAGGTAGAAGCAATGGAAGGGATGAAAATTGATAGACAGGATGTACTAGAAAGGCTGGGTATGCTTAGAGTGGACAAGTCGCCTGGTCCAGATGGCTTGCATCCCAGGTTGCTAAGGGAATTGGGGGAGGAGATAGCGGAAGGGCTTGCCATAATTTTCCAATCTTCCATAGATGCTGGGGAGGTGCCTGAGGATTGGAAAGTGACAAATGTGACATCATTGTTCAAGAAAGGGTGTAAGAACAATCCTAGTAACTACAGGTCGGTCAGTTTAACATCAGTGGTGGGTAAAGTTTTAGAAACAATAATCAAGGAAAAAATTAATGGGCATTTGGAGAGGTTTAAGCTAATTAAGGAGAGCCAACACGGGTTTGTAAAAGGAAGATCGTGTTTGACTAATCTAATTGAATTTTTTGATGAAGTAACAGAGAGGATTGATGAAGGGAATGCAATGGATGTTGTCTACATGGATTTTCAAAAGGCGTTTGCCAAAGTACCACATAGAAGGCTGGTTAACAAAATTGAGGCTCATGGAATAGGTGGGTCAGTGGCAGCTTGGATAAGGAATTGGCTTAAGGACAGAAAACAGCGAATTGTGGTAAATGGCTGTTTTTCAGACTGGAGGATGGGCTTCCTAAATAGAGGTATTGAGTACAAAAGTAGAGAAGTTATGCTGAACCTTTATAAAGCGCTGGTTAGGCCACAACTGGAGTATTGCGTCCAGTTCTGGTCACCACACATTAGGAAGGATGTGAAGGCCCTTGTGAGGGTGCAGAGGAGATTTACCAGAATGGTTCTGGGGATGGGGGAATCTTAGCTACAAGGACAGGTTGGAGAAGCTGGATTTGTTTTTGTTAGAGCAAAGGAGGTTGAGGGGTGATTTGATAGAGGTGTACAAGATTATGACGGGTTTGGATAGGCTAGATGGGGAAAGGCTGTTCCCACTAGTTGATGGTACAAGGACTAGGGGACACAGATTTAAGGTTTTGGGCAAGAGATACAGGGGGGATGCGAGGAAAACTTTTTTGTACAGTGAGTGGTGAGGACCTGGAACTCACTGCCAACGGAAGTGGTGAAAGCGGAGACACTCAGGGGTAAAAATTCAGTTGGTTGCACCTCCCGTTAGCGCCTTAAGAGGGCGCTAATGGGGCGCAAAGCCGCTAATGCCCGGGCGCAGCGATGTTTGCGCCGCTCGGAAACTTAACTAGACATTGTGCGGCGGCGCTAAACTTTACCGCTGCGACCACCTGCGCGTGCAGATTGTGACGTCATTCCATGGTGCAACGCCCTTGTGGCGCCCCAGAGCGGAAATTGAGTGGCGCCCCCTGCCTTACCGCCTGGCGCATCCAACGACCGGAAGACTGGAACGCTATCAATCGCTGTGGGGCTGGGGGGGGGGCGCTATTTAAAGGGGGCCTCTTCCTGTCTTTTTCTGTGGTTGACATTTTTGCACCACTCGTTCTGAGAGAGAGAGAGAGATTCGGAGAGAGAGAAAGAGAGACTTCTGCATTGAGTCAACGCTTTGTGAGGTAGTTTTGCCTACTGATCCTAACTTCGCTGCTACTTTGGTTGCTGTCCTTCATTACTTTGCTTGCAAAGAGACTATGGGGGCTGCACTGATTGGGGGCGTCGTCCTGCTCCAGCTGAATCGGAGGACACAGAGACGCAGAGAGAGAGTGGCAATGATGGCCAGACGGAGGAGGGCCAACAGGCGTATGTACAGGAGAGCTTACCCTCCCAGGGTATATCGTGAACAGCTCTCCTACATTCATATGTCTGAGGAGCTGTGTTTGCGAAGGCTGCGATTCAGCAAGGAGGTGGTCACTGAGCTCTGCCACCTGCTGCAGCCAGATCTGCAGCCTCAACTGAGGTCCAGGACGTCTCTGTCGGTGGCAGTGAAGGTCACAGTGGCTCTCAACTTCTATGCTACTGGCTCATTTCAAGCTGCTGCTGGGGACCTCGCCAATATCTCCCAGTTCGCGGTGCATTGCTGCATCCGGCAGGTCACAAATGCCCTCTTTAAAAGGAGACGAGAGTTCATCTCTTTCCCCATGACCCCAGACAAGCAGCGTGACCGCGCTCTGGGCTTTGCGAGGATAGCGGGCTTCCCCATGGTGCAGGGCGCCATTGACTGCATGCATGTGGCTTTGCGTGCTCCACATGAGAATGCCGAGGAATTCCGGAACAGAAAGGGGTTCCATTCCTTGAATGTTCAGTTGGTCTGTGACCACAGACAGCTGATACTCGCTGTCAATGCCCACTATCCTGGCAGCTGCCACGATGCTTTTATCCTGCGCCAGACTACTGTGGCAGAACTTTTCAAGGCACTGCATCAGCCAGTTGGTTGGCTTCTCGGGGACAAGGGGTATCCATTGAGCACCTGGCTGATGACACCGCTCCGTACGCCCAACACCCCTGCTGAGCTGCGGTACAATGAGAGCCATCAAGCTACCAGGAACATCATTGAGCGCACAATCGGCGTGCTGAAGCAACGGTTCCGCTGTCTCGACCATTCTGGAGGAGGCCTGCAGTACTCGCCTGAACGAGTATCCAACTTCGTAGTTGTGTGCTGCATAACATGGCAATCGTCAGGACCCAGCCAATGCCACCAGGCCTTGGAGCACCACCAGAGGAGGAGGAGGAAGAGGAGGAAGAGGACGAGGAGGATGATCATCAGCAGCACCAAGGCGGGAGGGCGGCCCACAATGGTGAAACTGCAAGGGCCGTCCGTCAACGGCTGATAGCAAGCCGCTTCTAGGGCCCCTGCTGTGGAAATGGCTTCTGCCATTGCTAACAACATCAATGAACCCAGCACGCAACCCCTAAGCCGGCCAAGGCACCAATAATTCCAAACACCAACCATGTATATTTTGAATACAGAAACTTATTTATTTTACAAACTCTGTGTGTGTCAATTCCTCATGACAAACTCATAGAAATAAACACAAAAAAACAGTCAATAACATAACTGGTTCTCACAACCTGGAGATAATGTCCAAAACACTAAACAAAAGTTGGACCATGAACCTCGGCCTTTAATAAAAAAATGACCAGCATTTTGTCACACCTCCTACTTTTTGCCCTTCGAGGATGATCTCCTTCCCTTGCGCACTTCCCCCCTTTTAACCCTACTGCTCCTCCGTAATGGGACCTCAGTGGCTGCAGCAAGGCTGGTGGAAGGCTGCTGATCGTCAGACCCTGACACTGCAGATGCCCCTGAAGGACGGCCTCGACCAGTTCTGGGCCTGGAGGGCCCGGCTGCAGACTGCACCAACTCTGCATGGGCGGCAGCAGTCTGTCCTACAGGCGGTGGCAAGTGCAGTGGAGAAGTGACAGTGTTGGCAGCAGGAATGCTGTCATCGTGAGAGAGGACAGCAACTCCCTGCTCGCCTGACACACTGGCACTCCCACGGGGCAGCACTTCAGCATCCGGAGCAATCTGCTGGAGAACAGATTGCTGGCCTGCTGCGGCGCGGTGAGAGCCCCGGGGACATGTGAACAAACCATCGAGGTTGGCAGCAGTCTGTGCTCGCGTGGCCTCAATCTGAGTCTGCATGAGAGCAGTCAGAGATGGGATCACGGCAGCCAGTGTCTGAATTGCAGCACTAAGCGTTAGTGTGGCATCCGCCTGTGCTACAGCGAAGTGCTCCACACTCCTTGCCAGTGACTCAATGCATTCGGGCACCCTTCCCACTGCACCCATGAGCTCAGTGTGCATGCCCACCGCCTGGGTGTTCATTTCTGCGATCAGCCGCTCCTCCTCTGCGTCCATTGCAGTAGGAGTCTCTGGCATACTCTCCCTCTGGGGAGAAGGCCCCCGTTCTTCCCTACCCCCATGGCGTTGCTGCAGCCCGCTGGGTCCTGGAGCTTCACCCTCATCAGACCCTTCCCCCCTGCTCCCCTCCAGGGAAGGCGTGTTCCCAGTGTGGGCATGGGCTTCCTCGGGAGAGGGTGGCACTGATGCTCCGGCATCCTCTTCCTCCTCGGCTGCAGCTTCACTCCCACTGGCAGCTTCAGGGCCCGTCTCCTCAGCTGGTGAATCACCATCTGAAAGCAGGGAGGTACAAGAGTGGCTTTAGCGTGAGGACAGGGTGGCAGTAAGGGAGGAATAAGTGCAGCGAGTTAGCAAGTTGGATTGAAAGTGTCAAAGGCTGGTGTTGTGAGGGACAAGTGGAAGGACAGAGGACAAAAAGGTGATGACCTTACCATTGCTGTCCAGAACGGGGTCGGCGTCTCCAGTGGCGACGGGACCGATCACCCGGCTTGCCACAATCCTGTGGACGCGCTCCTCAAGATCGCTGAGGGGTTGCAGCTGAGGCTGCCCTCCACCTGTCCGTTGCTGCTGTCTCCGATTATGCGCCAGCTTGGCCTGCAAGTAAAAGGACAGCATCTGAGTAAATATACAGCCATGGTCTTGCCTGATGTGCCTCCCATAGGTGAATAGCCCTTACTGTATGCAGCCATGGTCTTGCCTGATGTGCCTCCCATAGGTGAATAGCCCTTACTGTATGCAAAGTGTGGAATGTGTGTGTGTGTTTCATGAAAGGGCCATAGGTGTTGGATGAGTGTTGTGCATTGGGGTTTTAAGACCCTCTGGCCATGGAGTGAGGTTGAGATGGAGGGATGGAGAGGTATTGAGAAAAAGCCACTCACCCTGACGACCCGAGTGAGGTCATTGAACTTTTTGCGGCATTGAACATGGGTCCTGGGCACCATGTTCCTGGAGGAGACGCTCTGAGCCACCTCCCTCCACACTCTTCTGTACTCGCATGGCAAAGGCCTCCTGCCACTCTCAGGGAAGAGTATACATCTTCTGCGCTCCACCGCGCCAACCAGAGCATCCAAGGCCCGCTCGGTGAAGCGATGAGCTCGTTCTCTCACCCTCTCCATCCTTGGCAGCAAAATGGATTCACAGGTCTCTCCAGGCCGAGATTCAAGGCTGCAATGAGCAGGGTGTGGCTGGGGAGCAAGTTGGCCCCCCCCGCTTTAAGAACTGGCCGGCGCCAGTGTGTCTGTGTTCCCTCGCTAACTGGCAGCACCTGCGCTGCGCTCGCGCGCTGAGTTAGCACCTCACTGCTCGGCCTTTGCGCCTTAAGACAGGTGTGCAGCGCCTGATTTAGCGCTCCACTCACCTCCCGGGGCGGTAAAAGTGAAGTTTCCAGTCAGTGGCGATAATTAGCGCCAGGCGCTAATATTTGCGTCCAGACAATATTTGCGCCCCAAACGGGGCGCGACCTAATTTTTCCCCCTCAATGTTTTCAAGGGGAGACTGGATAGGCACTTGAGGGAAATAAACTTGCAGGGCTACGGGGATAGAGTGGGGCAATGGGACTGACTGGATTGCTCTACAGAGAGCCGGCACGGATTCGATGGGCCGAATGGCCTCCTTCTGTGCCGTTATGACTCAATGACATTAGTGAACCAATTTGTTTTTTTCGACAATCTGACAGCATTCATGGTCACTTTTACTGATACCAGCTCTTTATTTCCAGTTTTTTTTTGACAGGCCATGGTAGGATTTGAACCCACGTTCATACTGGATTATTAGTCCAGGCCTACTGGATTACTAGTCTACCACCATAACCATCACACTACCATACCCAGGTCTACTGTGGGCCGCTGCCGACCATCTCTTCAACCCCTCTTGATCTCCCACCCCCACACCCCGCTCCCGTCCTGATGTTTCGATCGCCCCCTGTCCTGGTCGCTCCCCCCACCCCCTACAAATGCACCTCCTTCCCCTTTAAATACCTACCTGAGGGCCACTGCTGGCAAGGCAGAGGCCCAAAATTCAAAGCCACTTCACTGGCGTACTGCCGAGGGAAGGCCCCGCAGGTGTCCGCAGCTCGCCGGGCTCAATTAATTGAGGCCTGAGGCCCAATATCGGGTGCAACTCGGGCCTACTCCTTCAGGGAACTGTTCCCTGCGCCCAGTTCGAATTTCTAGGCCCTTGTATCCCCTCCTGAGGTTCGGTGACCAAAACAGAATGATCGAATCCTCTTGCTGCAGAAGTAAATTTGCACGTAAATAAATCTGTGTGTAACCAGATGAAGCATTGTCACCCCATTAAAGGGCTGACACGTAAAAATGAAACAGTTATCAAGATCTCTGTCCGCTGAACGGTTATCAGTCTCAGATAATTACCTCACAGTCAAAGAATATTCTAGATTCTGTGGTTCTGGTTGCTGGAACCATGGTATAACATTCATTGCTTGCAATCTTGTTTCATGGAACTATGGAAAGTGCAAGTACGAGTCTGATTGACAACAGAAACTTGCATTTATATAACGGCGTTAATGTAAAAAAAAAATCTCCAGATGCTTCACAGAGGTGTAATCAAAAAAACTGATGCCTAGCCAAGGGGGGTAGATATTAAGAGGTGTCAACAAGAGCCTCGTCAAAGAGGTAGGTTTTAAGGAGCGTCTTAAAGGAAACATAGAAAAATAGGAGCAGGAGTAGGCCATTCGGCCCTTTGAGCCTGCTCCGCCATTCAATATGATCATGACTGATCCTCTATCTCAATACCATATTCCCGCTCTCTCCCCATACCCCTTGACGCCTTTTGTGTCTAGAAATCTATCTATCTCCTTCTTAAATATATTCAGTGACTTGGCCTCCACAGCCTTCTGTGGTAGAGAATTCCACAGGTTCACCACCCTCTGAGTGAAGAAATTTCTCCTCATCTCAGTCCTAAATGTCCTACCCCGTATCCTGAGACTGTGACCCCCTCGTTCTAGATCCCCCCAGCCAGGGGAAGCATCCTCCCTGCATCCAGTCTGTCTAGCCCTGTCAGAATTTTATACGTTTCAATGAGATTCCCTCTCATTCTTCTAAACTGTAGTGAATACAGGCCTAGTCGACCCAATCTCTCCTCATACCACAGTCCTGCCATCCCAGGAATCAGTCTGGTGAACCTTCGCTGCACTCCCTCTATGGCAAGTATATCCTTTCTTAGGTAAGGAGACCAAAACTGCACACAGTACTCCAGGTGTGGTCTCACCAAGGCCCTGTACAACTGTAGTAAGACATCTTTGCTCCTGTACTCAAATCCTCTTGCGATGAAGGCCAACATACCATTTGCCTTCATAACTGCTTTTTGGAAGGAAAGGGAGGTAGAGGGGTGTAGGGATTTAGGGAGGGAATTCCAGAGTGTGGGGCCCAGACAGCTGAAGGTCGAGGGATGTACAAGAGGACAGAGTGAGAGGAACGTTGGGGCTGGCTGGAGTAGGTTACAGAGATAGGGAGGGGCAAGGCCATGGATGAATTTAAACACAGGGAAGAGAATTTTAAATCGGAGGCATTGGCAGACCGGGAGCCAATGTAGGTTAGTGAGGTCAGGAGCGATGGGTGAGTGGGACTTGGTGCAGGATAGGATGCAGGCAGCAGAGTTTTTGGGGATGAGCTTAAGTTTACAGAGGGTCGGCGATGGAGAGCATTGGAGCAGCCGGGTCTGGAGGTGAAACAGGCATGGATGAGGGTTTCAGCAGCACATGGGCTGAGGTGGGGCAGAGGCAGGCGATGTTACGAAGCTGGGTGTTTTTTCTGATGGAGAGGATACGAGGTCGGAAGCTCAGCTCAGGGAAGCCCCTGGTCGATGCTGTGTCTCTCCATTAGGGACGGGGAGAAAAGGAATCAACCAGGGTTCCCCAATGACGTCTACCTCAAGTGCCCGTGAGCAGATGTTGGGTGAGGACAGAATATTGGGCTCATCTGTGAAGCCCACCCCTTTTGACCGGCGCTCGCACAAGTGGTAGATAGCGACGTGGAAGCAAAGGCGTGTAAATGGAGTTGAGGTACAGATCAGCCATGATCTCACCGAATGGCGGAACAGGCTCGAGGGGCTGAATGGCCCTCCTCCTGTCCCTGTGTTCCTGTCAGATTTTTGAACAGTGGCCACTTGGGTGAGGCACTGGAGGCCAGCGATCCTCATGGATCCGTACCCGAGCTGGGACACAAAGCCTTGAGGAGGGAAAAGGAGAAAAATTGGTGAGGAACAAAATAGAATTAGTTCCTGGAAAACAGTTTCTCCATAAACGCGGATAAACAAACAGATAGACAGAGGAATGCCAGAAAGATATGTTCAGTGTCCTTTCTCTAACAGCAAAAGCGTTCTATTCGCCAATGCTAACTTAAAACCTCACCAAAGCAAAGGGGATATCACCCAAAACCTGGCCTTTCCTTTCGCCCTCCTTTACACCTAATATTTTGCGTGTGGGGTGTGAGTTTTAACTGATTTAAGTGGCTGGGGAAAGAGTGGGACTTTTTTGAAAAAATAAATTGTGGGTGGACCTGAAACTCGCACAAATTAAATTTGCATCCAAGTGGTTTTGGAGTGTCGATAAGCCAACCTGAGTAAGGGAAAAAGTAACAGAAAAATATATACTTTATATATCAGGCACTTTAGTTGCGGGCTTTGCTGGAAGTTTACACAATCCCCACCGTTTCTGGCGGTAAATCGTGAGAGAACATATTGGACTAAGTGCTTTGTTATCGTAATTTGAGCGAATCGATTTAAAAGGGCAAATTAAATAATAACGTTAAAACTGATATCGTTAATCATTTGCCTGTATTGCAGTGTTCAGGTCTGTGAAACGTGCTGGGGGGAGGACAAATGTTAACAGCATCATCCTGTGTACACTCAACATAACAAAGCTTCCAGCTCCCCCTACCTTGGCTCTGGCCACGTACTCCAACATCACAACAGTGACGACCCAGTGTTAGATCCACAGCTGCCCGAAGTTGTAGTGGAGATGGCAATGGGGGGTAAATGATGGTTGGCATGTGAGTTGCAATGCAGTACACTCGGGCTGGGTTTTTTTATCATATTGGACTGAGCAACCCCGAGGTCAAGAGTTCAAATCCCACCAGGGCAAGTTCTGAAAATTGAATTCGAATAAATTTGGTAATTTGGCAGCTAATGCCAGGAAATAGAAGGCCTTGAAATCATTAGTTCTGTAACGTGCTTCAGAGAAAGAAACCTACCGTCCCATTATCTTCTAGTCTACATGTGACTACAGTCAGATATTATGTGGTTGACTCTTAGTGACTTACCAGGGTTGTCCATATCCCAAGACTAAATGAAAAATAGTCTCTCTAAAGCATTAAAATAAATATCTTATGTCACCTTTTTTTTGGACACTAAGGGAATCAAGGGATAGGGCGGGAAAGTGGACTTGAGGTAGAACCCGGACTTCAAGGGTTAAGTTACGAGGAACGATTACACAAGTTAGGGTTGTATTCCCTAGAATTTAGAAGGTTAAGGGGTGATCTGATCAAAATTTTCAAGATATTAAGGGGAACAGATAGAGAGAAACTATTTCCACTGGTTGGGGATTCTAGGACTAGGGGGCATAGTCTAAAAATTAGAGCCAGACCTTTCAGGAGTGATATTATGAAACACTTACTTACTTGTTCATCCCTGTTTGGCATAAAAATAAAACAAAAAAGGTGACTCAACCGTGGCTAACAAGGGAAATTAGGGATAGCATAAGATCCAAGGAGAGGACATATAAATTGGCCAGAAAAAGCAGCAAACCTGAGGATTGGGAGCAGTTTAGGATTCAGCAAAGGAGGACAAAGGGATTAATTAAGAGGGGGAAAATAGAATATGAGAGTAAGCTTGCAGGGAACATAAAAACTGACTGTAAAAGCTTCTATAGATATGTGAAGAGAAAAAGATTGGTGAAGTCAAGCGTAGGTCCCTTGCAGTCAGAATCAGGGGAATTTATAATGGGGAACAAAGAAATGGCAGACCAATTAAATACATACTTTGGTTCTGTCTTCACAAAGGAGGACACAAATAACCCCCCAGAGATGTCTGGGAACATAGGGTCTAATGAGAGGGAGGAATTGAATGAAATCAGTATTTGTAGGGAAATGGTGTTAGGGAAATTGATGGGATTGAAGGCCGATAAATCCCCAGGGCCTGATAATCTACATCCTAGGGTACTTAAGGAAGTGGCCCTAGAAATAGTAGATGCATTGCTGGTCATCTTCCAAAATTCTATAGACTCTGGAACAGTTCCCATGGATTGGAGGATAGCTAATGTAACCCCACTATTTAAAAAAGGTGGTAGAGAGAAAACGGGGAATTATAGACCGGTAAGCCTGACATCAGTAGTGGGGAAAATGCAAGAGTCCATTATAAAAGATGTAATAGCAGAGCACTTGGAAAACAGTGACAGGATCGGACAAAGTCAACATGGATTTACAAAAGGGAAATCATGCTTGACTAATCTACTGGAATTTTTTGAGGATGTAACTGGTAGAATAGATAAGGGGAGAACCAGTGGATGTGGTGTATTTGGACTTTCAGAAGGCTTTCGATAAGGTCCCGCATAAGAGATTAGCGTGCAAAGTTAAAGCACATGGGATTGGGGGTAAGGTACTGACTTGGATAGAGAACTGGTTGGCAGACAGGAAACAAAGAGTTGGAATAAATGGGTCTTTTTCCGAGTGGCAGGCAGTGACTAGTGGGGTACCGCAGGGATCGGTGCTAGGACCCCAGTTATTCACAATATATATTAATGATCTAGACGAGGGAACTAGATGTAACATCTCCAAGTTTGCAGACGACACAAAGCTGGGTGGGCGTGTGTGCTGTGAGGAGGATGCAGAGAAACTCCAGTATGATTTGGACAGGTTGGGTGATTGGGCAGATGCATGGCAGATGCAGTATAATGTGGATAAATGCGAGGTTATCCACTTTGGTGGCAAAAACAGGAAGGCAGATTATTATCTGAATGGCAATAGATTGGGAAAAGGGAAAGTGCAACGAGACCTGGGTGTCCTTGTGCACCAGTCGCTGAAGGTAAGCATGCAGGTGCAGCAGACGGTTAAGAAGGCAAATGGTATGTTGGCCTTCATAGCGAGAGGATTTGAGTACAGGAGCAAGGATGTCTTGCTGCAGTTGTACAAGGCCTTGGTGAGACCACACCTTGAGTATTGTGTGCAGTTTTGGTCGCCTTATCTGAGGAAGGATGTTCTTGCCATGGAGGGAGTGCAGCGAAGATTCACCAGACTGATACCTGGGATGGCAGGAATGACATATGAAGAGAGATTGGGTCGATTAGGCTTATATTCGCTAGAGTTTAGAAGAATGAGAGGGGATCTCATTGAAACTTATAAAATTCTAACAGGACTAGACAGACTAGATGCAGGAAGGATGTTCCCGATGGCGGGGAAGTCCAGAACCAGGGGTCACAGTCTAAGGATAAGGGGTAAGCCATTTATGACTGAGATGAGTAGGAATTTCTTCACCCAGAGAGTGTGGAATTCTCTACCACAGAAGGCAGTTGAGGCCAATTCATTAAATATATTCAAGAATGAGTTAGATATATTTCTTAAGGCTAAAGGGATCAAGGGATATGGGGAGAAAGCAGGGACAGGGTACTGAATTTGGATGATCAGCCATGATCTCATTAAATGGCGGAACAGGCTCGAGGGGCCGAATGGCCTACTCCTGCTCCTATCTTCTATGTTTCTATGTTTACTTCTGCACACAAAGGGTGGTAGAAGTTTGTAACTCTCTTCCGCAAACGGCAATTGATGCTAGATCAATTGTTCATTTTAAATCAGAGTTTGATAGCTTTCTGTTAACCAAAGGTATTAAGGGATCTGGGGCAAAGGCAGGTATATGGAGTTAGGTCGCAGATAAGCCATGATCTTATTGAATGGCGGAGCAGGCTCAAGGTGACGTATGGCCTACTCCGGCTCCTATTTCTTATAAGAATGTTTCTGGCGCCCATAAACTATGAGAAGTCAAAACCTTATTTTTAGTTGGCAGCTTCTCCTTAAGTCTAGGGTTGCCAAAGCTCCTGGATTGCCCAGAAGTCTCCCGGAATGGTGGAGACATCGCATGATCAGATGTCACATGATCAGACATCATATCGTTAGAACGTCGCGCGATCAAACCTCCAGGAATGCCTCCAACCAGAGTTGGCAACCCTAGCTTGGGCCGCAACGGCCCCTTAAGAATTCCGTATTTCTGAAAGCGGAACCTAAAACAAACCCCTCATTTACACCTTAAAAGGACCTAACGCCTGTTTTAGGCAGCTGCTAGGGACACCTGAAAAATGGCCGGACTCAATTTTGGGTTGGACATTTTTCAGGCGTCCTTGGAGTTCAGAACGTTGGTCCCCGAAATTGGGCCTCGTTGTGTCTACTTTATGCCTGTAAAGCATGTGCAACGAGGTCCAATTTCTACCCCCCCCTACCCCCCCCCCCCCCCCCCCCCCCCCCCCAATTTCTGGTTAAGAAGCTTGCAGGCAGCCTGTTCAAAAAACAGACTACAGCCATGTGACACTGCCACATATTCGAACCAGTGCCACGCCTGAGGTTGGCCTGCTTTGCATAAGCATGATTCTATGCGCAAGTGCTATCCCGGATATACTGGGTTTCGAGGGGGTTTGTGTCAGATTACCACTGATTCCGAGTTTGACCTGAATTTTGAAATGCAGCAATAACCAAAGCAGTAAATTGAAGGTCAGTTAGATGGTACAAGAATGAGTAAAACTACCCAAGCGTTATTCATGGGTGCACAATCCCCCAAGGACACTCCATGACAGACAATTTCCTGATGACTCTGCAAACCTCCTCTTTAATTACACTTTAGGTAGTAACAGGAGGTGAATGCTTGCCCTAATGTCACATCTTCTCAGACAAGAACACTGATTCTACTTCAGGGGGTGCTGCCTCTTCTGTACAACTGTTTGGCGAAACGTTTTGTTGCTTGTACGTGTCAGTTGTGGCTCAGTGGGTAGCACTCTAGCTTCTGAGTCAGAAGATTGTGGGCACAAGTCCCACTCCAGAGACTTGAGCACATAATATATGCTGACACTTCAGTGCAGTACTGAGGGAGCGCTGCAATGTCAGAGGTGCTGTCTGTCGGATGAGATGTTAAAGCTCTGTCTGCCCTCTCAGGTGGATGTAAAAGATCCCATGGCACTATTTCGAAGAAGAGCAGGGGAGTTATCCCCCAGTGCAAAAGCAAAATACTGCGGATGCCGAAAATCTGAAATAAAAACAGAAAATGCTGGAAACACTCAGCAGGTCAGGCAGCATCTGTAGAGAGAGAGAGAAACAGAGTTAACGTTTCAGGGCGATGACCCTTCGTCAGAACTGGCAAAAGTTGGAGATGGAACAGGTTTTTAAGCAAGTGTAGGGGCAGGGAAAGCGGGGAGGGGAGGAAAGAACAAAAGGGAAGGTCTGTGATAGGGTGGAAGGCAGGAGAGATTAAGAGACAAAAGGGATGATGGTGTGAGGCAAAAGGAGATGGTAATGGGACAAGTTAAGAAACAAAAGATGACTCTAGATGAAGTGTAAATGACAATGGCAGAATGAAAGACGGCTGCCATGTGAGAGAGATCCCCCAGTGTCCTGGCAAATTTTTATCCCTCAACCAACATCACTAAAAAGAGATTGTCTGGTCATTATCTCATTGGTGTTTGTGGGACCTTGCTGTGCGTGTCCTCCATTATAACAGTGACTACACTTCAAAAGTGCTTAAAGCCCTTTGTCCCACTCTGGTTGGTTCTGCTGATCCAGAACCTGGCAAGATGTCACTCTTCCGAGGTCCAGGACTAGGTGTTGGATGACTGCTTGGGGAACGAGGACTTCGCTCTACCAGCTCATGACTCCGCAAGGGAAAACAAGAGCGCCAGAACTACATCAAATTTACAGCACAGAAACAGGCCATTCGGCCCAACTGGTCTCTGCCGGTGTTTACGCTCCACACCAAGCTCCTGCCACCTTACGACGATAGCAAAATACTGCGGATGCTGGAAATCCGAAATAACAACAGAAAACGCTGGAAAAACTCAGCAGGCCAGGCAGCATCCGTGGAGAGAGAAACAGAGTTAACGTTTCAGGTCGAAGACCTTTCGTCAGCTAAGGGCAATAAAGAAACAAGGAAAAACTTGCATTTATATAGCGCCTCTCACGAACTCAGGATGTCCCAAAGCACTTGAATGAAGTACAAATACAAGTGGGGAAGCCTAGCGTTGTATCTGCACCAGTCCTACCATTTTCTTTCTGCCCTCTTCCACCCTACTTCATCTCACTCTATCTGCCTATCCTTCTGTTCCTTTCTCCATGCTGAGGTGCTGTATAAATGCACGTTCTTCCTTTATGATTCTATGATCTCCTGCCATCTCTGCACATAAATCTGGTAACTTTTAGCTCGAAATATTGTTTAAAAACTTTAAAAAGTGTCGGCTATTTGTTTTTTTTTAAAGAGGCACATCACGGTATTTGGAATGCGAATCACCACCTCCGACCAGCTATCTATCATTGCCGCTCTGTCATGTTTAGCCACGAGAGGGTAACAAGTGGGAAGGAAGCGCAGGTACAAACATCAACAGAGGCACTGGCTGAGCCGCGGCTAATCACAAGTTGCCAGTTTCTGGAAGGCTGTTTAGCCCGCATGACTAATGATAATGGCATTCCTTTCAGAGGTTCGACCAAGAGTTGCTGGGGCATGCTGGTAAATAACAACGGAGCAAGTTTACTGTCAATCACTTCAACTAAAGTCTGCTTTTAGAAAGAGAGAACACACGCTGGACCTGCCTCGGTTTTCGCGCGTGGATTCTGGGTGGTAAGCCAAGGGAAATAAAGAAACAAGGAAAAAACTTGCATTTATGTAGCGCCTTTCACGAACTCAGGATGTCCCAAAGCACTTTAATGAAGTACAAATACAAGTGGGGAAGCCTAGCGTTGTATCTGCACCAGTCCTACCATTTTCTGCCCTCTTCCACCCCCCATCTTGGGGCTCTTCAGCACCTCAGCTTGCCAAACCTCCAGGATTGTCCTAGAACCTCCAGGAATTGAAGATTAATCTCCAGGACACTGCTGTGACAAACCAGGGAGAAAAATCATAGGTTGTTGGGGGGGAGGGGGGGGGGCGCATAAAAAAAAATTGTGTTTTTTAAATTTTCTTCTGAACATTTTTGTTTAAGAGTTATAAAAATGGCTGTTTGACTGCACAGGGCGGTTGGAGGTGGGAGGTCATGTTATGTGGCAAAAAGAGCAGGTCAGAGGCTGGGTATTCTGCGGCGAGTGTCTCACCTCCTGACTTCCCAAACCTTTCCACCATCTACAAGGCACCAGTCAGGAGTGTGATGGAATACTCTCCACTTGCCTGGATGAGTGCAGCTCCAACAACACTCAAGAAACTCGACACCATCCAGGACAAAGCAGCCCGCTTGATTGGCACCCCCTCTACCACCTTAAACATTCACTCCCTCCACCACCGGTGTACCGTGGCTGCAGTGTGTACCATCTACTAGATTCACTGCAGCAACTCGCCAAGGTTTCTTCGGCAGCACCTCCCAAACAGCGACCTCTACCACCTAGCAGGCACATGGGAATACCACCACCTCCAAGTTCCCCTCCAAGTCACACACTTGGACATATCCTGACTTGGAAGTATATCGCCGATCCTTCATCGTCGCTGGGTCAAAACCCTGGAACTCCCTCCCTAACAGCACTGTGGGAGTACCTTCACCACACGGACTGCAGCGGTTCAAGGCGGCGGCTCACCACCTTCTCCAGGGCAACTAGGGATGGGCAATAAATGCTGGGCCTTGCCAGCGACGCCCACATCCCATGAACGAATAAAAAAAAATGCAACCTCCAGGAAAACGTCTAACCAGAGTTGGCAACACTAAACTGAAACCCTCGCCCCCAGCATGGAAATGAGGGTGTAATGACTAAGCAACTTGCAATACTCAAATGTTCCTCCCCAACTCTCCTTCAAAAAGTGGATAATACCGATATAAAAGTGACATTGTAGATTGTTAGTGGTTTGAACAAACTGGAGCTGCTGGATAGTGGGCATTTTCTTCAGTTTTTGCCTACAAAGAACTGTTTTCGTTTCAAAGTTTGTCACCTGCAGCTTTGCGAACCTCACGGTAAGGAGGAACTGGACTTGTGCTCGAAGGGTCGGGACTTTGATTTTGAAGTTTTGGAAATTATTGTCCATCCTCGATAACACCTTTTCCCTGTGGCATTCTCCTCCGCCTCTGTTTTGAGGAGAAGGATCAGGACCAAGCACTGAGAGATGCCAGACTAGTACGGCATCGTATGGGTGAGTTGGCACCCTCCCATTCTGGTTGGTTCTGCCGACCCAGAACGTGGCAGTATGTCAATGCAACAGGGGGGTAAATGTTCACATTCGGCAGTGGTGGGGAAGAGGGCGATAGCGGATGAGACGCTGTTATAGTTAGGGAGGACAATTAAGTATTGCACGTTGCTTACTATTACACCCTCATTTCCATGCTGGGGTTTCAGTATAGGGGTTACCAACTCCGGTTGGAGGAATTCCTGGAGGTTACATCACATGAGCTCTGATTCCCTCCCGGAACCTCTCCGCCTCTCTTTCCTCCTTTAAGTCGCTCCTTAAAACCCACCTTGTTGACCACGCTCTTGGTCACCCGTCCTGATATCTCTTTATGTGGCTCGGTGTCAAATTTTGTCTGATAATGCCCCATGAAGCGCCTTGGGACGTTCTACTACGTTAATGCAAGTTGTTGTTGTTGTTGTACACCCTAGCCCGATAATCCTTCCACGGAAAGGATGTATAATGAGCGACCAGTCTTCCACCATCTCAGAAAGGTAAAATCGGCTCCTGGAAGTCAACGCATTGAAGACCGTAGCTGAGCTGTGCCAGACCTGGAACCTGCTTCAAGCCACCGAACTGCTAGAGCCAATGAAGGTGACGGCGACACTCGGTTTCTTTTATTCTACTGGTTACTTTCAGGCAACATTGGGATATACGTGTCACATGTGCCAATCAGCAGCTCACCGCTGCATAAAGCAGGTTACTGATGCCCTGTTTGGGATAGCTTCCCACTTTATCTTTTTCCCAATGGACATGAGCCATCAGTGGGAAAGGGCGATACAGTTTTACCAAGTTTTACCGCACCCAAGAGGCCACTGATGACACATGCTTTGCCATATTTGTCCCATTGCAGAATGGCATCAACTATGTTAACAGAAATGGTTTTGCTCCCTTTAAATGTGCAGCTGGTGTGCGATGCCAAGCACATCACCATGCGTGCCAATGCCCGTTCCCCGGGGAACGGTCATGATTCCTTCCTCTTAGGACAACCAAGAATCTCAGCACCCTTCACAGGTCCAGGGCACGGGTTGGATGACTGCGTGGGGACAAGGGCTGCTCTCCTTCCAGCTCACGACTCCGCAACAGAAACCAAGATCTCCAAAATTGTAGCAATACAATGAGGTGCATTGTGCCCTTAGGATTGCTGTTGAACAGGCCAGTGTCATTCAAAAGTCTCGCTTGAGGTACCTTTACAGATCAGGAGTTGCTCTCCAGTATCGTCCCACCAGGGTCTCCAGGATCACTGTGCCCTGCTGCACACTCCATAATTTTTGTGTGAGAGAGGACGTTGAATTTTTGCCCTCGTTGTATTTCAGTGCCTGCAAACTCCCGCTGCTCTGCACTAACATCCTCAGTTTGTCCTCTGTGAAATAGGGGATTTTCTCTGTTTTATACAATCATACAGCACAGAAGAAGGCTATTCGGCCCATCGTGCCTGTACCGGCTCTTTGAAAGACTTATCCACCTAGTCCCACTCCCCTGCTGTTTCCCCCATAGCCCTGCAAATTATTTCTTTTTAAGTATGTATCTAATTCCTGATTGAAAGTTATTATTGAATCTGCCTCCACCGTGCTTTCAGACAGTGCAATCCAGATCATAACCACACGCTGCGTAAAACAAATTCTCCTCATCTCCCCCCTGGTTCTTTGGCCAATTATCTTAAAACGAGATTACCGATCCTTCTGCCAGTGGAAACAGTTTCTCCCTATCTACTCTATCAAAACCCCTCATAATTTTGGAACATCTCACTTAAATCTTCCCTTAGCCTTCTCTGCTCGAAGGAGAACAAGCCCCAGCTTCTCCAGTCCCTCCACATAACTGAAGCCTCTCATCCCTGGTACCATTCCAGTAAATCTCCTCTGCACCCTCTCCAAGGCTTTAATATCCTCCCTAAAGTGTGGTGTCCAGATCTGTTATAATATAACAGTATTTCAAACAGTTCTGACATACCTACAGTTAAAATAGAAGACTGGAGATGAAAGCCTGTGTTAATTTTAAAGGGGTTAATGCCAATGCTAAAGTAACATAATTATATAATTGAATATAATTATTTCTCCTCAGATAGATGCCTTGGAGATCCTAGAAATAAAATCAGTGTCGTTCATTAAGCAATTCAACACCTAGACACCAGAATAAATGCAATTAATCCTGAACTACAGAATTATCAAATGTGTTGGTGCCCAGTGATTTAATGCAAACCTCCTTATTACCTTAGTGTGGAACTGTATGGCCTCAAAGATGATAAAAGAAAGAAAGGCTTGCATTTATATAGCGCCTTTCACAACTTCAGGATGTCCCAAACTGCTTTACAGCCAATGAAGCTCTTTTGAAGTTGTAATTTAAGAAACGCAGCAGCCAATTTGGGGACAGCAAGCTCCCACAAACAGCAATGAAATAAAGGACTAACGCTACTGTTTTTTGGTGTTGGTTGAGGGATAAATATTGACTAGGATACAAGGAGAACTCCCCTGCTCTTCTTTCAATATTGCCATGCGATCTTTTATGTCCACCAGCGCGGTTTAACTCTTCATCCGAAAGACCTCACGTCCGACAGTGCAGCAGTCCCTCAGTACTGCACTGCAGTGTGAGCCTGGATTATGTGACCCGAGTCTCTGGCGTGGGGCTTGAATATACAACCTTCTGACCCAGCGGCGAGAGTGCTACCACTTCTCTTCTTCTTAGGCAGTCCCTCGGAACCGAGGATGACTTGCTTCTACATTAAAAAATGAGTTCTCAGGTGACTGATGAGTCCAATGCGGGACCTACAGTCTCTGTCACAGGTGGGGCAGATGGTGGTTGAAGGGGCGGGTGGGTGGGGTGCTTGGGTTGACGTGCGCTCCTTCCGATGTTTGCGCTTGGCTTCCACTTGCTCCCGGCGAAGAGACTCGAGGTGTTCGGCGCCTTCCCGGATGTTTCTCCTCCACTTTGTACGGTCTTGGGCCAGGGATTCCCAGGTGTCGGTGGGGATGTCAAGGAGGCTTTGAGGGTGTCCTTGAAGCGTTTCCTCTGCCCACCTGGGGCTCTCTTGCCGTGTTGGAGCTCCGAGTAGAGCGCCTGTCCTGGGAGTCTGGCATCGGGCATGCGGACGATGTGACCCGTCCATCGGAGCTGATCGAGCGTGGTCAAAGCTTTGATGCTGGGGATGTTGGCCTGAGTGAGAACACTGACGTTGGTGCGCCTATCCTGCCAATGGATTTGCAGGATCTTGCGGAGGCAGCGTTGGTGGTACCTCTCCAGTGCTTTGAGGTGCCTGCTGTACATGGTCCATGTCTCTGAGGCATGTCTCTGTACCACTAAGCCAAGGCTGACAACTGCCGCACCACTGTTACAAGGTCCCACGTCTCATATTTGGCCATGATGGTCAAAGAAATTGTACTGGGGCACCAATGGCAACAAGCGTGGCACATGCCCCAGCTATCCAGCGGCAAGGGGATGCTGGTCTTGAACTTGCTATGAAGGTAGCAAGAGATAACTCACCCTCTGAAAAGTACAACTCCTCCAGTGAGCAGCTCCCCCTCAATGGCATCTATTGGCATCACATCACATGCGGGAATTGCAACGTTGAACCCATGCCATTCCTCTCTGTGATACCAGTGCCGAAATAAATCGAGGCTCTGCATTACCGTCCTTTTATAATTGTTGTTTATAAGCAAACAATGCTCATTCTGAGGCTACTATAAAAATATGCAGTTATTAGGGACTTTTGAAGTTGTTTTATTAGGTTGGTCCAATTAGTATGCAATTAAAATCCACTGAACATCCTTGCTACATTATAAAAAATTAATATATGGTTTTCTCTTATCCGTAATGTGAGATGAGGAAAATCCCTTTGGACTGAAGTCTTTGATTAGACTTGAGATGAGAAAAAATGTTTCTGAACCGCATATACTTGAAGGAGAAAAAAATTGCAGGGATATGGGGAAAAAGCGGGGGAGTGGGACTGACTGGATTGCTCTTCGAAAGAGCCGGCGCAGACTCGACGGGCTGAATGGCCTCCTTCTGTGCTGCACTATTCTATGATTCTATATGACAGATAGAATGAAGACATATTGGGAATCATTTGCAATTGCATCAGTGGAAGGTATGTGCATAGGAACGTAGGAACAGGAGGAGGTCATTCAGCCCCTCAAAACTGCTCCGCCATTCAAACAGATCATGGCTACTTCAAAGGCGCTATATAATTTCAAGTTGTTGTTGTTGTTATTACAAAATACCGCTGATGTTTTAACTGCTCCGCCATTCAAACAGATCATGGCTGATCTGTGCCTCAAATCCATTTACCGTGCTTTGCTCCATATCCTTTGATGCCCTTACATAACAAAAATAAGAAGTCGCACAACACCAGGTTATAGTCCAACAGTTTTATTTAAAATTACGAGCTTTCGGAGCGCTGCTCCTTCTTCAGGTACAAGTACAGTGAGGGAATACAAATCGGCAGTATATATACACATAGAACAATGTGTCTGCAGAGATATAACCTGGTGTTGTGCGACTTCTCATTTTTGTCCACCCCAGTCCAACACCGGCATCTCCGCATCATAACAAAAATAGATCGATCTCAGTCTTGAAAATTTCACTTGACCCAGCATCCACAGTCTTTTTGGGGAAGAGAATTCCAGCCTAGCTCTAATTATAAGATTATGTCCTCGCGTTCTGGATTTCCTCCACCAGAGGAAATAATTTCTCCGTATCTACCCTATCGAATCCTTTTTAACATTTTAAACACCCTGACCAGATCACCCCTCAATCTTTTAAACTCAAGGGAAGACAAGCCAAGTTTATGCAACCAGGCCTGATAATTGAACCCTCTGAGCACAATACAGCTTTCCTGAGGTTCGGTACCCAGAACTGAACTCGGTACAACTAAAGCATCATTTCATCACCTCCGTACAAGCGGTCGGAATATGAGGCTCCTGCCAGAAGCTCGGCTGGGAAAATCAGCCCTATAGACTATCAAACCATTGATAATTACAGTATGACACGTTTACATTGACACCTTCCATTATAAATGTGGATACAGCAATTTACAGTGGAAACAATTGACAGGAAGTGGATGCAGACAAGATTTTTAATATATAGATTAAAATAAGGTGAAAATTATATTTAACTATATGTAAATGGAAAGCAATAACCTGCATCGCCCGTTAAATAAAATTGCCCGGAAAATGTTGCTAACTTCCCTCAAACGAGCTGTTCTGAGGAATTATGTCAGAAAGTGAACAGATAAAGCAGGGAATATGGCAGTGATTGTATTAATTTTTTAACAGGGGACTGTTGGCTGTCAGAACTAAGAATTTACTGTTAATAATTTAGTTTGAGCGTCCACTTCAAGATCTGAGTCCCAGCTGAGCGATCGCCTCTATCCTATGTGGTTCTTAGCTACATTTGTAGATAGCAAGTTGTGGAATTAAAATTATCACATGTCGGCTGGCAGTGATGATTGAGGGGGTCAGGTGGGAGTACATCTCCACATCATCCCTTGTCAGTGTCAAGCACTCCCAGGTCAGGTATAGCATGGGTTAGACGCAGAATAAAGCTCCCTCTACACTGCCCCCTCTCATATTACCACTGATTTCATTGGCCCTGTATTTCCTCAGACTTTCTGCCGCTGTAACCTCACCGGAACTGCGGTGGAGACGCTGTTTACGGACGCAAACGGGGTTCCCGCCGCATTTACGACCAAGTTGCGGTGGCCCCTGTCACAAAATGTCCGAGGAAGTTCCGGGCCAATGGCGACTGAAACACGCTGGCCAAGCTCCCCAATGGGCATAAGGGGGAAAAATTCGGGGCGCAAAGCAACTAGCGCCCGGGCGCGGCGCTGCTAACGCCTCCCGCGAAATTCAGCGGGAGGATAGCAGAGGCGGTAGCCGGTAATGTCATCACCGTGTGCAGCGCTGCGCCCGCGCCCCTACCGCAAACTTGGCTCGCGCCCCCCTGACCTACCGCCGACGCTATGTCCGACAGGGTCAGGGTGGCGTTTTTGTGACCAGGGCGGTGATAATTAAAGGGCAGGTGCCGGGTGGCCTTTTTTTTTGGGCCGCCTGCCAACGCCTGCCCCCCCTCGCCTCCTCCTGCGGGGTGCCGGCCGCGATCGGTCAGCCTGGCGCTTCTCTTGCGTGCCGGGCTCTTTTGCCGGCACCCCGCTCCCCGGTGGTCCAGCAGGGCCCCGATGCGCGCTGCGGTTGGCCCCTCCCCTTCAATCAGGGGCGACGTGCGTGGCGCTGCTGCACGTAGCGCCGTGATATTCAATGGGAGCGCCCCAAGAGGGAGGGGAAGCACTTTCAGTAGCACCCCACCTCCTGCTTGAGGCTCTACCGTTAAATTACGGGCACGGGGGCGCTAACTTTTTCGGGGCGCTACTTTTAGTGCCCCGGCGAAGTTATCACCCTAAAGGGGGTGCGAGCCGATTTTCCCTCTTGGACTGAATTTAAACCATTTTAAAATGTGACTTAAAACAAGAGATCTGATTGAACTTAAAACATCAGCAGCATTTTGTAACAACAACAACTTGAAATGATATAGCGCCTTTGATGTAGAAAAATGCCCCAAGGTGCTTCACAGCGGCATAAGGAAAAACAGACGCTGAGCTAAAGAAGGAGTTATTGGGAAAGGTGACCAAAAGCTTGGTCACAGATGTGGCTTTTAAGGAGCATCTTAAAGGAGGACAGGGAAGTAGAGAGACAGAGGAGTTTGGCAAGGGAATTCTTTAGAGTGGGACCTTCGCGGCTGAAGGCAAGGCTGCCAATGCTGGGGAGAGGGGAGTGGGGGATCAATTAATACTACCGACTCCATAATGACCTATTAATACTATCTACCCCATCATGACCTATTAATACTATCTACCCCATAATGACCTATTAATACTATCTACCCCATAATGACCTATTAATACTATCTACCCCATAATGACCTATTAATATTATCGACCCCATAATGACCTATTAATACTATCTACCCCATAATGACCTATTAATACTATCTACCCCATAATGATCGATTAATACTATCTACCCCATCATGACCTAGTAATACTATCGACCCCATAATGACCTATTAATACTATCGACCCCATAATGACCTATTAATACTATCTACCCCATAATGACCTATTAATACTACCGACTCCATAATGACCTATTAATACTATCTACCCCATAATGACCTATTAATACTATCTACCCCATAATGACCTATTAATACTATCGACCCCATAATGACCTATTAATACTATCTACCCCATCATGACCTATTAATACTATCTACCCCATCATGACTTATTAATACTATCTACCCCATAATGACCTATTAATACTATTTACCCCATAATGACCTATTAATACTATCTACCCCATCATGACCTATTAATACTATCTACCCCATAATGACCTATTAATACTATCGACCCCATAATGACCTACTAATACTATCTACCCCATAATGACCTATTAATACCATCGACCCCATAATGACCGATTAATACTATCTACCCCATAATGACCTATTAATACTATCGACCCCATCATGACCTATTAATACCATCGACCCCATAATGACCTATTAATACTATCTACCCCATAATGACCGATTAATACTATCTACCCCATAATGACCGATTAATACTATCTACCCCATAATGACCCATTAATACTATCTACCCCATAATGACCTATTAATACTATCTACCCCATAATTACCTATTAATACCATCTACCCCATAATGACCTATTAATACTATCGACCCCATAATGACCTATTAATACCATCGACCCCATAATGACCTATTAATACTATCTACCCCATAATGACCGATTAATACTATCTACCCCATAATGACCGATTAATACTATCGACCCCATAATGACCTATTAATACCATCGACCCCATAATGACCTATTAATACTATCTACCCCATAATGACCCATTAATACTATCTACCCCATAATGACCTATTAATACTATCTACCCCATCATGACCTATTAATACTATCTACCCCATAATGACCTATTAATACTATCTACCCCATAATGACCTATTAATACTATCTACCCCATAATGATGTTATTAACACTACCTCTCCTCACTATATTAGCATGTACCTCTCGGACCTGTGATCGAATCCAACTGGGATGAAAGTTTACTCTTACTACGTCTGTATGTGTCCTACACGAAATGAGTCCGACAGTCTCAATGCCATTCTCAATTGGTGCAAATCCGCAGCCTAAAATGAATTGGAATTGAATGGTCAATCTCACAGGGACAGAAGCATAATTGGTGTTGGAAAGGAAAAAATGTCACACTAGTGCAGAAAAAGAAAGAAAGACTTGCATTTATATAGCGCCTTACACAACCTCAGGATGTCCCAAAGCGCTTTACAGCCAATGAAGTACTTTTTGAAGTGGAGTCACTGTTGTAATGTAGGAGGTGCTCTTCAGAGATTAGGGTTAAGGTATAACATTGATGCAGAGTAGAGGGATCTTTACTCTACACCTAATCTGTGCTATATTGGTCTTGTAATATATATGAGCTGGATTTTCCACCCGGAGGCGGGATGGTGGCGGGTTCCGGTCCCGCTCCCGGTTGCAGCCGCCCTCCATTAAGGATTTTCCCTAGATTGGCCTCATTAAAGGCGATGTGCGCGCTAGCCGGCCCAATGGGTGGGTGCGAGTCGGCTGCCCGCGCTTGATGACGCGCTAGGAGCCTGGATATTTAAGGGGGCCAGGTCCCCTTTGATTTTCACTTGCTTTCTTCTGCTTCCGAATGCTGGTTGCTGCAGGCATGGCAGCTCAACGGTCCAAGGCTGCTCCCCGTTTTGATGATGACTCCCTCCATGTTCTTGTGGAGGGAGTCAAGAGGACGAAAGGAGGTCCTCTTCCCTTCCGATGGACGGAGGAAGCCTTCTCAGCACACCAAGGCAGCCTGGAGGTCAGTGCAAGGTCGGTCTGTACACGCACCTGGGTGCAGAGTCGGAAAAGGTTTAATCTGATGCGCTCAGCAAAAGTGAGTATAACATCACACTTACCTTCAATCTGCTCCCCATCTCTTCTCATCCCCATCACTCTGCATTGGCAACCTACTCCTGCACATCCCAACTCACCCTAAAATCCCTTGCACCCTCACCCATCCCTCTCTCTCTATGTACAGAATCACTTCAACATCTTACTATGCACCCCTCACACTCGCTCTGACTGTTATGCAATGACAACAACTAACAACGCACAGGGAGGGACCTTGGTATTAGCACCTCACTCCATCTTTGTCTCCCTCTATGTTATCCATTCTTTACACTGACTCCATCATTCTCGCTGAAATTCCACTTGTGTCCCTCATTGCAGGAAAAGAGAGCCCACAATAGGAGGGAGAGGGGGAGGACAGGAGGAGGCCCACCATCCCTGGCGCATCTAACGAACCCTGAGGAGGCAGCTCTGGAGATCGGCGGAGGCGCAGAGGAGCTGGAAGTGGGGGACGGAGAGACGGGCAAGCTGGTGACAGAATTGATTTGCAAACCTAGCATTTTGGTTTCATGAGTGACTGATATGGCTTCTGATGCTCATAGAAATTGAGTTCTGATTATCTGCACAATGGGATGTGTTTGCTACCTAAATATCACGACCCAGATATTCCGATCCCTACGGGTGTGTACGCGCTGTGTACTCACCCGTAGGGACATCGGAAATGGCGGTTTCAGGCATGCACAGCGCATGCCCTGAAAACCGGCATTTCCGATCTGTCAAGAATTATCTTGACAGATCCTCCGGCTGCCCTGGAGAAGTGCCTCTGCGGGCGGATAGTTCCGCTTTTTGGAGACCCTCTGCCCGCAGAAAACCCTTACAATTCTTACGCCTGGTAAAAACAGGTGTAAGGCCTGCTTTTACCAGGATAAGAGTTGAAAAAGTTTAAAAAAAGTTTTCCACTGATTTATCATTTAAAATACTTTAAGAAAAGGTAAGTTTATTTTTAGCCCCGTAAAAAACTTTAATTATTTTTTTCAAAAAATAAATTTTTTGTTTAAAATACTTTATTGTAATTTCAAGTTATTTTAAAAATGTGATTTAAAAAAAAAATTATTTAAAGTTTTACTATGTTTTTGGGGTGATCTCCATTCATATATTTGACAGGTCTTCCTGTCAAGTGTATGAAGGGAGATTCCCTTCTCTGATTGGCTCCCCATGGCCCACGTGATCCCAGGGACGCTGCGAACTGCCTGCGCCTCTGGGATACGTGGGCCCTGCACACTTGCAATTTGGAGAGGCCCAGGATCAGAAACGTGTGAGTCCCAGGAGCCCTCAGGTAAGGGTGTAGATTTTTCCAGATCGCAGGCCTCCACCCGCGGGAGGCCTGCAATCAGAAAATACAGGCCCACATGTCTAACTCATGCCTTTACTCCCCCACAGGACCATCAAGAACCCTCCTCCCCACTGTCCATGAGGAAGAGCCAGAGGACTCCTCAGAGGAAACTGCTGCCTCTGACGGAGCAGCGTCAGCAGAAATGAGCGCACCCAGCACCAGCGTAGAGACGCACACCTCGGTGGGTAATTCGAGAGATAGAGTAGTGTTGGCACCTGGTGTATCACAGCTCACAAGTGAGCATGAGCAAATGGTGGAGACAGGGACAGCAGTGGAGAGTTCTCGTCGGAGGCTGCAGGGCGCTCCTAGCTCTGCTCAGCTGCATGTAGGTGCTGTGCTTTTGGGGCCATCCAGAAAGAGAGCAGTGCTGGAGCTTCAGGAACAAGTGCAGGAGGCCCTGACAGGGTTTGCAACTACGGTAACTGCAAGTGTGCTGAGAATGGAGGAGTCCAAGTCAAACATGAGCAATGCCATGGTGCACGCAATGGCGAATGTAGGTGCCGCCATGGAAAGGATGGCAACCTCCATGGAGGACATAAATCGCCAGACTGAGGAGAACATGCTAACACTTCTAAATAGATGGTCATCTATGGAGGATAGATGGGCATCTATTGAGGAGCGAAACCAGAGGTTCATGGACGTCCTTGTTATGAGGAATGTCAGCACAGAAATGGGTCCTCATGACCCCACTGATGTGCAGCAAGGTGCTTTCCAGTTACTTGCTAGCAGTGAAGTGCGGGTGACCCATGAGAGGGATGGTGGTGGTCGACAACAAGGAAGTGGGGGCTCCTCTCCAAGCGCTCACACTCCCATGCCGCTGCGGAGTCCTCGGTCAGAGCCCCAGATGCCTCACCCAACTGAAATGGCCGTCTCTGCCCCTGCACAGCTGCAGGAGGAGCAGACTGTTGCGGAGCCCTCCAAGGCTCCCAAACCCAGAGGACGACCGCCAAAGGCATCTAAGCAGGCACAGCAGGGAAGTGAGCAAGCTGACTCTACATCTGCTGAAGCCACAGGGGAAGCACCACGTAGAAGCACACGTAAGAGAAAGCTAAAACACAAATAGTCACAAGGGTAGTCACTTGGGTGATTTCATAGTACACCAATTTACGTTTGTGATCTTTATTTCTAGTGTATTAAAGTAATGCGATGTCAATGATTCAATGCGTTGCCCTATGTGTGCTCAGAATTGGAAGTGGCACAGTGAGGGCTGAGGGCACCTTTCATCTGCAGTAATGGGGGAGAGTGATAGGAATGCATAGTTCATTGTTCAGATGCTGTATTGTGTGGAATGGAGATCCTGCCAACCCTCATGTGTATGTGCCAGCCACATGTCTGTGCTGTGTAAAGTTACGCGAATCTGGTATGGATTAGTCCATCCTTGCCTGACGGCCAGCAATGAGGTCGTGTGCTGGTAGCACTTGGACTGCCGCCTCCGCCAGGTGTCCCTTATCTGCAGCCTCATTCGGCTCCTCCTCTGAGGAGGAGGCTGTGCACTGAGCCACTTGTTCCTCAGGCAGCAGTAAGCCACGTTGCTGTGCAATGTTGTGCAGGGCACAGCAGACCACGATGATTCTGGAGACCCTGGCTGGTGCATGCTGTCGGGCTCCACCTGATCTGTCCAGGCATCTGAAGCGCATTTTGAGCAAACCGATGGTTTGCTCTATGATGCTTCTGGTGGAAATGTGGGTCTCATTGTAACGCTCCTCAGCTTCGTTTGATGACCTCCTCATCGGTGTCATTAGCTACGTCTTCAGGGGATAGCCCTTGTCTCCAAGTAGCCATCCGGAAAGTTGGGTTGGCGGATTGAAGAGCTGAGGCACAGTAGACTGCCGCAGGATGTACAAGTCATGGCAGCTACCAGGGAACTTTGTACACACATGCATAATGGTCTTCCTGTGGTTACACACCAGCTGCACGTGAAGGGAGTGGAAGCCCTTGCGGTTCACAAATACTGCTGGGTTGTGATGGGGTGCCCTGATGGCCACATGTGTGCAGTCGATGACGCCCTGCACCCTTGGGAAGCCTGCCATATTGGCAAACCCAACCGCCCGCGCGGTAACACTTGCTTCATCCATTGAGAAGTGGATGTAATTGGCCGACTTGCCAAACAGGGCATCGGTAACCTGCGTTATTCATCTGTGTGCGGCCGACTGGGAGATGCCGCTGATGGCGGGCTAAGTGGCGCTATAAAGAGCGCGAGATGAGCGGCGCAAGGAGCGGATCCAGCAGCGCTAGACAAAGCCTTCAAATAGAAAAATCAATGGAGTGACATCACAGAGCAGCAGGGACCTGAGCGGGAGCGAGAGCGGAGGCGGAGCAAATAAACAGCGCGGCAGAGGAAGGCCCGAGAGCGGAGGCAGCGGACCTGAGCGGGAGCGAGAGCGGAGGCGGAGCAAATAAACAGCGCGGCAGAGGAAGGCCCGAGAGCGGAGGCAGCGGACCTGAGAGGGAGCAACTCAACAAAGGCAAAATTGGAAAAAGTGACGTCAGAATTAAAAAGTGACGTCGGCACAAGGTAGGGAGCTGATTGGTGAGTAGCTGGTAAGTGTTTCTAGTTAATAGTCTATAAAGTAAAGGCATGGCAGGGCAGCTCAGTCCCGTGGAATGCACATCCTGTGCCATGTGGGATGTCCTGGATGCTTCCTGTGGCCTGGACGACCACGTGTGCAGGATGTGTCGTCAGCTACAGCAGCTCGAGCTCCGGGTTTCGGAGCTTGAGCGGTGGCTGGAGTCACTGCAGTGCATCCGCGAGGC
Source organism: Squalus acanthias (assembly GCA_030390025.1). Taxonomy (NCBI): domain Eukaryota; kingdom Metazoa; phylum Chordata; class Chondrichthyes; order Squaliformes; family Squalidae; genus Squalus; species Squalus acanthias. The sequence continues at coordinate 202,301,833 of CM059426.1, forward strand.
TGAGAACTTTGTGGATAGCATGTTTCAGGAGGTGGTCACCTCGCAGCTTAAGAGTGTGCAGGCAGAGAGGGAATGGGTGACCGCCAGACAGAAGAAGAGGACCAGGCAGGTAAGGCAGGAATTCCCTGAGTGCATCTCGCTCGCTAACCGTTTTTCAGCTCTGAATACTGCTGGGGTACGATGGTTCCTCTGGGGAGTGCAGTCAGAGCCAAGTCCATGGCACCATGGGTGGCTCAGCTGCGCAGGGGGGGAGGAAGAAGTGTGGAAGAGCAATAGTCCCTTCTGAATCATAGGGGATTCGATAGTTAGGGGAGCCGACAGGCGTTTCTGCGGCTGCAGACGGGACTCCAGGATGGTATGTTGCCTCCCTGGTGCCAGGGTCAAGGATGTCACTGAGCGGCTGCAGGACATTCTGAGGGGAGAGGGTGAACAGCCAGAGGTCGTGGTCCATATCGGTACCAACGACATAGGTAGAAAGAGGGATGAGGTCTTGCAGGCAGATTTTAGGGAGCTAGGAAAGAGATTAAAAAGCAGGGCTTCAAAGGTAGTACTGGTGCTGGTGAGTACGGAAATAGGAGGATAGAGCAGATGAATGCGTGGCTGGAGAGATGGTTCAAGAGGGAGGGCTTTAGATTCCTGAGGCATTGGGACCGTTGCTTGGGGAGGTGGGACCTGTACAAGCCAGGTGGATTGCACCTCAACAGGACCGGGACCAATATCCTTGCAGGGGAGATTGCTAGTGCTGTTGGGAAGGGTTTAAACTAGCTTGGCAGGGGGATGGGAACCTGAGAGTAGATTCAGAAGGGAGAGAAGCAAAGCTGGAAATGGAAGGCAGAAAATTAGTAAGCGAGTTTGGAAGGCAGAGGAAACAAAGGCTAGAAAATAGACAACAAGGGAGTTTGGCAGTGCTAAATGGTATATACTTCAACGCAAGGAGTCTAGGGAATAAAGCAGATGAACTAAGGGCACAGATAGACACGTGGGAGTATGATATTATAGCTATTACTGAGACATGGCTGAAAGAAGGGCAGGAATGGCAGCTCAACATTCCTGGTTACAGGGTTTTCAGACGAGATAGAGAGGGGGATAAAAAAGGAGGGGGTGTCGCAATATTGATTAAAGAAACAATTACAGCTGTGAGGACGGAGAATATCTTAGAAGGATCATCCAACGAGGCCATATGGGTTGAACTGAAAAGCAAAAAAGGGGCAATCACACTGCTGGGAGTGCACTATAGGCCCCCAAACAGTCAGAGGGGGATAGAAGAGCAAATATGTAGGCAAATTTCTGAGACATGCAAAAATAGGGCAGTAATAGTAGGGGATTTCAACTTCCCTCATATTAACTGGGATAAAATTAGTGTGAAAGGTTTAGAGGGAGCAGAATTATTAAAATGCATTCAGGAGAACTTTTTTAGGCAGTACGTAGCAAGCCCAACAAGAGAGGGGGCGGTTCTAGACCTAGTTTTAGGGAATGAAGCTGGGCAGGTGGAAAGGGTATCAGTGGGAGAGCATATTGGTGGTAGTGATCATAATTCAGTTAGATTTAGGGTAGTTATGGAAAAGGACAAGGATAGACCAGGAATAAAAGTTCTCAATTGGGGAAAAGCTAATTTTACTAAGCTGAGATCTGATTTAGCCAAAGTGGACTGGAGACAGAAACTTGAAGGTAAATCAGTGTCAGAGCAGTGAGAGGCATTCAAGGAGGAGATAGTGAGGGTTCAGAGCAAGTATGTTCCCTTAAAGAAAAAGGGTGGGACTAACAAATCTAGAGCTTCCTGGATATCAAGGGGCATACAGGGAAGGATAAAGAAAAAAAGGAAAGCTTATGACAGATACCGAGGGCTCAATACTGCAGAAAGCCTAGAGGAGTGAAATTAAAAAGGAAATGAGGAAAGCAATGAAAGGGCATGAAAAAATATTGGCAAGTAACATCAAGGAAAATCCAAATATGTTTTATAAATACATTAAGAGCAAGAGGATAACTAAAGTAAGAGTAGGACCTATTAGGGACCATAAAGGTAACCTGTGTGTGGAAGCGAAAGACATGGGTATGGTTCTTAATGAATACTTTGCGTCTGTTTTCACAAAAGAGAGGGACGATGCAGATATTGCAATTAAGTAGGAGGAGTGTGAAATATTAGATGAAATAAGCATAGTGAAAGAGGAAGTATTAAGGGTTTTAGCATCTTTGAAAGTGGATAAATCCCCAGGCCCTGGATGAAATGTATCCCAGACTGTTAAGAGAAGTAAGAGAGGAAATAGCAGAGGCTCTGACCATCATTTTCCAATCCTCTCTGGCTACAGGTGTGGTGCCGGAGGACTGGGGGACTGCTAATGTGGTACCGTTGTTTAAAAAGGGAGAAAGGGATAGACCGAGTAATTACAGGCCAGGCAGCCTAATCTTGGTGGTGGGAAAATTATTGGAAAAAATTCAGAGGGACAGGATAAATCTTCATTTAGAAAGACACGGATTAATCAGGAACAGTCAGCATGGATTTGTTAAGGGAAGGTCGTGTCTGACTAACTTGATTGAATTTTTTGAGGAGGTAACAAGGAGGGTTGATGAGGGTAGTTCGTTTGATATAGTCTATATGGATTTTAGCAAGGCTTTTAATAAGGTGTCGCATGGCAGACTGGTCACGAAAGTAAAAGCCCATGGGATCCAAGGCAAAGTGACAAGTTGGATCCAAAATTGGCTCAGAGGCAGGAAACAAAGGGTAATGGTCGAAGGGTGTTTTTGTGACTGGAAGGCTGTTTCCAGTGGGGTTCCGCAGGGCTCAGTACTGGGCCCTTTGCTTGTTGTAGTATATGTCAATGATTTGGACTTGAATGTAGGAAGTATGATTAAGAAGTTTGCAGATGATACAAAAATTGGCCGTGTGGTTGATAATGAAGAAGAAAGCTGTAGACTGCAGGAAGATATCAATGGACTGGTCAGGTGGGCAGAACAATGGCAATGGAATTCAATCTGGAGAAGTGTGAGGTAATGCATTTGGGGAGGGCTAACAAGGCAAGGAATACACAATAAATGGTAGGACACTGAAGTGCAGAGGATCAGAGGGACCTTGGAGTGCATGTCCACAGATCCCTGAAAGTAGCAGGACAGGTAGATAAGGTGGTTAAGAAGGCATACGGGATACTTGCCTTTATTAGCCGAGGCATAGAATATGAGAGCAGGGAGGTTATGCTTAAACTGTATAAAACACTAGTTAGGCCGCAGCTAGAATATTGCGTGCAGTTCTGGTCACCACATTACAGGAAGGATGTGATTGCACTAGAGAGGGTGCAGAGGAGATTTACGAGGATGTTGCCTGGGCTGGGGAATTTTAGCTATGAGGAAAGATTGGATAGGCTGGGGTTGTTTTTTTTGGAACAGAGGAGGCTGAGGGGAGACCTAATTGAGGTGTATAAAATTATGAGGGACCTAGATAGAGTGGATAGGAAGGACCTATTTCCCTTAGCAGAGGGGTTTGATAACCAGGGGGCATAAATTTAAAGTAATTGGTAGAAGGATTAGAGGGGATTTGAGGAGAAATGTTTTCCCCCAGAGGGTGGTGGGGGTCTGGAACTCACTGCCTGAAAGGGTGGAAGAGGCAGAAACCCACAACACATTTAAAAAGTACTTGGATATGCACTTGAAGTGCCGTAACCTACAAGGATATGGACCAAGTGCTGGAAAGTGGGATTAGGCTGGATAGCTCTTTGTCGGCCGGCATGACAAGATGGGCTGAATGGCCTCCTTCTGTGCTGTAAATTTCTATGATTCTATGATATCTGCAGATGATCCCTGGAAGGACCCTGACGCAAAGAAGTTGAGGGCGGTGGTGACTTTGACAGCCACTGGTAAGGAGCGTCCACCCGCTCCTCTGGGCTGCAGGTCTTGGTGCAGCATTTGCAGATGTCTGGGACTACCTCTCGCGAAAGTCTCAGTCTCCTTCGGCACTGCTGCTCAGTCATGTTGAGGAAGCTCATCCTCTGCCTGTAAACCCTGTGTTGGGGGTATCTCCTGTGGCGAGGTGCAGCCCTGCGCTGATGCCCCCTGCCCTGTGCAGCATCAGGTGGCTCAGGAGAAGGTTGGTGCTCTCGTTGTTGGTGCTGCTGTTGTGCCTGGTTCTGCTGCTGCGGCTGCTCGTCCTCCGAATCTGAGGACCAGGAGGAGAGAGTATAAATGGTTCCCATTCTGCTGGTGAAAATGTCACTTGAGGATGAAATGTTATAAGCGCTCAGTCAATGTGGAGAGAGGTTATTCCAAGGAGGTCACAGTGCATATAGATCTCACAACACACACTTACAACCTCAATACACCTGAAAAATGTCTTCAACATCCTGCAATCAGAAAGTTCTGGCTTTTGAAATTGAACTGATGTGGCAGGTTAGCTTTAATGCTGCACTTGCAGCTGTCAACTATTCAGCTTGTTGGAAGACCCGACACAATCAGCAGGCGTGTTTCTGGAATGCTGTGGAACACGCTGAAAATGTTGCAAAATTGAAAAGCCCTCTCAAAATAGCATTAAACAGGTAGTTAGCTGTTAACTACCTTAACCGCCTCTCCCGCCGCTTGGTGTCGGGTCTGATCAGGAGTCGCAGACCTGACACTTTGGAAAGTCGCGTGGAGGCGAGTTCGAGGCGGGTTTGCAACCCGCCGTCAATCATCTTGGATTTAACTCCTGACCCGCCTCCAAACCCGCCCTCTGAGCGCTGTCAATACCGCGGCCTATGTCTTGCATTATCTCAATTCCGTACTATATCCATTCTGCATTATATTTGTCCTGTGCTATATATTTGACATGTACTGTATCTGACCTGTTCTATATCTGACCTGTCCCATATCTGACCTATGAACTACTGACGGAGTGCTGCATTGTTGGAGGAGGGTGTTGTCTTTTGGATGAGACGTTAAAACGAGGTCCTGTCTGCCCTCTCAAGTGGATGTAAAAAATACCACGGCACCGTTTTGAAGAGGAGCAGGGGCGTTCTCCTGGTGTCCTGGCCAATATTTATCCCTCAACCAACACCTAAGAAAAAAAAAATGATCCAGTAATTTATTTCATTGCAGTTTGTGGGAGCTTGCTGTGCGCAAATCGGCTGCTGCGTTTGCCTATATGTATTTGGAACAATATGAGTGGTGAAATGTTAGGGAAATGTTAGGTTTGAGATTTATGATCAAAGACAGTGTAACATTTTGGAAATCTATTTAAAGATTGGAGGTTATGTTTCTTTTTGAGAGTGAGATACATCAAATAAGTTACGCTTTGAAACCAAAATGAGTGAGACTTGGCAAACCCGGTGGATGGAAACTTTTACTCTTGTGGGTGTTGTTAAATGTAAATCTGCCATTTTTGCTCAGCTCTGAGATAAAAAAAAAATAGTTTCTTTCTACAAACCACTTCTGTTCATTGCAATATAAAGCGTCGTGGTCAGAATCAAGTCTATCAGATCTGGTACCACTTTAACATAAACAAATACATATGAAGTTCCCCAACAGCTTAACCGGTGAAAGCCCTACAGATCTCGGATGCTCGGGGTTGGGTGGGGGTGGTAAATGTCCTCGAGGCCTCTCCCGCTACGCCGCTGTAACTTCGACAGAACCCCACCTCCCCCCTCGGCCAGGGTCGCAGCAAAGGAGCAGGAAAAGTTCAGACAAAATTCACTCCCGCCCCGAGGTCTTCTGAATAGATTGATCCCAACTGGGTTAAAAGCCGGGACGTGACAGTAGGGCCTTGATGCTCCTTGGGCTAAGTACAAGAAAAGAATCAGATTGAGATCCAGTGACCCACTGGAAGTTTGATTGATTGACGCCTCGGCGCTGGACCCAATATCCTAACATAAAAGAAAGAACTTGCATTTCTACGGCGCCTTTCATGACCACCGGACATCCCAGAGCGCTTTGCAGCCAATGAAGTACTTTTTGAAGTGTAATCACTGTTGTAATGTAGGAAACGTGGCAGCCAATTTGCGCACAGCAAGCTCCCACAAACAGCAATGTGATAATGACCAGGTAATCTGCTGTAGTGATGTTGATTGAGGGATAAATTTTCGACCAGGACACCGGGGATAATTCCCCTGCTCTTCTTTGAAATAGTGCCGTGGGATCTTTTGCATCCACCTGAGAGAGCAGACGGGGGCCTCGGTTTTAATGTCTCATCCAAAAGACGGCACCTCTGACAATGCAGCGCTCCCTCAGCACTGCACTGGGAGTGTCAGCCTGGATTTTCGTGCTGACGTTCCTGGAGTGGGACTTCAGCACAAAAATCTAGGTTGACATGTTCCTGTTCGGAAAATTGCGGGCACACAGCCCCCAATTATTCAAGATCCTCCATCTGTGAATGGCAGCCCGCCGATTTCTGGAGTGTGCTAGATTGTGGATTTGCCCTTTTGGTTTCTTGCTTATGTGTCCTTCTGCTTCTGTGTATAATATCTCTTCTAAGTAAATGTGACTCATAGTTTTAACCTGATGAATTGGATTAGGAGTAGGCCATTTAGCCCATCGTGCCTGTTACTCCATTCAATTAGATCATGGCTGATCAGTACCGCAACTCCATTGATGTGCCTTTGTTCCATTTCCCTGGGTAACCCCTTGCGTGCCGTGGTCAGTTTTCTCAGGCACTCAAACCAGTAAAGGGACTGCTGGAGGCTGCCACCCAAAAGGTTAGTTAAACAATTTTTACGTACCTGAATGTGGAGCCGGGAGGAGCAGGCGTGCTTCTCCCGGTCCCACATTAAAACCACGGGCGTCTGCCAGACCGCAATCACAGACCACCCGCCAGCCTCCTTCACCCTCCCGGTCTCCTAGACTCACCTTCAGACCCTCAGCTGATGCCTCAAGCTGCCCAACGTCAACGGAAATCGTCCGGTTTCTATAACAGACGAGACTAGTTTCACACCAGGCCGGCAAGTTGAAAATTTACCCCAGTTGGTTGAGAAATAAGAGGGGGGGGGGGGACAAAGTATTAAAAAGTGGCAAATCAGTTTTCACCCAAAATTTAAAAAAGGCACAATTCAACACAACTCGAACACGTGCATGCAACGAGCCCAAAAAACACGCACGCCTGATACACTGAGGGTGATCCCTCCAAGTCACAGGCACTTTCAGTGTGCCACGCCTGCATCATTCTGCTTATATCAATTATATCCTGTCTTTGTTTTAAATGTACCGCTGGCTTTTATATCATCTTAACCATAACAGCTAATGGGGGTAGTTAGCCTGAAATAATGTAATTGGCACCGGTTGATCGTGAGCAGTCTGATCTTAGCCTCTGTCACTGTTCCAAAGTGATGTATTTATTCAATTTGCCTGAGGTTTACCAAAATGGAAAGTACCTTTTTATTTAACTCCGATTCGAGTTGTTTCTTGTGGCTTGATGGAATCAAAAGATTCTGTAGGTGTAACTTGTTTGTGATAAGAGTCTGCCAAATCGCATTCAGGCAAGTAGTCACGCGCCAAGAAATTAGTTTTTGGGGATGCACTTGGAGGCCCCTCTGGCCTTTCCTTTCTCTGAACTGTTATTTAGACTTTCAAAAATCACCAACATGTTTTTTTTTAAAAAATATTAATTTGGAATTTTTTTCCCTCCTCTTTATGGCAGCGGTGTCATTCCCCCAAGTTATCCCTCAGAGCAGACATTCTGTCTACGAAGCTTCCAGAAGTGGCCTTCAGCTTCCGGAACTTGCCGGCTTTTCTGCAGGGCGTAAATAGTGGAGATTCATTAATCAATCAGTCAAATCTCACCTGGTAATTTTTAATTTCCTTCGGGTCTTGTTGGAACATCCAACGTGCTTCATTTGAAGTGAGCAAACGATGGCATTTGGTGAACGGCGTTCGATCCAACGTAAACTTCATGACAGAAAGAAAATTAGCACCCAGGCTAGCCTTTGCTGAAGTCTGTCCATCCTGATTGTAAGAAGTTCCAAAAATCTCATGCAAACAGCACCGAGAAGTTTCAACAACGACAACAACTTGTAATTATATAGCGCCTTTAACGTAGTAAAACGTCCCAAGACGCTTCACAGGAGTGTTATAAGAAAGAATTTGACACCGAGACACAGAAGGAGAAATTACGACAGGAAGAGGTAGATTTTAAGGAGCGTCTTAAAGGAGGAAAGAGAGGTCGCGAGCTGGAGAGGTTTAGGCAGGGAATTCCAGAGCGGAGGGCCTAGGCAACAGAAGGCACGGACACCAACGGTTGAGCGATTATAATCAGGGATGCTCAATAGGGCAGAATTAGAGGAGCGCAGATATCTCAGGGGGCTGTGGGGCTGAAGGAGATTACAGAGATAGGGGGGGGAGAGGCCATGGAGGGATTTGAAAACAAGGATGAGAATTTTGAAATCGAGGCGTTGCTTAACCGGGAGCCAATGTAGGTCAGCGAGCACAGGGGTGATGGGTGAACGGGACTTGGTGCGAGTTAGGACATGGGCAGCCGAGCTTTGGATGACTTCAAGTTTACGTAGGGGTAGAATGTGGGAGGCCAGCCAGGTGTGCGTTGGAATAGTCAAGTCTAGAGGTAACAAAGGCATGGATGAGGGTTTCAGCAGCAGATGAGCTGAGGCAGGGGCGGAGACGGGCGATGTTACGGAGGTGGAAAGAGGCTGAAATAATTCGATTAAAGTTAATTCTCTTCATGCGGCCATCATCATCATTAGTCGTGAGGTTGGGTGCGATCTCTCACATTAGGGTTACCCATGCTCCTGGAGTCTCCAGGAATTAAAGATTAATCTCTGGGACAATGCTGTGAGCAACCTGGGAGTAAAATCATAGGGGGCATTAACAAATGTGGGAAATGGGATGGAATTTGCATGTGTCTGTGGCACATAAGCCGAGTATTCTACGTACCGCGCCATCATGATCTGTCTGGTGGGTACTGGGACACGGTCCCTGATCACAATCACAGTGCGATCAAGTCCAAGACCCAACCCTTTGGTAATGCGGGTAAATCAAAAGTGAACTTCAGATACGCCAAACAGCGGGTAAGCAATGTCTCTTCAGGAAGACTAAGGCTGGGAATGATCAGATAGCGGCAAAAAGCTTAGCGTGTCTGTAAGATGTTCTCCTGTCCACTATTTTAAATGGGTTCACACCTCTGTCAAAACACAAGGAGTTCCGTGTTAGGTGTTATTCTGTTCTTTGCAGTAATTCTCGACCTATAATGACCCCAATTTTAACCCCAGGTGTGTGTGGGTGGCAAGGGGAGTTGGAAATTCCCCTGCTGCTGGGGATGGCAGGCCCCGGGCTATTTTAAGTCATATCACCAGCCTGCTTCCCGCCTGGAATGAGTGGGAAGTCGGGAGGAAGTGACGGGAAATGGCACGGACTGGAGGCTTCCCGCCGACACAAGGTGGGTGACAGGATTGTGTTCTGGGGGGCGGGGGTAACTCACGTTTGGGAAGGAGGGGCAGTCCAGGCTAAGGGAGGCCTAAGCTTTCCTTGTGGGGTCCCGCGGAGCACGCCATACTCCTGCTGGCCCCACAAAGGAAAGAAAAACACTTACTTTTTTTCCGGCCTCCTCCGGGGCTGATCCTCTTCTGTCCCGGGTTGGCCTGGTCAGGCTTTCCCGCTCAGACCGGGGTTAAAATCGCAGTCGGGTCCTGATGACGTCATCAGGACCCGACGTGCATTTGTGAAGGACCACGCCAGCCAGCTTTGGGCGGCTGCCCTTGCCGCCTGCGCAGAAGAGCAGGCTAAAATCGCGGGGTCCTGGCAGCTCCAGGTTGGGTAGGTAACCCGGGGCATTTTAACTGCCTACCCGCTCGTTCTCTGCTAAGTGGAAAGGTTAAAAATCGCCCCCACAGTCTTTTTAATCGAGAAAATATTATTCCACTGGAAAAAAGCCACCAACAACAGCTTAACCACTAAATACTAAAGATTAAAACTTTTAAGATGTATTCTCGGGACCTGGGCCTCGTTGGCAAGCCCGGCATTTATTGCCCATCCCAAGTTGCCCTGGAAAAGGTGGTGGTGGTGGGCCATCTTCTTGAACCGCTGCAGTCCATGTGGTGAAGGTGCTCCCACAGTATCATTAGGTAGGGAATTCCAGGATTTTGACCCAGCGATGATAAAGGATCAGTGATAGATGTTCAAGTCGGGATGGTGTGTGACGTGGATGGGAGGTTGAAGGTGATGGTGCTCCCATGACGTTGCTGCTCTCTTTGTTCTCGGTGGTGGAGCTTGCAGGACAGGGAGGCGCTCTTGAAGTAAACTTGGCGGGTGGCTGCAGTGCATCCTGGAGGCTGTGCCTATTGCAGCCACGGTGCGCCGGTGGTGGGGAGGATGGATGTTGAGTCCACTGACAGGGGCACTGATCAAGCGAGCCGCTCCGTCCTGGAATGTGTCAATCTTCTGCCGTGTTGTTGGGGCTGCCCCCATCCAAGCGAGGGGTGAGTATTCCAGCACACTCCTGACTGGAGCCCTGTGGATGGTGCCGAGGTTTCCAGCCAAAGATAAGCATGGAATCTTGTGCTTCTGGCATACAGGCTAGTGCACTGTCACACTCGGGTATAGAATAGTGCACTGACACACTCGGGCACAGAATGGTGCACTGACACACTCGGGTACAGAATAGTGCACTGACACACTCGGGTACAGAATAGTGCACTGACACACTCGGGTACAGAATAGTGCACTGACACACTCGGGCACAGAATAGTGCACTGACACACTCGGGTACAGAATAGTGCACTGACACACTCGGGTACAGAAGGCTAGTGCACTGACACACTCGGGTACAGAAGGCTAGTGCACCGACACACTTGGGCATGGAAGGCTAGTGCACTGACACACTCAGGCATAGAATAGTGCACTGACACACTCGGGCACAGAATAGTGCACTGACACACTCGGGTACAGAAGGCTAGTGCATCGACACACTCGGGTACAGAAGGCTAGTGCATCGACACACTCGGGTACAGAAGGCTAATGCACTGACACACTCGGGCACAGAAGGCTGGTGCACTGACACACTCGGGTACAGAAAGCTGGTGCACTGACACACTCGGGTACAGAAAGCTAGTGCATCGACACACTCGGGTACAGAAGGCTAGTGCACTGACACACTCGGGTACAGAAGGCTAGTGCACTGACACACTCGGGTACAGAAGGCTAGTGCACTGACACACTCGGGTACAGAAGGCTGGTGCACTGACACACTCGGGTACGGAAGGCTAGTGCACTGTCACACTCGGGTACAGAATAGTGCACTGTCACACTCGGGTACGGAAGGCTAGTGCACTGTCACACTCGGGTACGGAAGGCTAGTGCATCGACACACTCGGGTACAGAAGGCTAGTGCACTGTCACACTCGGGCACAGAATAGTGCACTGACACACTCGGGTACAGAATAGTGCACTGTCACACTCGGGTACAGAATAGTGCACTGTCACACTCGGGTACGGAAGGCTAGTGCACTGACACACTCGGGCACAGAATAGTGCACTGTCACACTCGGATACAGAATAGTGCACTGTCACATCGGGTACGGAAGGCTAGTGCACTGTCACACTCGGGTACGGAAGGCTAGTGCACTGTCACACTCGGGTACGGAAGGCTAGTGCACTGTCACACTCGGGTACGGAAGGCTAGTGCACTGTCACACTCGGATACGGAAGGCTAGTGCATCGACACACTCGGGTACAGAAGGCTAGTGCACTGACACACTCGGGTACAGAAGGCTAGTGCACCGACACACTTGGGCATGGAAGGCTAGTGCACTGACACACTCGGGCACAGAATAGTGCACTGACACACTCGGGCACAGAATAGTGCACGGACACACTCGGGCACAGAATAGTGCACTGACACACTCGGGTACAGAAGGCTAGTGCATCGACACACTCGGGTACAGAAGGCTAATGCACTGACACACTCGGGCACAGAAGGCTGGTGCACTGACACACTCGGGTACAGAAGGCTGGTGCACTGACACACTCGGGTACAGAAAGCTAGTGCATCGACACACTCGGGTACAGAAGGCTAGTGCACTGACACACTCGGGTACAGAAGGCTAGTGCATCGACACACTCGGGTACAGAAGGCTAGTGCACTGACACACTCGGGTACAGAAGGCTAGTGCACTGACACACTCGGGTACAGAAGGCTAGTGCACTGACACACTCGGGTACAGAAGGCTGGTGCACTGACACACTCGGGTATGGAAGGCTAGTGCACTGTCACACTCGGATACAGAATAGTGCACTGTCACACTCGGGTACGGAAGGCTAAGTGCACTGTCACACTCGGGTACAGAATAGTGCACTGTCACACTCGGGCACAGAAGGCTAGTGCACTGACACACTCGGGTACAGAATAGTGCACTGACACACTCGGGTACAGAAGGCTAGTGCACTGTCACACTCGGGTACAGAATAGTGCACTGTCACACTCGGGCACAGAAGGCTAGTGCACTGTCACACTCGGGTACAGAAGGCTAGTGCACTGACATACTCGGGTACAGAATAGTGCACTGACACACTCGGTTACAGAAGGCTAGTGCACTGTCACACTCAGGTACAGAAGGCTAGTGCACTGTCACACTCGGGTACAGAAGGCTAGTGCATCGACACACTCGGGTACAGAAGGCTAGTGCACTGTCACACTCAGGTACAGAAGGCTAGTGCATCGACACACTCGGGTACAGAAGGCTAGTGCACTGACACACTCGGGTACAGAAGGCTAGTGCACTGTCACACTCGGGTACAGAAGGCTAGTGCACTGTCACACTCAGGTGCAGAAGGCTAGTGCACAGTCACACTCGGGTACGGAAGGCTAGTGCACAGTCACACTCGGGTACGGAAGGCTAGTGCACTGTCACACTCGGGTACAGAAGGCTAGTGCACTGTCACACTCGGGCATGGAAGGCTAGTGCACCGTCACACTCGGGTACAGAATAGTACTCCGACACACTCGGGTACAGAAGGCTCGTGCACTGTCACACTCGGGCATGGAAGGCTAGTGCACCAACACACTCGGGTACAGAATAGTACTCCGACACACTCGGGTACAGAATAGTGCACTGACACACTCGGGTACAGAAGGCTAGTGCACTGTCACACTCGGGTACAGAAGGCTAGTGCACTGACATACTCGGGTACAGAAGGCTAGTGCACTGACATACTCGGGTACAGAATAGTGCACTGACACACTCGGTTACAGAAGGCTAGTGCACTGTCACACTCAGGTACAGAAGGCTAGTGCACTGTCACACTCGGGTACAGAAGGCTAGTGCACTGTCACACTCGGGTGCAGAAGGCTAGTGCACAGTCACACTCGGGTACGGAAGGCTAGTGCACAGTCACACTCGGGTACGGAAGGCTAGTGCACTGTCACACTCGGGTACAGAAGGCTAGTGCACTGTCACACTTGGGCATGGAAGGCTAGTGCACCGTCACACTCGGGTACAGAATAGTACTCCGACACACTCGGGTACAGAAGGCTCGTGCACTGTCACACTCGGGCATGGAAGGCTAGTGCACCAACACACTCGGGTACAGAATAGTACTCCGACACACTCGGGTACAGAATAGTACTCTGACACACTCGGGTACAGAATAGTACTCCGACACACTCGGGTACAGAATAGTACTCCGACACACTCGGGTACAGAGGACTAGTGCACCGATACACTCGGGTACAGAATAGTGCACTGACACACTCGGGTACAGAAGGCTAGTGCACTTTCACACTCGGGTACAGAAGGCTAGTGCTCTGTCAGACTCGGGTACGGAAGGCAAGTGCACCGTCACACTCGGGTACAGAATAGTGCACTGTCACACTTGGGTACAGAAGGCTGGTGCACTGACACACTCGGGTACAGAAGGCTGGTGCACTGACACACTCGGGTACAGAATAGTGCACTGACACACTCGGATACAGAATAGTGCACTGTCACACTCGGGTACAGAAGGCTGGTGCATCGACAAACTCGGGTACAGAAGGCTAGTGCACTGTCACACTCGGGCACAGAATAGTGCACTGACACACTCGGGTACAGAATAGTGCACTGTCACACTCGGGTACAGAATAGTGCACTGTCACACTCAGGTACGGAAGGCTAGTGCACTGACACACTCGGGCACAGAATAGTGCACTGTCACACTCGGATACAGAATAGTGCACTGTCACATCGGGTACGGAAGGCTAGTGCACTGTCACACTCGGGTACGGAAGGCTAGTGCACTGTCACACTCGGGTACGGAAGGCTAGTGCACTGTCACACTCGGGTACGGAAGGCTAGTGCACTGTCACACTCGGGTACGGAAGGCTAGTGCATCGACACACTCGGGTACAGAAGACTAGTGCACTGACACACTCGGGTACAGAAGGCTAGTGCACCGACACACTTGGGTGTGGAAGGCTAGTGCACTGACACACTCGGGCACAGAATAGTGCACTGACACACTCAGGCACAGAATAATGCACTGACACACTCGGGCACAGAATAGTGGACTGACACACTCGGGTACAGAATAGTGCACTGTCACACTCGGGTACAGAATAGTGCACTGTCACACTCAGGTACGGAAGGCTAGTGCACTTCACACTCGGGCACAGAATAGTGCACTGTCACACTCGGATACAGAATAGTGCACTGTCACATCGGGTACGGAAGGCTAGTGCACTGTCACACTCGGGTACGGAAGGCTAGTGCACTGTCACACTCGGGTACGGAAGGCTAGTGCACTGTCACACTCGGGTACGGAAGGCTAGTGCACTGTCACACTCGGGTACGGAAGGCTAGTGCATCGACACACTCGGGTACAGAAGACTAGTGCACTGACACACTCGGGTACAGAAGGCTAGTGCACCGACACACTTGGGTGTGGAAGGCTAGTGCACTGACACACTCGGGCACAGAATAGTGCACTGACACACTCAGGCACAGAATAGTGCACTGACACACTCGGGCACAGAATAGTGCACTGACACACTCGGGTACAGAAGGCTAGTGCATCGACACACTCGGGTACAGAAGGCTAATGCACTGACACACTCGGGTACAGAAGGCTGGTGCACTGACACACTCGGGTACAGAAAGCTAGTGCATCGACACACTCGGGTACAGAAGGCTAGTGCACTGACACACTCGGGTACAGAAGGCTAGTGCATCGACACACTCGGGTACAGAAGGCTAGTGCACTGACACACTCGGGTACAGAAGGCTAGTGCACTGACACACTCGGGTACAGAAGGCTAGTGCACTGACACACTCGGGTACAGAAGGCTGGTGCACTGTCACACTCGGGTACGGAAGGCTAGTGCACTGTCACACTCGGGTACAGAATAGTGCACTGTCACACTCGGGTACGGAAGGCTAGTGCACTGTCACACTCGGGTACAGAATAGTGCACTGTCACACTCGGGCACAGAAGGCTAGTGCACTGACACACTCGGGTACAGAATAGTGCACTGACACACTCGGGTACAGAAGGCTAGTGCACTGTCACACTCGGGTACAGAAGGCTAGTGCACTGACATACTCGGGTACAGAAGGCTAGTGCACTGACATACTCGGGTACAGAATAGTGCACTGACACACTCGGTTACAGAAGGCTAGTGCACTGTCACACTCAGGTACAGAAGGCTAGTGCACTGTCACACTCGGGTACAGAAGGCTAGTGCACTGTCACACTCGGGTACAGAAGGCTAGTGCACTGTCACACTCGGGTGCAGAAGGCTAGTGCACAGTCACACTCGGGTACGGAAGGCTAGTGCACAGTCACACTCGGGTACGGAAGGCTAGTGCACTGTCACACTCGGGTACAGAAGGCTAGTGCACTGTCACACTTGGGCATGGAAGGCTAGTGCACCGTCACACTCGGGTACAGAATAGTACTCCGACACACTCGGGTACAGAAGGCTCGTGCACTGTCACACTCGGGCATGGAAGGCTAGTGCACCAACACACTCGGGTACAGAATAGTACTCCGACACACTCGGGTACAGAATAGTACTCTGACACACTCGGGTACAGAATAGTACTCCGACACACTCGGGTACAGAATAGTACTCCAACACACTCGGGTACAGAGGACTAGTGCACCGATACACTCGGGTACAGAATAGTGCACTGACACACTCGGGTACAGAAGGCTAGTGCACTTTCACACTCGGGTACAGAAGGCTAGTGCTCTGTCAGGCTCGGGTACGGAAGGCAAGTGCACCGTCACACTCGGGTACAGAATAGTGCACTGTCACACTTGGGTACAGAAGGCTGGTGCACTGACACACTCGGGTACAGAAGGCTGGTGCACTGACACACTCGGGTACAGAATAGTGCACTGACACACTCGGATACAGAATAGTGCACTGTCACACTCGGGTACAGAAGGCTGGTGCATCGACACACTCGGGTACAGAAGGCTAGTGCACTGTCACACTCGGGCACAGAATAGTGCACTGACACACTCGGGTACAGAATAGTGCACTGTCACACTCGGATACAGAA
The DNA here is from genome assembly GCA_030390025.1 of Squalus acanthias. Lineage (NCBI taxonomy): Eukaryota > Metazoa > Chordata > Chondrichthyes > Squaliformes > Squalidae > Squalus > Squalus acanthias. The sequence goes on from CM059426.1 coordinate 202,318,272, forward strand.
TAGTGCACTGTCACATCGGGTACGGAAGGCTAGTGCACTGTCACACTCGGGTACGGAAGGCTAGTGCACTGTCACACTCGGGTACGGAAGGCTAGTGCACTGTCACACTCGGGTACGGAAGGCTAGTGCACTGTCACACTCGGGTACGGAAGGCTAGTGCATCGACACACTCGGGTACAGAAGGCTAGTGCACTGACACACTCGGGTACAGAAGGCTAGTGCACCGACACACTTGGGCATGGAAGGCTAGTGCACTGACACACTCGGGCACAGAATAGTGCACTGACACACTCGGGCACAGAATAGTGCACTGACACACTCGGGCACAGAATAGTGCACTGACACACTCGGGTACAGAAGGCTAGTGCATCGACACACTCGGGTACAGAAGGCTAATGCACTGACACACTCGGGCACAGAAGGCTGGTGCACTGACACACTCGGGTACAGAAGGCTGGTGCACTGACACACTCGGGTACAGAAAGCTAGTGCATCGACACACTCGGGTACAGAAGGCTAGTGCACTGACACACTCGGGTACAGAAGGCTAGTGCATCGACACACTCGGGTACAGAAGGCTAGTGCACTGACACACTCGGGTACAGAAGGCTAGTGCACTGACACACTCGGGTACAGAAGGCTAGTGCACTGACACACTCGGGTACAGAAGGCTGGTGCACTGACACACTCGGGTACGGAAGGCTAGTGCACTGTCACACTCGGGTACAGAATAGTGCACTGTCACACTCGGGTACGGAAGGCTAGTGAACTGTCACACTCGGGTACAGAATAGTGCACTGTCACACTCGGGCACAGAAGGCTAGTGCACTGACACACTTGGGTACAGAATAGTGCACTGACACACTCGGGTACAGAAGGCTAGTGCACTGTCACACTCGGGTACAGAATAGTGCACTGTCACACTCGGGTACAGAAGGCTAGTGCACTGACATACTCGGGTACAGAATAGTGCACTGACACACTCGGTTACAGAAGGCTAGTGCACTGTCACACTCAGGTACAGAAGGCTAGTGCACTGTCACACTCGGGTACAGAAGGCTAGTGCATCGACACACTCAGGTACAGAAGGCTAGTGCACTGTCACACTCAGGTACAGAAGGCTAGTGCATCGACACACTCGGGTACAGAAGGCTAGTGCACTGACACACTCGGGTACAGAAGGCTAGTGCACTGTCACACTCGGGTACAGAAGGCTAGTGCACTGTCACACTCGGGTACGGAAGGCTAGTGCACAGTCACACTCGGGTACGGAAGGCTAGTGCACAGTCACACTCGGGTACGGAAGGCTAGTGCACTGTCACACTCGGGCATGGAAGGCTAGTGCACCGTCACACTCGGGTACAGAATAGTACTCCGACACACTCGGGTACAGAAGGCTCGTGCACTGTCACACTCGGGCATGGAAGGCTAGTGCACCAACACACTCGGGTACAGAATAGTACTCCGACACACTCGGGTACAGAATAGTACTCTGACACACTCGGGTACAGAATAGTACTCCGACACACTCGGGTACAGAGGACTAGTGCACCGATACACTCGGGTACAGAATAGTGCACTGACACACTCGGGTACAGAAGGCTAGTGCACTTTCACACTCGGGTACAGAAGGCTAGTGCTCTGTCAGACTCGGGTACGGAAGGCAAGTGCACCGTCACACTTGGGTACAGAATAGTGCACTGTCACACTTGGGTACAGAAGGCTGGTGCACTGACACACTCGGGTACAGAAGGCTGGTGCACTGACACACTCGGGTACAGAATAGTGCACTGACACACTCGGATACAGAATAGTGCACTGTCACACTCGGGTACAGAAGGCTGGTGCACTGACACACTCGGGTACAGAAGGCTGGTGCACTGACACACTCGGGTACAGAAGGCTAGTGCACTGACACACTCGGGCACAGAAGGCTAGTGCACTGACACACTCGGGCACAGAAGGCTAATGCACTGACACACTCGGGCACAGAAGGCTAGTGCACCAACACACTCGGGTACAGAATAGTGCACTGTCACACTCGGGTACAGAATAGTGCACTGTCACACTCGGGTACAGAATAGTACATCGACACACTCGGGTACAGAAGGCTAGTGAACTGTCACACTCGGGTACAGAAAACATGGCTTGACGCTTGCCTCCAGGACTTAACACACAGTGAGTACAGAATCTCAATTGGTGTTACTGGATTGAATGCAAGTGAGGCATCTCTCTCCTCAGTAACGTTACAGAGGGGCATTGCTGGGCTCAGAGTAGGGTCAATTCTCACCTTTTTATTGTGGCAGCGTGATGTTTGTCAGAAAAGAGGCAAAAAATATATAATAAAGCAGCCAAATAACCTTTTAGCTCAGCCAGCAGTTTAAAACGTCAGTTTTCCCCAGTACGTATCTGACACAGGATACCTCATCAGATCCGTCTATTATGCTCAACCCTCCTTCCAGCTGGGAACTGACGAAAGTTCATCCAACTGCGTTTGAGAGACAGTCAATACTAGGGATGAAACTCACATTCAGCTGGTTATGAGTCAAGCGTTCAATCGTCAGCGCCCCACAGCTGTTGCTGGTCTGTTGAGCCTCGTTGCATTGCTGATATGGTCGAGGTAGAAATTGCTCTTTGCATTGTTTTTATATTTAAAAAGAAACAGAAGCAAAAAAAAAAGCGCAGCTTGAATTTGCCACTTTCAAAGACAAGTCAAAGACAATTCTGAGTGTTTGTTACCAGTCAGGAGCCCGGTGACCGACACCTCCACACTCCTCAAAGCAAAGCTTGTTCGACATTGCATAGGGAAGCTTGAGGGGGTTAAAGTTCAACTCCGTCAAAGGCACAAACCAAATATGCGGCCTAAAAGATGGCGGAATTTTGGGCGTAAGTGAGTTGCGCGCTAGAGTGCGTTACGCCCAGATCTCCGCGATTGTTAACAATCGCCTCTCGATCAATCCCTCCGCCCGAATGCATCTCCACGCATAATAACGGCCACCCCTCCTACCAACGCCCCAAGTTGCAGAGGCTCGTACACGGGTTCACTGTGATTGTGCTCTGAGGATCTCTTCAAATCACGGTCAGATTTTCGGGCGCAACTTGAAACAAAATCATTTGTCTGGTGTTTTATCGCAATTTTTTTAAGCGTTTGAAAAAAAGAAAATGCATCTTCACTGAGACACCTCTCTCTATTTTTAATGGCAGAAGTATGTTGCGTTAAAAATTGAAAAGCTTCCCTGATTGCAGCATCCTAAACTTGCTGTGCCTGATGTGCGTGAATGATGGTTGAATGAGTTGAAACTTTTCTACTTAAAGAAGAGAAATTTATGGTGTGCGGTGTCCCGGGACCCCGATTGTTTACGCTGATTTTACGCCCAGTTTACCTTCGGGCGTATTCTGATGAGATTTTCAGGAAGTTTGAGTGTAACTTGGACATCGGTAGAATGGGAATGTGGGAACTCCAGGCCCTCGTCTGATTTTTCTTTCCGTAGAGGACAATGGAAAGGAAAACTGGGAAGGTTGTAAAATGGCAGCTGATCCGCTACGGCCCGCATTGCACTCCCACCGAAGTTGAATTTCACCGCCGAAATCTTGGCCTTGATGAATTTGTTTGTTGCTGAGTGCGTAGTTCGGGCAGGTACCAGGTACATCCCTTTGGTCATCTCTCCTGCCTTCCACCCTATCACAGACCTTCCCTTTTGTTCTTTCCTCCTCGCCACCCACCCCCGCTTCTTACCCCGCCTCTGTGCTTGCTTAAAAACTGAGAAGTCGCACAACACCAGGTTATAGTCCAACAGTTTTATTTGAAATTACGAGTTTATTTGAAACTGTTGGACTATAACCTGGTGTTGTGCGACTTCTCACTTTTGTCCACCCCAGTCCAACACCGGCATCTCTGCATCATGCTTAAAAACTGTTACATCTCTAACTTTTTCCAGTTCTGACGAAGGGTCATCGACCTGAAACGTTAACTCTTGTTTCTCTCCCCACAGATGCTGCCTGACCTGCTGAGTATTTCCAGCATTTTCTGTTTTTTATTTCAGCCCCAAGTTATCGGCTCAAACTCTGGGTTAGTGGCATGCAACGCTACAGTTAGTCTCGGTGCCTCCTGGGTAGGCTGGGGACTGTCAGCCAGGGCTATGGTTCTTGATTCCCCGACGGTAGAGCACAGGTGAAAAACATCTGGCAAGGGCCAGGATTGGGCTTGCTGATGGCACCCTCAATGGATGAATAGCGTGCAGACACTCACTGTAAAGGCACACGTATGAACAATGGCCACTGAGGTTCCAGAGGGCATTTAGTGCCCATAGACCCCCACACAGCACCAGACAGTCAGTGCCTTAAGGGGAAAAGATAAAAAGGGGATGTCATAAATCGCAACTTCTACAAGAAGTAACTCAGGAAGTACTGCTGGGCGGCCAGCTGGGGCGCTGTCCAGGGAGTATAAATACTCGAGCGTGGGCCCACCTTGGGCAGAGACAATCTGGAAATAGGAAGCTAGTGACTGCTAACTAGACCTCCATGTTTTGTTACAAGTCGATTAAAGCCTTGCTTTATGTTCAACCAAGTGCGTAGTGAGTCTTTATTACGTCGGGGGATAAAGGGATATCCGAACAGGAACATTGGAACAGGAGCAGGCCATTCAGCCCCTCGAGCCTGTTCCGCCATTCAATCAGATCGCGGCTGATCTGCATCTCAACTCCAGTTACCCGCCTTTTGCTCCGTATCCCATCGCTACCCTTACCCAACAAAAATCTATCGCTCTCACTCTTGAAAATTTCAATTGACCCCCCTCCCCCAGCATCCACAGCCTTTTGTGGGAAGAGAGAGTTCCAGATTTCCACTACCCTTTGTGTGAAAAAGTGCTTCCTGATTTCACTCCTAAATGGCCTAGCCATTTGAAGGTTATGCCTCCTTGTTCTGGACTCCCTCACCAGAGGAAATAGTTTCTCTGTATCTACCCAATCGAATCCCTTTAGCATTTTAAACACCTCGATCAGATCACCCCTCAATCTCCTAACCTCAAGGGAATGCAAATCAAGTCTACGCAAGCTGCCCTCATAATTTAACCCTTCAAGGCCTGGTATCATTCTGGCAAATTGGCGTTGAGTCCACTGAGACACCTGTGTCTCTTTCATTCTTGGCTACTTGAACACCATTCATGGAGTTTGCGTGCTGTCTATTTATCCTCCCTATGCGTACCACTTTACACTTCTCTGCATTAAATTCCATCTGCCATTGTTCTGCTTTCTCAGTTACCTTGTCCAACTCATTCTGTCATTTCTAAGCTGCCTCCTCCGATTCCACTGCCCCTCCTAGCTTGGTTTCACCTGTAAATCTGACCACTTTGCATTCACTGAGATCTGATTTCAAATAACATGCCTTACTGCTTGTTCATCTCCATGCAGGTTTGCTTTGCTTTTTGGTTTTTGTTTTGTGCGTGTCTGTTTTGGAATTAAATGGCGAAAACATTTTTTTTGCCAAGCTGAGACCAAAATGTCCACCATAGGTAGATAAGTCGTCTCGGGGATGGGGGTTGAGTTGTTAGCCTCGGAATCTCTATGTAATACGAGTGATGGGAATTCCCATGGAATGCAAGCATTCGAGCCCACGATTATTTGCGCACAATCCAATGAATCATCAGTGAGGAGAAGCCGTATCGGTCAATTCCCAGAGACAATAGCTGGCCCTGACAATCCGATACTTGGGTGAGGAAAGATGGCTAGAAGAGTAAGAAAGGAGGAACGAAGGAGTCAGTGGTGGGTTGAGTCATGCCAGGTGTGTGATCTCTGAGGGTGAGCGATGCAGTCAGGAATGTGCCCTGGAAGGAAGGCTAAAAAACAAACAACTGAGAGAACGGCGTGCTTCCTCTGATAGGTTTATGAGCGAGGTAGGTAACACTACAGGTGGTTGGACAATTGCCAGAACAGATACAGAACCATAGTCTTTTTCAAAGTGACACGCTTCTGGGTGAGAATGTACACAAAAGAGAATATCACTCCTGCCACCACATGAAAGGACCAGACATTAGGCTACAGGCCAAGGAACTACTGCAAGGAGACAAGGATGTCACACACACACACAGCTTTAGGTTTGAAGTTAGGTTCATTCCCAAATGCTGACTCTTTGAGGTGGGGGGAAGGTTTCGTGTAATACTTTGTGCCACCTTTAACTTTCAGTCTGTAATTAATCTCTGCGGTACAACAGAACTACAATGAAAGCCACAAACAGATAACTATCCCTGGAGGCTAAAGCTTTCAACAAGCATGTGGTAGGAATACACTGACAAAGGACGGGCAAGTGCCTCTCATTCTGCCGCTGTAACTGGGCGCTGTTTCCTCGTCTTCGTCAGCCGCAGTCACCATTCCAATACCCCAGGCTGGGTATTTCCTCGGAGCTAGTTCCGCTCCGCCACCGTAACCTCGCTGGAAGTACACGGGGTTTCCGCGGCACTTCCAGCACTAGGAGAGCCGTTCACAGTGTCAGCCGTGGCTCAGTGGGTAGCACTCTCGCCTCTGAGTCAGAAGGTTGTGGGTTCAAGTTTCACTCCAGAGACTTGAGCACATAAAGTTAGGCTGACACTGCAGTGCTGAGGGAGTGCTGTCTTTCAGATGAGACCTTAAAACCGAGGCCCCGTCTGCCCTCTCAGGTGGATGTAAAAGATCCCATGGCACTATTTCGAAGAAGAGCAGGGGAGTTATCCCCAGTGTCCTGGCCAATATTTATCCCTCAACCAACATAACAAAAACAGATTATCTGGTCATTATCACATTGCTGTTTGTGGGAGCTTGCTGTGTGCAAATTAGCTGCTGCGTTTCCCACATTACAACAGTGACTACACTTCAAAAAGTACTTCATTGGCTGTAAAGTGCTTTGAGACGTCCAGTGGTCGTGAAAGGCGCTATATAAATGCAAGTCTTCCTTTCTTATTTCAACTGTAAGATCTCCAGGTTTGGACATAAGGTCATCGACCTCAACCATTATCTTGGAAGGGTAGGGGGCATAATTTTGACTTTGGCCGATAGTGTAAAACGGGCGATATCGGGCCAAAAGGAATAAAAATCGGGAAAGATGTACAACAGGCAGCTGATCCGATATTGCCCGTTCTACTCTATCGGCCAAAATCAACATTACCCCACTTGGGGTCCGTTGCAATGGTGTAAGTGCGTTGGAGTGGATCCCATGCTCGTCCTAGCCCTAGGCTACAGACGCTCTCCTGTATCCTGGGGATGGGGTTATTTGCAGGGCAGGGCTGGGCTTCCAGTTCCTGCAAGAGAACATCAGTGGCACCTGCCTTAAACTGACCTGGAAAGGCAGTGCGGCCAACAGCTGTGTCTGTCTGAGGCACACCGGGGCTAAAGGAAAAACGGACCTTTTTGGAGTCTTTGGGCTGGATTTTGATACTGGGGCGGGTTGGGGTCATGTTATCCACCCGACTGCAATTGGATGTGGGAGATTGATGCAATTTTCACCTAATTGGGCAATTGAGTTCCAGCATGTGGGAACCCATGACCCAATTAGTGTTTTCAGTCTGAAACTCGCCTCTGATGATGTCATCATTGCTGCTGCATTGAAGGTCTGCAAAGACTGCCTGGCCTTTGCTGTGAGAGGACCTGGAGGCAAAATGAGCAGCAGCCCTTAGGTCTGCTCCCAGATATTTTTCCTACTACTACTACTTCGTTGTAATAGTGGACCTGCAGCTGATAGTCAGCTTTCGAAATGTGCTCCCGCCAGGTTTCACATTCGTGGTTCAGAACAGGCGTGCTTCACGTAGAACAAGGGTTAAAATCACAAAGGCCTTTCAAAATGGCATTATAGAGCCAATTTAGTGCTTGTTAAGGGCCTTAACAGCCTATCCCGCCTCTTAAAGGCGGGACGCAGTCGAGACCAGCAGACACGATTTAATGAAAATTGCGTGAAGGCGGGATGGATGCGGACTTGTGCCCACCCGCCAGTTTTCGCAATTTTAACCACCCACACGCCTCCAAACCCGCCTCCACGGGTCAATGAAAATCCAGCCCTTTGACTCCAAAAGGAGCCATTCTGCCCCCCGACAAGGGAAGTTGATCCCTGCCAGTACGCTCAAAGGCCTCAAAGGGACGTAGACCAGCTCTCAGCTGGCGTGAGTGCTTCTGAGGCCTTTTAAGGGCATAAAGGGCGGAATTCCCGGAGTGGCCCAGGACCTCCCCCTGACGTGTTCCCATGGCGTTTGGGGGCATGGCTGGAACATCTGTCTCCGCCTCTGCCTCAGCACAGGTCGGGCAAGTGTGGCCATAACTGGGCACTGTTTCCTCGTCTTTGTCAAACGCAGTCACCATTCTAATACCACAGCCCGGGAATTTCCTCGGGGCTAGTCCCGCTCCGCCACCGTAACCTCACTGGAGGTAAACGGAGTTTCCGCGGCACTTCCAGCACTAGGAGAGCCATCAACCAGCACCTGCTGCTGAAACCCTCATCCATGCTTTTGTTACCCCCCCAGATTCGACCACTCCAGTGTCTCTGTTCTGGCAGGCCTCCAATCTTCACCCTCCATAAGCGTGATCCCATCCAAAACTCTGCTGTTCGCATCCAATCCCGCACCAAGTCTCGCTCACTCATCACCCTGTTGTTCGCTGACCGACATTGGCTCCTGGTCCACCAATGCCTCAAGTTAAAAATTCTCATTCTCATGTTTAAACCCCCCCCCGTGGCCTCAACCCTTCCTACCTCTGTAACCGACTCCAGCCCTACAACCCTCCAAGAACTCTGTGTTCCACCAACTCTGGACTCTTACACATCCTACATTTTCTTCGCTCCACCATTGGCGGCCGTGTCTTCAGCTGCCTGGGCCCTAAGCTCTGGAATTCCCTCCCTAAACCTCTCCGCCTCTCTCTCCTCCTTAAAACCTACATATTTGACCAAGCTTTTAGTCATCAGTCCTAATATCTCCTTTTTTTTGGCTCAATTTCAATTTTTGTCCGATTACGCTCCTGTGAAGCTTAGTGCTTGGGGCTTGTTCCTACGTTATAAGGGGCTATATAAATCCAAGTTGCTGTTGCGGTTGATGAATGAGGAGTGGAATCCCAGCAAAAAGGAACCTACATTTATATAGCTCCTTTCACAGCCTCAGCATTACTTTTCAAGCATAGTCACTTGTGGCACAGCAAGATCACACACCCAGCAATGAGATAAATGATCAGTTAAATGGTGGTATTGACTGAGGGATAAGTGTTGGCTGGGACACCAGGAGAACTCTTTGTTTCTTCCCGGTGAGGGTGGGAGAGGAAAATAAATCAGGGCAGGAATGCGGTGATGTGCCTTGTACTCAATTTTTCCCCATGCTTGCACCCCTATCCCGCCCTGTTTGGAAAATCCAGGCCATATCTCCCACCATTCCCTCATCATCGCTGAGGCACATCCCGGAATTCCCGACCTAATGCCACTGTGGTAGCCCCATCACCACAAGGACTGCCGCTGTTCAGGGAGAAAGCCCAACACCACCTTTTCAGGGCAACTAGGGATGGGCAATAAATGCCGGCCTTGCCAGCGACACTCACATGCTGAGAACAAGTGACAAAAAAGATCTCTTACACTCATACTGAAACTTGTGTTCAACGAAGAATCTGAACACATCATTGCAAAACTCCCCCACTTTTCCTGTTAACAATGGATGAATCATTTGGACTTTTTAGAAAAATACAATGTAAGGTTTGTAGGTTCCACTGAGGTGTTGACTAAAATCCCTCCCTATTCCTGTATGTCTCTGCACTACCGTCTCTCACCTCAGCCTCTGTCAAGATCCTGCGGCATTTTCTAAAGCATTTGTTAAAGGGAAAGGCTAGTTGGACCATGAAATGCTTATGGTTCTTGAGTGTAACTCAAGTGTTTCTGTCTTTGTTGCTCGATTATTCCAGATAGCTTGTGTAATGAAACCCTTTAACGTGGATTCTCTAAAAAAGGGAGAGAGTTTGTTTAAAAAAATAAAAAAAAATTCTTGAAAAATCTTCGCCGCCATTATTAAAATCAGGCCGAATTTTGGGTGAGCCTCAAGCCTCCCGCTTTCCGTGCATCCCTACCGTTCTTCGCCCGAACACAGGTGGAGACCAGTTTCTTGGCCGCTACAGGAAACGACTGTTTTCATCCTCCCTGGTTTGCTCCTTTTCCGTTTGAGCTTCTTCCGTCGATGGGCCTCTCCCCTCCTCTCTCCTCACCCCAAGGCTGCCTTAAGACCAGCCCACAGGCTGGCACCATCTTGTCGTGAGGTGAAACAGTCTGAAGATCACGTGGGGGTGGACTGCCTTCGAGGATTCTCCCAGTCCACTGTGGAGTTCCGCCAAAGTTACAGCGGCCGAGGTGATTCACCCCCAATGTCATTTCTTCACCCATTTAGTTGCCTGGTCCTTGCTCTGTAATTGTGACAATTGTAGCCTCATCTGTTGTGGCAGGAAACCTCCTGTCAGTCCATACCCGTAGAGTTTTGGTTCCTATCTTGACTTCCATTTCTTTATACCATGGCTGCAATGGACCCTGCATTCATATAAGCTTGTTAGGTTATGCCAGTGGCTCAGTAGGTAAGCCCTGAAAGACTGTGCAACTCCGACAGTACAGCACTCCCTCAGTTTAGATTCTGTGCTCAAGTCTCTGGAGTGGGTCTTGAACCCACAACCTTCTGACTCTGAGACGAGCCAGAGCTGACACATGTTCTGCACAAAATGACTGCTTCAGCCTACCAATTGCAAGCAGTTTCTAATCATTAAACAGAGCAAGACGAGCTTTCTCCCTTTACAACATTAAGGATTGGGAGGAGGGAATCAGCAGAATATGTTTCCCCTTTAAAATCCAATTTGGTGAGTACTCATAAGTAATTGTATTGTAGATCAGAAGTACCAGAAGTAGAAATAAACTCCAGTGCAATAGAAAATGTGCAGGTTCAGGTATAGTCAAACCCTGCCATAAATGTAAGATCACCTTGCTGAGAAATTTTAAGCATGAAGTAAAATTATGCTCCGACGATGATTTCTATGAATCGCGCATAAAAATGGACAATTTATAAATCTTCGTTCCACTTAATAATTCATTGAGCAACACAACCTGCGCAAAACCCCTCAGGAAGGACTGAACAAATAGTGACATTCTACACCAAAGTAACTCGATTTTTAAAATGAGCCCAGCTTGACTGTGTTTAGTGCCTGGGACATCCAAACCAGCGAAATGGGACAGGTTTGTGCTTGGATCAGGGAGCAGTATTCAAAGATTTAAGAGTTCTATTCAACAGGAGTAATGCGGTGGGATTTGCTCTGTGAGGATTCAAATCAGAACTAATCTTGTGCAATTAACAGCCTGCATCTATCTGGACTCAACCGGAAATGTCGATTCTTGGCATCTGAATTTAAATAAAATGCACGTGTGTGTTTTCACATGTATGTGGGCATGCGTGTGTGTGTGTGTTTGTGTGTATGTGTGAATTTGCGTACGCGTATGTCTGTGTATGTGTGTATGCGTGTGCGTATATGTGTGTGTGTATGTGGAGATTGGGAGCAGTGACATAGGCAGGATTTTGTTCAGGGGTGTTTGGATATGAGTTTGCCCAAACAAAAACGACTTCAAACAGTCTATTATCCCAAATAAGAAATTTCACAATAAAGTTCAAACAGAAACATTATTACTGTACTTCCGTTCATCTAACAACTCAAATAAAGCAAAATGAAAAGCGAAAAGGAGTCTTACTGTACAAATACTCAAGTCCGTGCACCAATTATGTGTCACTGATCTATCAATAACTCCCCGACTCTTCACTCCAACATTTAGAAGCGCAAAAAAACAAAACTAATCGGTTTTCACCGGTCGAATTGCAGCACTGAGTAGCTCTGGAAGAACATTGTTTCTGTGTTTCTATCAAGTGGTCTAAGGCACGTTCTTTTGAAGGAAGGAGTGGTCCGATAAAAAAAATCATAGAGATTTCGGTGGTGTTTAAGCACCCTGAACACCGCCCTCCCCCTCCCCCCCCCCATTCCCCCTGCCTACATAGCAAGTGTCCCAAGGCGCATCCCAGGGGTGCAATCAAGAAAAATTAACAATGAGCCAATGAAGGAGATACTAGGATGGGTGACCAAAAGCTTGGTTGAAGAGGTGGGTTTTAGGGAGGGTCTTAACGGTGGAGAGGGAGGTGGAGAGGTTTTCGGAGGGAATTCCAGAGTGTGGGGGCTAGGCAGCTGTATATTTGACAACATTATACATTCTGCATTGTGTTTCTTTTCAATATGGACTTTGTTCAGATTGTGAAGGAACTTACATTACTGACCTATAACACCATCAGTTAATTTTTTTTCATTTGGTCTCTGAATGTGAGCATCGTTGGCAAGGCCGGCATTTATTGCCCATCCCTAGTTGCCCTGAGAAAGTGATGGTGGGCCACCTTCTTGAACTGCTGCAGTCCTGGTAGTGATGGTGCTCCCATGATGGGCTTAGGTAGGGAGTTCCAGATATTGACCCAGCTACGATGGAGGAACGGCGATAGCTGGAGCACTGTAATCCAGAGACAATCCTCCCCTAGCAGCCAAAATGCAGCACAGTGTGTTTCTCAAGCCACAGTGTAGGTCAGGAATAAAAACAGAAAATGCTGGAGAAACTCAGCAGGTCAGGCAGCATCTGTGAAGAGAGAAACAGACCTGAAACGTTAACTCTGTTTCTCTCTTCACAGATGCTGCCTGACCTGCTGAGTATCTCCAGCATTTTCTGTTTTTATTTCAGATTTCCAGCATCTGCAGTATTTTCTTTTTGTATCAGTGTAGGTCAGGTATGCTTTTGTTCTTACGGTCAAATAACAACGTACCCCTGGTTTGCATACAGGATGATGAAGGCAGCAGCCCAATGGGGGTTGGGTAGGCCAGGATTCAGTGTGGGACTCAGTTCTGTTAGTCTCCGCCCCATTTTTCACATGGTCAAATTCTGCTGGAGGTGTTTTATAAATCTCTCGCGGGCGTCGCTGGCAAAGCCAACATTTATTGCCCACCCCTAGTTGCCCAGTTTGACACAACCTAATGGCATGCTAGGCCACTTCAGAGGGCAGTGAAGAGTCAACTACATTAGTGCGGGACTGGAGTTACATATAGGCCCAGACCAGGTAAGGACGGCAGGTTTCCTCCTCTAAAGGATGTGAGTGAACCAGTTGGGATTTTATGACAATCCGACAGCTTCGTGGTCACTTTTTACTGGTACCAGCTTGTTATTTCCAGGTTTCTTTTCAACTGAGTTGCTGAGATTTCAACTCACGTTCCCAGGATTATTAGTACAGTAACAGAACCACAACCCTGTTGTGTCTGTCCTCCACCCCCTACACCTCACAACCCCCACCCACCCCCATGTGTCAGCCGTGACTCAGTTGTAGCTCTCCTGCCTCCGAGTCAGATAGGTCGTGGGTTCAAACCCCACTCCAGAGGCTTGAGCGCGTAATCCAGGCTGACACTCCGGTGCAGTGCTGAGCGAGTGCTGCACTGTCGGAGGTGCCGTCTTGCGGATGAGACATTAAACTGAGGCCCCGTCTGCTCTCTCAGGTGGATGTAAAAGATCCCATGGCACTATTTTGAAGAAGAGCAGGGGAGTTCTCCCCGGTGACCTGGGCCAATATTTATCCCTCAACCAACATCACTGAAACAGATTATCAGGTCATTATCACATTGCTGTTTGTGGGAGCTTGCTGTGCACAAATTGGCTGCTGAATTTCCTACAACAGTGGTTACACTTGAAAACGTACCTCCTGGGCTGTAAAACGTCCAGAGATCGTGATAGGCACTACATAAATGCAAGTTCTTTCTTTCCTGAGGGTGTTCAGTATATTCAGAAGTCTAACTGCTGGAATAAGAAACATGAGAAATTGATATAATCACCACAGTAAAACGAGAACAGAAATGTGAGTAATGTAATTTAACAAAAAAAAAACAGACTTCTTTCATTACTGGCAGTTAAATTTCCTATTGATTTTAATTTGACCGGGTTTGATGACTAATAATCAGATTAGGATGTTAAGGGTAGTACTTATCTTTAGTTCAGAACCGAGGTCACGAAAGGCGCTGTATAAATGCAAGTTCATTCTTGCTTTCGATGTGGACGAGGGGAGGTTGGCGGGATGACATAATTGGTCAGAAATCCCGCCACTTCCGACTCCAGCGTCCCCCCCCCCCTGCCACCCAACGCTTGCACGATGTAGACATGCCAAGACCTGGCGGTAGGGCAGCACGGTGGCATAGTGGTTAGCACTGTTGCCTCACAGCGCCAGGGACCCGGGTTCGAATCTGGCCTCGGGTGACTGTCTGTGTGGAGTTTGCACATTCTCCCCGTGTCTGCGTGGGTTTCCTCCGGGTGCTCCGGTTTCCTCCCACAGTCGAAAGATGTGCGGGTTAGGTTGATTTAGCTATGATAAATTGACCCTTAGTGCTAGGGGGATTAAATACGTGGGGTTACGGGGATAGGGTGGGATATGTGTCGGTGCAGGGCTCGATGGGCCGAAATGGCCTCTATCTGCACTGTGGGGATTCTGTGATTCTGATTCTGTGAAGTAGGGCCTGCCATTTTATCAAGCGTGGCTTTCAATTTGTAAACAGGCCCACGTTTCGAGTGCAGAACGCCCGGCCCCGTAATACCACAGTGGCGAGCTGTGAGCGGGCTGGGAACCCTGCTCTGTGCAAATGACTCCGACCCCGGGATTTGGGAAGGGAGTCAGCATCGAAGCAGATCGGTGAAAGGAAGCTCGGGTCCTGTCACACCCCTCCACAGGGAAATTCGAGCCCAATGCTTTTACTTGACTTTATCGACACAGAGGGAACTTTTATAAGACACAATTTATTCAAGCATTGCACTGGGGTGTCAACAACAACAACAGCAACTTGAGTTTATATAACGCTTTTAACGTAGTAAAACATCCCAACGCCCTTCACAGGAGTGTTATCAGACAAAATAATTGACACTGAGCCAATGGAGGAGACATTAGGACAGGGTGACCATAAGCTTGGTCAGTGAGGTAGGAGGAGAGAGAGAGAGCCGGAGAGGTTTAGGGAGGGAATTCCAGAGCTGAGGGCCTAGACAGCTGAAGACGCGGCCACCAATGGTGGGACAAAGCAAGTCGGGAATGCACAAGGGACCAGAATTGGAGGAGCGCAGAGTTCTCGGAGGGTTGCGGGGCTAGAGGAGGTTACAGACGTAGGGAGGTGCGAGGCCATGGAGGGATGGGAGCACAAGGATGAGAATTTTAGTGCCGGAATACACTTTGCAGATGGCAGATTCTGTTTTTATTTTGCTGTAATTATCTCCCTTTTCATGTCTAAATCAAAGAGCGTCAAGTGATTTCTTTAAAAATTCCTTTTCTTCTCCCTATTCGTGTCTGTACAGTTTGTAATTGTTGATTTGACATAAAACGCACTTGCCTGCAGGGATTCAGAATGTGGGCTCTACAGTAGGCTGAGGTGGGACAGGCGTGGCGGTAACAGAAAGAATCTCTTAATGGCGTTTAATTAGATAGTTACCGTACGCTGGGAGACTTATAGGCATGAGACAGAAGTGAGCTCGAAACGAAGAATGGATTAAATAATTGAGAGTGTGTGGGGATCAACTTGTCAGCCAGAGACACACACCACTGAAAGGAATCCCAGTCACAGGCCACGAGGCAAGCACAATAACCCATTGAACTGCAAATCCTCAGCCACTTCTACGACTGAATGGTTTATATTAACTTTACTGACAGGGGACGTTCTCCCTCTTGTCATAATGCAGTGGGGGGGTGCCACATAACCTTTAATTGGGGGAACAATTCGGTTGCTTTGCGCCTCCCGTTAGCGCCCCGAGGCGCAGAGCAACTAGCGCCCCGGGCGCGGCGCCGCTGACGCTTCCCCGCGAAATTCAGCGGGAGGTTAGCGGCGGCGGTAGCCGGTAGCGCCCCGCGGCGCTGCGCCTCCGGCGATTGCGTCATTGCTGTGCGCAGCGCCCCGCTCTGGGGGCAGGCCGCAAACTTGGCTGGCGCCCCCTGACCTACTGCCGGACGCTATGTCCGACAGGGTCAGGGGGGCGTTCTTGCGGCCGGTGCCGGTCGGCCATTTTTTGGGGGGGCTGGCTGCCAGCACCTGCCCCCTCTGGCCTCATGCTGCTGGGGTGCCGGCCGCGATCGGTCCTTTCCTGCACTATCCCCATATCCCTTGATTCCCTTGATTAAAAGGTCTTTGGTGTCAAAAACAGAAAGGCAGACTATTATCTGAATGGTAATAGATTGGGAGAAGGGCAAGCGCAACGAGACCTGGGTGTCCTTGTGCACCAGTCGTTGAAGGTAAGCATGCAGGTGCAGCAGGCGGTGAAGAAGGCAAATGGTATTTTGGCCTTCATAGCGAAAGGGTTTGAGTATAGGAACAGGGATGTCCTGCTGCAGTTGTACAGGGCCTTGGTGAAACCACACCTTGAGTACTGTGTGCAGTTTTGGTCGCCTTATCTGAGGAAGGATGTTCTTGCCATGGAAGGAGTTCAGCGAAGATTCACAAGGCTGCTACCTGGGATGGCAGGAATGACATATGAGGAGAGATTGGGTCGATTGGGCTTATACTCGCTGGAGTATAGAAGAATGAGAGGGGATCTCATCGAAACATATAAAATTCTGACAGGTCTGGACAAACTAGATGCAGGAAGAATGTTCTCGATGGTCGGAGAGTCCAGAACCAGGGGTCATAATCTAAGGATAAGGGGTAAGCCATTTAGGACAGCAATGAGGAGGAATTTCTTCACCCAGAGAGTGGTGAACCTGTGGAATTCTCTACCACAGAAGGTAGTTGAGGCCAAGTCATTAAATATATTCAAGAATGAGTTAGATATATTTCTTAAAGCTAAAGGTATCAAGGGATATGGGGAGAAGGCAGGTACAGGGTACTGAGTTTGGATGATCAGCCATGATCTCATCGAATGGCGGAGCAGGCTTGAGGGGCCGATTGGCCTACTCCTGCTCCTGTCTTCTATGTTTCTATGTTTCTATGTCTTGGGCACTGAAGATCGGCGGGGCTGTAAATTGTGCCCGCGGACCCTGCTCCAGAGCCCAACCCCACCTCTCCACCCACCAGAGTTAGCAGGACGCCTAATTTGTAGGGGGCTAGAAGGTCCACACGGGACAACAGGGACATCCAGGCTATCTGATTGTCCCATGCAGCCATAAGGTGGCTGGTTCTCTTTGGTGGGAGGAATGGTGTTACCCAGGCCCCCTCCCCACCAAACAAAGCCCCATCGGACATTCCCTCGGCCACATGCACAAGGAAGGAGCGGGGCAAAGACTATTTTCTTTTTCTTAAAATGACCAATTCTCCAGGGGTCCATGCCACTTCCCCTGCCTGGTCCCACCTCCGATGGAGCCCAACCTCCCACCCCCATCTAGATGTCGGTATACCTCACCTCACTCAGTGCACTCACCCCAGTAATATGCTGGGTCCCGATTTAGCCGGGATGCGTGAACTCCGGCGTATGGATTTCCTCTCACCCATCCCGCTATCCCATTTCCGCACCCCCCCTACCCCCACCTCCCCGGGGATGACCTCTGATAGAATTTGCCTTGTAACCCGCTTACAAGGCTGCTGGCAAAATCCTGGACTCAGGGCAACCAGGTCCTTGCCTTTTCCAACAGAAAACGCTGGAAAAACTCAGCAGGCCAGGCAGCATCCCTGGAGAGAGAAACAGAGTTAACGCTTCAGGTCGAAGACCTTCGTCAGAACTGGAAAAAAGCAGGAAATGAAATCCCGTCGAAGAGAAGAGCAGAACTTCTTCAAGGTAGGCATTCCTAGAAGAGAGGTGGCTGAAGAAGTTCTGCTCTTCTCTTCGACGGGATTTCATTTCCTGCTTTTTTCCAGTTCTGACGAAAGGTCTTCGACCTGAAGCGTTAACTCTGTTTCTCTCTCCACGGATGCTGCCTGGCCTGCTGAGTTTTTCCAGCGTTTTCTGTTGTCATTTCGGATTTCCAGCATCCGCAGTATTTTGCTATCATCTTGCTTTTTCCAGTTGGTTCCTCCAGATCCCCTTGGAGTTACTGCAAGAGTCCAGGAACGCCCACCCAAGGAAATTTAGGGGGCCTTCCTGTACAAACTTGTCACGCCATAACTACATTCTCCTACCAGTGGCATCACCACAGTGCCTCCACTGGAGGGAGGGTGTAATTGCAGTGTGATAAGTTTACATAGGGAGGTTCCATTATAAATGTGGACATAGGTTATAATGGAAAAAGTTGACAGGAAGTGTGCACAGGTGTAAGATCTTTAGGCTTAGAAATTTGGGAGCTCCCATTTTTTGGTGCCTCCCGCCCCCCCACTCTGGGTGATGGCGCTGGCTGCCTTGGGGCAAACCAATGTTGCAGTAGAGACCTGAAGCAGGCGTTAGGTCCCTTATTTGCAAATGCAAAGGGCCTAACACCTGCTTCAGGCGTGGGTACAGGACACCACTTGCTTGTCCTTATCCAATATGGCGAACGGTGCAATTCTAGTCGGATGTGTGCGCGCGCTTCCTCCCTGCCGTGCCACGGTGTCAGCTGTGGCGCAGTTGGTAGCAATTTCGCTTCTGAATCAACAGGGTGTGGGTTCGAGTCCCACTTCAGAGACTTGAACACAAAAATCTAGGCTGACACTCCCAGTGCAGTACTGAGGGAGTGCTGCACTGTCGGAGATGCCATCTTTCGGATGAGACGTTAAACTGAGGCCCCGTCTGCCCTCTCGGGTGGACATAAAAGATCCCCACGCACTCTTTCGAAGAAGAGCAGGGGAGTTCTCCCCGGTGTCCTAGCCCATATTTATCCCTCAATCAACACCACTAAAAAAACAGATTGGCCCAGAAATTGATCTCGCTCTGTTCCCGCGGGGGTAAGGAGCAGGCGCGATCTCTCACTCCGCGTTGGCTTTTTCAGATCCAGCTCGCACGAACTTGATGTTCTAGACATCAGCTGGGCAGTGCTTGCGTATCCCACCGGCGTAGTGAATTCGTGCGAGCTGTGGGATCACGTGACTCAGTTAGAGCCAATGGCAGCACACCATCTTCCATTCATAAGTTTCACATACGTGCTGTGAAAGCTATGAATCTTACACACACCCAAAATAACAGCTAAACCTCAATTAAATTTTTTTAAAAAAGCCATCACATTAATAAAATAAGTATAGTTAAATAAATTAACCATTTTAAATAAAAAATTAAACTTTTGAAAAAATTTAAAATCTTTTAAAAAGTTATAAAAATAAACTTACCTGTCTTTAAAGTCTCTAAAAAAGATATACCTGTTAAAAAAAATTCAAAATAATACTTAATTCACGACTTACCTTGTTAAAAGTGGGTCTTACTCCTCCTTTTTTCATTTCTAAAATCTTCCGTCCTTACCTGCGCGTCCAAAGCACTAAGTGCACAGCGTGCGCGCAGCCTGTAGCGCGCACGCGGTGCACCGAGGAACCGCCCCCTTTTCCAAAGACCAAGTGCCGGTTTTCAGCGCATGCGCAGTGCAGTGCGTACTCTCGCGTAGCGGCATCAATTTTTGGCCCATTATCTGGTCATTATCACATTGCTGTTTGTGGGTGGAGAGGGAGGTGGTAGAGTTTAGGTAGAGAATTTCCAGAGTGTATAGGGCCTAGACAGCAGAAGACACTGCCGTGAAGGGAGGGAGCGAGGGATGCACAAGGTATCAGTATCTGAGGATTAGAGAGTTGGAGGAGATGGTTGTAATGCTGGAGGAGTTTACCGAGAAAGGGAGGGATGTGGCCACGAGGGGACTTCACTAAATAACTAGCACTCGAACGTTATTGTAACGCTTCTAGCTGACACGCGAGTATGAACACACAGTGACGTCCGACATCTACAAATGGTGGAGAGTTCCTTTGGAAGGCTGTTTCACAAAATGATCCTGTGCTTATAAAAAAAGTAGGGCCCAATATCATATGGTAATAATTAGCAATTATAACCGTGGGAGAAAATACAGGCAAACGTATCAGGAAACTATATGTTTCATATTTATTACCCTCTTTAACTTTGTTCCTGTAACTGAATGCGGGCTAATCCATTTCTGCTAGCTTAAAGTTAGAATCAGCGCACAAAGGGTTAATTCATCCGCAGAGCAATTAATCTGAACACCCAGTTATAATTTATGTTGAGGAAAAAATACCCTTTTATTTCAATTCAACAAATAATTTCAAAGCAACGCTGATCCTTTGGAGGGAGATTCCACATCACACAGCTGCATATTCTGCCCTGCAGTGAAAGTCTTGTGTCCCTACCTGCTCCACTGAACTCAAGCATATTACAGGGACCTTCCCCACCCGCGCAAACCCCCCCCTCCCACCCACCCCACCCCGAGTAAACGATTGACTTGTGAATGGAAAATCGAAAAAAGTGCTTGTTCATTTTAGAAAGAAAGAAAGACTTGCATTTATATAGTGCCTTTCACGACCTCAGGACGTCCCAAAGCACTTTTCAGCCAATGAAGTACCTTTTCCACGTGTCGTCACTGTGTAGGAAATGCGAGAGCCAATTTGCGCACAGCAAGGTCCCACAAACAGCAATGAGATAATGACCAGATCATCTGTTTCAGTGATGTTGGTTGAGGGGTGAATATTGGCCAGGATACCGGGGCGAACTCCCCTGCTCTTCTTCGAATAGCGCCAAGGGAATTTTTACATCCACCTGAGAGGGCAGACAGCGCCTCGGTTTAACGTCTCATCTGAAAGATGGCACCTCCAATAGTGCAGCAATGTCTCAGTACTGCCCTGAAGTGTCAAGCACTAAACTCTCTGAAGTGGGATTTGAACCCAGCATCTTCTGGCTCAGAGCCCCGAGTGCTATCTCTGAGCCAATGCTGACACCAGTGAGGTTATTGAACCTTGTATAAAACATAGATCTTTGTGCCATGTTTAGTTTTGACATCACGCACCAGTGATTCACCAGCAGTTGGAGAATTGGATAGTTGTCCTCCATTGTCCTAACCACACCCTGTCTGAGGTAGTGTTGTGAAGTGCAGGGGCAGTGGCTTCACCCCTCATAGATCACAAATACAATGGCTGGTCTGCAAACTAAGCGTTAGATGTGTAGTTACAGAAGGAGTCCAGCAGTGGCAGGATTTATGAGAGAGATTGTTGAACAGCTACACTGTAGAATCATAGAATCATGGAATGATACAGCACAGAAGGAGGCCATTCGGCCCATCGTGCCTGTGCCGGCTCTTTGACAGAGCTCTCCAATTAGTCCCACTCCCCCCTGCTCTTTCCCCACAGCCCTGCAAATGATCCCCCTTCACGTATTTACCCATTTCCCTTTTGAAAGTTATTATTGAATCTGCTTCCATCACCCTTTCAGGCAGCGCATTTCAGATCATCACAACTCGCCGTGTAATTTTTTTTCCCCTCGTGTCGCCGCTGTTTCTTTTGCCAGTTACCTTAAATCTGTGTCCTCTGGGTACCGACCCTGTTGCCACTGGAAACAGCTTCTCCTTATTTACTCTTCATGGTTTTGAGCACCTCTCTCAAATCTCCCCTTAACCTTCTCCCCAAACCAGATTCAACACTGCTTCCTTCCTTGTTAGTCATGATGTGGAGATGCAGCGCTCCGAAAGCTTGTGATTTCAAATAAAACTGTTGGACTATAACCTGGTGTTGTGCGACTTCTCACATTTGTCCTTCCTTGTTGGACTGGAGATATTGGCCCAAAAATTAGTGCCGCTACGCGAGAGTACGCACTGTGTACTCTCGCGTATTCTGTCTCCAATTGCCGGTTTTCTGCATGTACTGCGCATGCGCTGAAAACCGGCACTTGGTGAATTCAAAAGGGGGCGGTTCCTAGGTGAACCGCGTGCGCGCTACAGGCTGCGCGCACGCAGTGCACTTAGTGCTTTGGATGTGCAGGTAAGCATGGAAGATTTTAGACATAAAGAAAGGAGGTGTAAGACCCTCTTTTAACAAGGTAAGTACTTAATTAAGTATTATTTCGAATTTTTTTTAACAGGTATATCTTTTTTAGAGACTTTAAAGACAGGTAAGTTTATTTTTATAACTTTTTAAAAGATTTAAAATTTTTTCAAAAATTTAATTTTTTGTTCAAAATGGTTAATTTATTTAACTATACTTATTTTATTAATGTGATGGGCTTTTTTTAAAATTTAATTGAGGTTTAGCTGTTCTTTTGGGGGGGTATAGTATTCATAGCTTTCAAAGCCGTGCTGTGAAAGCTATGAATGAAAGATGGTGTGCTGCCATTGGCTCTAACTGAGTCACGTGATCCCACAGCTCACACGAATTAACTACGCCTGTGGGATACGAAAGCCCTGCACAGCTGCTGTCCAGAACATCAAGTTCGTGCGAGCTCGGACTGAAAAAGCCAGCGCGCAGTGAGAGATCGCGGGGAGGCCTTACCCTCGCACGAAGGCTCACTCACTAATTTTTGGGCCATATTGATCGAGAAAGTTCTCCTGTGCACATATCAGAAATTCTTCTCCTTCTCTACCCTTCGCACTATGTTTTTCCCCAGTCTGTATTAGGGTAATTAAAGAGTAAATAAAGTCTCCTAATAATACTACTCTATTTCTGTTACACGCCTTTAAACACGGCGTTGAGTAAATAATTACATGGCATTGAATAAATAATTATTAGATTACAGGCACCGATAAAAAGAAAGGATCAGATTGGTTATAAAAACCCACAACAAACGTATGGTTTTGCTTTCCCCTTTGAGGCCTCCACCGATGCTCATTCACAGAGTTGGCAGAGTCATAGACAACAACAAAAGAAAGATAAACAGGGGCATTTGATTAAAGGGGCACCGTCCTTACCAAGAAGTATATTCGAAAATGATGGCCCAAATTATGTTGCAACCCAATTATGCATATGTAAACGTCACTGCGAGGAGCAATGACATAGCAGTTTCACGTCCTCCCACTTCACTGTCCAAGACACGATCTCTTTAAGAGCAAAAATGATCAACTCCCTAATCCAATAGCAGCAGGAAACTCCGGGTGTGAGTTTAGCATTTTTTTCATTCATTCTCAGACTGGCATTTATTGCCCATCCCTAGTTGCCCTGGAGAAGGTGGTGGTGGTGGTGGTGGTGGTGGGCCGCCTTCTTCTTGAACCGCTGCAGTCCGTGTGGTGATGGTGCTCCCACAGTGCTGTTGGGGAGGGAGTTCCAGGATTTTGACCCAGCGACGATGAAGGAACGGCCGATATATGCCCAAGTCAGGATGGTGTGCGACTTGGAGGGGGACTTGGAGGTGATGGTGTTCCCATGTACCTGCCTTCTAGGTGGTGGTGGTGGTGGAGGTCATGGGCTTGGGAGGTGCTGCCAAAGAAGCCTTGGCAACTTGCTGTAGTCCATCCTGTAAATAGTACACACTGCAGCCACCGTACACCAGTGGTGGATGCTTAACTCAGTGGATGTAGTGCCGATCAAGGAAATTGCTGTGTCCTTGATCATCAGAAGTTACCTCTTTGTCTTACATCAAAGTGGTTTCTGATTGGCATAGCTCCAAGTTCATTACATGTCATATTAGCATATCTTAATCGTCAGTATTCAGATTTCATTCACACCTTGGGTTACCAGAAGCCTGAATTTGAATGTTGAAATGCACAGCTCAAAATGGTGTTAATTGTTTCTTTAACGAAGATGAATCTTCCCTTTAAGAAGCTGCTTAGGATCAGAGATGGCTCCTTGATTCCACGATGCTTTGTAAGCTGCCTTCATAATGTGGGGTAGTACCAGCAGCCGGATTTCTTGGCTCTCGAACATACTTGCTATTACTATTATGCAGACTTATTTGGGCAATTTCTTCTCCTGGCGCTGAAATTTTAAACTTTAAATTACTTGCGTGCTCCTGTAATGTGTGGGATAAATGGGCCTTCATGGGACTAAGTGACACACATCGGGAAAGTCATAAGTTTGATCCCCGGTCTGTGCTACGGTCTGACCTCAGCTAGCTTCAGTATTCCTGGGTTAGGTACGGTAACCCCGTGGTTATAGTACTGGACTAACAACCCAGAGTTTTTGTGGGTTTAAATCCAACCATGACATTTTGAAAATTTAACTCAATAAATTTGGTCCCAGGAAAGTGACTCTTGGATTGTCATAAAACACAACTGGTTCAGTAATGTCATTCAGGGAAGGGATCTTGTTACCCCTACCCGGTCTGGCTAAACATGACCTCAGTTCCACACTACATAGTTGATTCGTGATGACCTCTGGGCAGCTAGGAATGGGCAATAAATAGTGGCATCCATCGCTAAATAGCCTGCTGACACTCATTACCTTGATTCTCACATGTAAAATGGACAGTTGAGGAGGTACCAGTGGTCAGCCTTCATGGCTTTGGTAGCACAGTATGTTTTATCTATTCATTCGGGATGTGGGCATCACTGGCAAGACCAGCATTTATTCGATAGCAAAATACTGCGGATGCTGGAAATACGAAATAACAACAGAAAACGCTGGAAAAACTCAGCAGGCCAGGAAGCATCTATGGAGAGAGAAACAGAGTTAACGTTTCAGGTCGAAGACCTTTCGTCAGAACTTGAAAAAAGCAGGAAATGAAATAGATTTTAAAGCAAGTTTAGGGCTGGGAAAAGGGGGAGGGGGTGAAAGAACAAAAGGGAAGGTCCCCCAGCATTTATTGCCCATCCTTAGTTGGTGGTGGCTGGACTTCTTCTTGAACTGCTGCAGTCCTTGTGATGAAGGTGCACTCACAATGCTGTTAGGGACTTTCCTGTCCAAGTATAGATGTGTGGTGACATTTCCGTTGAGCTTTGGGCATTGCACCTCAGGAAGGATAGACTGGCCTTGAAGGAGGTACAGCGCAGATTCACCAGAATGATAACAGGGCTTAAAGTGTTAAATTACGAGGTTAGGTTGCATTAACCTAGCTTGTATTCCCTTGAGTTTAGAAGGTTGAAGGGGCATCTATCTTAGTTGTTTAAAGTGATTCAATAGGGTAGATATAGAGAAACAATTTCCTCTGGTGGGGAAATCCAGAACAAGGGGACATAATTTAAAAATTAGATCCAGGCCATTCAGGAGTGAAATCAGGAAGCACTTTTTCACACTAAGGGTGGTGGAGATCTGCAACTCCCTTCCCAAAAAATAGACTCTGGATGCTGGGGGGGCCAATTGAAATTTTCAAGACTGAGATCGATAGAATTTTGTCAGGTAAGGGTATCAAGGGATATGGAGCAAAGGTGGGTAAATGGAGTTGAGGTACAGATCAGCCATGATCTGATTGAATGGCAGATTCCCCCACCGGAGGAAATTGTTTCTCTATATCTACCCTATTGAATCACTTTAAACAACTAAGATAGATCCCCCTTCAACCTTCTAAACTCAAGGGAATACAAGCTAGGTTAATGCAACCTAACCTCGTAATTTAACCCTTTAAGCCCTGTTATCATTCTGGTGAATCTGCGCTGTACCTCCTTCAAGGCCAGTCTATCCTTCCTGAGGTGCAATGCCCAAAGCTCAACGGAAATGTCACCACACATCTATACTTGGACAGGAAAGTCCCTAACAGCATTGTGAGTGCACCTTCACCACAAGGACTGCAGCAGTTCAAGAAGAAGTCCAGCCACCACCACCTGAGGATGGGCAATAAATGCTGGTCTTGCCAGTGATGCGGAGCAGGCCCGAGGTGCTGAATAGCCTACTCCTGGTTCCTATGTTCCTCGCCTGAGATGCCAGCTACCCTTCCCCTTGCCTGGGATTCATGGACCTGAAGTTAATGGGGGCATATTGAATTTAGCTCAACATCAGTCAGGGAGAGTGGGAAGTGAAGGAAAGCAGTAGGCGTGCCACAACCTCTTGCGGAAGAGAATGAGCAAGGATCACCAGAGGTACTCAAGACAGGCAGGCGCGAGAGAGGATTGTGGAAAGGGGAAGTGGAGATCTTTGGGAACACTCTTAATGTGAGCACTCTACACAGTCAAATCCTCAAGTTTTATTACCAGAAAAAAAAAACTGAGCAAAACAGTCTTTCTTTTAGTAGTTGATAGAAATAAATTATGCTGCAAAGTAGACTTGTCCTTTGATGTGGTTTTGGCCCTATCTTTCCGATCAGTTATGCCAAACCAAAAGTTGCTTTATTTCCACATAAACAGTGCTACTTTGTGGTATTTGTTTGATTTTTGGTCTCATTTCTTTCTTTATAAAGAGGTGAAGCATCATTATTTAAATAAACAAAATAAGCAGATAGCAATAATGTAAACTAGCGGCTCTGTATATGGGCAAAACCGCCAAGAAAGATAAGAGCAAATCTCTTGCCATTCAGCCCCTCGAGCCTTTTCCGCCATTCAGTTAGATCATGGCTGATCTGTACCTGAACACCATCTTCCGGCAACGACCTAGCTCTAATTTTAAGGTTATGCCCCCCTTTGTTCTGGACTTCCCCCACCAGAAGAAATAGTTTCTCTCTATCTACCCTATAAAATCCTTTAATCATATTAAACACCTCAATCAGATCACCCCTTAATCTTCTATATTCAAATGTGAGAAGTCGCACAACACCAGGTTATAGTCCAACAGCTTTATTTGAAATCACAAGCTTTCGGAGCGCTGCTCCTTCGTCAGGTGAAGTGAAGAGATGCATATAGGCACAGCATATATAGTCAGAGAACACTGCCAGATGATTACAGTTAATCTTTCCAACTGCCCTTTATCACACCTCGGCAGAGAGATAATCACGGCAATCAAAGGTGTGGATGGTGTCCAAACAGGTCAGTCAGGAAAACATTACATCAAAGACAATGAGGTGGGGTCACAAGGGGTCAAATGTGGCAGATGCTGGGGTCTGTATGGAAAACAAAAAACTTTCTTTGCTGGAAATCACAGCAGGTCCGGCCGCATCTGTGTAGAGAGAACAAGCCAACGACGACTCGAGTCTGGATGACTCTACGTCAGGTGGGGTTACATGTAGCGTGACATGAACCCCACCTGACTATATTCAAGGAATACAAGCCATAGTCTATGCAACCTGGCCTCAAAATGTAACCCTTAGCGTCCCGGTATCATTCTGGTGAATCTGCGCTGCCTCCCCTCCAAGGCTTATATATCCTTCCTGAGGTGTGGTGCCTGGAGTTGAATGCAGTGCTCTAACTGGGGTCTAACCAGAGCTCTGTACAGCTGTAACATAACTTCCACCCCTTTGTATTCCAGCCCCCTTGAGTTAAAGGCCAACATTCCATTAGCCTTTTTAATTATTTTTTGCACCTGTCCGCTAACTTTTCGTGATTTCTGTACTTGGACCCCTAACTCTCTCTCCACATCCACAGTTCCTAGCTTCTCGCTCTTTAGAAAATACTCCGGTCCATCTTTCTTCGGTCCAAAGTGGATGACCTCACATTTTCCTACATTGAGCTCCGTCAGCCACAGTTTTACCCGTTCACTCAATCTATCAACGACCCTCTGCAACTTTCTGCTCCTATCGATTATTTATTGCGTCACCTAACTTAGTGTCATCGGTAAACTTAGATACACGGCTCTCTGTTCCTTAATCCAAGTCATTTATACATATAGTGAAAAGCTGAGGCAGCGCTACAGATCCCTGGCGGACACCACTAGTCACATCCTGCCAATTTAAATTTTTTTTTATTCGTTCACGGGATGTGGGCGTCGCTGGCAAGGCCAGTATTTATTGCCCATCCCTAGTTGCCCTTGAGAAGGTGGTGGTGAGCCGCCTTCTGGAACCGCTGCAGTCCGTGTGGTGAAGGTGCTCCCACAGTGCTGTGAGGGAGGGAATTCCAGAAATTTGGTCCAGCGACGATGAAGGATCGGCGATATATTTCCAAGTCAGGATGGTGTGTGACTTGGAGTGGAACTTGGAGGTGGTGGTGTTCCCATGCGCCTGCTGCCCTTGTCCTTCTAGGTGGTAGAGGTCGCGGGTTTGGGAGGTGCTGCCGAAGAAGTCTTGGCGAGTTGCTGCAGTGCATCTTGTAGATGGTACACACTGCAGCCACGGTACACCGGTGGTGGAGGGAGTGAATGTTTAAAGTGGTGGATGGGGTGCCAATCAAGTGGGTTGCTTTGTCCTGGATGGTGTCAAGCTTCTTGAGTGTTGTTGGAGCTGCATTCATCCAGGCAAGTGGAGAGTATTCCATCACACTCCTGACTTATGCCTTGTAGATGTTGGAAAGGCTTTGGGGAGTCAGGAGGTGAGACACTCTCCTCAGAATACCCAGCCTCTGACCTGCTCTTGTAGCCACAGTATTTAAGTGGCTGGTCCAGTTAAGTTTCTGGTCAATGGTGACCCCCAGGATGTTGATGGTGGGGGATTCGGTGATGGCAATACCGTTGAATGTCAAGGGGCGGTGGTTAGACTCTCGCTTGTTGGAGATAGTCATTGCCTGGCACTTGTGTGGTGCGAATGTTACTTGCCACTTATCAGCCCAAGCCTGAATGTCATCCAGGTCTTGCTGTATTCGGGCATGGACTGCTTCATTATCTGAGGAGTTGCGAATGGAACTGAACACTGTGCAATCATCAGCGAACATCTCCACTTCTGATGTTATGATGGAGGGAAAGTCATTAATGAAGCAGCTGAAGATGGTTGGGCCCAGGACACTGCCCTGAGGAACTCCTGCAACAATGTTCTAGGGCTGAGATTATTGACCTCCAACAACGACAACTATCTTCCTTTGTGTTAGGTATGACTCCAGCCAATGGAGAGTTTTCCCCCTGATTCCCATTGACTTCAATTTTACTAGGGCTCCTTGATGCCACACTCGGTCAAATGCTGCCTTGATGTTAAGGGCAGTCACTCTCACCTCTGGAATTCAGCTCTTTTGTCCATATTTGGACCAAGTCTGTAATGAGGTCTGGAGCCGAGTGGTCCTGGTGGAACCCAAACTGAGCATCGGTGAGCAGGTTATTGGTGAGTAAGTGCCACTTGATAGCACTGTCGACGACACCTTCCATCACTTTGCTGATGATTGAGCGTAGACTTATGGGGCCAGATTGGATTTGTCCTGCTTTTTGTGGACAGGATATACCTAGGCAGTTTTCCACTTTGTCGGGTGGATGCCAGTGTTGTAGCTGTACTGGAACAGTTTGGCTAGAGGCGTGGCTAGTTCTGGAGCACAAGTCTTCAGTACGACAGCCGGGATGTTGTCGGGCCCATAGCCTTTGCTCAGTCGTTTCTTGATATCACGTGGAGTGAATCGAATTGGCTGAAGACTGGCTTCTGTGATGGTGGGGACCTCAGGAGGAGGCCGATATGGATCGTCCACTCGGCACTTCTGGCTGAAGATGGTCGCAAACGCTTCAGCTTTGTCTTTTTCAATTGCGTGCTGGGCTCCACCATCATTGAGGATGGGGATATTCATGGAGCCTCCTCCTCCCGTTAGTTGTTTAATTGTCCATCACCATTCAGGACTGCAGAGCTTTGATCTGATCCGTTGATTGTGGGATCGCTTAGCTCTGACTATAGCATGCTGTTTCCACTGTTTAGCATGTATGTAGTCCTGTGTTGCAGCTTCCCCAGGTTGGCACCTCATTTTTAGGTTAGCCTGGTGCTGCTCCTGCACTCCTCATTGAACCAGGTTTGGTCCCCTGGCTTGATGGTAATGGTAGAGTGAGGGATATGCCGGGCCAAGAGGTTACAGATTGTGGTGGAATACAATTCTGCTGCTGCTGATGGCCCACAGCGCCTCATGGATGCCCAGTTTTGAGCAGTTAGATCTGTTCTGAATCTATCCCATTTAGCACGGTGGTAGTGCCACACAACACGATGGGAGGGTGTCCTCAGTGTGAAGATGAGATTTTGTCTCCACAAGGATTGTGCGGTGGTCACTGCTATCAGTACTGTCATGGACAGATGCATCTGCGACAGGTAGATTGGTGAGGACGAGGTTAAGTTGGTTTTTCCCCTCGTGTTGGTTCTCTCACTACCTGCTGCAGTCCTAGTCTGGCAGCTATGTCCTTCAGGACTCAGCCAGTAGTATTTCTACTGAGCCACCCTTGGTGATGGACATTGAAGTCCCCCACTCAGAATACATTCTGTGCCCTTGCTACCCTCAGTGCTTCTTCCAAGTGGTGTTTAACATGGAGGAGTACTAATAATCAGCTGAGGGAGGGCAGTAGGTGGTAACCAGCAGGAGGTTTCCTTTCCCATGCTTGATCTGAAGCCTTGAGACTTCATGGTCCGGAGTCAATGTTGAGGACTCCCAGGGCCACTCTCTCTCTCTCTCTCTCTCTCTCTCCTGACTGTATACCACCTCTGGTGGGTCTGTCTTGCCAGTGGGACAGGACATACCCAGGGATGGTGATGGAGGAGTCTGGGACATTGGCTGAAAGGTATGATTCTGTGAGTATGACTATGTCCCAATTTTGGCACAAGTCCCCAGATGTTGGTGAGGAGGACTTTGCAGGGTTGACTGGGCGGAGTGTGCCATTGTCATGTCCGTCGCCAGTGCCGAGGGGTCCGTCGGGTTTTCTTATTATTATTGTTTTTCATCGCAGTTGTGTACAACTGAGTGGCTTGCTAGGCCATTTCAGAGGGTAGTTAGCCAGACTGGGTAAGGACGGCAGATTTCCTTTCCATAAAGGACATTAGTGAACCAGATAGCTTTTTATTCCAGATTTATTTAATTAACTGAATTTAAATTCACCGGCTGCCGTGGTGGGATTTGAACTCACGTCTACTTGAGATCATTAGTCCAGGCTTCTAGGATCACTAGTCCAGTAACATTACCACTATGCTACCGTTCCATTCATAGCCATTATCCCTACTCTCTGTCTCCTAACTCCTAACCAATTCCCTTTCCAAGCCAATAGGTTGTCTCCAATTCCATGCACTCTCATTTTTGTCAACAGTTTCTAATGTGCGACCTTGGACACTCTCTTATCTATCATGTTTGTTACCTCCTCAAAAAATTCAACAAGGTTCATTAGACATGATTTACCCTTTACAAATCCATGCTGGCTCTCTCTGATCAGCTTATATTTATCCAAATGCTCAGCCACTCTGTCCCTAAAATCAGATTCTAGTAAAAGATCCCACAGCACTGTTGGAAGAAGAGCAGGGGAGTTCTCCCCGGTGTCCTGGCCAACATTTATCCCTCAACCAACACCTAAAACAGATGATCTGGTTATTTATTTCAATCCTGTTTGTGGGAGCTTGCTGTGCGCAAATTGGCTGCTGCGTTTCTTACATTACAACAGTGACTACACTTCAAAAGTACTTCATTGGCTGTAAAGTGCTTTGGACCACCTTGAAGTCATGAGAGGCGCTATAGAAATGCAAGCTCTTTTTTTCTTAGATGGTCAAGTACTTTATGGAACATGGTGGCTCCTGTGCCTCTAGGATCATGGGTGAATATCTGTGGAATGCAGTTGATGAGTCCCATAAACAGTGGATTGCAATGTTGGATTCATATTAATAAGCTTTGCTTTATTACCTCTGCGGGTGGGGGGGAGTTTGGAGAAATTTCTACCAAGTTTTATCTTCTAGGAGGCTTGCCTATGGATGGCTTGGTTGGTTGTCTCCCTCAGGAGATTGAGTGAGTTGGCCAGAGTCCTTCACATGCACATGGTCTGCGGAAGAAATGAGCCAAATAACCCTTTATCATTCCATCATATTCCATGTCCCAGACATTTGTACCATTTATGTGGCTGTGTATATGATTGAGAACATGAGCCAACGAAAGCCAGCTACTCTATCCCCAGATCTGTCTGCTTGGTCTATGGTCAACTATGGCTTCACTGCCACAATTGACATGCAACTCATCTAATTTATGCGAGCATGTGTGCGAGTTATTTTTGATGTGTACATAAATCAGTAAGGGTGTAGTTGTCGGTGGATTTTCCATCAATGCAGTGTATCCGGAACCCCGAATCTGTATTCTCTCTCACCAGTGGTATTAAATTGTTTCTTTTTATACACGTGGGATAAGACACGGCGGTCTTTGATGTGTTTACTGTCAAAGAGAGTGCAGGGTACGTGTGCCATATGACTGAATATTGGCACCCTCAGATGGTGGTGAAATGAGCCCCAGCTGAGAGAAGGCCACATGAAGGCCAAAGATGAGATGGTAGGACTGCGCGTAGGAAGAGCTGAAAGAAGAGTGGCATTGGGCAGAGGGACACGGGAAGCTCGCAAAGGGTCCCCTGCGATGATGAGGTCATGTGGCAGTAGGACGTTGAAGGAGCTCAGATCAAATGAAAGATTGTCTTCACAAATGCTTCCATCTGTGCCATAATGTTGGACACCATTCAGTAGATGAGCTGCTCGCTTCAGATGGGAGTCACACCACATCACAAACATTTGTAGCAAAGCTCTCCAGACCTACCCATGAATTTTGTACGTGATACACGTCTGAGAACAGAGAGATTCAGATGCTGCCCCTTTGTCGATCCCATTTGTGCCTGTGAATTGGGTTGGTTATTTCTCACTTTCTTTTCCATACTCCCCTCACAGGTAATTGTAACTACAGGCTGTAAGCATGAGTGATGACACTATACGAGAACCTCAAGCTCCTAGTCAAAGCCATGGAAAGGATGCACACAAGCCCACCAACTGTGCCAACGAATTTCTCATGTTAAAGATACAAGATGCATCTCAATTGCTTCGGTAGGTCAGGAGAAAAAGAGACCTGCAATGAAGCCACAGAAAGTTTATGCCAAGTCTTTCTGGCCGGTTGCATTTTCCGTTGTGCCTCATGGGATCTTGCGTGACTTCGGCCCAGGCAAGAGAAACAAAGCCGATGACGATGCTTTAAGATGCGGATTCGCACAGTGGTCAAAACCCAGAGTTTCAAGCCTAGTCGTATTCTAGTTTAAGGTATTTTGATTCAGACTGAATGGTAGCACTCTGCGGCCACTTCCTGAAACCTGCCTACCATGATCGTGCTGAAGCCACCATTTGCAGCTAGGAGTAGCAGCTTGTGGTGAGGAGTTTGCTCGTAAGTTATAGCCCTTTGATTGATCGTCTGATTAACTGCTCTAATTGTAGTCGTGATTCATAACAGTATCTTGCACGATTCACGCAGGCGCACTGCACGTGGTCTCACTTCTATCCTGGCTTCTCTAACTCAGGTGAGTACAGTTTGCTGGTAGCACCTTGGAGAATCCTTCAGGTCTTCACTCTGTGAGAGTCTGTGGGTATCATCTGCTGACTGTTGTGCTCCATGTTTTGCCCATCAAGTCCTTTGACTGTGGCGCTTGTGGCTCAGTGGGTAGCACCCTCGCATCTGAGTCAGAAGGTTGTGGGTTTGAGTCCCACTCCAGAGAGTCGAGTGCAAAAATCTAGGCTGACACTCCAGTGCAGTACTGTGAGGGAGTGCTGCACTGTCGGAGGTGCTGTCTTTTGGATGAGATGTTAAGCCGAGGTCCCGTCTGCTCTCTCAGGTGGTTGTAAAAGATCCCACAGCACTATAGCAAAGAAGAGCAGGGGAGTTCTCCCCGGTGTTCTGGCCAACATTTATCCCTCAATCAACATCACTAAGAAAACAGATTATCTGGTTATTATCACATTGCTGTTTGTGGGAGCTTGCTGTGCACAAATTGGCTGCCGTGTTTCCTACATTACAACAGTGACTACACTTCAAAAGTACTTCATTGGCTGTAAAGCGCTTTGGGACGTCCTGAGGCTGTGAAAGGCACGATATAAATGCAAGTCTTTCTTTCTATTTGATGTGCTCCACCTGTCTCCTCTGTCTGATGTGCTTGGAGTTTTAATTAAAAGAGAAGGCAACTCCATAGATGACTAGCATTGAAAGTGTTCCTCCGACACCGTGGGGTAGAAATTCATCTTGGGCGGTGAACACAGGCGATATCAAATTGGTAGCAAATTTTACATTCCGCCCGATTTTCTTTTCCATGATTTTCTATCGCCTGGTTTGTGCTGCTGGCCAGGACAATTTTCTACCCCATAGGAACCAAAGCTCTGTGACAAACCACCCTCCCCCCCCCCCGCCCAGCGCACACCCACCGTATCTCCAGGGCGAGTGTGACTGAAGTGTTGTAAATTAGGTTGCGACTCGGGCACAGCAGATTCCGGTGTTACCCCAGAGTTTCCATCTGGCCTTGTGGGAACAGAGCCTCTGTCTGCCCCCCAGACAAGGCCCTTGATGCAAGGGGAAGGGGCAGGCCAGGAACACCCAATGCCAGGATTCCCCCATGTCTCTAGCAGAGGCCCGGCAGATCGTCAGTGGCCAGTACTCCTGGTGGAGACCATTTGGGGTGGGTGTCCAGGGCTGGACTCCGAATACGGAGATTTTCCACCAACAGTGCTACCCCCTTACACAGGGGGCTCGGGGGTCTTACTAGAAGGGCAAGGCTTGGCATCGCTCCTCCAGGATGGCAACCTGTGTCAAGGTATGTGGCCCCTGGGGGAAGACAGGTCCCTCGCCATTTGTATGGCAATTAGTAGACCATCGCCAGCCGCACCCCCACCCCGCCCCTGCTAACATTGGGTGCACAGTGCATATTTGTTTCAAATTTAGGTACTTTATAATTTATTAAAATAAAGTTCTATCATTAGGCATTGGGGTTAGACATTAAGCTGAGGGTCTTTAATTTTCATCTGCCATCAACTCCACAGTTGGTGCGGTTATCACACGAGTAACTGCATTTGATTTTATTTTGCACGCTAGTTTATTTCTTTGCTTCACTCTTTGATGTGAATCGATTCTCTCAGAGACAGCTTTACAAGTCCCAAACTCTGTCATACTCTGCTGAAGAGAAATTTGAAAAATTTGTGTCTTTTATTTGCTTTCCTGCTACAGCTGAGGGCTGAGAACGTGGCAGATGGTTTATGCGGAGAAAAAAGTTGCATGGCTTTCGTTGAGTATATTCAAGGCAGAGATCGACAGATTTTTGGATATTAAGGGCATCAAGGGGTGTGGGGATAGTGCAGGAGAGTGGAGTTGAGGTAGAAGATCAGCCATGATCTTATTGAATGGCGGAGCAGGCTCAAAGGGCCGAATGGCCGACTCCTGCTCCTATTTCTTCTGTTCTTATGATTTCAGA
The DNA here is from genome assembly GCA_030390025.1 of Squalus acanthias. Taxonomy (NCBI): domain Eukaryota; kingdom Metazoa; phylum Chordata; class Chondrichthyes; order Squaliformes; family Squalidae; genus Squalus; species Squalus acanthias. Next base: position 202,353,221 of record CM059426.1, read on the forward strand.
GATCTTTGGAGAGAAAGCAAAATTAATTAGGTGAAATTACTTAAGGTATGAGCTGAAATAATCTGGAGCAAGAAGGCTAGGAAAGACCCAAAAAATGTAACAGGCATTGAGCCTCCCAACCCGGCCTCACTAATTTCACAGAATGAGAGCTATCTCCTTGTGTGGAGAGGATCATGATGAGCAGTGATCGAGATGGTTCTCTGCCGGTTGCAACCTTGGCCTGCAAGCATAACATAGTGGAGAATATTGGGCGAAATCTTAATGCAACCCAAACAGCACTCCTGTGATCACAACACTTCCCTCCCAGGGCACCACTTAGCAATAGGGATAGCCTGGTCTTTGTGTGGTGACAGTACGGAATTGGAGCGGAAGAGTAGTCCACTTACCTTGGCACTTCAGCAGATGCCTGGTTCTTCCGCATCTGCTCCCAGATCTGCCAAACCTGGTTGAGAGCGTTGATCACCCCCTTCTGCTTCTCTTCACGCGACTTGAGCTGCTGCCTTTTCAGGTCCTCCGCTCCCACCCACACCCCCACCCCCAAAATCACACACCTCTCCTTGCTGCACAACCTGCCCCAAACCCTCACCCCACCCGCTGCAACGGGCCCTGAAAGGGGCAAGTTTCGTTCAACGTTGCTCCTCGCAGCCATCGTGCAGCCAGAGACAAATAGTGGAAAAAAAATGCCTCCCTTTTAAAGGCGAGGCGTCCCTTTAAGTGCTTTTGCTGCCTGACCAGATTTTTTTTGCAACTGGCAACTAGCCAACTTGCAGGCCCTGTCTCCGCCCCCCTGCATGTGTTTCCCTCGCTCAGCGAGGCAAATAAGCAAACTGGCCTTATATCGCGCAATTTGGAGCGGCCTATGCTTGCACAATGGACGTGCACAACACCAGGCTTTACGGGATTGCCTTTGTCTCCTTCACTCCCCGGACTGGAATGTTGCGGCTTCACGTGTCCGACAGCACGGTTTCACACCCAATGTGACTTTCTACCAATGTGCACTGTGGGGAGAGTGGCGGGCCCTCTTCGTTGTGGCAGATTGTGACCTCCACTCTTCAATTAACCCATCGAGTTTTTATTGACCAGCTGCGCTATACGCACCTGTATTTAGATGAACAAAGACCTGTATTTAAGCTTTAAAGAAAAAAAATGCCCTGAGGATGTTAAAAATCACTTTACCTTTAGGTTGAAAATCTCAGCGACAGGTTCAAATTTATTGTCTGTGGCCACATTTTTGCAATTTAAATTCAGCATGAAACAGGCGAAGTTCAGCGAGTATGTTTAATAACTTCATCTAGAGCCATCTTTTGTTTCTTAACTTGTTCCATTACCATCTCCTTTTGCCTTGCACCATCATCCCTTTTGTCTCTTAGGGCTGGATTTTCAATGACCCGTGGAGTCGGGTTTGGAGGCGTGTGGGGGGTTAAAGTTGCAGATTCGGGGGTCCCGACCCCATCCCGACTCCATTCCGCCTCCACGCAATTTTGACAAAATCGGTCGCGGGGTTCCCGACTCCGTCCCGCCTCCGAGAGGCGGGAGAGGCCATTAAAGCCCTTAACAAGCCCTAAATTGGCTCTGTAATGCCATTTTGAAACATTTTAGCTAGTTTAACCCTTTTCCGACGTGAAGTACGCCTGATGTGAAACACGCCAGTGAAACCTGGCGGGAGCACAAGTGGATAGCTGACTATCAGCTGCAGGTCCACTATTACAACGGAGATGTGATGAAGGTAGTAGTAGTATTGTGATGAAGGTAGCTGCTGCATTGAATGTCTTCAGAGACTGCCTGGGAGGACTTGGTTGCAAAAAAAATTCTCTCTCTCTCTCTCTGAGATGCTGCTCATTTTGCATCCAGGTCCTCTCACAGCAAAGGCCAGGCAGTCTCTGAGACCAGGCAGTCTCTGACCTGCAATGATGACATCATCAGAGGCGACTTTCAGACTGAAACCACTAATTGGTTCATGGGTTCCCACATGCTGGAACTCAATTGCCCAATTAAGTGAAAATTGCATCAATCTCCCACATCCAATTGCAGGTGGGTGGATAACACGAAATGCGGATGACACGACCCCAACCCGCCCCAGTATCAAAATCCAGCCCTTAATCTCTCCTGCCTTCCATCCTATCACAGACCTTCCCTTTTGTTCTCTCCTCCCCTCCCCCCTTTCCCTGCCCCTGCACTTGCTTAAAAACCTGTTCCATCTCCAACTTTTTCCAGTTCTGACGAAGGGTCATCGACCTGAAACGTTAACTCTGTTTCTCTCTCCACAGACGCTGCCTGACCCGCTGAGTATTTCCAGCATTTTATGTTTTTATTTCAGATTTCCAGCATCCGCAGTATTTTGCTTTTGTATTAATGTTTAACAACTATTTAATTCTGTAGTATAGTAAAAATCATGGGGTAGAAATTAGCCTGGGCCCGTTTCCAGGTCCAGACCTCAGGAGCAGCGTGCGCCCAATGAGAGAGGCCTGAGGCCTTCCTGAACTTGGGCCTCATCTACAACTTTGGGGCTCTCGCCCCGCGAGATGAATGAATTTCGGGTCACCTGCCTCGCCAGCAGCGGCTCTGAGGTAAGTTCCAGGAGGGGGGATGGAAAGGGCAACCGGGAGGGGAGGCAATCGCCAGATTGTGGAGTCAGGGAGGGGAGGGGTGGTGGGGAAGCACTCCTACTCCTCCTGGCTTCACAGAAAGGTTTTTAAAGGGAAAATACTTATTAAAAAACTTACCTTCCCCACTGTCCCCCGTGCAGGCACCGCTGCGCCACCAGTGGTGGGAGAATGTAATTACAGCGTGACAAGTTTACATAGGCAGTTTCATTATAACTGCGGATGTAGGCATTTATATTGGAAATCTAAAAATAAGGACAGAATGTATGGCTTTAAATGGGGACTGAATTACATCTGTGTGCCCCGGTCCAATTATCCTCGGCCCTCTAACCCCGCGCCACCTGCAGACTACACTTGGGCTTAGCTCTCTCTGTGCAATGCCACGGGAGATCGATCCAATGACAATTATATCGATTTTTAACATTTTTATTCATTGTCCCTCTTTAGGTCTCCACATTATGCAGCCCAAGGGAGACAGTCTCCTCTCAGTCCCTCTCCCATTGTCACTGTAAGGAGCCACTGGGAGGTACAATGGAACAGAGGAGGCTGAGGGAAGACTTAATTGAGAAGTATAAAATTATGAGGGGCCTAGATAGAGTGGATAGGAAGGACTTATTTCCCTTAGCAGAGAGGTCAATAATCAGCGGGCAGAGATTTAAAGTAATTGGTAGAAGGATTAGAGGGGAGTTGAGGAGAACTTTTTTTTAACCCAGAGGATGGTGGGGTCTGGAACTCATTGCCTGAAAGGGTGGTAGAGGCAGAAACCCTCATCGCATTAAAAAAGTACTTGGATATGCACTTGAAGTGCAGTAACCTACAGGGCTACGTACCAAGAGCTGGAAAGTGGGATTAGGCTGGAGAGCTGTTTTTCGGCCGGCACAGACATGATGGGCCGAATGGCCTCCTTCTGCGCTGTAAATTTCTACGATTCTTTGATACAAGGATGCAGCAGCGTGTGTCTGAACCCTCAGTGATATCTCCCCTCCCCATGGAGAAACGCCCCGTTTCCCCCTCATTGCTGGGTCCGCTGGCTCAGGTGAGAACTCAGAGGAACACCCTAACTCTGTGAGCGTCTCGGTAACATCTCAATAACAATAATCCATAGAGTGAAATTGTGGTGTATGAATTCACAGCGCTCAGAGAGTCATAACGGCACAGAAGGAGGCCATTCATAGAAACATAGACATAGAAGATAGGAGCAGGAGTAGGCCATTCAGCCCCTCGAGCCTGCTCCGCCATTCAATGCGATCATGGCTGATCATCCAAATTCTGTACCCTGTCCCTGCTTTCTCCCCATATCCCTTGATCCTCTTAACCTTAAGAAATATATCTAACTCCTTCTTGAATATATTTAATGAATTGGCCTCAACTGCCTTCTGTGGTAGAGAATTCCACAGGTTCACCACTCTCTGGGTGAAGAAATTCCCTCTCATCTCTGTCCTAAATGGCTTACCCCTTATCTTTAGACTGTGACCCCTGGTTCTGGACTCCCCCGCCATCGGGAACATCCTTCCTGCATCTAGTCTGTCTAGTCCTGTTAGAATTTTATAAGTTTCAATGAGATCCCCTCTCATTCTTCTAAACTCCAGCGAATATAAGCCCAATCGACCCAATCTCTCCTCATACGTCATTCCTGCCATCCCGGGTATCAGTCTGGTGAATCTTCGCTGCACTCCCTCCATGGCAAGAACATCCTTCCTCAGATAAGGCGATCAAAACTGCACACAATACTCAAGGTCTAGTCTCACCAAGGCCCTGTACAACTGCAGCAAGACATCCCTGCTCCTGTACTCGAATCCTCTCGCTATGAAGGCCAACATACCATTTGACTTCTTAACCGCCTGCTGCACCTGCATGCTTACCTTCAGCGACTGGTGCACAAGGACACCCAGGTCTCGTTGCACTTCCCCGTCTCCTAATCTATTGCCGTTCAGATAATAATCTGCCTTCCTGTTTTTGCCACCAAAGTGGATAACCTCACATTTATCCACATTATACTGCATCTGCCATGCATCTGCCCAATCACCCAACCTGTCCAAATCATACTGGAGTTTCTCTGCATCCTCCTCACAGCACACACGCCCACCCAGCTTTGTGTCGTCTGCAAACTTGGAGATATTACATCTAGTTCCCTTGTCTAGATCATTAATATATATTGTGAATAGCTGGGGTCCTAGCACCGATACCTGTGGTACCCCACTAGTCACTGCCTGCCACTCGGAAAATGACCCGTTTATTCCAACTCTTTGCTTCCTGTCTGCCAACCAGTTCTCTATCCAAGTCAGTACCTTACCCCCAATCCCATGTGCTTTAACTTTACAGGCTAATCTCTTATGCGGGACCTTATCGAAAGCCTTCTGAAAGTCCAAATGCACTACATCCACTGCTTCTCCCTTATCTATTCTACCAGTTACATCCTCAAAAAATTCCAGTAGATCAGTTAAGCACGATTTACCTTTTGTAAATCCATGTTGACTTTGTCCGATCCTGTCACTGTTTTCCAAGTGCTCTGCTATTACATCTTTTATAATGGACTCTAGCATTTTCCCCACTACCGATGTCAGGCTTACCGGTCTATAATTCCCCGTTTTCTCTCTACCACCTTTTTTAAATAGTGGGGTTACATTAGCTACCCTCCAATCCATGGGAACTGTGCCAGAGTCTATAGATAATAGATAAGAACGTTGCAATTGCAAGTTAACATTTGTTTTTACAATATTTTTCTACCATTTTGAATTTTATCTAATTAAGTATGGATCCTGAAAACAATGACATCAGCCTCACTGTGCCAATCCATACCCCGTCTCTATAAACAAAGGGGAGAGAGATGTTGAAAGAAGGAAGTTTCTAAAGGTATCTGACAGGGTTTTGGTGAGGGCAATGCCACCGTGTTGTTGCTCCGATACGATGTACCCTGGGACAGTGGGCCACAGTGTGTTTGCCGCTCTACTTGTGGTTCTCCACACTCCAGATTTCCAAATCCAGGAGGCGAGACATTTCCCTGCAGGTCGCCAAGAGGACATTACAGGAATGCCAAAACCCACACTGCATTCAATCAACTCCAACAGCCCCTTTTATCTTTACAGTCAGGGCCCTGGAGGGTGAGGGTGTGATGAGCTCTGCTTGCTGACCTTCCGTGTTTACACTGCCATTTGCCTCCGCGCTGCAGGGGCCACTCGGAGACCCGGGGCTAGAAATAAGTCCGCTTTTATAGCACAACAATCGTGCAATCTAGGCGGGGGAGGGTGACGGCGCTGGAAGAGGAGGGACAGTGTGAGGTAAGGCAAGAGCTACCAATTAGGGGAGAACATTGTGAGACAGGCCATCAGTTATCCTTTAAGGGAATACAGTGCAAGGTGTGACCTGAGCTGTTGGTTAGGGGCGTAGAGTGTGAAGTGGGGCAGGAGCATTCAATCAAGGAGGATATGCGTTACTAGTCATGGAGTGCAATGTGAAACATGACAACTACCTATGGCCAATAGGGGAATGAAATAGGACAATAGAACAGAGAGAAACAATAAAAGAAAGAAAGACTTGCATTTATATAGTGCCTTTCATGACCTCAGGACGCCCCAAAGCGCTTTACAGCCAATGAAGTACTTTCGAAGTGTAGTCACTGTTGTAGAAACGCTGCAGCCAATTTGCACACAGCAAGATCCCATAAACAGTAATCTGCTTTTTCAGTGATGTTGATTGAGGGATAAATGTTGGCCAGGACACCGGGGATAACTCCCCTGCTCTTCTTCGAAATAGTGCCATGGAATCTTTTACATTCACCTGAGAGAGCAGACGGGGCCTCGGCTTAACGTCGCATCCAAAAGACAGCACCTCTGACAGAGCAGCACTCCCTCAGTACTGCATAGCAGTGCCAGCCTGGATTCTCTGCTCAAGTCTCTGGAGTGGGACTTGGACCCACAACCTTCTGACTCAGAGGTGAGAGTGCTGCCCACTGAGCCACAACTAACCACAAAATAATGACAATAATGGGTCTATTTTAACTCATTCACCCGCTCATGCTGTCTTATGTTTCTTTTGTAATAAGTACCAGTAGTCTCAATAAATAACCTGCCTGAGATCCATTGGACAACTGTTTGATTTTATTATCTTTGTGCTTTGTAAATTTAGGTAAATTTGTTTATATAGTACAGGCTCACAGAACTCACCAACATCCAAATGTCAACAGAAAACAAAGAGTTCATTACAAATAATGGGGGCATTTACACAACTTCAGCATCACTGTGAAGTGGTTGCAGTACAAACCTAGACTTGGGGCCGTACCCAACTCCAGAGAGAAGTAGAGAGGGAAGACTGCTACCCACTGAGCCACGGCTGACACAACGGACAGAGTGCACTCTTTCCTCGATGGAAATACCAACAGGCAGGTCTTCTACAGTCGATAGTACATGTTCTCAGATGTCCTAAACTCCACTACTCCTGCCTTTGTTACCCCCTCCATTGCATGAAGCAGGTGCACAGCGCGTGGCAGGTCTACATTTGCCACAAGGTGGGGGGGTGGGGGCCCAGCTGTTTCTTTTTCGTAATAACAACAGAAAACGCTGGAAAAACTCAGCAGGCCAGGCAGCATCCGTGGAGAGAGAAACAGAGTTAACGTTTCAGGTCGAAGACCTTTCGTCAGAACTGGAAATAGCAGGAAATGAAATAGATTTAAGGCAAGGATAAAGCTGGGAAAAGACGGGGCCTCGGCTTAACGTCTCATCCAAAAGACAGCACCTCTGACAGAGCAGCGCTCCCTCAGTACTGCATAACAGTGCCAGCCTGGATTCTCTGCTCAAGTCTCTGGAGTGGGACTTGGACCCACAACCTTCTGACTCAGAGGTGAGAGTGCTGCCCACTGAGCAGTATCTGCAGTATTTTGCTATCGTATTAGTGTTTCTTTTTCGTGTTGTTTTCCTTGTAGCTGCTTTTGCGAAGCAGCAAGTCTAAATTCCGGACTTTCATCCAGTTTGGCTGGGCCCACTTCGCCGCAGCAAGTTGCCGTAGTAACGTTCTTCAACCGCTCCCCTTCCCCTGGGACGGGCGTCCCAGTTGCACTGAAGTGGCACAGGTCCCTGCCCAAATTCTCGGACCCCAGGGTTTTGCACAGGGTCAATGTCGAGGTCAAGCTACAGGCGGAGCTCCTGCCCCTCCTGAGAACAAATAAAAAAGCCCTGCTGCTTCAGTATTGACCAGTCCCATCCTTCCAGATGGTTATTTTGTTTTATTCATCTCAGGATGCTGCTGGCAAGGCCGGCATTTATTGCCCATCCCTAATTGCCCCTTGAGAAGGTGGTGGTGAGCCGCCTTCTTGAACTGCTGCAGTCCATGTGGTGAAGGTTCTCCCGCAGTGCTGTTAGGGAAGGAGTTCCAGGACTTTGAACCAGCGACGATGATGGATCGGCGATATATTTCCAAGTCAGGATGGTGTGTGACTTGGAGGGGAACTTGGAGGTGGTGGTGTTCCCATGCGCCTGCTGCCTTTGTCCTTCTAGGTGGTGGAGGTCATGGGTTCGGGAGGTGCTGTCGAAGAAGCCTCGGCGAGTTGATGCAGCACATCTTGTAGATGGTACACACTGCAGCCATGGTGGAGGGAGCGGGTGTTTAAGCTAGTGGATGAGCATTTGATCAAGCAGGCTGCTTTGTCCTGGATGGTGTCGAGCTGCTTGAGTGTTGTTGCAGCTGCACTCATCCAGGCAAGTGGAGAGTATTCCATCACACTCCTGATATGTGCCTTGTTGGTGGTGGAGAGGATTTGGGGAGTCAGAAGGTGAGTCACTCGCCACCGCAGAATAACCAGCCTCTGACATATTTTATGATTCCCAGCTTGGTATACAAAAAGCACCTTGCCTCTGCAACCATGCCTTTTGTCAGGGTCATGAGACTGTGCATTAAATATGAGAAGTCGCACAACACCAGGTTATAGTCCAACAGATTTATTTAATTTTACAAGCTTTCGGAGCTTTTCGCTCCTTCCTCAGGTAGGTTAGCAGTGAGAGAATCTCCCAGAATTCACAATTTAAACACAGACAAAATCTATTCAAATCTTTCCCTACATCAAAGACACACTAAGAGCACAGCCAAGACAATGAGATGTGTCCCAGGGGGTCCAACGTGTCAAACCACCTGCTGGCTGCATATCCTGTCAATTTGTGTTGGTTCTTGTGTTAGTCTTTTTAAAAAAAAAAACAAACACCTGGGAAGACCGGCCATGATGTCAAGTCACGTTCTGTATCATGACATGAACCCGATATCGCGATTGAGGCCATCCTCATGAGTGCGGAACTTGGCTATCAGTTTCTGCTCTATGATTTTGCGCTGTCGTGTATCCCGAAGGCCGCCTTGGAGAACGCTTACCCGCAGATCCAAGGCTGAATGCCCCTGGCTGCTGAAGTGTTCCCCGACTGGGAGGCAACCCTCCTGCCTGGCGATTGTTGCGCGGTGTCCGTTCATACGTTGTCTCAGTGTCTGCATGGTCTCGCCGATGTACCATGCTCTGGAGCATCCTTTACTGCAACGTATCAGGTAGACAACGTTGGCCGAGTCACATGAGTATGTACCGTGTACCTGGTGGGTAGTGTCCTCACGTGTGATGATGGTATCTGTGTCCATGATTTGGCATGTCTTGCAGAGGTTGCCGTGGCAGGGTTGTGTGGTGTCGTGGTTGCTGTTCTCCTGAAAGATGGGTAATCTGCTGCGAACGATGGTACTTTTGAGGTTAGGCGGCTGCTTGAAGGCGAGTAGTGGAGGCGTGGGGATGGCCTTAGCAAGGTGTTCGTCGTCATCGATGACATGTTGAAGGCTGCGAAGAACATGGCGTAGTTTTTCCGCTCTGGGGAAGTACTGGACGACGTAGGGTACTCTGTTGGTTGTGTCCCGTGTTCGTCTTCTGAGGAGGTCTATGCGGTTTTTCGCTGTGGCCCGTCGGAACTGTCGATCGACGAGTCGAGCGTCATATCCCGTTCTTACGAGGGCGTCTTTTAAAAAAGACTAACACAAGAACCAACACAAATTGACAGGATATGCAGCCAGCAGGTGGTTTGACACGTTGGACCCCCTGGGACACATCTCATTGGCCCAGAAATTGATCTCGCTCTGTTCCCGCGGGGGTAAGCCTTCCCCGCGATCTCTCACCTCGCTTGTGCTTTTTCAGATCCAGCTCGCACGAACTTGATGTTCCAGACATCAGCCGGGCAGTGCTTGCGTATCCCACCGGCGTAGTGAATTCGTGCGCGCTGTGGGATCACGTGACTCAGTTAGAGCCAATGGCAGCACACCATCTTCCATTCATAAGTTTCACAGCACGGCTGTAAAATCTATGAATCTTACACCCCCCCAAAATAACAGCTAAACCTCAATTAAATTTTAAAAAAACCCATCACATTAATAAAATAAGTATAGTTAAATAAATTAACCATTTTAAATAAAAAATTAAATTTTTGAAAAAATTTAAAATCTTTTAAAAAGTTATAAAAATAAACTTACCTGTCTTTAAAGTCTCTAAAAAAGATATACCTGTAAAAAAAAATTCAAAAAAACACTTAATTCACTACTTACCTTGTTAAAAGTGGGTCTTACTCCTCCTTTTTACATTTCTAAAATCTTCAGTACTTACCTGCGCGTCCAAAGCATGAAGTGCACAGCGTGCGCGCGCACCGGGATGAATTTTTGGGCCATTGTCTTGGCTGTGCTCTTAGTGTGTCTTTGATGTAGGGAAAGATTTGAATAGATTTTGTCTGTGTTTAAATTGTGAATTCTGGGAGATTCTCTCACTGCTAACCTACCTGAGGAAGGAGCGAAAAGCTCCGAAAGCTTGTAAAATTAAATAAATCTGTTGGACTATAACCTGGTGTTGTGCGACTTCTCATTTTTGTCCACCCCAGTCCAACACCAGCATCTCCACATCATGACCTCTATTGTGCATTAAATAGTTTAACGATTTAAGGAAAAAGATTCAAACCTTTTTGGTACACGTTTGCATGTATATCACATTATGACGAGAATAAAACACAGAACTAATCAATGAATATCTTTATGGGTGTTTAAGCTAGTGTAGGGAATCTATTCAGTGTTAACATTTTAAGTATTGCGAGGCAATCGAAATGAAAAGGGACAGATTACAAGGTGTGCAAGTTTAGTAAATTTGTTTCATTGAAAAGCTTTAAAAATTCAAAATAATTGAGATAAGTTTTGACATGTCACAATCCTTCAGCGTTTTCATTGAACTACATTTATTTTGACAGCATCTACCTCGACTATTAAAGCATTTCAATATACTGTACTGTTCTAGCAAAGTCTTTCCCTGATTTATAAGAGCGAGCCCACACATGTTTAAGGACTTTCCATTCTAATTCTGTTTAAAGCAGAGCCAAAGGAGAGCGATTTAATTAGTGGCAATATACCTTTCAGTCTAATCAATCCTACCTCATACCAGATTGCCTTTGGGTTCTAGACATGTTATCATCAAGTACATACTTCCGGCCTCTTTCCTTAACTATTACCTCACTTAAACTCCCCGTCTATTATCCTATCTAGTCATCCTCGTTCCAAATAATAAAGCTCTTCAGTGCCCAATTTGAAACTCTACAACAATTTTAGTTGTATTTTTGTTAAAGCAGCGATGCATATTCTAACATCTTTCCGAGCGGTTTTCAGCGGTGATGCGCTCGCGTGTTTACTATCGCTCAGATTTACGGCTCCGTTCTATCTCTTAACCCTTTATTGATACAGAGATTCGGCTAAAAGCTGAAACGGCGTTTGTAACGGGTCGAACAGCACCTCCATTCACTTACCTACGGAGGTAAAGTATTCCAGCCCTTGCCCCCCCGCGGACACTGGCCCGTCTCCATTTCCGTGGGCTAAGATTCCCACCTCAATCGTTGAAGTCATTCATCAGTCTCAGCTTCACACCGATAGAAAGTGTACAAGCTGAATTGAGGCAAGTTGCAGGGGGGTGACTGCGAGTTTAACGCCAGCCTGCACGAAATAAATTCTAAGTTACCCAGTCGTCCAGTCAAACCATCCAAGAACCTGCCAAATCTTCATGTTTTTACCTTTTTAAGGTGCTGACTGTCCCACTTTTGCATACATTAAAATTTAGATGGTCGTTGAATCACCAGTGGTTGGAACTCTGTACGTCTATATAAAGGAAGCAAAAAAAGAAAGTCTTGCATTTATATAGAAAAACAAAATACTGCGGATGCTGGAAATCTGAAATAAAAACAGAAAATGCTGGAACTACTCAGCAGGTCAGGCAGCATCTGTGGAGAGAGAAACAGAGTTAACGTTTCAGGTCGATGAGCTTTCGTCAGAACATTTATATAGCGTCTTTCATGACCTCAGGACGTCCCAAAGCGCTTTACAGCCAATGAAGTACTTTTTCCACGTGTAGTCACTGTTGTAATGTAGGAAACGCGGCAGCCAATTTGCGCACAGCAAGCTCCCACAAACAGCAATGTGATAATGACCAGATAAAATCTGTTTTAGTGATGTTGATTGAGGGATAAATATTGGCCAGGACACTGGGGATAACTCCCCTGCTCTTCTTCGAAATAGTGCCATGGGATCTTTTACGTCCACTTGAGAGAGCAGACGGGACCTTGCTCCATGCACCGAGCTTCATTTAAACGGGCCGGAGATCCATATGGCATTGGCAGTATGACTGGGGTCTGCCAGCTTTGTATCTTTCTGAGCAGGTGTTAGTCTCAAGCCACTCACTGCCTGTAGTATAACTCTGAGCTCCATTAGCAAGCAGTCTGTCAGCCAGACCATCCGTTGAGAGCAGGTCCGCTCTCCGTTCAAGACTTGCTAATGTTCTGCTTCATTGTAAACTGTAACTTTTATATTCCTGGAGGATATTCCTTTCATCTTTTACTGTTCGGATAGTAAAAGCAAAAGAAAGATAGCAATTGAAATTCAATTTTGTTACTAATCGTTTCAGCACATAAATATTCCAATATTAATTCCAACATTTTAATTCAAATAGTTACACAAAGAAAACATTTGGCTTCGATTTTAACTCCATCCGCCTGGCGTAAACCGGGAAGGTGGGGGGAGTTAAAACAAGGCCAGTCGCGTCTGATCTCGCTGCCTTCCTGCTGTGTCCGGGTCTTAACCTGTTCTTTTGAGCAGGCGAGTGGGACACCCATAGGAAGGAAGCAGGACCCAACTTTAGTCGGAGGTCTGAGTGGTGGGCGGGGCTTCCCCATCAAACTTAAACCTATTGGGAGCAGGGTCGAGGGCCAGAAGAGGCTCAGAAAGGTAGGTTTTTTTTTAATTTTAGGTTTCCTTGTAGGTCAGGAGGATCAGGAGCATAGCCTTGGACCTCCCTTACCCCGGGTTTCCTCCCCTCTCCCGATCACGGCCAAAGGTTCAACCCCGGATCATGGCCAGAAGCACCCCCCCCCCCCTCCCAATCGCGGCCAGAGTCCTCCCAGATTGTCTCCAGATCCCTCCCCCCAATCACGATGAGAGTCACCACCAGATCACTAAGAGAGCCCCCACCCAATCACAGCCAGAGCCACCCCCCCAAAAAAAAGCCTCCAGAGCCCCCCCCCATAAATGATGGCCGGCGACCGTTCCCACGGGGTCTCCAGTTGCGGCCTGTTGCTGCCAAACTCCCACTCCCGCCCGCCGGCCAAAGAGTGAATCTGGTCGGGTTCAGGCGGGTCTCGGGGAAAATGTATTGAAATGAATCCTGGCCATTGAGATCGGCGGGGCCGCCACATCCCCGGACTCATCGGGTGCGTTGCCCGCTTCGGGGCTGGTGCGCACCATACCCACCCGCCCCCGTCCTTTAAAATCAGGACCAAGGTATGCCTTACCGATGGAAAAATACAAACACCTCTGTGAATATTGAGATCTGATGGCTTGGTTCCATTTTACTGATAACAGTTGAATTCAATTGCGAGGACAGGCCGATGTGAGGAGAGGCTTGGCATGTCATATTATAGCGGCCGCGGGCAGATGTTTGAATGCAGAATCTTTTAGAATGTCTTGACGAATGGGAGACTATAAATGAAATTATTGACAGGTGACTTGGAATTACAAATTAAACTGTATTCACAACAATCTCAATCCATGTAAACGTTGAGCAATTTAGAGCGAATGTATGATCTGCAATAAAAGATTTTGACATACTTGTCAAGCAGTTGTCTAATGTTTCACGTCTAGAGTAGTTGCATTGTTATTATACACCAAGGGGAATACCCACAGCCTTGAAGTATCTAATGGAGTCAATATTAAAGATAATTCAGAAGCACTGAAAGCGGAAGTCATAAGAACATAAGAATTAGGAGCAGGAGTAGGCCACAAGGCCCCTCAAGCCTGCTCAGGGGCCCCTGTCAACCATGATGGAGGGGAATCCTCGGTTGAGGAAAAATTGCTGCATTCATACTGACAGATGAACAGTTCTTTTTAAATTCTTTGAGTGAAAAGCTTAATGGAACTATTAGAGTCACATATAATTACACTGGCAAAATATAATAGCTTATTTTCCTTTCTTACTCTGTCATCTTTTAACCTTTAATGTAAGAGCCCTCTAATAACTTAAAGGCTGATGGATCACTTTCCCTTCAGGGCTTCCTTGAGTCTGTTATACCTTCATTCCCCACAGCCTGAGCGTTTACAGGATTGCTACCATAAAGATCTAAACACCTTTTCCATTCAGTCTCAAGAGAGGGTTCCACTGCCCTCTCACCCAGGACCAGATTGAAACCATTTCTCCGTACAACACGTAACCTTGCTGAAATAACTCCAAGGCACCATCGTCAAACTAGGTCACTGGCAGCGAAAAAAATCGGTCTAGATTTTTTTTCTTAATCATTCTCGGGATATGGCCCCTCCATCCACCGCCCCATCTCCAACTTCCTTTTCCTCTCCAAAGTCCTTGAACGTGCTGTCGCCTCCCAAATCCGTGCCCATCTTTCCCGGAACTCCATGTTTGAATCAGGTTTCCATCCCTGCCACAGTACCAAAACGGCTCTCATCAAAGTCACAAATGACTGTGACTGTGACAAAGGTAAACTATTCCCCCTCGTCCTTCTCGATCTGTCTGCAGCCTTTGACACGGTTGCCCACTCCATCCTCCTCCAGCGCCTCTCCACCGTCGTCCAGCTGGGTGGGACTGCACTCGCCTGGTTCCATTCTTATCTGTCTAATCGTAGCCAGAGAATCACCTGCAATGGCTTCTCTTCCCGTTCCTGCACCATTACCTCTGGTGTCCCCCAAGGATCTATCCTTGGCCCCCTCCTATTTCTCATCTACATGCTGCCCCTCGGCGACATCATCCGAAAGAACAGCGTCAGTTTCCGCATGTACGCTGACGATACCCAGCTCTACCTCACCACCACTTCTCTTGACCCCTCCACAGTCTCTAATTTTTCAGACTGCTTGTCCGATATCCAGTACTGGATGAGCAGAAATTTCCTCCAACGAAATATTGGGAAGACCAAAACCCTTGTCTTCGGTCCCCACCACAAACTCCATTCCCAGCCACCGACTCCATCCCTCTCCCTGGCAACTGTCAGAGGCTGAACCAGACTGTTCACAACCTTAGTTTGGTTCTGACCACATATCCGCTCCGTCACTAAGACCGCCTATTTCCACCTCCATAACATCCCCCGACTCCGCCCCTGCCTCAGCTCATCTGCTGCTGAAACCCTCAGCCTTTGTTACCTCTAGACTTAACAATTCCAACACACTCCTGGCTGGCCTCCCGCATTCTACCCTATGTAAACTTGAGGTCATCCAAAACTCTGCCGCCTGTGTCCTAACTCGCATCAAGTCCCGTTCACCCATCTCCCCTGTGCTCGCTGACCTACATTGGCTCCCGGTTATGCAGCCCCTCGATTTTACAATTTTCATCCTTGTTTTCAAATCCCTCCATGGCCTCGCCCCTCCATATCTCTTCAATCTCCTTTGGCCAACAACCCTCTGAGATATCTGCGCTCCTCCAATTCTGGCCTCTTGAGCATCCCTGATTATAATCGTTCCACCATTGGTGGCCGTGCCTTCTGTTGTCTAGGCCCTAAGCTCTGGAATTCCCTGCCTAAACCTCTCCGCCTCCCTATCTCTCTTTCCTCCTTTAAGATGCTCCTTTAAAGCTCCCTCTTTGACCAAGCTTTTGGTCATCTGCCCTAATATCTCATGTGGCTCGGTGTCAAATTTTGTTTGATAACGCTTCTGTGAAGCGCCTTGGGATGTTTTACTATGTTAAAGGCGCTATATAAATACAAGTTGTTATTGTTGTTGAAAAGAGGATTGCTGACAAGGCCTGCATTTATTTGCCCATCCTTAGTTGCCCTTGAGAAGGTGGAGGTGAGCCGCCTTCTTATTGAACTGCTGCAGTCCGTGTGAAGGCGCTCCCACAGTACTGTGAGGTAGGGAGACCCAGGATTTTAATTAGTGATGGTGAAGGAACGACGATATATGTCCAAGTCGGGATGGTGTGTGACTTGGAGGGGAACTTGGAGATGGTGGTGTTCCCGCGCCCTGGTCCTTCTAGCTGGTGGAGGTCGCGGGTTTGGGAGGTGCTGCTGAAGAAGACTTGGTGACTTGCTGCAGAGCATCCTTCAGATAGTACACACTGTAGCCACGTTATGCCAATGGTGGTGGGAGTGGAAGTTTAAGCTGGTGGATGGGCTGTTGATCAAGCAGACTGCTTCTTGAATAAGTGTATATTGATTAATACTTTCATAACAGTTTTTCTTTGTTTGGACGGAAATGATTTCTTAAACGGCACTTTTCTGCGAGCATTCACTTTCAGTGTTGCCAGGGATACTCAGTATTGTCCAGTGATGCCATTGGTGTGGCATATTCCAAAGGTTCAGCTGACACACTAGGTGGCTATCAGATGGTATAATTTACAGTGTAATACATGCTGTACTAGTTGAAAGAAAACTGGCAAGGTTCATGGTATGGACTGAATGCACAACACAGGCATTAAAGTGGCACCAACTTCATGAAAAGTCTTTGGCAAACACTTAAGATTGATGTCAGGTAGGAAGAATAAAAAAGCAAAATATTATTTAAATGGAGAGAGACTACAGAATGCTGTGGTACAGAAGGATCTGGGGGGTCCTTGTACATGAAACACAAAAAGTTAGCATGCAGGTACAGCAAGTAATTAGGAAGGCAAATGGAATGTGGGCCTTTATTGCAAGGGGGATGGAGTATAAAAGTAGGGAAGTCTTGCTACAACTGTACAGGGCGTTGGTGAGACTGCACCTGGAGTACTGCGTACAGTTTTGGTCTCCTTATTTAAGGAGGGATATACTTGCATTGGAGGCAGTTCAGAGAAGGTTCACTAGGTTGATTCTTGAGTTGAAGGGGTTGTCTTATGTGGAAAGGTTGAGCAGGTTGGGCCTATACTCATTGGAGTTTAGAAGTATGAGAGGGGATCTTATTGAAACATATAAGATTCTGAGGGGGCTCGACAGGGTCGACGCAGGGAAGATGTTTCCCCTCGTGGGGGAATCTAGAGCTCGGGGGCATAGTTTCAGAATAAGGGGTCGCCCATTTAAAACGGAGATGTGGAGGAATTTCTTCTCTCAGAGGGTCATGAATCATTGGAATTCTCTACCCCAGAGAGCTGTGGAGGCTGAGTCAGTGAATATATTCAAGGTGGAGATAGACAGATTTTTGAAAAACAGGGGTATCAAGGGTTATGGGGAGTGGGCAGGAAAGTGAAGTTGAGGCCAAGATCATATCAGCCATGATTTTATTGAATGGCGGAGCAAGCTCGAGGGGCCAAATGGCCTAGTCATGGGGGAAAAATTAGGTCGCGCCCCATTTGGGGCGCAAATATCGTCTGGACGCAAATATTAGCGCCTGGCGCTAATTATCGGCACTGACTGGAAACTTCACTTTTACCACCCCGGGAGGTGAGTGGAGCGCTAAATCAGGTGCTGCACACCTGTCTTAAGGCGCAAAGGCCAAGGAGTGAGGCGCTAACTCAGAGCGCTGGCGAAGCTCATGTAATGTCAGTCAGCAATGGAACACACACACAATGGCACGGGCCAGTTCTTAAAGGGGATGGTTAATCTTGCTTTCCATCCACATCCTGTTCATTGCAGCCTTGAATCTCGGCCTGGAGAGACTTGCACATCAAATGTGCTGGAAAGAACAATGGAGAGTACCAGGCAAAGAGCTCAGAGTGCAGCTCCCACAGTCTCTGCTAAATCGATACAAGGAATGGCAAATCAAAATGAACCTGCAAAGTGCTGCTCAGTACCCAAAACTCCTTCACACAACGTTGAATCTCTCCAGAAGTCTCTCCCTCTCTCTCTCAGAATGCGTAGTTCAAAAATGCCACCAACAATAAAAGACAGGAAGAGGCCCCCTTTAAATAGCGCCCCCCCCAGCCCCACAGCGATTGATAACGTTCCAGTCTTCTGGTCGTTGGATGCGCCAGGCGGTAAGGCAGGGGGCGCCACTCAATTTCCGCTCCGGGGCGCCACAAGGGCGTTGCACCATGGAATGACGTCACAATCTGCGCGCACAGGTGGTCGCAGCAGTAAAGTTTAGCGCCGCCGCACAATCTCTAGTTAAGTTCCCGAGCGGCGCAAACATCGCTGCGCCCGGGCGTTAGCGGCTTTGCGCCCCATTAGCGCCCTCTTAAGGCGCTAACGGGAGGCGCAACCAACTGAATTTTTACCCCATAGAGTCATACAACACAGAAAGAGGCCCTTCGGCCCATCGTGTCTGCGCCAGCCATCAAGCCCTGTCTATTCTAATCCCATTTTCCAGCACTTGGTCCGTAGCTTTATATGCTATGGCGTTTCAAGTGCTCATCTAAATGCTTCTTGAATGTTGTGAGGGTTCCTGCCTCTACCACCCTTTCAGGCAGTGAGTTCCAGATTCCAACCACCCTCTGGGTGAAAAAGTTTTTCCTCAAATCCCCTCTAAACCTCCTGCCCCTTACCTTGAAACTATGCCCCCTGGTTATTGACCCCTCTACTAAGGGGAAAAGTTCCTTTCTACCTATCCTATCTATGCCCCTCATAATTTTGTACACCTCAATCAGGTCCCCCCTCAGCCTTCTCTGCTCTAAGGAAAACAACCCGAGCCTGTCCAGTCTCTCTTCATAGCTGAAGCGCTCCAGCCCAGGTAACATCCTGGTGAATCTCCTCTGTACCCTCTCCAATGCAATCACTTCCCTCCTATAGTGTGGCGACCAGAACTGCACACAGTATTCCAGCTGTGGCCTAACTAGCGTTTTGTACAGCTCCATCATAACCTCCCTGCTCTTATATTCTATGCCTCGGCTAATGAAGGCAAGTATCCCATATGCCTTTTTAACCACCTTATCTACCTGTCCTGCTGTCTTCAGGGATCTATGTACATGCACACCAAGGTCCCTCTGATCCTCTGTCCTTCCTAGGGTCCTACCATTCATTGTGTATTCCCTTGCCTTGTTAGTCCTCCCAAAATGCATCACCTCACACTTTTCAGGGTTAAATTCCATTTGCCACTGTTCTGCCCATCTAACCATCCCATCTATATCGTCCTGTAGGCTGAGGCTTCCCTCCTCGCTATTTACCACTCCACCAATTTTCGTGTCATCTGCGGACTTACTGATCATACCTCCTACATTCATATCTAAATCATTAATATACACTACAAGCAGCAAAGGACCCAGCACCGATCCCTGTGGTACACCACTGGACACAGGCTTCCAGTCACAAAAACAACCTTCGACCATTACCCTCTGCCTCCTGCCACTAAGCCAATTTTGGATCCAATGTGCCAAATTGCCCTGGATCCCATGGGCTCTTACCTTCTTGACCAGTCTCCCATGTGGGACTTTGTCAAAAGCCTTACTGAAGTCCATGTAGACTATATCAACTGTACTACCCTCATCCACACACCTAGTCACCCCCCTCGAAAAATTCAATCAAATTGGTCAGACATGATCTCCCCCTGACAAAGCCATGCTGACCATCCCTGATTAATCCCTGCCTCTCCAAGTGGAGACTAATTCTGTCCCTCAGAATTTTTTCCAATAATTTCCCTACCACTGATGTTAGGCTCACTGGCCTGTAATTCCCTGGTTTATCTCTACTACCCTTCTTGAACAATGGTACCTCTTAGCTGTCCTCCAGTCCTCTGGCACCTCCCCTGTGGCCAGAGAGGTTCTGAAAATTTTTGTCAGAGCCCATGCAATCTCCTCCCTTGCCTCACACAGCAGCCTGGGATACATCCCGTCAGGGCCTGGGGATTTATCCACTTTTAAGCCCGCTAAAACCGCTAGTACCTCCTCCCTCTCAATACTAATTTGTTCAAGTATATCACAATCCCCCTGCCTGATTTCTATGCCTACATCGTCCTTCTCCATAGTGAATACAGATGCAAAATATTCATTTAAAACCTCACCTACATCTTCCGGCTCTACACACAGATTGTCACTTTGGTCCCTAATGGGCCCTACTCTTTCCCTGGTTATCCTCTTGCCCTTAATATACTTATAAAACACCTTGGGATTTTCCTTTATTTTGCCCGCCAGTGTTTTTTCATGCCCCCTCTTCGCTCTCCTAATTTCTTTTTTAAGTACCCCCCTGCACTTTCTATACTCCTCTAGGGCTTCCGCTGTTTTTAGTCCTTTGTATCTGCCAAAAGCCTCCCTTTTTTTCCTAATCCATTCTTGTATATCCCTTGACATCCAGGGATCCCTGGGTTTGTTGGTCCCACCCTTGACCTTTACGGGAACATGTTGGCGTTGTACTCTCTCTATTTCCTTTCTGAAAGTCTCCCACTGCTCTGATGTGGATTTTCCTACAAGTAGCTGATCCCAGTCCACTTTGGCCAGATCCTGCCTTATCATATTAAAATTGGCCTTCCCCCAATTTAGAACCTTTATTTCCGGTCCATCTTTGTCCTTTTCCATGACTGCCTTAAATCTCACCGAATTATGGTCACTGTCACCAAAATGCTCTCCTACTGACACTTCTACCACTTGCCCGGCTACATTCCCTAGAATTAGGTCCAGTACCGCCCCCTCTCTTGTAGGACTTTCTACATGCTGGCTCAAAAAGCTCTCCTGGATGCACTTTAAGAATTCTGCACCCTCTAAGCCTTTCACACTCTGACTATCCCAGTTAATATTGGGGAAGTTGAAATCCCCTACTATTATTACCCTATTATTTCTACATTTCTCTGAGATTTGCCTACATATCTGTTCCTCTATCTCCCCATGACTGTTTTGAGGCCTATAGTACACTCCCAGCAAAGTGCTTGCCCCCTTTTTGTTTTTAAGTTCTACCCATATGGCCTCATTAGAGGAACCTGCTAAGATATCATCCCTCCTTACAGCAGTAATTGACTCCTTGATTAATATTGCTACACCCACCCCCTGTCTCGCCTGAAGATTCTATACCCCGGAATATTGAGCTGCCAGTCCTGCCCCTCCCTCAACCATGTCTCTGTGATAGCAACAATATCACACTCCCATGTGTTCATCAACACCTTCACTTCATCTGCCTTACTCGCAAGACTCCTTGCATTAAAATAAATGCCATCCAGCCTTGCCATACTCCCTTGTGCCGTTACATATTTGCTCTGCCTTCCAGGCTGACTTGTTTTTTCCTCTATATTTGGCTGTGCATCACCCCCTACTATAGCTCCACTCCGTATCCCATCCCCCTGCCAAGTTAGTTTAAACCCCCTCCAACAGTACTAGCAAACCTCTCCGCAAGGATGTTGGTCCCGTTCCGGTTCAGGTGCAACCCGTCCGACTTGTACAGGTCCCACCTTCCCCAGAAGCAGACCCAGTGATCCAGGAAACTAAAGCCCTCCCTCCTGCACCAACTCTTTAGCCACGCATGCATCTGCTCTATTCTCCTATTCCTATACTCACTAGCACGTGGCACCGGGAGTAATCCAGAGATTACAACCTTTGAGGTCCTGCTTTTTAATCTGCTACCAAGCTCCCTAAATTCTTGTTGCAGGATCTCATCCCTCTTTCTACCCATGTCGTTGGTACCAATGTGAACCACGACCTCTGACTGTTCGCCCTCCCCCTGCTCCTATTTCCTTTGTTCTTATGTAAAACTAGCAAGCGAGTGTTCATCGAAGTTCAGTGTGATGGGGCGAGGCAGTGGACCCAGATTCATCCATGACAGATCTGGTACATCCTGTTGCCCTTGTGTTAAGCAAAGATCAGCATCTTTGCTGCTCCCAGATGCCACAGCGAGCACTGTGATTCGCGAGTCCTGTATCAGCCTGAAGTCGAACTCTCTGCTGCTGCACCACCGTAACTTCATTGGACATCTGTCGGAAACTCCGCTACACTTTAGGCGAAGTTACAGTGGCAGAGAGTCCGAGCAAATTCAGGGCCAATGTCCTGTCTCACATAAGAGGTGTTCCAAAAACAACAAGGTTGAGGGTAGGAATTTGCGACATAGACGATTGGGGATGTGAGCCCTTACCCTACCATTCCTTGGCATAGTACCCTAAGCTACCAAAAGCTCGCCACCATCTTGCCCCTTACCAAACCATAGTTAACATTTTCACTAATCAGGAATACCACTTTACAGCACATGAACATTTTCCCCCCTCCAAATTAACACTGACGTTTACAAATTTGCAACATTTATGTGCTAACCTCACCTGGAAGAGAAGCAAATCTAGAGGAACTTTGAAATTACTGCTTAGAGCTTTCTTGAAGAAAATTATTAACTGGCTAAATCCTTCTTGGCTCTTTGTGAGCACAAAGTTCGAACTTGACACACTTTAAGTAAATGTATTTACCACCAGTAGATGCTTTGATGTTTCCCACTCCCTCGTTTCCTGCCAATTTTATGCACCTGGATTTGCTGGTGTTGTATTACAACATAGCTGCTTTCTGCAGAAGGAACCCTTTCAGTCTTCTCACTTTCCATGTTGTGAGCAAAAACATAATCGTGACATCACAGATGATTCACAGGGAAATACTCTGTTTCTTATTGTAATAGAGTCACCTGGTGGACTACTGATGTATATAATAATAAAGCCATGTGCAGTTCAGTTCTTACCTTGTTGTGCTGTTGTATATATATGCTGTGTCTCAAGATATCACAGAATTGGCGATGAGGATGCGATTACGGATTCCCTAGCTGAACTTTTTGTTGGAGGATAATCCTGCCAACCGATAGAGGGACTGTTAGAGGTTCTTTGTTTTACAGAAAAACTTAAAAATCCGAGGTAAATTTCAAGCACACGTGGCTGAACTGTCGATGTTGCCAGAGTCCAGATGGCCGTGCCTATGGGAATAATAAGGCATTTGGGTGAGTTTCATCGTGACCGAGAGACTTTTGGAGTGTATGTGGATCGGCTAGAAATGTTGTATATATATGCTATGTCTCATAGTTATCACAGAATTTGCAATGAGGTTGCGATTGCGGATTCCCTAGCTGAAATTTTTGTTGGAGGATAATCCTGCCAACCACAGAGTGACAGGATGTGGGATTTGTTAACAGTGCATTTAAATTGCACCAAATGAACTGAGAGCTAATTGCACCCAAGTTCGCTTTGGGTTTGGAGAGCTGATTTCTGCATGGGCACACCATCACCTCCAAGTCACACACCGTCCAAACTTGGACACATATCGCCGATCCTTCATCACCGCTGGTTAAAAATTTTGGAGCTCCCTAGCCAACAGCATTGTGGGAGCACCTTCACCTCATGGACTGCTGCGGTTCAAGAATAAGGCCGACCACCACTTTCTCAAGGACAGCTAGGGATGGGCAATAAATGACGGTCTTGTCAGTGACGCCCATATCCCGAGAATGTACTAAAAAAAGATCAAACCCTGCCAGTGACCTGATTGGACGATGACGCCTTACATCTATTTTCAGTGAGGTTATGAGTTGCACGAAGAAATGGTTACGATCTGGTCCTGGGTGAGAGGCCAGTAGGAGTATGTTCACCACATGGACTGCAGTGCTTCAAGGTGACCCACCACCACCTACTCAAGGGAAACTAAGGATGGACAATAAATGCCGGCCTTGCCAGTGGCGCCCACATCCCGAAGAATGATAAAGAAATTGTCACTGGCTCTGGCAAAATATGTTCTTTCTTCCTGGTTTGAAAATCGTTTGGAAGCCTGTGGACATGAGTGCATTGTCACTTGTGCATGACTATGTCACAACGCTAGGAATACATGCACACACAGCCATTTATTAAATTTGCCAGCCAACGATTTCAGGATTTTTTTTCATTAAAATTCCCATATTACCTACTTTGCTGGCAAAGTTTAAGCCATGCCCTCGTTCCACTTTTGAACCGGAACCATAGAAAACCCCGACTAGGACCTGCAGTTCAGGTTTTGCTTCAGAAGCACCAATGCAACTGAAACTGAGATCACAGGCACCAATGTCTGTTCATTCACTAACTTCATCATCGCAGTGAAGCAGAAAATGCCTTGTTAGTGCGCAAGTTGTCCTTACTGAGCACGACCAGCTCATCACGATAGATTGTTTGAGGCAAGGAGGCAAAATCAGTGGGAGATTGGGGTAAAAGGTTTTTAATGTGTTTTTGACTTAAGATGGATGCAGCAATAAGGTAGAAGGATGGCGCAAATGTGGTGAAGCGCCAATGTATTGACTTGAATGAAGTTCCCACTCACATATTTCCCACATGGTGAGTTACTGAGCTTCTTCAAAAAAAGATTGTGCTCATTGAGGTGTGAGATGTTCGTGCTGGGGAGTGGAATTCTCCCCAGGATAGGCATGCAGTGAAAGCAACAAGCACTCCCAGATCAGGCATAGAACAGTCAGGTTCAGAGTAAATCCCCCTCTACTCTGTCCCAATAATGTGCCTCGGCCCCAACCTCAGAAGAAGAGCACCCCTACTGCACCAGTGCAGCACTTTTTCTATTGCCCCCATCGCCCATCCTGTGGCCTCTCTGAGTGGGGTGACCAATTCGTGATGAACTAGGGATAGTTTTGTACTGGAGACCCATGCCCACTAAGAACTGGAGTGAGGCTTCCAAACAGTAATATATAGGTTATGCTACTGGACTAGTGAGCCAGAGGCCTGGACTAATAACACCAGCAGAACTTGAGTTCAAATCCCACCATGGCAGCTTGAAAATTTGAATTCTGTTCAAAAAATCTGGAAAAAGGAAGGCTGATATTAGTAAAACTGACCATGAAGCTGTCGGATTGTTGTAACAAACCCATTTCGTTCACAAATGTCCTTTAGTGGAAGGAAACCTGCCGTCCTTACTTGGCCTAGTCCTCCAGTCACACACCAACGTGATTGACTCAGTGTCAGCCGAGGCACAGTGGGTAGCACCCTCGCCTCTGAGTCGGAAGGTTGTGGGTTCAAGTCCCACTCCAGAGACTTGAGCACAAAACCCTAGGCTGACACTCCAGTACAGTACTGAGGGAGTGCGTATTAGTAAAAAAAATAGTACTGGAGAAATTAATTGGACTGAAAGCGAATAAATCCCCTGGACCTGATGGCCTACATCCTAGGGTTTTGAAAAATGTGGCTATAGAGATGCGTTGGTTGTCATCTTCCAAAATTCCATAGATTCTAGAACGGTTCCCGTGGATTGGAAGGTAGCAAATGTCATCCCACTATTTAAGAAAGGAGGGAGAAAGAAAACGGGGAACGACAGACCAATTAGCCTGACATCAGTAGTCGGGAAAATGCTAGAATCTATTATTAAGGACGTGATAACAGGGCACTTAGTAAAATAATAATAGGATTGGGCAGAGTCAACACGGATTTATGAAAGGGAAATTGTGTTTGACAAATCTGTTAGAGTTTTTTGAGGTTGTAACTAGCAGAATAGATAAGGGGGAATCAGTGGATGTGGTGTATTTGGAATTTCAGAAGGCATTCGATAAGCTGCCACACAAGAGATTATTAAACAAAATTAGGGCTCATGGTATTGGGGGTAATATACTAGCATGGATTGAGGATTGGTTAACGGACAGAAAACAGAGAGTAGGAATAAACGGGTCATTTTCAGGTTGGCAGGCTGTAACTAGTGGGTTACCGCAAGGATCAGTGCTTAGGCCTCAGCTATTCACAATCTATATCAACGATTTGGATGAGGGGACCAAATAGAATATATCCAAGTTTGCTGATGATACAAAGCTGGGTGGGAATGTAAGTTGTGAGGAGGATGCAAAGAGGCTTCAAGGGGATATAGACAGGCTAAGTGAGTGGGCAAGAACATAGCAAATGGAATATAATGTGGAGAAATGTGAAATTATCCACTTTGGTAGGAAAAATAGAAAAGCAGAGTATTTTTTAAATGGTGAGAGTTTGGGAAATGTTGGTGTTCAGAGGGACCTGGGTGTCCTTGTACACGAATCACTGAAAGTTAACATGCAGGTACAGCAAGCAATTAGGAAAGCAAATGGTATGTTGGCCTTTATTACAAGAGGATTTAAGTATAAGAGTAAAGACGTCTTACTGCAATTATATAGGGCCCTGGTGAGACCACACCTGGAGTATTGTGTACAGTTTTGGTCTCCTTACCTAAGGAAGGATATACTTGCCATAGAGGGAGTGCAACAAAGGTTCACCAGACTGTTTCCTGGGATGGGGGGATTGTCCTATGAGGAGAGATTGAGTAGACGAGGCCTATATTCTCTGGAGTTTAGAAGAATGAGAGGTGATCTCATTGAAACATACAAAATTCTTACAGGGCTTGACAGGTTAGATGCAGGGAGGATGTTTCCCCTGGCTGGGGAGTCTAGAACCAGAGGTCACAGTCACAGGGGTCGGCCATTTCGGACTGAGATGAGGAGAAATTTCTTCACTCAGAGGGTGGTGAATCTTTGGAATTCTCTACCACAGAGGGCTGTGGAGGCTCAGCCATTGAGTATATTCAAGACAGAGATCGATAGGTTTATGAATATTAAGGGAATCAAGGGATATGGGGATAGTGCAGGAAAGTGAAATGAGGTAGAAGATCAGCCATGATCTTATTGAATGGTGGAGCAGGCTCGAAGGGCCAAATGGCCTACTCCTGCTCCTATTTCTTATGTTCTTATGGACCATGGGCCAATTGTCTTTGACTGTTCTTAAATAAATAGGCAAAACTTTGGAGCTATCCTGGGTTTACCCCCCCCCACCCCCCCCCCCCCCCCATCATGGATGATTTCAGAATCAGCTTGCTTCCAACACCGTCTGAACTTGTCTTGATGAACAGGCTCTTTGCCAATGAGTGGAACGCGTGATGAATTAACTGCACCAGCTGGATTTCATTCTACACATGCTCTGCTCCCCGGCGCAGGACTCGACTTATCCAGGCTTGCTTGGCATCGGTTTACAAGTTGGCAGGTCCACCTTAGTGCAGGTGCCAACTTCAAAATTAACAGCCTGCCTGTTTAAACATCGGAAGTGGCAAGCGGTAAAATCACCCAAATCAGGGGGAAACCCAAGATAGCTCCAAACTTTGCTCAATATAGAAGAACAAACACTTCAAAGGTGAGAAAAAGCCATTCAGCCTATCAAATCATGTCCCTTTTGTGCTTTGAAGCCTTTGGCCCAGCATCAAACTACATGTAAATGACCAAATCGATCTGTTAAGCGAAGCCCAACACCCATCCAGGATAAAGCAGTCCATTTGATCAGCACTCCCATCCACCAGCTTAAACGTCCACTCCCTCCACCACCGTGGCTGCAGTGTGTAGTATCTACAGGATGCACTGCAGCAACTCGCCGAGGCTTCTTCAGCAGCGCCTCCCAAACCCACGACCTCCACCACCAAGAAGGAACAGGGCAGCCGGTTCATGGGAACACCACCACCTCCAAGTTCACCTCCAAGTCACACACCATCCTGACTTGGATAGGTATCGCCATTCCTTCATCGTTGCTGGGTCAAGATCCTGAAACTCCCTCCCTAAAGTGTTGCGGGAGCACCTTCACAATACGGACTGCAGAGGTTCAAGGTGGCAGCTCACCTCCACCTTCTCAGGGGCAACTAGGGATGGGCAATAAATGACAGCCTTACCGGCGACATCCAGACTGATTTCTTTCGCTGTCAGTAACCTGGTTCGACAATGATGCCTTGGATTTATTTTCGGCGAGGTTACAAGTAGCACGATGAAATGGTTCCGATCTGGTCCTGGGTGAGAGGCCAGCGGGAGTACGTTCACAATATGGACTGCAACGGTTCAAGAAAAAGATCCACCACCACCTTCTCAAGGGCAACTAGGGATGGGCAATAAATGCCGGCCATGCCAGCGACACCTATATCCTGAGAATGAATAAAAACATTTTATTTTTAAAGAAATATTGCAGAAGAAATTAATTCTTCATATCAGTCTTCATGAAGACCATTGACAAGTTCCAGATCCAGTTATTTTAGTGGAGGAATCTATAAATCAGAGACAATAGCAAAGCTGTTATACAGAAATTCAAGGAATTAAATCTAACTGGACCAGATGGCACACGTCCTGGAATCCTCAAGGATATGAGAGAATAAATAAATAAAGCTCTGGTTAATATTTTAGAAGTTCCATAAATACAAGCGATTTAACCAAATGATTCGTGAGTTGTGAACGTTACCCTGGTAGTCAAAAAAAGGAGTGAGACACAAACCAGGAGTTATCCTGATATCTACGGTGTGGAATATGCTGGAGAGCATTTTACAGTATGCTATCAACCTGCCTCCAAAGTGTACAGAGACGTAGCCAGTGTGGATTTAGAAACAACAGAACATCCCTCACAAATCCACGGAAATTCTGTGATGAAGTAACTTAATGGGGTTGACAAAGTGATTAGAAGCTGCCTGGATTTTAAGGCGGCATTTGATGACATGTATGAGGTTGATAAGGACGATTAAAGTCCACGGAATTATTGGCAAATTAACTGACTGGATTGACGATTGGCTTGGAAATTCAAAGCAGAAGGGGAGGAAAAAAAATATGTAAAAAGCTCTGGCTGGGGGATAGGGAGTAGCAAAGTTAATCACAGTTGTTGTGGGACTCAGAGCCATTTACACGATTCATAAATAATACGGAGGCCAGCACTGCTGATAACACCTAGATATGTGACCAGGTGATGAGTTTAAGGGCACTGATGGCGTTCAAAGGAATCCAAACTGAGTACTTTAGTGCATTCACTTACAGCAGATGGATTTCAATGTAGCCAAATATAAGGATATGCATATTGGAACGGGGAATACAGAAGGGGGTGTCCAATAGAAAAAGTGTGATTAATTATCATTCCTTGGAAGTATACAGTCAATGTGATCATGTTATCAACAAAGCTAATGAGGTACTGCAATGTGACTCAAGGGCATTTGATTATACGTTGAAACAACTCATTCAAACCTTGTGTAGATTGTCCCAGACAGACGCCTAAAAGAGGCCCCTTAATTATGTAAATTTGGCATCCAATGGCTGTTGAAGGACCCGATCCAGAAATTAGTCGGCGATAAGCGGGGCACACCACTAACTTCAGATGAGGTGAAAAATGTCCTTTTTTGTTAAAGAAATGTTCCTGTGGAGCCAGGAAGAGCAGGAGAGCTCCACCTTGACTCCCAAGAGCTGCAATCACCAGCCCTCCACCGCCCATCCCTACCAGCCTTGCAGCCCACTCCAATCACCCCTCCTTGGGACTTAGCTGAGGGCCGCTGACTCTGAGCTCGAAAACAGGCCCAGGCTAATTTCTAGGCCTTAGTTTATGGAGCTGCCCTGGGGATTAAGTGAATGGGGTAGAGTGCACAGTACCAAAGATAGTTCCTCACTCCATGGTTTCCTGTGACATCAGAAATGAGTCGAGAGAGAGAGTGTACATTTTTTAAATGGCGGCGGTGGGGAAATCCTGTGGAACGTTTCCTGTTCTATAATTTATACACTAGAGTCACATGGGGTTTCCATTGCTCCCGGATTGTCCCAGAGCCCCAGGAACGAAAGATTAATCTCCCGGACACTGCTGCGAGCAACTTGGAAGAAAAATCAATGGGGCATGAAAAAAAATTGTGTTTTTTTCCCATATTTTTTGGAACATTTTTGTTGATAAAATATAACAATATTGGGGATGGGGGGAAAGGTCTGTTGGACTGATGATTAAGAACCATCCAATCGGATGAGTCTGTTTGCTTTCCAATGGCTGTGCGCCGTGAGAATGGACGGGTCGGGCGACCAATGGCAGTGCGGGGGGTGGGGCTATTGGAGGCGGGAGGTCATGCGATGAAACCTCCTGGACTACGTCCATTGAGAGCGGGCAACCCTAGAATCACAGTACCTTCCAACCCTGTGTGTTTGAGAGGTCAGAATGGACATTTGTTACTATCCGACCTCGCCATGCCACTGTATCGTAACTTCCTTTCATTTGTACTAGCCCTGTTGTCTCTGGTGTCAGCTGTGGCTCAGTTGGTGGCACACTCACCTCTGAGTCAGAAGGTTGTGGGTTCACAGTCCCACTCCAGGGACTTGAGCACATAAAGCTAGGCTGACACTCCCAGTGCAGTGCTGAGGGAGTGCTGCACTGTCGGAGGTGCCGTCTTCGGATGAGACATTAAACCGAGGCCCCGTCTGCCCTCTCAGGTGGACGTAAAAGATCCCGCAGCACTGTTTCAAAGAAGAGCAGGGGAGTTATCCCCAGTGCCCTGGCCAATATAATAAAAACAGATTATCTGGTCATTATCACATTGCTGTTTGTGGGAGCTTGCTGTGCGCAAATTGGCTGCCGCGTTTCCTACATTACAACAGTGTCTACACTTCAAAAGTACTGCATTGGCTGTAAAGCACTTTGAGACATCCGGTGGTCGTGAAAGGCGCTATATAAATGCAAGTCTGTCTTTGATCCCGACCCACCTGCGTCTTAAGCCAATGGTGACACGGGACTTACGCACTGAATCACAAACCGTGAATAGTTGCAGTGAAACCCACAAACAATGGCAACAACAGATTGGGGACACAATGAGTGTTTATTTATGGCCTTCATTGTTTACCAGTATGAGCTTTGCCTGTTTTCGAGTGAAGTGTTTGGAAAACAGCACAGTAGCTATCTTTGTTATCGCAATCACAGCCCTGATTGGCAGCACGTGTAGTGCATCATGAGCAGCAAAGGAGCGACGGTCTCTAGTTTATTCAGAGGCCTCCAGTTATTTTTCTGGAGCTCATGCCTGCTGTTTATTCTTTATTTGATTAGTAAAATAGGTTATTTGAACAGTACTTGGATTTATGACTATTTATAGCATTACAAAGCCAAAAATCCACACGGTAGAATATAAAAAAATAAGCATTCCTGACTTGGTCTCCGTGCTATAAATTTTGACACCCGGGCCTCGATTAAATATTCGGGGCCCGACTCCCGCCCGGATGGTGGGAGGGAGTGGCAATTATGGTTCCTGTCAGTTAGACAAGTGGCGAGATTGGTAAAAAGAACTCGCATTTATATAGCGCCTTTCACGACCTCAGGATGTCCCAAAGCGCTTTACAGCCAATTAAGTACTTTTGAAGTGCAGTCACTGTTGTAATGTGGGAAACGCGGCAGCCAATTTGCGCACAGCAAGCTCCCACAAACAGCAATGTGATAATGACCAGATAATCTGTTTTAGTGACGTTGATTGAGGGATAAATATTGGCCAGGACACCGGGGGTAACTCCCTCTGCTCGTCTTCGAAATAGGGCCATGGATCTTTTACGTCCACCTGAGAGAGCAGACGGGGCTTCAAGATTAACATCTCATCAGAAAGCCGGTACCTCTGACAGTGCAGCACTCCCTCAGCACTGCACTGGGTGTGTCAGACTAGATTTTTGCGCTCAAGTCTCTGGAGTGGGTCTCTGGACTCACAACCTTCTGACTCAGAGACAAGAGTGCGACCAACTGAGGCACGGCTAACTCACGGTGGGGTAGCAATCATGATTGGAGGGAGTGGGGGAAGCCTGGGGCAAGGGTCAGAAGGAAACCTAGAAATAATATTTAAACTTGCCTTACTGGCCCTCTTCTGGCTCTCGATCCAGCTCCTGCCAGGTTTGGGCCTGGTTCAGGCCTGTTTCCGCCAGATGGGACGAGTTAAAATTGTGGCCAGTTTGTTTCTCCCGCATTCAATGATTTTTAAGGTGCTTAATGAAGGTTTCAGCTACGTATGGGGAACTGGGCAGCACATGGCCTTTTCCTCTGGGATCCAAGTTCAAATCTGGCCCTTTGATGTCCTCAGGACGTCCCAAAGATCTTCTCGTTGATGAATCCATTTTGAAGCGTAGTAACTCTGGTGATATAGGCAAGTTTGGCTTTGGTATTGTCCGGGCATCTCCAACTATATTCCGAGTGGCCGTAAACCCTATGGCCTTTCCGGCTCACTTGCACCATAACTCTGGCCGGAGTCTGTCAGAAGGGCCGTAACTTAAGCTGTCACTCAGACACACCGGGTTGGATTTTGTCAATGGGGACGTGATGGAGGCGGGACTCCCACTTTTTGGGTTGTAGACCCGCCTCCATCGACTTGTGGCCAACCCACTGTATTTTCCCTTGATTGACCTTGTTGAGCCCGCCCAGTGAGCTCAGCAGGCCAATTAAGGGCCACCCGGCAACAGGTGACGTCACAGATTGACATTTCATCTGTCAAGAGCTTTTGACAGATGAAATATCAGCGTTTGACAGCTCTGTGAAGCTGTCAAACACTGACAATCTGTCTTCTAACTTGAGTCCTTCCTCTCAGGCTGAGTTAGAAATCATTCCACCACAGAAAACAGAGGCTGAAACTTTTGACAGCACCACGGTCATTCTGCTTTCTGTGCCGGTGAGATTTCTGACTCCCGAGACCTGAAGGGCTGACACCTGCAGGAGGAAATTAAGGTAAGTAAAACTTTTTCCCACACTTTACACTTACCTTACACGCTTACCTCTGCACACATGCACCCATCACTCACCTGCCCACCGGACATATCGACCCCTCCAACCCCTGCAGACCCACGGTCCGCCTCGCTAACTTGGCGTGGTTGGGACCTGTCGGGAAGCCCACATTTCAGCCATTAAAATAGGGATTAGGCAAAAAACTGCCTGTTAACTACCTGTTAACAGGCAGTTAATTGTCACTAATCCCCTTCCCGCCTCGGGGAGACGGGTCCCAGCACAGGTCGGGTACCCGCCGCCAGCGAAACTGGCATGGAGGCGGGTTGGGGGCGGGATGGGGTCGGGACCCCCGAATCTGCAACTTTAACCCCCCACACGCCTCCAAACCCGACTCCACGGGTCAATGAAAATCCAGCCCACCGCGTCCTCGCTGTTCATGGGATTTGCCACTGGACCTTGTCAGGGGCGGAGCCTATGAGCAGCCCAGACATAGTCAGTAGTGTCAGAGTGGGGGGTTTGTGGTCAGGAGATGCCGACTCCCAGACCAGGAGCTCTGAGTCCCTGACCTGGCATAAATACCAAACGGGACCAGGCGTATCAGCCCATCATTGGTCGATGTGGACCCTCAAAACCCTTTTAAAATTTGAAACGGGACGATTTTAACCCTACTCGCTCAGCAGAAACCTGGCGGGTGGGCAGTTAAAAATCGCCCTGGCTCTTACCTGTCTGAAAGCCGCCATGATCGCAACATCCGCAATTTTAAGCTGCTCTCCTGAGCAGGCAGCAAGGACACGCGCCCGGAGCCAACAGGGTCCTTCTTTACATATGCATGTTGCGGCCCGATGACATCATTGAGACCCGACTGTAATTTTAACTCGGGCCTGAGCGGGGGGAACCCAACTGGAGTTAAAATCGAGGCCAAATTTCCGTCTCATTACAAAGGGGCCAATGGGGTATTAAAGTGCTTGTTTTGTGGGGGGCGGGGCGAGGGGGGGCAAATAACCCATCCACTCACCCGAAGCCCTTGGCTAGCCGCCAGGATCCCCAGCATTAGGTGGAGGATTTAATAGACTATCTGACGACGGTCCTCCAACTCCAGCCTTTTCTGTATCCCCACCTGCCTTTGTCCCACCATTGGCGACTGTGCCGTCATCAGGCTGGACCCCATGCTCTGGAATTCCCTCCCTAAACCTCTCCGCCCCTTTCTCCTGCTTTTAAGACTCTCCTTCTAAATCACTTCTTCGACCAAGCTTTTGGTTAACATTCCTAACAGCCCCTTCTTTGTCTCGGTGACCAGTTTTGTCTGATTCCGCCTCTGTGAAGAGCTTTGGGACATTTTTCTATGTTAAAGTCGCGATGTAATGCAAGTTATTTGTTTTGTTTTGGTATTGGAGTTTTGGTGTTTTGGCGTTGCTGTAATATTGGTAGTAGCAGCAGCAAACCTAAATTTTTTTTTATTTGTTTATGGGATGTGGGCGTCGCTGGCAAGGCCGGCATTTATTGCCCATCCCTAATTGCCCTTGAGAAGGTGGTGGTGAGCCGCCTTCTTGAACCGCTGCAGTCCGCGCGATGAAGGTGCTCCCACAGTGCTGTTAGGGAGGGAGTTCCAGGATTTTGACCCAGCGACGATGAAGGATCAGCCGATATACCTCTAAGTCAGGATGCTGTGTGACTTGAAGGGGAACTTGGAGGTGGCGGTGTTCCCAAGCACCTGCTGCCCTTGTACTTCTAGGTGGGAGAGGTCGCGGGTTTGGGAGGTGCTGCCGAAGAAGCCTTGGCGAGTTGCTGCAGTGCATCTTGTAGATGGTACACACTGCAGCCACGGTACGCTGGTGGTGGAGGGAGTGAATGTTTAAGGTGGTGGATGGGGTGCCAATCAAGCGAGCTGCTTTGTCCTGGATGGTGTCGAGCTTCTTGAGTGTTGTTGGAGCTGCACTCATCCAGGCAAGTGGAGAGTATTCCATTACACGTTAAATGCGGCAGGTTTGATGTTATTCACACATCCTGTAAATTGAAGCGAGGAAAAGCTCTCCCTACTCCTGTGGAAATAACTGGGGTTGGCTGCTCGAAACACTTCCTGTTCAGAAGTGAGCATCTCACCCAAGTGGCCACTCATCTCACTGCAGTCTGCTACTGCTCTTTTCTTTGATGCTTTGACCAGAGCTGGTTGATTATTACTGTTTATGATATTAGTAGTTAATGACTCTGCTGAAATAGCAGGTAAAGGAATAAGAAAGGATTTGCAATTATATAGCGACTTTCATAATCTCAGGACGTCCCAAATCGCTTTAGCCCCAAAGAAGTCAACAAGGTGATTTAATTAAAATCGGAAAGCCACAGCTGATCCCGCCGGAAGCGGCTCCGGAACCCGCCCACCACGCAACCCGACTCCAAGCCGCCTCGCTAATTAAAATCGCGGCCAAAGAGTCTGCAAAGGGATATCGATAGGTTGAGTGAGTGGGCAAAAATTTGGCAGATGGAGTACAATGTGGGAAAATGTGAACTTATCCACTTTGGTAGGAAGAATAGAAAAGCAAAATATTATTTAAATGGAGAGACTACAGAATGCTGCGGTACAGAAGGATCTGGGGGTCCTCGTACATGAAACACAAAAAGTTAGCATGCAGGTACAGCAAGTAATTAGGAAGGCAAATGGAATGTTGGTCTTTATTGCTAGGGGGATGGAGTATAAAAGTAGTGAAGTCTTGCTACAACTGTACAGGGCGTTGGTGAGACCACACCTGGAGTACTGCGTACAGCTTTGGTCTCCTTAATTAAGGAGGGATATACTTGCATTGGAAGCAGTTCAGAGACGGTTCAGTCGGTTGATTCCTGGGATGAAGGGGTTGTCTTATGAGGAAAGGTTGAGCAGGTTAGGCCTATACTCATTGGAGTTTAGAAGAATGAGAGGTTTAGGGGGCGTGACAGGGTAGATGCTGAGAGGATGTTTTCCCTCGTGGGGGAATCTAGAACACGGGGGCATAGTTTCAGGATAAGAAGTTGCCCATTTAAAACGGAGATGAGGAGGAATTTCTTCTCTGAGGGTCGTGAATCTTTGGAATTCTCTACCCCAGAGTGCTGTGGAGGCTGAGTCATTGAATATATTCAAGGCGGAGATAGACAGATTTTTGAACTACAGGGGAGTCTAGGGTTATGGGGAACAGGCGGAAAAGTGGAGTTGAGGCTTAGATCAGATCAGCCATGATCTTATTGAATGGTGGAGCAGGCTCGAGGGGGCGAATGGCCTACCCTATTTCTTATGTTCTTATGTTTTTCAGCCAATGTAGACGTTGTTGTAATGTAGGAAACGTGGCTGCCAATTTGCGCACGGCAAGATCCCACAAACAGCAATGTGATAAATGACCAGATCATCTGTTTTGGTGTTTTAGGTTGAGGGATAAATATTGGCCAGGACACCAAGAAAACTCCCCTGCTCTTCTTCAAAATAGTGCCGTGGTATCTCTTACGTCCACCTAAGATGGCATACGAGCCCTCGGTTTAACGTCTCATCTGAAAGACGGCACCTCCGACAGTGCTGCGCTCCCTCAGTACTGCACTGGCATGTCAGCCTAGATTTTTGTGCTCAAGTCTCTGGAGTGGGACTTGAACCCACAACCTTCTGATGCAGAGGTGAGAGTGCTACCACCCGAGCCACAGCTGACACTTGTATATTGATAATTGATAAAAAGGGAGAAGATAGAATGAGAGTAAATTAGCAAGAAATATAAAAAACATGTGAGGTTATTCACTTTGGTAGGAAGAGTAGAAAAAGAGAATATTTTTTAAATGGTGAGAAACTATTAAATGTTGGTGTTCAGAGAGATTTGGGTGTTCTAGTACAAGAAACACAGAGGACGGAACCTTACCTTCCAGGCTGAGTTCGAGGCGGGACTGCTGGTTTTCGGGTTCTAGTCCCGGCCGTAGCGACGTCTGACGAACAGTCGCTATTTTGCCCTGATTGGCCTTGTTAATGCCGCCCTGCGGGCTTGCCGGCCAATTAAGGGAAAGCCGGTGTCAGATGACATCAGTGCATGACGCTTCATCTGCCGGTTTTCGTAAAAGGCATATGCACCACTATTGTTTGACAAATGATTTGACAGTGTTTGACAGCATTGAGGTGCTGTCAAACACTGACAATCACTGTCCAAAGGTGAGCCCTTTCACCCAGGCTCTTCAATTACTCTCTCCTT
This sequence comes from Squalus acanthias, assembly GCA_030390025.1. Taxonomy (NCBI): domain Eukaryota; kingdom Metazoa; phylum Chordata; class Chondrichthyes; order Squaliformes; family Squalidae; genus Squalus; species Squalus acanthias. The sequence goes on from CM059426.1 coordinate 202,389,756, forward strand.
AGGATAAAACAGATGGCAGCTGCAGCTGAGATTGCAGAAGCCATCTGTCACTTCTCCCGATGAGATGAGGCTACACAAACACTTCACAGCTTGTCACCTGCAGAAACATCTAACCACATTAAAAATTACTTTCACAACATTTCCTTACCTCTGATACTCACCGGTGTCCCATTGCATCCTTCACACCACTTCTGCAGCTGCCATCCAAACACCAACATAACAACAGCCCCACAGCACGCCTCCTCAGGGCTGGTAAAATCCAGCCCAGAGAGTTAGCATGCAGGTACAGCAAGCAATTAGGAAGTCAAATGGCATGTTGGCCTTTATTGCTAGAGGGTTGGAGCACAAGAGTAAGGAAATCTTGCTACAATTGTACAGGGCCAAGGTGAGACCACACCTGGAGTACTGTGCACAGTTTTGGTCTCCTTATCTTAGGGAGGATATACTTGCCTTAGAGGCAGTGCAAAGGAGGTTCACTAGATTGATCCCTGGGATGAGAGGGTTGTCCTATGAGGAGAGATTGAGTAGATTGGGCCTGTACTCTCTGGAGTTCAGAAGAATGAGAGGTGATCTCATTGAAACATGTAAGATTCTGAGGGGGATTGACAGGGTAGAGGCTGAGAGATTGGGCGCGATCTTGCCAGTCCTGGGGAGGTGGGTATGGAGGCGGGACTGCTGGGAAAATGGCAGAATTTGGGGACGGGTGCCCAACCCGCCCCCAAACCGAGTCCGTGCCATCTTCCTAGGAGGCGGGTAGCCGTCCCGCGCCGGGTCCCGTCTCCTTGGAGGCGGGAAGGGATTACAGCCACTTAACTGCCTGTTAACAGGTAGTTAACAGGCAGAAAATAGGCTTATCGCCATTTTGCCCACACAAGTGCGGGCTTCCCGAAGGCTGCGAACCCTGCCAGGCTAACCGAGGCGAGTAGTGGGTCTGTGGGGGTCGGGGGGGGTGGGGGGGGTGCAAAAGTGTGCTGTGAAGGTGAGTGATGGGTGCAAGTGTGGAGAGGTGAGTATCTGAGGTAAGTGCAAAGTGTTAGAAAAAGTGTACTTACCTTTGTTTCTTCCTGCAGGCTTCAATCGGTGGGTATGCGGAGAGTCTCGCACCTCCGCGGTAGAGATGACAGATGGCCGTTGCATTCTCCAATGCAACAACCATCTCATTTCTGCAAAAGAAAGAGGTTGGATGAGTCTTGAATTCAAGACCTCATCAAACTACAGAGAATGTCACTGTTTGGAAAGTGTGAGGTGATGCACTTTGGCAGGAAAAATCCTAGAGCAATTTATTATCTTAATGGCAAGAAACTGGAGAGTACTGAAGTGCAAAGGGATCTGGGGGTCCTGGTGCACGAAACTCAAAAGGTTAGTATGCAGGTGCAGCAAGTGATTAAGAAGGCAAATGGAATGTTGGCTTTCATTGCTAGGGGGATAGAATATAAAAATAGGGAGGTATTGCTTCAGTTGTACAAGGTATTGGTGAGACCGCACCTGGAATACTGCATACAGTTTTGGTGTCCTTACTTAAGGAAAGACATCCTTGCTCTCGAGGCAGTGCAAAAAAGTTTCACTCGGTTAATCCCGGGGATGAGGGGGTGGTCATATGAGGAGAGGTTGGGTAGATTGGGACTCTACTCATTGGAGTTCAGAAGAATGAGAGGCGATCTTATTGAAACATATAAGATTGTGAAGGGGTTGGATCGGGTGGATGCGGGGAGGATGTTCCCGATGACGGGTGAGACTAGAACTAGGGGACATAGTCTTAGAATAAGGGGCTGCTCTTTCAAAACTGAGATGAGGAGGAACTACTTCACTTAGAGGGTGGTAGGTCCATGGAATATGCTGCCACAAAAAGCTGTAGAAGCTACATCATTAAATAAATTTAAAACAGAAATAGACAGTTTCCTAGAAGTAAAGGGCATTAAGGGTTACGGGGAGCGGGCAGGAATTTGGACATGAGTCTAGGTTCGGATTGGTCATGGCCCTGTGGGTAGTGGAGCGGGCCCAGGGACTGTGTAGCCTGATTCTGCTCCTATTTCGTGTGTGCAATTCTGTTAGATGCAGGAGATGGTTCTGTGATAGATAGTAGATTGGCAGTTAGGATCAGATCAGCCATGATCTTATTGAATGGCGGAGCAGGCTCGAGGGGCCGATTGGCCTACTCCTGCTCCTATTTCTTATGTTCTTATGTTCTTATGTTCTTGACAGCTTCACAGAGCTGTCAAACGATGACAATTCACCTGTCAAAAATTTTTGACAGATGAAACGTCTTACGTTGACGTTCTCTGTAACCGGCTTTCCCTTAATTGGCCTGCTAAGCCCGCTGGGCGGGCTTAACAAGGTCAATCAAGGGAAAATAGCGTGGGTTGGCCCACCCGCCCCTTCAATCACGGTCTGCCTCACCTGTGACAGAGACTGTAGGTCCCGCATTGGATTCATCAGTCACCTGAGAACTCATTTTTAATGTGGAAGCAAGTCATCCTCGGTTCCGAGGGACTGCCTAAGAAGAAGAAGATGGATGCCCAGTTTTGAGCTGCTAGATCTGTTCTGAATCTATCCCATTTAGCAGGGTGGTAGTGTCACACAACACGATGGAGGATGTTCTAAGAACATAAGAACATAAGAAATAGGAGCAGGAGTAGGCCAATTGCCCCCTCGAGCCTGCTCCGCTATTCAATAAGATCATGGCTGATCTGATCCTAACCGCCAATCTACTATCACAGAACCATCTCCTGAACCTAACAGAATTGGACACACGAAATAGGAGCAGGATCAGGCTACACGGCCCCTGGGCCCGCTACGCTACCCACAGGGCCATGACCAATCCGAACCTAGACTCATGTCCAAATTCCTGCCCGCTCCCCGTAACCCTTAATTCCCTTTACTTCTAGGAAACTGTCTATTTCTGTTTTAAATTTATGTAATGATGTAGCTTCTACAGCTTCTCAGTGTGAAGATGGGATTTCTTCTCCACACGGACTGTGCGGTGGTCACTGCTTCCAATATTGTCATGGACAGGTGCATCTGCGACAGCTAGATTGGTGAGGACGAGGTCAAATAGATTTTTCCCTTGTGTTGGCTCTCTCAGCACCTGCTGCAGGCCCAGTCTGGCAACTATGTCCTTGAGGACTCGGCCAGTTTGGCCAGCAGGTGTGCTACTGAGCCATTCTTGGTGATGGACATTGAAGTTCCCCACCCTGAGTGGCTTTGCTACCCTCCGTGCTTCTTCCAAGTGCTGTTCAACATGGAGGAGTACTGATTCATCGGCTGAGGGAGGGCGGTAGGTGGTAATCAGCAGGATGTTTCCTTGCCCATGCTTGACCTGATGCCATGTTAGAAACTAGGGGTGCCTAAATATGTATATGGCTACACGAATAATACTGTGTTTAAATGATAAGTTTCGTTTTCCTGGAAAGCTTGCATTAGAATTTGAGGCAGTCTTTTTAATCAGTTAGATTAGGTGAAGCATAAACATTCCACACGGGGGCCCATAGGATGGTCCTGCCAGGCTAGTTATCTGTTGTTTCTAAGTTAGGATTTTGACTTTGTTAATGTATCTTTAATTTGGCCAGTGAAGGCCCAACCTATGTTTCTTCCATTATTACTAATAACCATATTATAATTTCTACAGATAGAATTTGGAGTTTGTTTAGCAGAACTGCTTGTGAAGATAATTAAAAGTTAATTAGGAAACGACATAGAATGAAAGGAATTTGAGGAGGCTAAGGTATCCATCTTAGAATGGGCCATTTGCTAGATGAAGGTGAGATAGCGACTGGCTAACGTGCGACAGGTCTGGCTGGGGCCATGATTAAGAGGGACAGGGCTGGGCCTTGTACTAGCTGGGTCAAGGAGGATAGAGACAAGAGCGATAAGACACGAATTCCAAAGGAAGAGCCTTCAGAAAGAGTAAACAATAAGACAAATTGAATGAGGTAATGAGACCCCCTTTTGGGGAGGGCTTTCATCCAAGAACCAAGACAAAGAACTTGAGCTGTCATTGGTTGATGAGGTTTTAGAGGAACCTCTATAGGTTAAATAGTCTTGTCAATAACTTGGCCTCAGGTCCACCCCTAAAGAGAGAATAAAAATGACACCCCGAGTGCTTGTCCACACAGACGGTGGAGGGAGAGCCGAACAGAAGTTGCAAACAGAAGTTGGGCTGGTTGAACGCTCTTTTGAGAGTGATCCCACGCTCACCATCGGAGGTTCTAGAGAGGGAGAGAGAGAGAGAGGCCGGAAGCCAGAGAACTGTTCACGCACGCCAGCCGTCTGTCCGATCGGGTCCGGTACCAGCTACTTGTCACGGTCGTATGTTTTTGCTGTATAACTAGCATGTTATATTCCATCCTAAACTCCGATTAAACACAATATACCCACCATATTGGTTTGCACTAGATCCTGTTCACCAGAGATACGCGAATCTCTACAGCCATGAGACTTCATAGGTCCGGAGTCAATGTTGAGGACTCCCAGGGCTCCTTCCTCCTGACTGTATACCACAGTGCCAGCACCTCTGGTGGGTCTGTCCTGCCGGTGGGACAGGACATACCCAGCAATGGTGATGGAGGAGTCTGGGACATTGGCTGAAAGGTATGATGCTTGACTAGTCTGTGGGACAGCTCTCCCAATTTTGGCACAAGTCCCCAGATGTTAGTGAGGAGGACTGTGCAGGGTCGACCGTGCTGGGTGTGCCTTTGTCGTGTCTGAAACCAGTGCCGAGGTCGATGCCGGGTGGTCCTTCCATTTTTTAAATTCTTATTATTGTTTCTTGTATTTCTTTTTTTCTTGTAGTGGTTTGTTACAACTGAGTGGCTTGCTGGGCCATTTCAGAGGGCAGTTAAGAGTCAACCACATTGCTGTGGGTCTGGAGTCACACATAATTCAGACCACGTAAGGACGGCAGATTTCCTTCCCCAAGGGACATTAGTGAACCAGATGGGTATCTGACTATTTTAGTGATCTATGTACATGGACCCCTAAATCTCTTTGGACCTCCACTGTTCCTAGTTTTTCACCTTTTAAAAAATACTCGGATTTATCCTTTTTTGGTTCAACTTGGATGACCTCACACTTACCTGCGTTGAAATCTCTCTGCCCACAATTTTTCCTTAACTTAATCAACAATGTCTCTTTGTGATTTTATGCTCCCGTCTACACTACTTATTATACCACCAATCTTCGTGTCATCGGCAAACTTGGTTATAAGGCTCTCTATTGTGTTATCTGAGTCATTAATAAATATAGTGAATAGTTGAGGCCCAAGGGACACCACCAGTCACTTCCTTCCAATTTGCATACGTACCCATTACCCCTACTCTCCAGGTCAATAATTTGCCTTCAATTCCAGCTAACAGTCTCTTATGTGGAACCTTATCGAATGCCTTCTGAAATTCCCGTTTACTCCTCTTCTAGACCCATCTTTTGTTTTACACCCATAGATATTCCCCCGTCTACTACTTTAGTTACTTCCTCAAAAAATTCAATTAGGTTTGTTAGCTAAACAAATCTATGTTGACTCTCTCTAATCAGCTCAAATTTTTCTTAATGCTCAGTCACTCTGTCCTTAATTATAGATTCCAATAACTTCCCCACAACAGATGTTGGACTAACAGGTCTATAATTACTCTCACCTTTCCTAAATAATGGAGTTACATTTGCAATTTTCCAATCTAAAGGGACAACTTCTGAATCGAGAGAGCTTTGGAAGATTATGGCTGAAGCATCTGCATTTTCTTCATCTAATTCCTTTAAAACCCTGGGGTGGAAACCATCAGGTCCTGGGAATTTGTCAGTCTTTACTGCCATCATTTTTTCTAATACTGTTTCCTTGCTTACGTTAACTTTAGTGAGTTCCAGTCCTTGATTCATTATTATTTTCCCTGGAACTTCAGGTATATTATCCTCTTCCTCTACTGTGAAGACTGACGCAAAGTAATTATTCAACATTTCTGCCATTTCCTCATTTTCATTTGCAATAATACTGTCATCTATTTTTAAAGGGCCCACATTACTTTTAACTATCTTTTTTCATCTAATATAGTTGTAAAAACTTTTTGTGTTAATCTTGATACCCCTTGCAAGTTTCTTATCATATTCCTTTTTTGCAGTTCTTACTATCTTGTTTGTCTTCCTCTCCTGTTCTTTACATCTCTCCCAGTCCCCTGGATCGACACTATTCTTTGCACTTTTGTATGCTCTTTCCTTTAGTTTTATGTTATCTCTCACCTTTTTCATAGGAACAAGCGTAGGCCATTGAGCCCCTCCGCCATTCAGTGAGATCATGGCTGATCTGTGACCTAACTCCATATACCCGCCTTTGCCCCATATCTATTAATACATTTGGTTAACAAAAATCTATCAATCTCAGATTCAAAATTAACAATTGATCTAGCATCAATTGTTGTTTGCGAAAGAGAGTTCCAAACTTCTGCCACCCGTTGTGTGTAGAAGTGTTTCCTAATTTCACCACTGAAAGGTCTGGCTCTAATTTTTAGACGATGCCCCCTAGTCCTAGACTCCCCAACCAGCGGAAATAGTTTCTCTCTATCTACCCTATCTGTTACCCTTAATATCTTGAAAACTTCGATCAAATTACCCCTTTAACCGTCTAAATTTTAGGGAATACAACCCTAATTTGTGTAATCTCTCCTCGTAATTTAACCCTTGAAGTCCGGGTATCATTCTGGTAAACCTACACTGCACTCCCTCCAAGGCCAAGATATCCTTCCTAAGATATAGTGCCCAGAACTGCTCACCGTACTCCAGGTGTGGTCTTTCGTCAACAATGGCTGTTTTATTTGGTCAGTAGCGCTCTTGTCCTTTAGTAGTATATGCTGGTCCTGTATTAAGTTAAATTATTTTTTGAACACGTCCCACAGTACATCTGTAGTTTTACCTGATAATAGATTTGACCAAAATAAAAACAGAGAATGCTGGAAACTCTGAGCAGGTCAAGCAGCAACTGTGGAGCGAGAAACAGAGTTAATGTTTCAGGTCACTTTTCATCAGAACTGGAAAAAGTTAGAGATGTAACAGATTTTAAGCAAGTACAGAGGCAGGGAGAGGGGGGAGGGGGGAGGGGAGGAAAGAACAAAAGGGAAGGCCTGTGATAGGGTGGAAGGCAGGAGTGATTAAATGACAAAAGGGACGGTGGTGCGAGGCAAAATGGGGATGGTAATGGGATAAGTAAAGGAACAAAAGATGGGTCTAGAAGAGGAGTAAACGGGAATAGCAGAATCATCAACAATTGCCATGTGAAAAAATGGGGGCAGAGGTTATGATCAAATAGATTTGACCAGTTTGCTGTCGTCAGTCTCTATCTCATCCCGTTATAGTTGGCCTTACCAAAATCTAGAATCTTAGAAACTGTGTTAAGTTTCTCCTTTTCAAACCCAACATTGAATTCAATCATATTATGATCACTGTTAGATAAATGTTCCCTTACTGTTAGATTAGTAAGTAAGTCTGGCTCAATACTCATCACTAAATCTAATATGTCCTGCCTTCTTGATGGTTCGAGAACATATTGCTCCAGAAAACTATCTTGCCTGCACTCAAGGGGTCCACTACCTTTCTGGCGTGAGCTACTCTGCTCTTCCCCATCTATATGAAAATTAAAGTCTCCCATGAAAACAACTCTGCTTTTGCTACAAGCCTCTAATCTCTGAATTAATACATTCTGCCACTTCATTGCTGCTATCAGGAGGTCTGTAGGTCTGTAGACAACTCCCATTACAGTGTTAAATCCTCTCTTATTGCTCAATTCTAACCATAGAGTCTCCGCTGATTGCTTTCCCTTACCCCACATCCTCTCTTACTGATTCTGTGAGGTTGTCAGTTGTATGCAGGACCGCATATACCAAGATTTCATGGAGAAATTAGAAAGTTAGGGCATTGGTTACAAGGGGAACTGATCAGGATAATTCCAGGGCTTCTATCATTGAGGTAGGAACAGGGAATCAGAGATTTTTGATTTATTCTCATCATCACTAGAAAAAAATAAGCTGGTGGATACTGAAAGTGTTAAACAAAATATAAAAGGGACTTCAGAAAATCAGAAGTTGAGCAATGCAGGATCAGAATTCGGGGTCGTCGATTAGAATCTTTGGCTAGCCTGCAGTTCGTTGACATTTGTCAGTTCGACAACTCATAACTTACAAAGAAACGGCTTCTGTAAGACATTCTGGTTCACTTGCTCTAAGCAGGGCTCACACGTCCCATTAAGTACAAACAGAATCGCCCTGCGTTGATTTGGTTCCAATTTAATAGATGGCACTGAATATATTCCACAGATAAATGTGGAACAAAATGTGCAAAATTCAGCCGCATGTTTAAGAGAAATTCACAGGGGCTTTGATTTTTTTTTAAAACCACACTCCTTTATCTTTTTTCCTCATCGTTGCTGTTCCCAAACTTGACTGTTCTGGCAGTCAGATCAAAGGGACCACCAGCTGTGAGCGCTGATCTGTGATTCTATATGTTTTTCTTAATGTTATCTAGTTATTTTTTTTTTGTGCATTTTTTTTTATATATATATTTAAAATTAAATAAAGGACTGAGATGAGGGTTGGATTTGAAAATGTCGAAATGCTGAGATCTCTTTATCTGTCTCAGTCCCCACCGTGTCTTCAGAGAGGCCCTTTGCAGGTGCATTATTAAAACGGACAGGTGTGCAGTGATGTCGCGGAGGGGAACAGGCGAGAAAAGGACAGCTCCTTCAACCAATTTCACAGATGTCCCACGGAATCCAGCAACAGGGCGAGAGCCCCCCCCCCCCCCCCCCCCCCCCCACCGGTCTGAATTTGTAACCAGCCAAGTTTCGAAACGAGGTCAAAATGTAAATGACTGGAGCAGAGCACCAGATCTGGAAGCTGGCTTAATTCTACCTCTTGATTTCACTCTCGGCACACTGCACACCTCTGAGAGTTGAAGGTGGGGGTGAGCAGCATTCAGCGGCAAGCCCATGAGTTTAAACACACTGCCGTCCTCAGTAAACAATGGGCTGATGTGATTAAAGCCTCTGCAAATTAAAAGGGAAAATATATGCTTTAAGTTGCTTGATTTTAATAATTAGGAGCGCCTTTGTAGTTTTTCCTTTAACATGTTTTAGCAATTGGAAGAGATAAGACACTACTGGCATTCAAAAAGCATTCAGTGTTGTACCATTATACAGCAATTAAAATGCCTGTGATTTAATAATTAAGAACAGAAACTTATTAATTTTTCACTTTGTTTTAACATTTATGAAAGTTGTATTTTGGGGGCAGATCTACAGATGAAGCTGTTAAATTCCACGTTGAGTCAGAAAGTTTAGGCCCACAGAGGGTCGCTAGCTTATTGGGAAGGTTACAACACAGACCTCCCGTCTCCAACTGCCCCACACGCGCCCCCTCCCCCCTTCACTCCCGATATTGGTCGCCCGACACGCCCGCGCTCACGGCGCACCGCATTCCCACACCCATTGGAAAGCAAACAGGCTCCTCATTGCCCGATTGGATGACTCTTGACCCTGAGTCAAACAGTCTTTTTGACCCATCGACGATTTTTTTTTTTATCGCCTCCCGCCCCCCCCTATGATCTTTCTCCCAAGTTGCTCACAGCAAAAGAAAAGAAAGACAGACTTGCATTTATATAGCGCCTTTCATGACCACCGGACGTCCCAAAGCGCTTTACAGCCAATGAAGTACTTTTGAAGTGTAGTCACTGTTGTAATGTGGGAAATGCGGCAGCCAATTTGCGCACAGCAAGCTCCCACAAACAGCAATGAGATAATGACCAGATAATCTGTTTTTGTTTTGTTGATTGAGGGATAAGTATTGGCCCAGGACACCGGGGATAATTCCTCTGCTCTTCTTTGAAATAGTGCCATGGGATCTTTTACGTTCACCAGAGAGAGCAGACGGGGCCTCGGTTTTAACGTCTCATCTGAAAGACGGCGCCTCCTACAGTGCAGCGCTCCCTCAGCACTGCACTGGAGTGTCAGCCTAGAGTTTTGTGCTCAAGTCTCTGGAGTGGGACTTGAACCCACAGAGGCGAGAGTGCTACCCACTGAGCCACAGCTGACAGCAGCACGAGAGAGATTAATCTCTAATTCCTGGAGACTCCAGGACAATCCGGGAGGGTTGGTAACCCTACACCCACACGTGGGAAAGTGCCACAGAGCAGGAGGTGGATTGCCCAGTTCCCAATCTCAGGCAGACACCCGGAGGAGGTGGCGAGTGAAGTTCAGATGTTTTGCTAGAGAGAGGACAAATCAGAGGTCGATTTAACCAATGCACTCTCGAGAGTCTCTGGCTGGTTTGAGGTTTGGAATTAGTTGTCTAACCGTGTTCTCGGATGAGAAAGAATTAAGGATTAATCTATAGGGAGAGGGAAGGGGAATGAACCTAATTTGGAAAACGGAGATAAAAAATAAAAATGTACTAATTTGAGTCTCTGGGCTGCCTGTCACTCCAGCCTCGCACATCATCTGACTCTCCGGCTCTGCTCACATAGTGCTTCCCACTGGCTTATCATGGAGTAGCATTGGTGGTGGTAATGATGATGCCATGGCACAATCTGGAGAGGCCTCTCACCTGAAGAAAGATAGAGGGAGCAGGAAGAGAGCGACCTACAGAGGGGGGAAAGTTCAAGAAAATGGAGAGAACAGATCTGTTTAAAAGATGATAGCAAAATACTGCAGATGCTGGAAATCCGAAATAACAACAGAAAACGCTGGAAAAACTCAGCAGGCCAGGCAGCATCCATGGAGAGAGAAACAGAGTTAACGTTTCAGGTCGAGACCTTTCGTCAGAAAAAGATGCTTTGGATAAGAATATCTGAGTGAACTGGAACTCAAAACACATAGAATTACATGGAACGTGCAGCATGGAAACAGGCCATTCAGCCCAACTGGTCCATTCAGGTGTTGATGCTCCACACAAGCCTCCTCCCACCCTACTTCATCTCACCCGATCCACATAACCTTCTATCCCATTCTCCCTCATCTTGATCAGGGATCAAGGGATATGGGGAGAAAGCAGGGACAGGGTACTGAATTTGGATGATCAGCCATGATCTCATTAAATGGCGGAGCAGGCTCAAGGGGCCGAATGGCCTACTCTTGCTCCTATCTTCTATGTTTCTATGTTTATCTAGCTTGCCCTTAAATGCATTCTACTTGCTACTTGCCATGTGCCATTTGTAACATTTTTCCTCCCTCCAATTCATTCCTACCTGTGATAAATGTTATTTTTCTTTCCTTATTTAGCACCATTTTATTTTACGCTTTTTTCTTTATTTCCCCACTGGTCCATATGCGTTTAATAAACTACCACAGTCTCCATTTAAACTGATGGATTGAGGAGACTGTGGTGCAATAAGTTAGCACACACCCCTTTCATCTCTGGGACCAGACTTTTGAGATTAATATCTCCACTCTCCGCCGCCTCTAAGGGTCTCCAGTGAAATTTGGAAAGTTCTACTGGGCACTAGTCCATACCACAAAATTCCCCACAATTTGTCACCAAATTGGCAATGTCCTACAGAGTCAGTAGGGATTACGGGTGAGGGGAAAGGATGCGTCATACTGTTCAGAGGTTGGGTTCAAGGCACATTGCTGGGTCAGAGGAGAGGGACCTTTTACTCTATATTGAATCCATGCTCTACCTGATCCTAATTCTGATACTGAGGCAAAACTAGCAAAACGTTCAGTTCCCCAGCAGTGGGAAACCTCATCTTCCTGAGCAAAGAATTCACCAAAAATGTCTATCTATATCCAAGAGGTCAGATGTCACACTTCAAAAGTGCCACATTTCAAAGCGTCACAATTTTTTTTACAAATGCAAAAGAATCTCGAAGGAAAGCACTAAAAAGAAAGCCAATCCTTTTCTGCTGGTTTTTGATGACCTTACGGAGGAGCTAGGGATTGACAGGAACCTGCCAATCTACAGAGGGACAATCAGCCTCTAACTGACCTCAGGAAGTTCAGAAGAGGAACTAGCTGCCAGCTGACCTCTGGATGTTCCTATCCATAGCAATTAGACCTTGTGGTCTCAAAGGGACACTGCACCACCTTAGCAGCAGGATAATACATTGTGTGTTACATGGTAGAATACTCCTATTCTTCCAAAGCCGCTATGAGCCATAGCAAGGGAGGTCAATTAGTATTTTTTTTAAATAATAAATTGGTGCATGTTTTGAGTTGCAAAGTACCGGGATCATAGCCGAGATTTCTAACATGGCGAGTCCCCTATCTCAATCCTCAGCAACAGGAGGTGATGAGGGTAGTCTGGGCACCACACTTTAGGAAGGATGTCAAGGCCTTGGAGAGGGTGCAGAGATTTACAAGACTGCTACCATGGACGAGGGACTTCAGTTATGTGAAGAGACTGAAGAAGCTGGGATTGTTCTCCTTAGAGCAGAGAAGGTTAAGGGGCGATTTAATGGAAGTGTTTAAAATTATGAGGGGTTTTGATAGAGTAGATAGGGAGAAACTGTTTCCACTGGCAGGAGGGTTGGCAACCAGAGGGCAGAGATGAAGAGAATTTTTTTTTTTTTACGCAACGAGTTGTTGTGATCTGGAATGCGCTGCCTGAAAGGACGGTGGAAGCAGATTCAATAGTAACTCTCAAAAGGTGATTGGATATAGACTTGAAAAGGAAAAAAAAATGTCAGGGCTATGGGGGAAGAGCAGGGGGAGTGGGACTAATTGGATCGCTCGTTCAAAGAGCCGGCACAGGCATGATGGGCCGAATGGCCTCCTCCTGCGATGTAAGATTTTATGAAAAAGACTGACATGAGTCTGTTCCAGATCTATGTGTCACGTTGGATCTACACGCTGCCAGTGAAATTAATAAATCGCTGGGTTTGAATGTCAATCAGCACAGCATAAGCCAAATAATAAATAAATATTGAATATCGCTGGTGTGCTGATCGCTGGGAGTTTGTGGCTTTGTGTACACTCGACAGTCTGGTTCGAAGGTGCATTCTACTGCTATTCAGTCTGTTCCAGTCGGGGAGAGCCATTACTGCCATAGAAACAGGGATTTAAAATGCAGCCTTCCTTTCATACTATCATTTTAGTGCATCTTCATTGCAATTATAACATCCAAATTAAAATGTAAGCCTTTGAGGAGAGGACGACTGCAGCCAATGCTTCGGATTCAGTGCAATTAGCAACGACCATAGATTACTGATAAATATTTCATATCAAATATTTAGATTATTCTTTAGATATCTGAAGGGTTTTAATACCCTTCCCCTGCAGTGAACAATGGCCTTGATGTAAGTGCTAAGGAGATGAAGCCACATATAAACTGCTACCATAGCAGCAAGTTAATAGCAACAAAAAAAAGCCACGAGAGTGGGGGAGGGGAGACAGATTAGAAAGACGATACAAAAAAAACCCACAAATTCATCCCAGTTACAAACAAAATGAGCGCAGCGACCATCTCCTTTTAACATAACAGATTCCCAGTTGCAACGGTAATTGGCAGCGACAAGCCAGAGTGAATGACCGACTTTTTTTTTGCAATATGAAAAGCAGAATCTTTACGCTTCCCAATTATTTTATGCCCTGTGGTTGTTTGACGACTGGACACGAGTTGTCGGTACGGAGCGTGGCGCTGGAATGAAGGGGGGTGATTGACAGCCGTCCGTCCCCGCGGAGCTCATTAGAGCACGTGCAAACCTGGTGGGCAAAAAAAGGCTCCTGAATACCAGCCTCCTTGTTGAATCGCTCTCATCACCTTTTCCTGTTAGCGTGAGGTTTATTACTGCATTCAAAGTGGAAGGGATGCAGCCTCACTGCCAGACCTGGAAACACAGGCTGCAGAAGCTGATGCAGCATGAAAATGGTTAGAGCAAGAACTCGCACCTTTCACGACCTCGGGACATCCCAAAGCGCTTTACAGCCAATTAGCTACTTTTGAAGTGTAGTAAAGTAGGAATTGCAGCAGCCAAGGTCCCACAAACAGCAATGTGATTATCACCAGATCAGTGGTGTAGGTTGAGGGATAAATATTGGCCAGGACACCGGGGAGAACTCCCCCCCTGCTCTTCTTCGAAATAGTGCCACGGGATCTTTTACGCCCACCTGAGAGAGCAGACGGGGCCTTGGTTTAACGTCTCATCCGAAAGACGGCACCTTCGACAGTGCAGCGCTCCCTCAGTACTGCACTGGAGTGTCAGCCTGGATTATTTGCTCAAGTCCCTTGAACCCACAACCTTCTGACTCAGAGGCAAGAGTGCTACCAACTGAGCCACAGTTGACACCGGATGTGATGTGGAAAGAATTAACTCTCAACCTGGAAAAGTAATAATTAATCATAAAATCATAGATGATGCTCACTTTTTAAGAAGCCTACTCGTACAGGACAGGCCATCCAGGCACTGGATTCAGACCCTGACGCCATTTTAACATGCAGTCGTGCATTCGGCGTCCGGTGTTGGCCGAGCCAGGAAGAAGCAGAGGAGTGCTTCTTTGGGTCCCACAAGTAAAACTAGGGCCTCCCCAGCTCCGGGATTCCACCCCCACTTGCTCTCCCACCCCCGTCCCTCAACCGTGATCGCTCCTGGAGACTCCACTCCGATCCACTAACCTGACCTACGGGGGCCATGCTCCGCCTCCTGCCGCGCTCACCCCACTCCAACCTGCCAGGCTCACTTCATTCCCACCGAGTACGGGCAGGATTCCGGCCTGGACTATGTTAATAAGGCCCGGGCCTCAGGCTGGCGAGTTCGGGCGAGCCTGCCATTTGAACCAGCGGCCCCACGCTCGCCTCTCACCCCATCACCCCTGTGCTCGCTGACCTACATTGGCTCCCGGTCTGGCAACACCTCGATTTTAAGATTCTCATTCTTGTTTTCAAATCCTTCCATGGCCTCGCCCCCTCCCTATCTCTATAATCTCCTGCAGCCCTTTAACCAATGCTCCCTGTAATTTTGTTTGGCCCTGCGCGGCCCCTTTAAGGGGCTGTGCGGGCCATTCAAAATACCACGCATGGGTGGTTTTTCTCATTGAAAAGCCGGCAAGCAGGCTGCGCGGGGTCCCTAGAGCATGGCCATGCAGCTTACAGGGAACATTGCCCATAACCCTCCGAGAACTCTGTGCTCCTCCAATTCTGGCGTCTTGCGCAATCCTGATTTCCTTCACCCCACCATTGGTGGCCATGCTGAGGCCCTAAGCTCTGGAATTCCCTCCCTAAACCTCTACTTCTCTCTCCTTCTCTAAGACGCTCCTTAAAACCGACCAGTTTTACATGGGTCTGGTAGCAAGACATGATGCTCGAGGCTAGGTTGAGAATGGGAGTGGAGCTTGGCACATCGCCAGAAGAAGATTCATCAGGGTCTCTAGAAATCACGCTGATAGAAAAGGAGTACGGGCAGCAATTGGTTAGCTAGGGAAGGAGTCTAGCTTCGCTTGGCAATATAGGGAAGAGGATCTACCGTTAGTGACAACATGGAAATCATGCTACGAACAATGGTCGGTGGGTGTTTTTTAAAATGTATTCGTTCACGGAATGTGGGCGTCGCTGGCATGGCCAGCATTTATTGCCCATCCCTAATTGCCCTTGAGAAGGTGGTGGTGAGCCGCTGCAGTCCTTGTGGTGAGGGTACTCCCACAGTGCTGACTTTGTCCTACAACTGCGTGGCTTGCTAGGCCATTTCAGAGGGCAGTTAAGAGTCAACAAAATCACATGTAGTCCAGACCGGGTAAGGATGACAGATTTCCCCTTCCCTAAA
Source organism: Squalus acanthias (assembly GCA_030390025.1). Lineage (NCBI taxonomy): Eukaryota > Metazoa > Chordata > Chondrichthyes > Squaliformes > Squalidae > Squalus > Squalus acanthias. Next base: position 202,405,476 of record CM059426.1, read on the forward strand.
GGACGTTAGTGAACCAGTTGGGTTTTTCCCCCAACAATTTGGTAGTTTCATGGTCACCATTACTGATTCTAGCTTTTTAATTTCAAACGTATTTAATTAACTGAATTTAAATCCCTCCAGCTGCCGTGGTGGGATGTGAACTCACGATCATTAGTCCAGGCCTCGGGATTACTAGCCCAGTAACATAACCAACTCTGCCACTATGCCACCGTTCCCCCTTAAATTACATTAATGTAATTGGAACTATGTTCAGCTGAGTATGTTTGCATGTCACTGAATCGAAAAGGTCACGAGGTCAAGAAATTTACAGATGGGAACACGTCAGGGAAATTTAAGCGTATAAGTTTCACACCTGATGCGCCCGACTGGACAGTTATGACTGGACTGGACTGGCTCATGAATAATTTTTTTTTTTAAATGGTGCTGGAATAGAACAGACTGCTACACATTGAGAACCATCAGTCTAGCGATCGGTGGAGGAACATCCGTGCAGCAACCATCAAATTCTTGCACAAGTAAAAGTGTCTGGGCTATATGAGCCTGAAAGTAGTGATTTTTTTTTTACTTACAAAGTATGTAATATAAACCACACAGGCTACATGGGGTTGGTGGTTTTTAGCACCAAGTTGCATGATGCAGATGCACAGATAGCGATGCTGATTGGTTAGCGTGCTGTGTGCAGTTTTGGGTGTCCCATCGTACATAGAATTGCATAGAAATTTACAGCACATTAACAGGCCTTTTGGCCCAACTGGTCTATGCTGGTGTTTATGTGTCACACGAGCCTCCTCCCACCCTACTTCACCTCACCCTATCAACATATCCTTCTATTCCTTTCTCCCCCATGTACTTATCTAGCTTCCCTTTAGACACATCTATGCTATTCACCTCCTTGTGGTAGCGAGTTCCACATTCTCACCGTAGAGAGGACATCATAGACATTGCAGCGTAGATTCACCAGAATGATGGAAGTGTTGGCAAACTATACTTCTGAGGAGGTACTTGAGATACCGGCACTGGGAGTTCCTTTGGGTATGGGGGCGGGGTGGGAGGGGTTTCTCCCAATCAACCACTGTAACTTCGGCAGAAACCCCGGAGAAGCCATGATCTTCCACCAAAGTTACTGAGGCCGATCAGCAGGCCTAAACTACTGAGGAAATTCCTGGCGTGGGACTGTTGGAGCAGAGAAGGCTAAGAGGAGATTTAAGTGAGGTTTTTAAAATTGTGAAGAGTTTCGATGGAGTGAGTGGGGAAAGATTATTTCCTCTGGTTGGGGAGTCAGTGATGAGAGGCCATCAATTTAAAAACCTCAGATGGTGAGAAGAAAGAAAGAAAGAGAGAAAGAAAGAAAGAGAGAGAGAGAGAGAAAGAGAGAGAGAGAGAGAGAAAGAAAGGAGAGAAAGAAAGAAAGGAGAGAAAGAGAGAGAAAGAAAGAGAGAGAGAGAAAGAAAGAGAGAGAAAGAAAGAAAGAAAGAGAGAGAGAAAGAAAGAAATAAAGAGAGAAAGAAAGAAAGAAAGCATTTATATAGTATCTTTCAGGGTAAAATTGGTCTTTGGTGATAGAGTGAAACAGGTGATAGCGAATTGTCAGTCCATTTTACCCCACGCCCAATTTTACACTCCACGGAAGTCAATGGGAAAGGAAATTGGGCGCAGTGTAAAATGGGCTTCCGATTCGCTATCACCTGTTTTGCGCTATCGCCGAAGACCAATTTCACCCCTTCATGTCCTCAGGACATCCCAAAGCACCTCACAGCCAATGAAGTACTTTTATGAAGTGTAGTCACTGTTTTGTAATGTAGGCAAACGCGGCAGCCAATTTGCACACAGCAAGCTCCCACAAACAGCAGTGAGACAAACGAACAATCCATCTGTTTCCGTGGTGGTTGAGGGGTGAGCATTGGGAGTGGTTGAGGCAGAGACCATTGCATCCTTTCAGGGAAAATTGGATGAATATTTGAAGCAGAGGAAGATGCAGGGCTATGGGGAGAAAGCAGGGACAGTGGGATTAGTTTTGGAATGCTCTAGCAGAGAACCAGTACTGACACGAATGTCTGAATGGCCTCCTTCCATGCTATGATTGGAGGGTTCAAGGGTTATGAACCATTTATATTACCCAGAAGTGCTTTGAGTACAAGAGCTTCTGCTTAAATTAGCTGCTGCTGCTTTGATCTCTGCATTTTAATGGATTCTAGTGGCAATAGATAGGCAAGTGCAAGTGTATGCGACTGACCAGTTTCTGCAAAAATTGCTAAATATAGTGAAAAGCTGAGACCCGTGTACAGATCCCTGGGGGAATACAACTAGTCACAACCTGCCAATTGGAGTACAGCTGTGTCAGCTGTGGCTCAGTGGGTAGCACTCTCGCCTGAGTCAGAAGGTTATGGGTTCATAGTCCCACTCCAGAGACTTGAGCACAAACATCTCAGCTGACACTCCCAGTGCAGTGCTGAGGGAGTGCTGCGCTGTCGGAGGTGCCGTCTTTCGGATGAGATGTTAAACCGAGGCCCCGTCTGCCCTCACAGCTGGACGTAAAACATCCAATGCCGCTATTTTGAAGAAGAGCAGGGGAGTTCTCCCTGGTGTCCTGGCCAATATTTATCCCTCAACGAAAAACACAAACAGATTATCTGGTCATTATCACATTGCTGTTTGTGGGAGCTTGCTGTGTGCAAATTGGCTGCCGCGTTTCCTACATTACAACAGTGACTACACTTCAAAAAAGTACTGCATTGGCTGTAAAGCACTTTGGGATGTCTGGTGGTTGTGAAAGGTGCTATATAAATGCAGGTCTTTCTTCCTTTGTCCATTAGCACCTCTCTCTGTCTCCTGCCTCCTAACCAATTCCTTACCCATGTCAATAGGTTGCCTCCAATTCCATGTGCTTTCATTTTTGCCAGCAGTCTCTTGTGTGGAACCGTATCAATGCTTTCTGGAAGCCCATATAAATAACATCCATAGACACTACCTTATCAACCATGTTAGTGACCGCCTCAAAAAATCCAACTAGGTTAGTTAGACACGACTTACCCTTTACAAATCCATGCTGGCTCTCCCTGATCAGCTCATATTTGTTCAAGTGCTCAGTCGCTCTGTCCTAATGTCAGATTCTAGTAACATCCCCACAACAGAAGTTACACTAACAGGTTTATAATTCCCCGGTTTCTCTCTCCCACCCTTCTTAAATAATGAAGTGACATTGGCAATTTTCCATTCCAAAGGAACAATTCCTGCATCAGGCGGTGGCGTTCCCGTCTTGGAGTCAGAAGGTGCAGAGTTCGAACCCCCCGCTCCAGACAGTCCTGGCGAGCAGAGTCCAGAGCTGCGGCTCTGAATTCTGGGTTGACAGCCAGCAGGACACTCGTGTTGAGTGGACGTGGGTAGTCCTCCTCTCACCGTATGGGATGTGGGAGCACGCGAAACCCTCCGGCCGTACAGGACCAGCCGCCCTATCGGCTGGTATAAAGGTGGTTACGGCCACGGCCGTAGCGTTCATGTCACGGCCTGTCAGGCTGTTAATCAGCCTGCCAATCCTTCCACTACTTCACGTTATCCTCCAAGGGGGAAGAGGGTGAAGATACGAAAACAACGACCAAAGTCCTGAACGTCAACATTTATTCAACAGAATCAGAGCCCTTCATTGAGGCATCACCAATCATTCATCTAGAAACTGAGCTTGTTTCTGATTTTACCTAAAAAAAAAAGTAACTGCCGAAAAATAATTCTCCAAAAATGGTCAGGCCAAATCAGATCGAGACTGTCCCTCACGCTTAATGGAACAGGAGTTGAGACAGTAACCAAAGCTCTAACTAATACCCACAACCTTCACAGGATACACTGCAAGCCACTAACCCCAAGTTAGAGACCACGTCCACAGAATGAGTGAGATACGAAGCAGGATTGTGACACCAAAGAAAGAAAGAAAGACTTGCATTTGTATAGCGCCTTTCACAACCTCAGGACGTTTCAAAGCGCTTTACAGCCAATGAAGCACTTTTGAGGTGTAGACACTGTTGTAATGTAGGAAATGCGGCAGCCAATTTGCGCACAGCAAGCTCCCACAAACAGCAATGTGATAATGACCAGATAATCTGTTTTTAGTGATGTTGATTGAGGGATAAATATTGGCCAGGACACCGGGGATAACTCCCCTGCTCTTCTTCAAAATAGTGCCATGGGATCTTTTACGTCCACCTGAGGGAGCAGACAGTATCTCGGTTTTAACGTCTCATCCGAAAGACGGCACCTCCGACAGTGCAGCACTCCCTCAGTACTGCACTGCAGTGTCAGCCTAGATTTTTGTGCTCAAGTCCCTGGAGTGGGACCTGAACCCACAACCTTCTGACTCAGTAGGTGAGAGTGCTACCCACTGAGCCACAGCTGACAAGTAAAGATGATGATGGTCGAATCACTGGCATAGAAAAAAAAATACATTACTGTTTTGGATAACATGGCTCCTGTTTAATGGATCATGTGAGAAACTTTGAAGAAAATAGACCCCACACAAAGTTTATTAGGTTGGACAGCTTGAAGGACTATCCACCCTATCAGCTGGTATAAAGATGGTTACAGCCATGGCAGTAGCGTTGTAAGATTTGTATCACATGTCACACACAGATTACCCAAAGGGTCTCAGGAGTTGTAAGGGTTTTTATTAAAGAGCTACAGTTTAAAGCATAATCCGATACTACGACATGCGATTGAAATAGATACAGTAGACATACAACCCGTGACAGATGAGGGCGATCTACGGCCCTGGAACGAAACAACCGGACGGACGGTGAGGCAGTACGGTGGTCTCGGATTGGGTTGATTCCTGCAGTCTGCAGCAGCGATCACTTCCGTTGGGTCATCCCTTGAGCTGTTGGAGGTGTTAGGCCGTCAGCCAACTCAGAGGCTAAACTTGACTAAGGTGTTAGGCCGTAGCCACCTCGGGGAAGCCTTCACCCCTAACTGCCTGATTTCCCCTCTCGGTCGTCTATATTTATAGTTATTTCGGTGGGCTGGTGATTACCTGGTGTCAATCATTTGTTCCCCATCCTATTGTCCAATTACAAGGGGGAGGCTACCTATGACAGCCCCTCCCAGCCTCATGAGGTAATTTTCCTCCCTATCTCTGTTCTAAAGGTCTTGTTGCCCTCTCGCAGACAGCTTGTTTATCCTACAGCTCCTTGCTGCATCCCTTATCAGCCCTAGTTATGCCCACTCGAAGGCCTGTTTTTGTGTTCTGACATCGTAATTCAGCTCTCTGTACAGCTATTTTTCTGACATGACTGGAATCTTTCTGTGTCATCAACTTAGGCAAACTGCTGATCTATGGAACCTGTAACAGACGATTATTTCTTTCAATCCACGATTTCCTACAGCGTCCATGTCACGGCCTGTCAGACTGTTAATCAGCCTGCGAATCCCTCCACTACTTCATGTTATCCTCCAAGGGAAGAGTGTGAAGATACGAAAACAACGAATCGAACCATCGGTGCACTTATCTCCAAGAGCCCTTTCTGAAAGGATCAAAGTCAAGAGAATTAAGCCCTCTACTTAAACCCTACAGTCACTGTGGTGTAAATTTTGACTTTGGGTGACAGTGTAAATCGGGCGATATTGATTCAGCCGCCCGTTATACACCCCGCCCAATTTTAATTTCCATTGAAGTCAATGGGCGTACAATGGGCAGCTGATCCAGTATCGCTCATTTTACACGCTCATCCAAAGTCCAATTACCCTCTATTAAATGCTTTATGGCTGTTGCTTCCAAGTGCATTGGGTTTGAAGACGCTCAAGTAATATTGGGAACAGCGAGCAAAGCTGGGAATACGCAACATGCAAGCAGTGCCTTCAGGTTTTCATGGACAAGGTGGAGAATTGAGCTAGAAAGGAATTCAAGGCATTCAACAGAGCTGGGAAGTGTGAGTGCCCTTTACCTCAATGATTTTCACAGATACTCAGTAACACAGTGGAAGGTACTGTAGAATTTGCAACAACCTCCGTTTTAAACCATTTGGTAATCTGTTGATTACTTTAAGAATGAATGTCATGATGCGGAGAAGCCGGCGTTGGACTGGGGTGGACAAAAATGAGAAGTCGCACAACACCAGGTTATGGTCCAACAGATTTATTTAAAATTACAAGCTTTCGGAGCTGTCGCCCCTTCGTCAGGCAAAGTTACTGTGAGAGAATCTATCAGAATTCACAGAATATAAAAACACAGAGAAAATGCATAGATTAAATCTTTCCCTACATCAAAGACACACTAAGAGCACAGCCAAGACAATGAGATGTGTCCCAGGGGGTCCAACGCGTCAGAACACCTGCTGGCTGCATATCCTCTCCATTTTTTGTGTTTGTTTCTTGTGTTTTGTTTTAAACTGGAAAGACCGGCAAAGATGTCAAGTCACGTTCTATAGCGTGACATGAACCCGATATCGCGATTGAGGCCATCCTCAAAAGTACCATCCTCAAAAGTACCATCATTCGCAGCAAATTACCCAGCTGTCAGGAGAACAGCGACCACGACACCACACAACCCTGCCACGGCAACCTCTGCAAGACATGCCAGATCATGAACACAGATACCGTCATCACACGTGAGGACACTACCCACCAGGTACATGGTACATACTCATGTGACTCGGCCAACGTTGTCTACCTGATACGTTGCAGTAAAGGATGCCCCAGAGCATGGTACATCGGCGAGACCATGCAGACACTGAGACAACGTATGAACGGACACCGCGCAACAATCGCCAAGCAGGATGGTTGCCTCCCAGTCGGGGAACACTTCAGCAGTCAAGGGCATTCAGCCTCGGATCTGCGGGTTAGCGTTCTCCAAGGCGGCCTTCGTGATACACGACAACGCAAAATCATCGAGCAGAAACTGATAGCCAAGTTCCGCACTCATGAGGATGGCCTCAATCGCGATATCGGGTTCATGTCACGCTATAGAACGTGACTTGACATCTTTGCCGGTCTTTCCAGTTTTAAAAAAAAACACAAGAAACAAACACAAAAAATGGAGAGGATATGCAGCCAGCAGGTGTTCTGACGCGTTGGACCCCCTGGGACACATCTCATTGTCTTGGCTGTGCTCTTAGTGTGTCTTTGATGTAGGGAAAGATTTAATCTATGCATTTTCTCTGTGTTTTTATATTCTGTGAATTCTGATAGATTCTCTCACAGTAACTTTGCCTGACGAAGGGGCGACAGCTCCGAAAGCTTGTAATTTTAAATAAATCTGTTGGACCATAACCTGGTGTTGTGCGACTTCTCATTTAAGAATGAAGTGTAGCGTGCTTGGGAGGAACAGGTGACTTTGGACCGATGGTTCCCAAAGCTCTCCACCACTCCTTGCCTCATGTCTGGGTCTGATGTAGACTAACTGATCAAGATTGATTGCTTTGATTAGTGGAACAACCCCATTATTGTTATATCATGCGACTACCGGGATGGTAGAAGGTGAACTAGACGGGCCGTGGTCTTTTTTCGTCTATTAATTCCTATGTCCCTAAAGAAAGAACACAAGGACCAGATAGAGCTGGTGCGATAATGCAAGAGGAGTGTAAATAGGAAAGTGTGACGCTTCACCAAATTCATCTAAAGCAGTTTCCAGGCCCAAATCAGAATCCTTTTTGGGGCTGATCCCATTACCCCAGGAAACTTCAAATCTAGTCCTTAAACTCACCAGTTGCTGACAGTTCACTAGACTGATTCCTGGGATGAGGGGATTGTCCCATGAGTAGACTAGGCCTATATTCTCGGGAGTTTAGAAGAATGAGAGGTGATCTCATTGAAACATATAGGGGGAAAAATTAGGTCGCGCCCCGTTTGGGGCGCAAATATCGTCTGGACGCAAAAATTAGCGCCTGGCGCTAATTATCGCCACTGACTGGAAACTTCACTTTTACCGCCCCGGGAGGTGAGTGGAGCGCTAAATCAGGCGCTGCACACCTGTCTTAAGGCGCAAAGGCCGAGCAGTGAGGCGCTAACTCAGCGCGCGAGCGCAGCGCAGGTGCTGCCAGTTAGCGAGGGAACACAGACACACTGGCGCCGGCCAGTTCTTAAAGGGGGGGGGGGGCCAACTTGCTCCCCAGCCACACCCTGCTCATTGCAGCCTTGAATCTCGGCCTGGAGAGACCTGTGAATCCATTTTGCTGCCAAGGATAGAGAGGGTGAGAGAAGGAGCTCAGCGCTTCACCGAGCGGGCCTTGGATGCTCTGGTTGGCGCGGTGGAGCGCAGAAGATCTATACTCTTCCCTGAGAGTGGCAGGAGGCCTTTGCCACGCGAGTACAGAAGAGTGTGGAGGGAGGTGGCTCAGAGCGTCTCCTCCAGGAGCATGGTGCCCAGGACCCATGTTCAATGCCGCAAAAAGTTCAACGACCTCACTTGGGTCGTCAGGGTGAGTGGCTTTTTCTCAATACCTCTCCATCCCTCCATCTCAACCTCACTCTATGGCCAGAGGGTCTTAAAACCCCAATGCACAACACTCATCCAACACCTATGGCCCTTTCATCAAACACACACACACATTCCACACTTTGCATACAGTAAGGGCTATTCACCTATGGGAGGCACATCAGGCAAGACCATGGCTGTATATTTACTCAGATGCTGTCCTTTTTCTTGCAGGCCAAGCTGGCGCATAATAGGAGACAGCAGCAACGGACAGCTGGAGGGCGGCCTCAGCTACAACCTCTCAGCGATCTTGAGGAGCACGTCCACAGGATTGTGGCAAGCCGGGTGATCGGTCCCGTCGCCACTGGAGACGCCGACCCCGTTCTGGACAGCAATGGTAAGGTCATCACCTTTTTGTCCTCTGTCCTTCCACTTGTCCCTCACAACACCAGCCTTTGACACTTTCAATCCAACTTGCTAACTCGCTGCACTTATTCCTCCCTTACTGCCACCCTGTCCTCACGCTAAAGCCACTCTTGCACCTCCCTGCTTTCAGATGGTGATTCACCAGCTGAGGAGACGGGCCCTGAAGCTGCCACTGGGAGTGAAGCTGCAGCCGAGGAGGAAGAGGAAGCCGGAGCATCAGTGCCACCCTCTCCCGAGGAAGCCCATGCCCACACTGGGAACACGCCTTCCCTGGAGGGGAGCAGGGGGGAAGGGTCTGATGAGGGTGAAGCTCCAGGACCCAGCGGGCTGCAGCAACGCCATGGGGGTAGGGAAGAACGGGGGCCTTCTCCCCAGAGGGAGAGTATGCCAGCGACTCCTACTGTAATGGACGCAGAGGAGGAGCGGCTGATCGCAGAAATGAACACCCAGGCGGTGGGCATGCACACTGAGCTCATGGGTGCAGTGGGAAGGGTGCCCGAATGCATTGAGTCACTGGCAAGGAGTGTGGAGCACTTCGCTGTAGCACAGGCAGATGCCACACTAAAGCTTAGTGCTGCAATTCAGTCACTGACTGCCGTGATCCCATCTCTGACTGCTCTCATGCAGACTCAGATTGAGGCCACGCGAGCACTGACTGCTGCCAACCTCGATGGTTCGTTCACATGTCCCCGGGGCTCTCACCGCACCGCAGCAGGCCAGCAATCTGTGATACAGCAGATTGCTCCGGATGCTGAAGTGCTGCCCCGTGGGAGTGCCAGTGTGTCGGTCGAGCAGGGAGTTGCTGTCCTCTCTCACGATGACAGCATTCCTGCTGCCAACACTGTCACTTCTCCACTGCACTTGCCACCGCCTGTAGGACAGACTGCTGCCGCCCATGCAGAGTTGGTGCAGTCTGCAGCCGGGCCCTCCAGGCCCAGAACTGGTCGAGGCCGTCCTTCAGGGGCATCTGCAGTGTCAGGGTCTGACAATCAGCAGCCTTCCACCAGCCTTGCTGCAGCCACTGAGGTCCCATTACGGAGGAGCAGTAGGGTTAGAAGGGGGGAAGTGCGCAAGGGAAGGAGATCACCCTCGAAGGGCAAAAAGTAGGAGGTGTGACAAAATGCTGGTCATTTTTTTATTAAAGGCCGAGGTTCATGGTCCAACTTTTGTTTAGTGTTTTGGACATTATCTCCAGGTTGTGAGAACCAGTTATGTTAATGACTGTTTTTTTGTGTTTATTTCTATGAGTTTGTCATGAGGAAATGACACACACAGAGTTTGTAAAATAAATAAGTTTTTGTATTCAAAATATACATGTTTGGTGTTTGGAATCATTGGTGCCTTGGCCGGCTTAGGGGTTGCGTGCTGGGTTCATTGATGTTGTTAGCAATGGCAGAAGCCATTTCCACAGCAGGGGCCCTAGAAGCGGCTTGCTATCAGCCGTTGACGGATGGCCCTTGCAGTTTCACCATTGTGGGCCGCCCTCCCGCCTTGGTGCTGCTGATGATCATCCTCCTCGTCCTCTTCCTCCTCTTCCTCCTCCTCCTCTGGTGGTGCTCCAAGGCCTGGTGGCATTGGCTGGGTCCTGACGATTGCCATGTTATGCAACATGCAGCACACAACTACGAAGTTGGATACTCGCTCAGGCGAGTACTGCAGGGCTCCTCCAGAATACATAGATACATAGATACATAGAAGATAGGAGCAGGAGTAGGCCATCCGGCCCTTCGAGCCTGCTCCGCCATTTAATGAGATCATGGCTGATCCTCCAATTCAGTATCCCGTCCCCGCCTTCTCTCCGTAACCCTTAACCCCTTTTGCCTGTAGAAATATATCTAATTCCCTCTTAAATATATTTAATGAGCTGGCGTACACTGCCCTCTGTGGCAATGAGTTCCACAGGTTCACCACCCTCTGAGTGAAGAAATTCCCCCTCATTTCTGTCCTAAATGGTTTAGCCCTTATCCTTAAATTATGTCCTCTAGTTCTGTTCTCACCCGCCAAGGGAAACATTCCTTCTGCATCTAGTCTGTCTAGACCTGTCAGAATTTTATACACTTCTATGAGGTCCCCTCTCAATCTTCTAAACTCCAGTGTGTACATCCCTAAACTACATAGTCTCTCCTCATAGGTCAATCCCGCCATTCCTGGTATCAGCCTGGTGAATCGCCGCTGCACCCCCTCCATGGCAAGAACATCTTTCCTCAGATGAGGCGACCAAAACTGTACACAGTACTCGAGGTGTGGTCTCACCAGTGCCCTGTACAGCTGCAGCAAGGTATCCCTGTTCCTGTATTCCAACCCTTTTGCTATGAAGGCCAGCATACCGTTTGCCTTCTTGACCGCCTGTTGCACCTGCATGCTCGCCTTCAGTGACTGGTGTACAAGAACACCCAGGTCTCTCTGTACTTCCCCCTCTCCCAATTTATTGCCATTTAAATAATAATTTGCCCTCCCGTTCCTGCACCCAAGGTGGATAACTTCGCACTTGTCCACATTATAGTGCATCTGCCATTTATCCGCCCAATCACCCAGTCTGTCCAAATCGCTCTGGAGCTTCCTGGTCTCCTCCTCTGAGCCCACCCCCCCTCCTAGTTTAGTGTCGTCTGCAAATTTGGAAATGCTGCATCCGACTCCCTGATCCAGGTCATTAATGTAAATTGTGAACAGCTGGGGACCCAGGACAGATCCCTGTGGTACCCCACTTGTTACTGCCTGCCATTCAGAAAATGAGCCGTTTATTCCAACTCTCTGTTTTCTATCTGACAGCCAGTTCTCTATCCACGTCAATACTTTCCCCTTTATCCCATGAGCTTCAATTTTCCATGCTAATCTTTTATGTGGGACCTTATCGAAGGCCTTTTGGAAGTCCAGGTACACCACATCTACTGGCTCTCCCCCATCTATTTTACCAGTTACTCCCTCAAAAAATTCCAATAGATTAGTCAAGCACGATTTACCCTTTGTAAATCCATGTTGACTCTGTCCTATCCTGTCCCCATTTGCTAAGTGCTCCGCTATTTCATCCTTAATGATGGACTCCAGCATTTTGCCCACAACTGATGTAAGGCTTACAGGTCTGTAATTACCTGCTTTTTCCCTACCCCCCTTTTTGAATAGTGGGGTAACGTTAGCTACCCTCCCATCCATGGGCACTGTTCCCGAGTCTAATGAATTCTGAAAAATCATACTTAGTGCATCCGCTATCTCTAGGGCCACCTCCTTCAGTACCCTAGGATGCATGTTATCAGGCCCTGGGGATTTGTCCGCCTTCAATCCCTTTAGCTTCCTTAACACCATATCCTTAGAGATATTGATTTGCGTCAGTTCCTCCTTTGCCAATGTCCCTATTTTTCCCGATATCCCAGGGAGGTTTTTTGTGTCTTCCTTCGTAAAGACTGACCCAAAGTATGCATTTAGTTGGTCTGCCATTTCCTTATTTCCCGTTATATATTCCCCCGTATCTGACTGCAATGGACCAACTTTGGTTTTCACCAGTCTTTTCCTCTTGATATACTTATAAAAGCTTTTGGAGTTAGTTTTTATATTTTCCGCCAGCTTGCTTTCGTAAGCTATTTTGCCCCTCTTGATTAAGCCCTTTGTCCTCCTTTGCTCTATCTTAAACTGTTCCCAATCTTCCGCTCTGGTGCTTTTTTTGGCTATTTTATACGCCCTATCTTTGGATTTTATGCTGTCTCTAATTTCCCCTGTTATCCACGGTTGAGTCACCTTTTTAGATTTCCTTTTATGCCAGATTGGTATAAACAATTTTTGCAATTTTGTCATTCTATCTTTAAATGCTTGCCATTGTTTATCTACCTCCAGTCCTCCCAGGAACGTTGTCCAATCAGACCTACTCAGTTCCCGTCTAATGGCATCATAATTCCCCTTGTTTAAATTCAGGACCTTAGTCTCTGAGTCAATTTCTTCGCTCTCCATTTCGAGTGAGAAATCGATCATGTTATGATCGCTCTGACCCAAGGGTCCCCGTACAACAAGATTACTAATTAGTCCCTTCTTATTGCACAGTACCCAGTCCAATATAGCCTGTTCCCGAGTTGGTTCCTCGACATATTGATTCAGATAACCATCCCTTAAACACTCAAGGAATTCCTCCTCCTCATTATTTTTACTGATTAGGCTAGTCCAATCTATATGTAAGTTAAAGTCACCTATGATGACAGCTGTGCTCTTATTGCACGCTTCTCTAATTTCCCTCGTGATGCCCTCCCCAACCTCTATTTTACTATTTGGAGGCCTATATACCACTCCTATTAATGTTTTTCGCCCCTCGCTATTTCTTAGCTCCACCCATATAGATTCTGTATTAACTGAGTTAATATCCTTCCTTTCAATTGCATTTATCCCCTCTTTTACCAGCAATGCTACCCCTCCTCCCTTTCTTTTTTGTCGATCCTTCCTAAATACTGAATACCCCTGTATGTTAAGCTCCCAGCCCTGCTCACCCTGCAACCATGTTTCCGTAATCCCAATTAGATCATAATTATTAACCTCTATTTCCACAGCTAATTCATCTACCTTGTTCCTGATGCTTCTCGCATTAAGGTATAAAACCCTCAGGCTTTTTTTATGCTCACATTTTATGGTCGAGACAGCGGAACCGTTGCTTCAGCACGCCGATTGTGCGCTCAATGATGTTCCTGGTAGCTTGATGGCTCTCGTTGTACCGCAGCTCAGCAGGGGTGTTGGGCGTACGGAGCGGTGTCATCAGCCAGGTGCTCAATGGATACCCCTTGTCCCCGAGAAGCCAACCAACTGGCTGATGCGGTGCCTCGAAAAGTTCTGCCACAGTAGTCTGGCGCAGGATGAAAGCATCGTGGCAGCTGCCAGGATAGTGGGCATTGACAGCGAGTATCAGCTGTCTGTGGTCACAGACCAACTGAACATTCAAGGAATGGAACCCCTTTCTGTTCCGGAATTCCTCTGCATTCTCATGTGGAGCACGCAAAGCCACATGCGTGCAGTCAATGGCGCCCTGCACCATGGGGAAGCCCGCTATCCTCGCAAAGCCCAGAGTGCGGTCACGCTGCTTGTCTGGGGTCATGGGGAAAGAGATGAACTCTCGTCTCCTTTTAAAGAGGGCATTTGTGACCTGCCGGATGCAGCAATGCACCGCGAACTGGGAGATATTGGCGAGGTCCCCAGCAGCAGCTTGAAATGAGCCAGTAGCATAGAAGTTGAGAGCCACTGTGACCTTCACTGCCACCGACAGAGACGTCCTGGACCTCAGTTGAGGCTGCAGATCTGGCTGCAGCAGGTGGCAGAGCTCAGTGACCACCTCCTTGCTGAATCGCAGCCTTCGCAAACACAGCTCCTCAGACAAATGAATGTAGGAGAGCTGTTCACGATATACCCTGGGAGGGTAAGCTCTCCTGTACAGACGCCTGTTGGCCCTCCTCCGTCTGGCCATCATTGCCACTCTCTCTCTGCGTCTCTGTGTCCTCCGATTCAGCTGGAGCAGGACGACGCCCCCATTCAGTGCAGCCCCCATAGTCTCTTTGCAAGCAAAGTTATGAAGGACAGCAACCAAAGTACCAGCGAAGTTAGGATCAGTAGGCAAAACTACCTCACAAAGCGTTGACTCAATGCAGAAGTCTCTCTTTCTCTCTCTCCGAATCTCTCTCTCTCTCTCTCAGAACGAGTGGTGCAAAAATGTCAACCACAGAAAAAGACAGGAAGAGGCTCCCTTTAAATAGCGCCCCCCCCCAGCCCCACAGCGATTGATAGCGTTCCAGTCTTCCGGTCGTTGGATGCGCCAGGCGGTAAGGCAGGGGGCGCCACTCAATTTCCGCTCCGGGGCGCCACAAGGGCGTTGCACCATGGAATGACGTCACAATCTGCGCGCGCAGGTGGTCGCAGCGGTAAAGTTTAGCGCCGCCACACAATGTCTAGTTAAGTTCCCGAGCGGCGCAAACATCGCTGCGCCCGGGCGCTAGCGGCTTTGCGCCCCATTAGCGCCCTCTTAAGGCGCTAATGGGAGGCGCAACCAACTGAATTTTTCCCCCATAAAATTCTTAAAGGCTTGACAGGGTAAATGCTGGGAGGATGTTTCCCCTGGCTGGGGAGTCTCGAACTAGGGGTCACAGTCTCAGAATAAGGAGTCAGCCATTTAGGACTGAGATGAGGAGAAATCTCTTCACTCAAAGGGTTTGTGAATCTTTGGAATCCTCTACTCCATGGGGCTGTGGATGCTCAATTGTTGAATATATTCAAGACAGAGATTAATAAATTTTTTGGATACTAAAGTAATCAAGGGATGCGGGGATTGGGCGGGAAAGTAGAGTTGAGGTCGATGATCAGCCATGATCATATTGAATGGCGGAGCAGGCTCGAGGGGCCGAATGGCCTACTCCTGCTCCTATTTCTTATGTTCTTATGTTTCTCAGTCACTCTGGAACTTCCCAGAAAGCACCAATTATGAGTGGAAGTCAAAACTACAAAAAAAAGGGCAAGAACTCATTTATTATTCCGGCTGAGTTGTAATGGAATGCCTGCAAGCCATTCGCTGGAATGGTCTTCTATTAGAATGTTCCTAATTTCTATTGTTGGCTTCGGACTTGGAGAACGCTGTACCGACGTTGAGTATCGAAACCTACATCAAGCTAAAATTTTGCAGGTTTTCATATCCCTCCCAGCAAAGGGAAGGCTGCAAACCAATTACTGACGCGTTATTGAGATGTTATGAATGTTAGAATGGATTCTTGCATTCTTACATTCCGAATGGCCTCCTTCTGTGCTGCGTGGTTCTATGATTTTGTACGAATGCATGGAATCAACAGTGACATTGGACCATCAAGCCCACTCCTTCACACATCCTGTGCAGTCAATGCTAGGCTAGCTTTGCTATTTTTTAAAATTCGTTCCTGGGATGTGGGCATCGCTGGCAAGGCCAGCATTTATTGCCCATCCCTAATTTCCCTTGAGAAGGTGGTGGTGAGCTGCCTTCTTGAACCGCTGCAGTCCGTGTGGTGAAGGTACTCCCAACATTGCTGTTTGGGAGGGAGTTCCAGGATTTTAACCCAGCGTTTACTTAAATCCCTCCTGTTCATCAATGGTAATCTAACAAAACTCCAGAATATTCATCCATTCCTCACATCTCCACCTATCCCAATCAATGTTACTGATTTCTGATCATTGTTGCAATGTCACTAATATTTACCAAAATCTATCTATAATGCATTAAAGATGTTGCATTTGCACAAACCTCCCGTCAACTTTTTCCATTATAAATTCCTGCATTCACAATTATAATGGAAGCTGCCTATTGGAGCGCTGGAATTATACCTTCCCCCACCTCCAGCGCAAACAGTGTAGGACCACCATTGGCAGAAGGGTGCAATTACAACGTGACATGTTTACATAGGCAGTTTCCATTATAAATGTTATCGGGTACGGCACTGTCGTGGTTATGTTACCAGACTAGTAATCCAGATGCCCGGACTAATAATCCAGAGAACATGAGTTCAAAACTCTCCATGGGAGTTTGAGAATTTGAATTCAGTTTAGGAAAGAATGTGGGAATAAAAAACTGTTCCGTGACCATGAAGCTGTTGGATTGTTGTAAAAGCCCAACTGGTTCCCTAATGTCCCGTAGGGAAGTAAACCGGCCGTCCTTACCTGGTCTGACCTATACGTCTCCAGTCCCACACCAACATGGTTGAATCTTGAAAGTGATACAAGTGTTATTGAGATGAGAACTGGGGAACAGCAAGGGGAAAAAGCTGAAGGAAGTATAGACCATAAGCCTCCTGACCTCAACTATTCCCATGGCTATCAAGATGTGTTGCTTTGAGTTTTCTATTCTTTGAACAAAAAGGAAACAGTTTACTTCACACCAAACATTTCTGGCCAAGGCAGTAAAGGTTCACATCGTTTGGGGATCTGAGCACGGGATTCAAGAGGCTAGGAGATGACATGTCAATTAAATTGAAAGAGGATGGTTACAAGGAAGAAATACAAGACTACAAGAAGAAAAGAGAAGTTAAATGACACACTGACCAGATAACACAAGTTAAGGCATCCCCAGAGGAGAGAGAACTCGGAATGAAAGCAGGGGCACATTTTAAGCACATGTCAGAGGAGCAAAGGCTAAAACACCTCAGCCAGCAGTGGTGTAGCCTCGAGCTACAAGAGATGTGGAAGGAATACATTCCCTCCTCCTCCACCCTCCCGCCCCCCGCCACCACCCCCTCCCCCCCCCCCACAGGAGGTGAACTCAAATATTTGCTAAATTAAAAAGTCTAAAGGCTGCCATAACAAGAAGCCCCTCTGATAGACACTGAGGCCGATAGACGGGTAGGGAAGGTTCTGAACAATACAGGGTTTGGGGAGAGGGCTCTTCTCAAGCGATTTGAGGCTCTTTCTTTAACAAATTCATCAGAACATTTGGGACAAAACTATTCCGTGTGGGCGTTGAGATTGTTTGCAGTCAAATTGTGGTTTCTGAAGTCCCAGAGTGACTGAGAAACTGTTGGCAGTTGGTGAGTTTGAGGACCGGATTTAGAGTTAAGGGAAACAGCGCCAAAAGTTTACTGTGAGACGTTTAGTTGCTGTTTCCCACATTCTCATGCGATCACATTCCACTGATGGGAAGTCAAACCTTCACACCCGAGCCTCATCATGCCCTTGCCGATTGCCCACACCTTCTAGCAGTAATACAATCAGGAGTGGTAACCTTGGCTGATTTCCGCATCGCCCCACCCCAATCCATAGACACTGAGACAAATTGTAGATCCCAATTTCACCCCCAATATTGTCAAACTAATTGGTATTTAGTGTAAGTTTGATTGTTGTACAATAAGAACCTTGCCTGTTTTTATACTTCTGAAAGAAAGAAAGAATTGCATTTATATAGCGCCACTGGACATCCCAAAGCGCTTTACAGCCAATGAAGTACTTTTTGAAGTGTTGTCACTGTTGTAATGTAGGAAACGCGGCAGCCAATTTGCGCACAGCAAGCTCCCACAAACAGCAATGTGATAATGACCAGATAATCTGTTTGTGATGTTGGTTGAGGGATAAATATTAGCCAGGACACCGGGGAGAACTCCCCTGTTCTTCTTTGACATAGTGCCATGGGAGAGAGTAGACGGGGCCTCGGTTTAACGTCTCATCCAAAAGACGGCACCTCCGACAGTGCAGCACTCCCTCAGCACTGCACTGGAGTGTCAGCCTAGATTGTTGTGCTCAAGTCTCTGGAGTGGGACTATGAACCCACAACCTTTTGACTCAGAGGCAAGGGTATTACCCACTGAGCCACTCGCTGACCCCACAGATGAATACAGAAAATGTAGCCTTATCCTGTATGCAGCGATATCGTTCTGCCATCAGAGGTGACAGCAAAGTGTGATGGCCGGATATCCCATGTATTTCTCCAGTCAGTGATTTACTGAGATTCACAGTTAGTGACTAGACCAGGACTACGGTAAATCGAAACAAGATTAAAGATTCAGGTTTCAGTTCTCATCAGAGCGGCCTGTGTCGAAACTGTGTGCCAACTGTCACCAAGAAAGATAAATAAGTGTTGTGAGAAAGTGGGAACTGTAATGAGCAGTTCTGGTGTAGAGGCGACTAAGCATTCAGAGGTGTTTAGAAAAGAAATAACTCACATTTATATAGCAACTTTCACATCCTCAAGATGTCCCAAAGCGCCACACAGAAAATGAATTAGCTCTGAGGTGTTGTAACTGTTGTTTTGTAGACAAACACGGCAGCCAATTTCCGCACAGTAATGTCCCACAAACAGCAATGAGCCTTTTGGGGGTGTCGGCAGAGAGATAAAAGAAGAAAGAAAGACTTGCAGTTATAAAGCGTCTTTCACGACCGCAGGACGTCCCAAAGCGCTTTACAGCCAATGAAGTACTTTTTGAAGTGTAGTCACTGTTGTAATGTAGGAAACGCGGCAGCCAACTTGTGCACAGCAAGATCCCGCAGACAGCAATTAAATAAATGACCAGATAATCTGTTTTAGTGATGTTGGTTGAGGGATAAATATTGTCCAGGACACCAGGAAGAACTCCCCCTGCTCTTCTTCGACATGGGATCTTCTATGTCCACCTGAAAGGGCAGACGGGGCCTCGGTTTAACGTCTCATCTGAAAGACGGCACCCCCGACAGTGCAGCACTCCCTCAGCACTGCACTGGAGTGTCAGCCTAGATTTTTGTGCTCAAGTCTCTGGAGTGGGACTTGAACCCACGGCCTTCTGACTCAAAGGCAAGAGTGCTACCCACTGAGCTTGAAATGGGAAATGTTTTGTACTTTGTGCATTTCAGCACATGCCGAGAGTGCATGTTGTGAGTGTCTGGACACAGAGACCCGGATTTCCCTCCCTTCATTTTAATGGATGTAAAATCAAGGGGTGCACTCGTGGAATTTCCTGACGGGCTTTCCCGGACAGCAAGGGTTCAAGCCAGAACACAAAAGTGGAAAATACTTCCAGGTCCTTATAAGCCAGCAGCATCCTCTGACATACTGTGAGCAATGCCAAGGGACACTATCATAAAATATGGTAGCCCTGAAACTTGGTGGGTGCCTTTTGAGAGTAGGGCCATAGCATCTGGCAGCCCCCAAGTTGGGCAATAGCCCGTATTGGGAGTCGCCGCCCCCCCCCCCCACCATCGGGGGCACCTAGCTCAGGAAGCTCACTGACGTGCCCGATACTTGGTGGGCTTGCTGACACCATGGCCCTTAGCAATTTAGAGAAATTCGGGCACAGCCATTTTTGGGCGTGCAGGGGGTGGGGGGGGGGGGGGGGGGGGGGGGGGAGGGCGTGCAAGGAACGATCCCTGTGCCTGAATTGTGAGGCTCGAGGTGCTCCCGATATTGGGCCTCGAGCTTTGATTCCATCTAGCCGGCGAGCTGCGGAGAGCAAGAGGCAGCTGGCCGGTGAAGCGTGATTGAGATCGGGCTGATAGTGGCATTGCGGCACCCCCCCCCCCCCGCTCAGGTGAGTCAAGAAGCTGCGTCCTTGTTTTTGGATTCGCCCACCAGAGGAAATAGTTCCTCTGTATCTACCCTATCGAATCCCTTTATCATCTTAAAGATTTTTGATTAGATCACCCCTCAATCTTCTAAACTCAAGGGAATACAAGCCAAGTATATGCAACCTGTCCCCATAATTTAACCCTTTAAGCCCTGGTATCATTCTGGTGAATCTGCGCTGTACCCCCCCCCTCCAAGGCTATTATCTTTCCTGAGTTGCGATGTCCACAACTAAACGCGGCAATATCGATAATAAAAACGGAAACCAAAGCTTTGCCAAATCTGTTCTTTTGCAGAGAAAAAAAAACTTGCATTTCTATAGCGCCTTTCACGACCACCCAACCTCCCAAAGCGCTTTACAGCCAATGAAGTACTTTTTGAAGTTCTGTCACTGTTGTAATGTAATAAACGCAGCAGCCAGTTTGCGCACAGCAAGCTCCCACAAACAGCAATGTGATAATGACCAGATCATCTGTTTTAGTGATGTTGATTGAGGGATAAATATTGGCCCCAGGACACTGGAGATAACTCCCCTCCTCCTCTTATGAAATAGTGGCTATGGGATCTTTTACGGCCACCTGAGAGAGCAGACGGGGCCTCAGCTCAGCGTCTCATCTGAAAGACGGCACCTCCGACAGTGCAGCACTCCCTCAGCACTGCACTGGGAGTGTCAGACCTAGATTTTCGTGCTTCGGGTCCCTGGAGTGGGACTTGAACCCACAACCTTCTGACATCAGAGCGAGGAGTGCTACCCACTGAGCCACGGCTGACAGCCACAGTCCTGGCTGAAGAATTGCTGGAGATGAGCACTTGTCATCCCCTCGGTTCCCACTCTTGTTTTTGAAGTAAACAAGCTCATTTCTGTGGAGCGGCTTTGCCGTGATATTTCGGGCTTTGTTTAGACTCTGTGGCCAGTAGGGATCAGTGCTGCTTTGTTAAAAGACAGGCAGCCAGTCACACATCAACAGCGAGTGCAGCGTGCAACAGATGTTGGCACCACACAGCCACTGGTAAGCTACTATGCACGAAAAAAGGTCATTAAAAAAACCACTTCAAAAACAATACCTGAGAGCAATAAAAGACAACAAAAGGAGGAGAAAAACAAAGCACGAGTCTCCTTTTTAAAGCTGCTATCGCAGATAGCATCTTGTTTTTACAGAGTCATTCTAACCACACCCACATCATCCTCCCAGCTGGTGCTGGCAGTCATCCATCACTTACAACGAGTTTGCCCCCTTTAATATTTACTCTCCGACTGCTGTAAGCAAACAGCCTGCACTGTTTGTATAAACATGCTGAAGGAGAAGGGTGAAAGCAACAGCCTCTCCATCTGTGTTGTTTCCCACAAGGAACGGTGGGGGGGGGGGCGTGGGGGGGGGGGGGGGCGCAGCTATCTCCCATCTGAGCTGCAGGGCTTCGGGAGCGAAGCATGTGGCCTGCAGATCCTCGCGCCGTCACCTTGCGGCCACATGTAGTGGCGTCTGTATGTGGGGCGGGATTGAGGGGTGGTGGGGGGCGGGGGTGGGAACTTCTGGGAGTCTGCATACATCAGTCAGGATGGGTACAAGCTGTGCCTTTCTGACGCTCACCACAGTCAACCGAAACACGGTTCCGCGCTTCTTAAAAGGAACCACGATCTGCCACGTGGAGGCAACACAATGACATCGTTTGTACCCTGAGAATATCGTGGAAAACGCTCTCACGACACTTGCGCGTGACACCATCATTAAAATGAGGTGCAAATTGTGTGGGCTTTTATCCCTCCCTGGGACAGAATGAGGACGTTTCTTGAAAAAGTTCACATGTCTTTTCAACCCACTTTTCTGAATGGTTGCTTGTGGCATACATAATATTCCAGGTTCACCAGACTGATTCCTGGGATGGCAGGACTGTCGTCTGAGGAGAGATTGGGTCGACTAGGCCTGTATTCACTAGAGTTTAGAAGAATGAGAGGGGATCTCATTGAAACGTATAAAATTCTGACAGGGCTAGACAGACTGGATGCAGGGACGATGTTTCCCCTGGCTGGGGGGGTCTAGAACGAGGGGTCACAGTCTCAGGATACGGGGTAGGACATTTAGGACTGAGATGAGGAGAAATTTCTTCACTCAGAGGGTGGTGAACCTGTGGAATTCTCTACCACAGAAGGCTGTGGAGGCCAAGTCACTGAATATATTTAAGAAGGAGATAGATAGATTTCTAGACACAAAGGGCTGGATTTTGTCTTGGGGTCGGGTTGGGGTTGTGTAATCCGCATTTCGTGTTCCCCCCCCCCGACTCCAGATTAATGTGGATGCCTGATGCAATTTTCACTTAATTGGGCAATTGAGTTGGAGCATGTGGGAACCCATGAACTAATTCGTGTTTTCAGTCTGAAAGTCGCCTCTGATGATGTCATCATTGCTGACTGCCTAGTCTCAGAGACTGTTGGTGAGAGAGGACCTGCCTGGCTTTTGATGTGAGTGGACCTGGATGCAAAATATGGGGGGGGAAGAGAAGAGAGAGAGAGAGAGAGAGGAGAGAGAGAGGAGAGAGAGGAGAGAGAGCATTTTTTTGCCAAGCAAGTCCTCCCAGCCAGTCTCTGAAGACATTCAATGCAGCAGCATCAGAGGCGACGTTCAGACCTAATACTACTACTACCTTCATCACATCTCCGTTGTAATAGTGGACCTGCAGCCGATAGTCAGCTATCCACTTGTGCTCCCGCCAGGTTTCACTGGAGTGTTTCACACCAGGCGTGCTTCACGTCAGAAGAGGGTTAAACTAGCTACAGCGTTTCAAAATGGCATTACAGAGCCAATTTAGAGCTTGTTAAGGGCTTTAATGGCCTCTCCCGCCTCTTGAAGGCGGGACGGAGTCGGGAACCCCGCGACTGATTCTGTCAAAATTGCGTGGAGGCGGGATGGAGTCGGGATGGGGTCGGAAACCCCGACCCCGCAAATTTAACCCCCCACACGCCTCCAAACCCGACTCCATGGGTCATTCAAAATCCAGCCCAAAAGGCGTCAAGGGGTATGGGGAGAGAGCAGGAATATGGTATTGAGATAGAGGATCAGCCATGATCATATTGAATGGCGGAGCAGACTCAAAGGGCCGAATGGCCTACTCCTGCTCCTATTTTTCTATGTTTCTATGTTTCCCCCCACCCCACACACGTTATTTATAGATCTTCAAGGCTCTTCTATCAGTTTCACATTAGGGGGACATAGGAACAGGAGTAGGCCATTCAGCCCCTCGAGCCTGTTCTGTCATTCAATTAGATCATGGCTGAAGTGTACCTTAACTCCATTTATCCACCTATGCGCTATATCCCTCTTACCCAACAAAACTCTATCTCAGTCTTGAAAACTCCAATTGACTCCCGGCATCCACAGCCTTTTGGTGGAGTGAGTTCCAGATTTCTACCACCCTTTGTGTGAAAAAGTGCTTCCTGATTTCACTCCTGAATGGCCTGGCTCTAATTTTAAGATTGTGCCCTCTTGTTCTGGATTCCCTCACCAGAGGAAATAGTTCCTCCAGATCGAAACCTTTATCTCGATCAGATCACTGCTCAACCTTCAAGGGACTACAAACCAAATTTATGCAACCAGGCTGGTGGTTGGGGTGGGTGGGGAGCGGGGGTGGGGGGTGCGGTTGGGGGGGGGCGGAGGGGGGGGGGTTGGGGAGCAGTGCTTCTGTGACTAAGTTCTTTTCAAAAGGGCTTTGTTTTATTTGTTCTCGGAATGTTGGCGTCGCTGGCAGAGCCACATTTAGTGCCCGTCTTTAGCTGCCCTGTGAGGGTGGAGGTGGGCCTTCTCCTTGAACCGTTGCAGTCTTTGTGGTGACGGTGCTCCCACAGTGGTGTTCGGCTGGGAATTCCGGGATATTCACCCAGCGACGATGAAGGAATGGCGAGATCTGTCGAAGTCAAGTTTCGTCCGTGACCAGTGTCCTGCCTTCTTGTTTTCCCAGTTTCCTCCCCTCCTCCCTCTGAAGACACACTGTCTCGTACTGGCATCTTGCCCAAGTAGCTAATCTAACCAGGTGTGCTTACTCTTGAAAATCCCACGTTCTATCTGCTGCTGCAGCTTTTCGGCAGGGCTAGCTCGGAAGATAAAGGTGAAGTGAGGAAGACCATTCATCTTAGCTCATCCAGTTGGAAAAACCTACAGTCCCTCCCCCCCCATTCCAGCGTCCAACTCTCTCTTAAATGACCCCAAAAGTGGGAGGGATTTCCTGTCCCGGGTTTTAACTCCTGGACAGGGGGCCGCCGGGACACGTGGGCTGTCTGCTCGGGAAACCTCCAGTGGGAGGTCTGGTGCATCCAGCCGGACTTTATTAAGCTCCCAGCTTCCCGCCCTAAACCAGCATTCAGGAGCAGCTCTGTCTGGCTTTGGGCCTGTGAAGATCAGGTGACTCAGAGATCATAGAGTCATAACTGCACAGAAGGAGGCCATTCGGCCCATCGAGTCCGTGCCGGCTCTCTGCAGAGCAATCCAGTCAGTCCCATTCCCCCGCTCTATCCCCATAGCCCAGCAAGTTTATTTCCCTCAAGTGCCTATCCAGTCTCCCCTTGAAAACATTGAGGGCTAAAAATTGAGTCGCGCCCCGTTTGGGGCGCTAACCTCGCCGGGGCGCTACTTTTAGCGCCCCGAAAAAATTAGCGGCCCCGCGCCGGAACTTCAGTGGTTGCGCCCCAAGAGGGAAGCGGGGCGCCACTGGAAGCACCCCGCATCCCTCTTGGGGCGCTGCGAGGGAATATCCTGGCGCTGCAGCACGTCGCGCCGCGGTATTGCAGGCCTTCCTCCCCTTCTTAAAGGGGAGGGACCCTGCGCAGCGCGAACCGGGGCCCAGCTGGGCCCCCAGGGATCGGGAGTGCCGGCAAAAGAGCCCGGCACTCAACAGAAGTGCCGGGCTCTTGGAGCGCAGCCGGCACTTCACGGTGGGGGGGCTTCACGGGGGCCGGGGACAGCAACGGGGGCAGGTGCTGGCAGGCGGCCAGCAACAAAAATGGCCGCCTGCCACCTCCCCTTTAAATATCGCCGCCCCGGCCGCACGTACGCCTCCCTGAACCCATCGGACATAGCGTCTGGCGGTAAATCAGGGGGCGCGACTGAAGATCGCGGCTGGAGCGCGAGCGGGGTGCTGCGCACGGCGATGACGTCATCGCCGGCGGCGCAGCGCCACAGGGCGCTACCGGCTGGCGCCGCCGCTAACCTCCCGCTGAATTTTGCGGGAGGCGTGGGCGGCGCTGCGCCCGGGCGTTAGCTGCTTTATGCCCCATTAGCGCCCTCTTAAGGCGCTAATGGGAGGCGCAAGCAGCTGAATTTTTCCCCCTGAGTGTCTCCGCTTCCACCACTTCCGTTGGCAGTGAGTTCCAGGTCCTCACCGCTCGCTGTGCAAAAAAGTTTTTCCTCACATCCCCCCTGTATCTCTTGCCCAAAACCTTAAATCTGTGTCCCCTAGTCCTTGTACCATCAACTAGTGGAAACAGCCTTTCCCCGTCTAGCCTATCCAAACCCGTCATAATCTTGTACACCTTTATCAAATCACCCCTCAACCTCCTTTGCTCTAATGAAAACAAATCCAGCTTCTCCAACCTGTCCTTGTAGCTAAGATCCCCCATCCCCGGAGCCATTCTGGTAAATCTCCTCTGCACCCTCTCAAGGGCCTTCACATCCTTCCTAAAGTGTGGTGACCAGAACTGGATGCAATACTCCAGTTGTTGCCTAACCAGCGCTTTATAAAAGTTCAGCATAACTTCTCTACTTTTGTACTCAACACCTCTATTTATGAAGCCCAAGATCCCATATGCTTTGTTAACCACTCTCTCAATATGTCCTGCCACCTTCAGGGACCTATGCACATTAACTCCCAGGTCCCTCTGTCCCTGCACACTCATTAAAACTGTGCCATTAAGTGTATATTGCCTCTTCTTGCTCCTTCTGCCAAAATGCATCATCTCACACTTCTCTGTATTAAATTCCATCTGCCACTTGTCTGCCCATTCTGCTAGCCTTTCTATGTCCTGTTGCAGTCGATTGATATCATCATCACTGTTTGCCACACCCCCAAATTTGGTGTCATTGGCAAATTTTGAAATTCTACTCTGTATTCCAATATCCAGGTCATTTACATATATCAAAAAAAGCAGTGGCCCCAGCACTGACCGTTGGGGAACACCACTGTCTACCATCCTCCAGTCTGAAAAACAGCCATTTACAATTCGCTGTTTTCTGTCCTTAAGCCAATTCCTTATCCAAGTTGCCACTGACCCACCTATTCCATGAGCCTCAATTTTGTTAACCAGCCTTCTATGTGATACTTTGTCAAACGCCTTCTGAAAATCCATGTAGACAACATCCATTGCATTCCCTTCATTTATCTTCTCTGTTACTTCATCAAAAAGTTCAGTTAGATTAATCAAACACGATCTTCCTTTTACAAACCCGTGTTGACTCTCCTTAATTAGCTTAAAGCTCTCCAAATGCCTATTCATTTTTTCCTTGATTATTGTTTCTAAAACTTTACCCACCACTGATGTTAAACTGACTGGCCTGTAGTTACTAGGATTGTCCTTATACCCTTTCTTGAACAATGGTGTCACATTTGCCACTTTCCAATCCTCAGGCGCCTCCCCCGCATCTAGGGAAGATTGGAAAATTATGGCAAGCCCTTCCGCTATCTCCAACCCCAATTCCCTTAGCAACCTGGGATGCAAGCCATCTGGACCAGGCGACCAGGTCCGCCAATCAGTTAAGACATGGTGTGGTGGGGGGGGGGGGCAGCGGGGTTCGTGGGTGTGAAAGGGGGGAAAACTTGGGCAGCCCAAGCTATCTTTGTGGGAGCGGTGAAGCACACCTGCTCCTCCGGGCCCCACAGAGATACGTTTTGCACTTACCTGACAGGGTCACCACTGGTGTTACTGAGTGGGATGTCCGCGGGGTGGGGGGTTGGGGCAGGTGGGGGAGCGGGGTGCGGGGTGCCCTGCTCAAATGAAAAGAAATTATGCGTGTGTTTTTTTTTTCCATTTTCTGTGAACACTTTTGTTTGTTAGTTATAAAAATATTGGAGATGGGGAAAAAATTCTGTTCGACTGGACGGGGTGGTTGGAGGTCATGTGATGAAAGCTCCAGGAATATGTCCAACCAGTGCTGGAAACTCTAGTGCGCGCATGACAGAAAATTCATTGGGTTGACGTTGGTGAGGTTTCACACGTGCATGTGACCAATGTGTTCAGAAACAGTGAAGTATGTGGAAGAAACATATTTGATCAGTTCCTAAGATGTTGTTTTGTGTGTGTGAGAGAGATGAACAATCTTTGTCTGAAGGATGCATACTTGGATGGAAGACCTTTGTACAGATAGATTGTTCACTGTGGGAATCATGGGAACAGTAGCATCAGAATTTTTTTTTCTGAGACAGATTGAGAAGCTGGATTGTTCTCCTTTGAGAAGAGAAGGTTAAGGGGAGGTTTAATAAAGATGGTCAAAATTGTGAGTGGTTTTGATAGAGTAAATAGGGAGAAAGGGAGAACCTGTGTCCACTGGCAGGAAGGTCAGTAACCAGAGAATAGTACAGCACAGAAGGAGGCCATTTGGCCCATCGAGTCTGTGCCGGCTCTTTCAAAGAGCAATCCAGTTAGTCCCACTCCCCCAAATATTGGTCAGGACACTAGAACTCCCCTGCTCTTCTTTCAATAGCGCCATGAGATCTTTTACTCCCACCTGAGAGGCCAGACTGGGCCTTTGTTTAACTTCCCATCTGAAAGCGCCTCAGCACTGCACTGAAGTGTCAACCTCGATTATGTGCTCAATGGAGTGGGGCTTGAACACACAATCTTCTGACTCAGAGGCAAGTGTGCTATCACAAGCCAAGGCTGGCACCTTACAACCAGAGGACACAGATTTAAGATAATTGGCAAAACAACCAGAGGGGAGATGAGGAGAATTTTTTTTTTTACGCAGTGAGTTGTTATGATCTGGAACGCCTGAACGGCTGGTAGGAGCAGATTCAACAGTAACTTTCAAAAAGGAATTGGATAAATACTTGAAAAGGAAAAATCCAGAGACTTGAGTGCATGATCCAGGCTGACACTTGGGTGCAGTGCTGAGGGAGTGCTGCAATGTCAGAGGTGCCGTCTTTTGGATGAGATGTTAAACCGAGGCCCTGCCTGCTCTCTCAGGTGGACGTAAAAGATCCCATGGCACTATTTCGAAGAAGAGCAGGGGAGTTATCCCTGGTGTCCTGGCCAATATTTATCCCTCAACCGACATCTAAAACAGATGACTAAAACAGATGACCCTGTTATTTACTTTATTGCTGTTTGTGGGAGCTTGCTGTGCGCAAATTGGCTGCCGCGTTTCCTACATTACAACAGTGACTACACTTCAAAAGTACTTCATTGGCTGTAAAGCGCTTCGGGCTTTCTCAAGGTCGTGAGAGGCGCTATATAAATGTAAGTTCTTTCTGTCTTTCAGTGATCAACCAGCGTCGAGGCATGTGAGTCAATGAATCTACATGCACGCAGATTTTCTTGGAAGCTTGTTTTGTGGGCACAGCTTTAAAGATTTAACTTGAAAGATTCGAACAATAGTCACATATTTCAGTGCCAGCTACAAAGTTTGCCCTGCAGCAATCTGCGCACGCATGCACGAGTGAAAGAGCTTGAAGAGTAGTCTGAACGTTTGGCCCGCGGCCTCAGTCAAGCTTCACCAGATTGAGAGGAACCTTTTTGCTGCATGCAGACTATTGCCATATACTTTAGGTAGGTAATGCTGGGTAGGTTTACCGTAGCAATCTCCCAGCTGACGGCAAATGTCCTCATTTACTCCAGTGACCTGCAGATGTGGAGATGGCATTGACCTCTTAGGCCCCCACCCCCACCTCCCAGGCATTGTGTGGACATCTGTGCAGTGAGGACCATGCCCTTTTCCCCCCAAAAGTGGGCAACCCTACTTTTCCGCATTTATTGCACAATTGCTTCGAGTACAGCATCTTCAAAAGGAGCAGCTTGTAGATGAGCTGCTCTTGCTCCCATCATCAGAGTGCCAAAGTGTCAGCTTCCGACATCCCAAGCCGCACCTCTTTAAATTGTAAGCAGCAGCCCTTTAACATCTGCTGTGCAGGATCTCCCGCCTCGGCAACCGCCAAACTACTGACCCCAGGCAGAAACTGGCCGCTGGTCACATGCAAAAGACCCTTTCAAAGATTCCGCAATTAACGCGCACTGCGAGCCGATCCCACTGCCTTTGTGCCGGGACAGGAGGGTCAGCCCTGCCAACGGGT
This sequence comes from Squalus acanthias, assembly GCA_030390025.1. Classification (NCBI taxonomy): domain Eukaryota; kingdom Metazoa; phylum Chordata; class Chondrichthyes; order Squaliformes; family Squalidae; genus Squalus; species Squalus acanthias. Next base: position 202,434,563 of record CM059426.1, read on the forward strand.
ATGCTCTATAATAATCCTGGTAGCTACAGGGGGCCTCACTGTATCTCTTCTCTGTCCAAGACTGCCGTAAGGGTATCATTAGCCACGGCTGAAGAGGGTAGCCTTGGTCTCCGAGGAGCTGTCCTTCCATTCTGTCTTCACCTTCAAAGAAACCTGGCATGATTGATTGTCTTAAAATGAAAACATCATGGCTGCTTAGGAAGCCAGGCATTGACCTGCCCGATACAGATTTGTTGGTCACTGGCACGCTGTACTTTGACGGAACAGGATGTCTTTCGGTTTCTGTAAGCCACTACATTGTGGATACGAGGCCAAAATAGCCGCAACAGTGTCATAACTGACTGTGTCCTCTTCAGGAAATCCTGCAGCACAGGAAAGTTGGGCAGCCCCGTCACGCTACTGTTAATATTCAGTGGGAAAGGAGACTGGGCCTGCTGACCAATTCATCAGTCATCTGTTTGACACATCTTGGACAGCAAGTTGACTGATACTGTAGATGATCTCTATTTCGAAGGAGGCAGTGGAGAGAGACAAGAAGGGAAGAACTTACACTTATGTCGCACCGTTCAATACCGCCAGAAGCCTCAAACCGCTTTACCACCAATTCATATTTTGGTCACTGTTGTCATGTAGAGTGCTGCCATCCCTATGCTGGAGATTGGCTGCAAATCTTGCAGCAGATAGAATGGCTTTGTATCTGTCTCCCTGCTAAACCTGAGTGTATGTAGGCAGGTTGTTGCCATGTAGCTGTGCATGGACCTGTTGATATACTTGGTGGCATAATGGCAGGTGTGTCCCATCAACTCTGGCATCATCTGCGATCTATTGCACCCCTTTTCCATGTAATCCTGTGACAAACAAACAATCACAGGACGCATTCTCCATAGCTTGCAATTGAATGCCGGATAAATTAAATGAGCAGTGCAGCTTTAAGTTCCTTTAAAGTTTGATCTCAGGATGTGGGTGACGCCGGCAAAGCTGCATTTATCACCCAATCCTCGTTGCCCCAAGAAGGTGGTGGTCGACCTTCTCCTTGAACCGCTGCAATCCTGGTGGTGATGGTGCTCCCACAATGGCGTTAGGTGGGGAATTTCAAAATATTGACCCAGCGACGATGAAGGAACATCGATATCTGTGTCAAAGTCAGGAGATGTTGGTTTTCCCACGGTCTTGCTGTTAATTTTTGCTGTGTACACTGTTCACCAAGCTCATCAGCTACACTTTCCTGTTCTGGTTGCCTCTCTACATTCCCCATTTTGCTCATTTGAATCCCAAAGCACTGGTGACCCCCCTCGGCGCCCTTAGATGTTGGTAGCGTTCTCAGTGGGAATCTGGCTGTCACCACTGGCGCCCTTGGATGTTGGTAGCATTCTCAGTGGGAGTCTGGCTGTCAACATCTCTAATTATGTGGGCATGAGAGTCACCACATGCTTGGTTCTGCTCATTGTTGCAAAGCCAATGCTGCTCCTGGACTTGCAACAACTATAGGGGAGGTTAATTTTCCATGGGGCTCGCGTGAATTCATCATATGTTCTGCTCTTAACAGTTGTCCCAAAAGGTAAAAACCTTGCTTGAATGGGCGACCTGAGCACACTGAGAATGGGGCAAGGAAACAGGGACTTTGCACGAGCCCTATTATGTACGATAGCAAAATACTGCGGATGCTGGAAATCCGAAATAACAACAGAAAACGCTGGAAAAACTCAGCAGGCCAGGCAGCATCCGTGGAGAGAGAAAGAGAAAGAGAGTTAACGTTTCAGGTCGATGACCTTTCATCTGATGAAAGGTCATCGACCTGAAACGTTAACTCTGTTTCTCTCTCCACGGATGCTGCCTGGCCTGCTGAGTTTTTCCAGCGTTTTCTGTTGTTATTCCCTGTTATGTACTGATTTGCATGTAATTAGCCTTTCTAATGAACCTCTCTTACATTATGTACTAGTGGCATTCCAAACTTTGATTTTCCAGCTCTTGTTCTCGGTGTCAGCCTTGGCTCAGTGGGTAACTCTTTTGCCTCTGAGCCAGAAGGTTGGGAGTTCAAGCTCCACATAATCTAGGCTGACACTCCAGTGCAGTACTGAGGGAGTGCTGCACTGTCAGGGGTGCTGTCTTTCGGATGAGATGTTAAACCGTGGCCCCGTCTGCCCTCTCAGGTGGATGTAAAAGATCCCATAGCACTATTTTGAAGAAGGGCAGGGGAGATAGCAAATCTTTATCTCTCAACCAACATCACTAAAGAGGTGCTTCGTTTTGGATGAGACCTTAGATCGAGACCCTGCCTGCCCTCTCAGGTGGCACGATTCAAGGAAGAGCAGGGGAGTTGTCCGAATCAACATTTATCCCTCAACCAACACCATTAAAACAGATTATCTGATCATTCATCTCATTGCAGTTTGTGGGTCCTTGCTGTGCGCAAAATGGCTGCCATGTTTGACTACATAACAGTGACTGCGCTTCAAGAAGTATTTCAGTGGCACTGAAGCACAGTGGGAGATCTTGAGGGCATGAAAGGTGCTGTATAAATGCACGCTTTTTTTCTTTTTCCTTTCTTTGGCTTGTAAGAACTCCCGAGCTCTGACGGGATTCCAGTGCTACGGCAATCATTTCAGCGGCGACTGAAAGTTGCAGCTCTGGAATCACTGCAAGTTCATGAACTAACACTAGTGATGCAAGCCCTGAACCATTGAAAGAATTTGAATAGAGTTGGCATATGTCAACATAGAATTCAACATTCTGGCAATGGGCAATCTGGAACATATGCTCCTGATGGTTATGCAGCACATTCAGACCAGTTTGGACATATAAAGGAATTCTTAGCCCGATCATTGTATGAAGAGATCCCTTTATCTAAGTGTGACTCATTGGCTCTGGGTTCCCATGACACGAAGAAGATCTTTTGATAGAAAGTAAACATGGCCAAACCCTCTATTATTGGGTCTGGAGAATTCTTAACTCGCTGTATTGTAAACTGCAAGCTATTTTACAGACCGCTCAATTTTAAAAGCATTCTAGCTCCACGTGAGCCATCAGCAGTTTTTCTCTTGTCTTGAGGAACAGGAGTAGGCCATTCTGCCCCTCCAGCATGTTCAGCCATTCAATTAGATCATGGCTGATCTATACACCAACTCCACCTTTGTTCCATTGCCTTTTGGGGGATGAGTTCCAGATTTCCACTACCCTTTGTGTGAAAAAGTGTTTCCTGATTTCATTCATAAATGACCTAGCTTTAATTTTAAGATTAAAGCCCTTTGTTCTGGATTACAACATCAACAACAACAACTTGCATTTATACAGCGCCTTTAACGTAGTAAAACGTCCCAAGGCGCTTCACAGGAGCGTAATCAAACAAAATCTGACACCGAGCCTCATAAGGAGATATTAGGGCAGGTGACCAAAAGCTTGGTCAAAGAGTTAAGTTTTAAGAAGCGTCTTAAAGGAGGAAAGAGAGAAGAGAGGTGGAGAGGTTTAGCGAGAGAATTGCAGAGCTTAGGGCCTAGGCAGCTGAAGGCACGGCCACCAATGGTGGAGCGATTGAAATCGGGGATGCGCAAGAGGCCAGAATTGGTGGAGCACAGAGACCGCTGAGGGTTGTAGAGCTGGAGGAGGTTACAGAGATAAGGAGGAGCGAAGCCATGGAGGAATTTGAAAACAAGGATGGGAATTTTAAAATCGAGTTGTTGCTTAAGCAAAAACCAATGTAGGTCAGCGAGCACAAAGGCAATGGGTGAACGGGACTCGGTGCGAGTTAGGATACGGGCAGCAGAGTTTTGGATGAGCTTAAGTTTATGGAGGGTGGAAGATGGGAGGCCGGCCAGGCCCGCACCAGAGGAAATAGTTCCTCTGTATCTAAATATCAAAATATCATTTTGAACACCTCGATTGGATCAGGTCTCAACCTTCTAAACTCAAGGAAAATACAAGCCAAGTTTATGCAACCTGTCCTCTTAATTTAACCCTTTAAGCCCTGGTATCATCTGTACTCACTCCAAGGCCAATATATCCTTCCTGAGGTGTGGTGCCCAGAACTGAACGAACTGCTCCAGATGGGCTCTGACCAAGTCTTTGCCTCTATTAGCAAGGGCACCGGACCTGCAGTAGCTTTAGGAAAGCCCTGCCTCGTGTCATGAAAATACAAGTTAGCAGTTACCACCAGGTTGCACAACATCTCCTCTTAAGCAGAAATAAAATCGCAATGCTCCTTTCCAAACCAGGTTAGAATCATAGAAACTTAAAGAACTGGAGGAGGCCATTTGGCCTGTCGTGCCTGTGCTGGCTCTTTGATAGAGCAGTCGTGCTCAGTCCCATATCACTGCTTTTTGTCCGTAACCCTGTAAGTTCCTCATCCTCCAGTACCCTGTCAAACTCTTATGGAACACTTGAGCTTATTCCTGGAGATTTCATCACATGACCTCCCGCCTAATCAAACAGCCTTAACCCCCATCTCCAATATTTTTGATAACTAACAAACAAAAGTGTTCAAGGCATTACTTATGGAATCAGCTTCCACCACCTTTTCAGGTCGAGCATTCCAGGTCCCAACAACTCTCTCAGTGGAAAAAATGTCTCCTCATCTTCCCTCTAGATCTAGTTATGGGACAATTAAACTTCAGTCCAGGAAACAGGAACCAGTTTTGAGAGATGACAAAACCACCAAAAAACAGCTTTGTGAGGAAAATGAATATTATTAAGGTGACAGTTCTGTCCAAATAACATTGGCTCAGAAATTGGACCGTGCCCAAATTCGGATGCAATCAGGGCGCTCCGGCCTAAAACGATTGGCGGCAAGACCACGGGAAATTGGTCCGCTGGCCACCTTGGTGTACGGCCGGCGAGCTGTGGCCGCCAGTTGTGGCCCCAGAGACAGGTCATCGGTTGCTGGGGTAGAGTTGTCAACCCGCCAGGACTGTCCAGGAGTCTCCAGGAATTAAAGATTATTGGCTGCTGTGAGCAACCCGTATAAAAAAAAGTGTTTTCTTTTTCCATTTCTTTGAACACTTTCGTTTGTTAGTTATCAAAAATATTGGAGATGGGGGTTAAGGTTGTTTGACTAGGCAGGAGGTCATGTGATGAAATCGGCAGGAATAAGTTCAAGCAGAGTTGGCGACCAGAGTTGGCGACGGTCTTCGGTCGGCCGAGGGCAGCAGGTAAGTCCGGGAGGGGAGGCAATCGGGGGTGGGGGGGGGGGAGGGGGCAAGCACAGGCCGGCTGTGAGCCGTAGTTTTAATGTGCTCCTGCTCCTCCCGGCTACACATTCAGGGAAGTAGAAAACTTTTTTACTTCCCTTTTCGGTGGCAGCCTCCTGTGGCGCGTCTAATGATCGTTGGGTTGGCTGCTGTGCATCCGAGAAAACTGACCGCAGCGTGGCCGGTGCATCCTGCCCTCTGCCATGATTCAATTTGGCAAAGGGACCTACCTGAAGCAGGTGTTCATCTTTTTGGTTGAACCCAAATTTACTGTAAATCAATTAAAACTTGAAATGAAACTTAATAAATCAAATTAAAATTTGAAAGTCCGGGGTGACGATGCACTCCAGTCCCCGCGGCGCCCACCGGTCGCGGAAAAACTCAAGCGTGCCGGCGGACACCGCGTGCTCCATCTCCAGGGCCACCTGGGCGCGAACATGGCCACGGAAGAGAGGCAGGCAATCGGGCCGAACGACCCCCTCGACCGCCCGCTGCCTGGACCAATTAATGGCTTTCTTGGCCAGGCCCAGGAGCAGTCCTACGAGGAGGTCCTCCGACCTACCCGCTCCCCTCCGCACCGGGTGACCGTAGATCAGGAGCGTGGGGCTGAAGTGCAACCAGAAATTGAGGAGCAGCCCCTTCAAATAATGAAAGAGGGGCTGCAACCTCTCACATTCAACATAAATGTGATAAACGGACTCCTCCAGGCCACAAAAATGGCAAGCAGCCTGGGAGTCCGTAAACCTACTTAAAATCCTATTGCACGGGACTGCTCCGTGCAACACCCTCCAGGCCAAGTCCCCAATAGAACAAGGGAAGACTCCCGCGTAGAGAGCCTTCCAATGGGGACCTTCGCCTCCGCCTTAGGCCTCCCGATTTACAGAGGCAACAGGCCGAGCAGTTGTTTCAGGCGGGAGTCCTGAATGACTACAAGGCGCCCTAATCAATATAGCGCACTTCTGCTATGGACTGAGTGAATGCACGCCACACATCATATATATTGAACCCTAATAGCATCTGTCTATCACACAAAAAATGGTCACTGGCCAATCGAATTTCTAGGCCACCCCAGTAAGGATTTCCAAGCCGGCGGCGGGGGGGGGCGGGGGGCGGAGGAGCTCTGGTCATGAGTCCGGGTTTCCGAGGCCGCAGCCCAGGAGCAGGTAGGTATCCGCTCCTGGTGTAAAGATTGCGGTGGGTGGGGTGGGGGGGAGGGTTGGTACAGCGTGGTTTGTAGGGTCAGGGGGTGATCGCGCGGGGGTTGGGGGGGGTCGGAGAGAGATCAGGGGCAGAGATGGGGTGTCGGTGATCGCAGGGGTGTTCGATCGTGGGGTAGGGGGGGGGGTTGGGGGCGGGATCTGATCGTGGGGAAGCAGGTTAGCTTGGAGGGGCCGGTGGGGGGGGGGGCGGGGGAAGCACTCCTGCTCCTCCTGGCCCACAAGCAGTGCTGGAAAAGCACTTAACTCTTCCACGCACCCGTCCTCGCCTCACTTTTAACTGCCGGGTTTCCCGAGCCTGGGAAACCCGGCTGGCCAGCAATTAAAGCTGGACGGGAGATAAAATCTGAGGCACGCAGCCTCATAAAATATTTAAAATGAGCAACCCGCCTCCTGGGAGAGGGTTGGTTGCCCGCGACCCCTCCCCCGTCCCACCTCCATGAAACCAGGAGTGGGCAGCTTCAACGCGGGTTGGGTTCGAGTTTGAGATTTAAAAATTTTTAACATCCCACCCGACCCAAACCCACCCGTTGTTGGACGTTAAAATTACCATGATGCGGAGATGCCGGTGTTGGACTGGGGTGGACAAAAGTGAGAAGTCGCACAACACCAGGTTATAGTCCAACAGCTTTATTTGAAATCACAAGCTTTCAGAGCGCTGCTCCTTCGTCAGGTGAAAGCAGCGCTCCGAAAGCTTGTGATTTCAAATAAAGCTATTGGACTATAACCTGGTGTTGTGCGACTTCTCACTTTTGTTAAAATTACCGTCATTGGGTCTAATTCATGACCCCTTGCAATGGTCCCATCCTCGCTTCTCATCGACATAGCAAGGAGAGCACTCTATGATTAGCTTAACTTGTTTACCGATCGATGGTGATGAGAGGCAGGGGAACAATCAGGGTGTCCTTGTTATCTTGATATGAGAGTTCGGTGTTTTTCCCTCCCGTGAATCTCCTGAATCCACTCTCGCTGCGCATGAAATCCACAACCATTCACTAAGTTTAGTGTTGTTAACAATGGAATGACATGCTGACACAAACTTAGCTGAAAAGGTATTTGCACCACTGCATGAATGAATGGGCTGTGTAAGGCAACTCTGGGTGGCTCTCTATGTCATAATGCAGTACTCGCAACTGCGGGCAACTGCGGGCAAAACCTATCAGCCGCACCATCTTGAATAATGGAGATATGACAACTCTGCTAAATATCTATGTGGTAGGATAACAATCAGCACGTTGTTATTGATTAACGGGTCCCGAGGCTTTGTCTCAATGGAAATGTAGACCTTTGGCTATCGCCCCCCGTCCTTGCTGACCTACATTGGCTCCCAGTCCTCCAGCGCCTCCGATTTAAAATTCTCACCCTTGTGTTTAAATCGCTGCGTGGTCTCACCCCTACCCGCCTCTGTAAAATCCTCTCGCCCTGCAATCACCTCAAAACTCTCTGTTCCAGCCTCGAATACATCCTCCCCTCATTTCGCCCCCCCCCCCGCCCCCTCGCAACCCGCCGCACCATTGGCGGCCGTGCCTTCAGCCATGTAGACCCTACGGTCTGGAATTCCCTCCCCAAACCTCCCCGCCTCCCCACCTCTTTTCAGACTATCCTGGAAAAAAAAAACCCTCTTTTGGTCAGTGCTCCTACCATCTCCTTCCTCGACTCGCTGTCCATTATTCTCTGATTACACCTTTGTGAAGCGTGTTGGGAAGTTTTTTCTACGTTGGATGTGCTATATATAGGCAAGCTGTTGTTGTTGTAATCCAAGCCATGGGAAACTGCTCCCATCACTCAGCAACTGAATTGACATTTAAACTAAAGAGAGAGAGTCAGGCTCCTTCGTTTTATGATTTGATAGGTTTTCTCCAAGGAACAAATTTAGATCCTTGGGCAGCAGGACAAATGAAGGCCAAAAGATGTAAAATCTGGCATTACTTGTGAACAATGGGTACAAAGTTACACTAGTGCCAACCAGGCCACATCAAATGCTCAGTTTCTGCTGAGCCATCTCATACTATTAAACTTAACCCTTTAGCGCCTAAAAAAAAACCTACTGCGGAATTGGCCTTTCACAGAGAACTCTCTACTAGGCAAATGACCCACCATGGTCCACCTCTTTTGGTCATGCTGGCCCCTTTTCTCAATTCCAGGTGATTTTTTAACTCATTCTTGGGTTGCGGGCATCGCTGGTATGGCCGGCATTTATTGCCCTGACAAGGTGGTGATGGGCCATCTTCTTCTTCAACCGCTGCGGTCCGAGTGGTGTAGGTGCTCCCACAGGTGCTGTTAGGTAGGCAGTTCTAGGATTGGTAGCAGTTTGACACAACTGAGTGGCCTGCTAGGCCACTTCAGAGGGCAGTTAAGAGTCAAGCATGTTGGTGTGGGACTGGAGTCACATATAGGCCCAGACCAGTTCCTTCCCAGTGAACCAGCTGGGTTTTTCTGACAGTCCAAGAGCGTCATGGTCACTTTTACTGATACCAGCTTTTATCTTTCAGTTCAGATGCAGGTCATTTTAAGATGAGTTAGATGGTATATGATCTCTTTATAAAACTACTCAGAATCTACAAGATTGTACAAGACCGTGGTCAGGCCTCAGTTAGAATACCGTGTCCAGTTTTGGTCTTCTCACATGGTGGGTGATATTGAGGCTTTGGAAAGGGTGCAGAGGAGGTCCACAAGATTAATTCCCAATTTGGAGCATCTTAGTTATCAAGATAGACTAAAAGATTCTACACTTTAGAAAAGCGCAGACTTAGTGGTGATTTGATTGAGATTTATAAGATAATGAAGGGTTTTAGATAGTCTGTTCCACTTAAATAGGTTAGGGAGGACCAGGGGTCACAATTTTAAGTCGTATAAGGCCAGATCTAGGTTAGATGTCAGGAGGTGGTTCTTTTCCCAAAGAATAGTCGACCTTTGGAACAGGCTGCCAGCTCGTGCAGTAAATGCCAATTTGCTGAATTCCTTCAAGCGAGAGCTGGACCTGTTTCTGGCTGGGGTGGAGATCAGGTCGAACAAAAGGGTAGGTACTGCATAGAAATTCAGGGCCATCAGGGTGATCGCCTGGACTAGTTTCGATTGCCTAAGGGGGTCGGAAAGGAATTTCCCAGATTTTGTTCCCCCAAATTGGCTTAGGTTGTGTTTTATCTGGTTTTTGGTCTCTCCCAGGGGATCACCTGGTTTCGGGTGAGGTAGGGAGTGTATATATTGTGATGCACTAGGGACAGGCTGGATGGACCAAAGGTTCTTTACCTGTCATTGTTCGTAGAATAGCCATTGCCTCCCCACCATCGGTCCAAAGTTATATCGTATCAATGTCCAAAGTTATATTGTAACACAAAACATTTTTGTTCTTATGTTTATTTGGCATCTTGGGTGCAAGCACAAATCAAATCTATACAAGGGAGCCCGAGTGAAGTTCTTCTCCAGCACAGGAATACAGAGAAAAGTTGCATCTAAACTGAAAAGATAAAGAGGATTATTTGTGTGCCGAAAATGTGGTAGTCGTTATGGGACATTAAGATGCCGGGATGCTTCAGCTAAACCATTGACAATTAATTCCTGCTTTTTTGGGTGTGCCGCATTGTCCCTTTGTAGATGCTGTTGACTTTGCCCAAATGTGTAACTGATGTGGTCCTCTAACTATCTGTGCTGACTGTGGCTGCTATCCTCTAACTCGCAGCGCAATTCTTCCACGATGTATAATGGAAAAGTAATAAAACCTTATTACAAAATATGTTTATGTAATCTTACTGACATATGTTGAAGTGACACGATGAAGCAGGAATGAATTTGTCTCATCAAAGACGACGCTGTGGTAATATTTTTCCTTTATTTTTGCATTCCATCTGTAATCAATTAAGAGTTTTAGCATAAATATATTTATCTTTCCTACTGGTGATGGACTGCATTGTAACCTAATATAAAATTTACAAATGCGGTATGCATTAAAATGTTCGGCAGGATGGGCTCAATTTTCTTTTTATGTGGCAGCTTAAACGTTTCAAACCTAAACTATTTCCAACTACAAATAAAGAGGGGATACGTGTCCCGTTAGCGCAGGCGGAATACACTTACCCAATGACTGAAAGAAAGAAGGAAAGAAAAGGCTTGCATTTATACAGCGCCTTTCATGACTTCAGGACGTCCCAAAGCACTTCACAGTCAACAAAGTACTTTTGAAATGTAGTCACCGTTGTAATGTAGGAAATGTTTCAGTGTAGAATGGCCGGGCTTGAGTGAATGATGCATGAGTGATGAAGTATCATAGCCAATGGCCTTTTCCTAAGTGTTTGGCCAGGACGCTGGGAGAAATCCCCTGCCGCGGGATCTTTTATGTTCACCCGTGTTTCTGCGGCTCTTTGGCCGAAGTTACCGCAGACGTTCGGGAGACCCTAGGCACTGCACTGACATGCCAGCCTATGTTATGGGCTCGTCTGTAGTGGGGACTGAACCCAGGAACTTCTGAGAGGCAAGAGTGCTACCGACTGAGCCAAGCTGATACTCCATGGATATTAACATTTAATGTGTACGGCAACATTTCCCAAATAAAGCTAGGGATGATTAGTCTAGCTTCAATTTCAATATTAGTTGGATCCAAACTGATACTATTCTTTCAATTATCTGCAAAAGATGCATCATTGTGCGCGCAGCATCTTTAATTGTCAACTTGAGAATTGACTGGGAAGCAGTGGGGTAGTTTGGTTTAAATGTGCTCATGGCCTCACCCAGCTGGTTTGTCCTCCAATCTTTAATTCATTCTCGGGATGTGGGCGTCGCTGGCAAGGCCGGCATTTGTTGCCAACCCCAGTGGATCTTCTTCCTGAACCTCTGTAATTTTCTTTGTGGTGGTTTGATACAACTGAGTGGCTTGTTTAAGCCACTCCAGAGGCCAGTTATGAGTCAACCACGATTGTGTGGGACTGGAGTCACATATAGGCGAGATCAGGTAAGGACGGCAGCTTTCATTCCCGAAAGGACATTAGTCAACCATTTGGGCTTTTACGCCAATCCGACAGCTTCACGGTCACTTTTACTGATTCCGGCTTTTTATTTCCAGATTTTTTGAAACCAAATTTGCCTACTGATATAAAGTACTGACTAACTGCTATGATCGACTGAAAGTGTTCAACAAAGCGTTAGTTGGCACATCCGATCATTACTTAGACTGTGCACAAGTAGTTTTTCTTTGATGCCTTGAAAAGAAAGCCATGGAGAAGTTCTGGCTACATCGCAGATCCAGCTGGAACAGTCTCAAGCAAGAAGTTACCTTGGGCTGGCATCCCAAACACCAATCAAAAGACCCAAGCCTCATCTGAGCTTAGGCCAAGTGGGTTATAGCTAAAACTAAAGAGCGCCACATCACACGAGCATGCTTGTCCAAAGAGGCTTGGGGGGAGGGGGGGGGGGGTGGCGGGGGTGGTCCAGATACAAAGATCATTAAAACGTTATGAACAGGTACAGAAAATAATCAAAAAGGCTAATGGAATGCTAGCCTTTATACCTAGAGGACTAGAATACAAGGGGGTAGAAGTTATGCTGCAGCTATACAAAGCCCTGGTTAGACCACACCTGGAGCACTGTGAGCAGTTCTGGGCACCACACCTTAGGAAGGATATAATGACCTTGGAGGGAGTGCAGCGTAGGTTTACCAGAATGATACCCGGACTCTAAGGGTTAAATTATAAGAGATTACACAAATTAGGGGTGTATTCCCTAGAATTTAGAAGGTTAAGGGGTGATCTGATCGAAGTTTTCAAGATATGAAAGGTCACAGATAGGGTAGATAGAGAGAAATTATTTCCGCTGGTTGGGGAGTCTAGGACTAGGGGGCATAGTCTAAAAATTAGAGCCAGGCCTTTACAAAGTGAAATTAGGAAACACTTCTACACACAAAGGGTAGTAGAAGTTTGGAACTCTCTTCCACAAACGGCAATTGATGCTAGATCAATTGTTAATTTTAAATCTGAGATTGATAGATTTTTGTTAACCAAAGGTATTAAGAGATATGGGGGGAAAAATTCAGTATCGCCCCATTTGGGGCGCAATTATCGGCCGGGTGCAAAGTTTAGCGCCTGGCGCTAATTATCGCCTCCGACTGCAAACTTAGCTTTTATCGCCCCTGGAGGTGATTTGAGCGCTAAATCAGGCGCTTCACACTTGTCTTAAGGCGCAAAGGCCGAGGAGCGAGGCGCTAACTCAGAGCGCTGGCGAAGCTCATGTGATGTCAGTCAGCAATTGAACACAGACATAATGGTGCCGGCCAGTTCTTAAAGGGGAGGGTTGATCTTGCTCTCCATCCACATCCTGCTCATTGCAGCCTTGAATCTCGGCCTTTGAGACCTGTACATCAAATCTGCTGGAAAGAACAATGGAGAGAAACAGGGAAAGAGCTCAGAGTGCAGCCCCCACAGTCTCTTCTAAATCGATACAAGGAAGGGCAAATCAAAATGAACCTGCAAAGTGCTGCTCAGTACCCAAAACTCCTTCACACAGCGTTGAATCTCTCCAGAAGTTGCTCTCTCTCTCTCTCAGAATGCGTGGTGCAAAAATGTCACCAACAAAAAAAGGCAGGAAGCGGTCGCCTTTAAATAGCGCTCCCCCAGTCCCTTCCTGACTGCAAAACGCTCCCCTCAACCTGTCGTTGCTAGCGGCAGGTGGTAAGGCAGGGGGCTCCACTCAATATCCGGTCTGGGGCGCTACCGGGGCGTTGCGCACTCGACTGACGTCACGATCTGCTGGCGCAGGAGATCGTGGCGGTAGTGTTTAGCGCCGCCGCAAAATGTCTAGTTAATTTTGTGAGCGGCGCAAACATCGCCGCACACGGGCGCTAGTTGCTTTGCGCCCCATTAGCGCCCTCTTAAGGCACTAACGGGAGGCACAAACCAACTGAATTTTTCCCCCACAGGGTATATGGAGTTAGGTCGCAGATCAGCCCTGATCTCATTTAATTTTTTTATTTTTAATGGCGGAACAGGCTCGAAGGGCTAAATGGTCTACTCCTATTCCCATCTTTCGATGTGTGACCACTGCTGTTTAATGAAATATACACTGGCCAAGGAACAGACCTGCATTGGTAGATGGGGAAGATCATACAACCAAATGATAAGGAAGCCCTTTGCAAAAAGCTTGCAATTAACATCCAATATGAAAAGCACTTTAGCAGAGGTACATGCTCAAAATAAGTTCCAAATTTTAAGATTCCAAGACAACCTTCAAGGACTCATGAAAGTCAAATCCGTCTTCGACATCAAACCCCAAACTCATTGTGAAGGACAAAGTCACAAGACACACCTGTGTGGATAAGCCATTGCTCATAAATACCATATTTGCTGAAAAGTCACCTGAAATTTAAGGTCATGTATCAAAAGTTCCATCGAAGTGTAGCAACGCAATCAGCTGAATCAAGATCAAGCACAATAAAATGAAGTGTTGCCTTCAAAAGAATGATCCAAGAAAACTTATTAGTCCTGAACAAGGCGGGGCTTTTCGTTTTCAGAGTCCTATCTGAGGGACTAGCTGCTACTCTGACTTATCGGTTTCAACTATCCCTGTCAATTGATGTTGTCTCAGTTGGGTGGAAGCACAAACATTCTGTCCAACCATGAAAAGGGATCAACGTTGAGTGCCAGCAGCCCAGCTGTCAATATGTCAGAGTTCAGGGATGCTACAGTAAATGACAAGCTTTTGCAACATTTCAATTAGTCTGTCATCTGGTTGTTAATTTTACTTCACAGTAAATCAGTTCATTTGCGACAGTTTCAAGCTCATCATCTCTCATATTGGTGCTTAGCAATGAAGTCAAAGTATTAGCCCTCAAACATATTTAGAGGCTTTGACGTTATGATATTTAAGGCAATTGGCAAAAGAACCAGAGGCAAGGTGAGTAGAATTTTTTTATGCAGCGAGTTGTGATGATCTGGAACGCGCGGCCTGAAAGGACGGTGGAAGCAGATTCAATAATAACTTTCAAGAGGGAATTGGATAAATACTTGAAGGGGTAAATTTGCTGGGCTACGGGGGAAGGGCAGGGGAGTGGGACTAATTGGAGAGCTCTTTCAAAGAGCCGGCACAGGCACGATGGGCTACATCATTCTATGATTCTATGATCCCAATCTGATTGAGAAGTTGATCCCTTGGGGCAATTGGTGAGCCAGTGAACCGAATACTTAACTTCCTCACAGGATGCAACCAATGGCTCACAGTAAATAGTATCCATAGTCCTCCCTTAGAGAAGCATACTGGCCTAAATTATTTCTTTTCTTCATCAACAACCTGATGGATATCATCAAAAGTTCTCTCATTTACTTTCATTGGCATCTCAATCTAAACAGAGATTAATTCCGCATTTGAAAACTAAACAGCAATCAAATCACTGCAGGTGGAAATGGAAAGAATTAAACAATGTGTGGATGAATTGTGTTATCTTCAGTAATGACCAAATTAACAGCTGCTGGGAAAGTTTGCCCAAAATATTGCCCACCAACCTAAATCAATAACGATACAAAGCCATTTTCAACTTCAAGCATTCACCCCCTCAGCATGGGAATCACATCTGGTCTAAGCTGGAGCAAACAAGTCTTGACAAATGGCTGAAATAATTGGTAGAAGAGTAGGAATCCTTTGGGAAGGAAGTAGAGGGGGAAGGAAGGTGAGATGGAGGGAAGGAAAGAAAGAAGGGCATTTATAGTGTCTTTCTGTCCTCAGGATTTCCCAAAGTGCCTCACAACCAATAAATTACTTTTTAAAGTTGCAGTCACTGTTATTATGTAGGCAAATGCAGCAGCGGATTTGCACACAGTAAGGTCCCATAAACAGCAAGGAGATAAATGACCAGATTGTCATTTTTGTTGATGTTGTTGAAGGCAAAATGTTACCAAAGAATCTGATCATCAACAATGTTAGAGTTCTACAAAGCCCAATTCTGCCTAGTGATAGAATACTGCTGTTTGGTGGGCTCATCTCTTGGTTCTACACTCAGTAGAGTTCAAAACCACACAATTCAATGAGCTTATAGAGTATGGCTTACCCCCTCTACAACTGATGTGAGCAGGTTGTAGGCCTCTACAATATCACAACTGGAACAACGCCAGCAGAGTTAATAATCCTTAAACCAGACATCCATGTTTATGGCACCGATACAAAGCCCGCACTTCAATGTTCGGTATCAATCTAAAGAAGAATAGTGGCAAAACTTCACACACCAGTGTTAGCTGAAACCCTGTCATTTGTACACAGAAGTTTGAAAGCAGAGTTAATCATCACTTGCTGAAAAACAACAACAAAAACATCCCAGGACACCAAACTGTTATACAGGACCAGCCATACTACTGGAAAAGTGAACTTAGTGCTTTTCAGAGGAGCCTTACCACCACTGACCTTCCAGATTGTACATTGTTTTAATACAGTATGTAGTTTCATACATGTGTATATAGTTATTCATTTTATTTTTGTTAAAATATTTGATGGGATGCATAGCCTTTGTGTTAACAGTTAATGGTGTTGGACAAGATATGACAGAGGATGACAGGAAGACATTAATAAACTTGCAGAATGGGCGTGCAATTGGCAAATGATCTTCAATACTGATAAGTGCGAGGATGTGGAGATGCCGGTGTTGGACTGGGGTGGACAAATGTGAGAAGTCGCACAACACCAGGTTATAGTCCAACAGCTTTATTTGAAATCACAAGCTTTCGGAGCACTGCTCCTTCGTCAGGTGAAGTGAAGAGATGCATATAGGCACAGCATATATAGTCAGAGAACACTGCCAGATGATTACAGTTAATCTTTCTAACTGCCCTTTATCATAAGTGCGAGGTAATACATTTTGGTAGGAAGAATAAGGAGGCCACATAAGTATCTAAATGGGGTAGAGGAACAGAGGGATCTGGGGGTACAGATACACAGATCACTAAAAGTAGCGACACAGGTTAATAAGGCCATAAGAAAAAGCAAACAAAGCACTGGGGTTCATTTCTAGAGGGATAGAATTGAAAAGCAGAGAAAGTTATGATAAACTTGTATAGAAACTTGGTTCGACCACACTTGGAGCACTGTGAACAGCTCTAGTCTCCATACTATAAAAAGGATATAGAGCCACTAGTGAAGGTGCAAAAATGATTTACTAGAATGATACCAGAACTGAGAGGTTATACCTATCAGGAATTGATTGAACAGGCTGGGTCTCCTTTCGCTAGAAAAGAGAAAACTGAGGGGTGGCCTGATAGAGGTCTTCAAGATTATGAAAGGGTTTGATAGGGTAGATGCAGAGAAGATGTTTCCACTTGCGGGTGAGACAAGACCTAGGGGCTGTAAATATAAGATAATCACTAATAAATCGAAAAGGGGATTCAGGAGAAACTTCTTTACCCAGAGAGTGGTTGGAATGTGTAACTCGCTACCACAGGGAGTGGTTAAGGTGAATAACATAGATGCATTGAAGGGGAAGCTAGATTAGCGCATGAGGGAGACAGGAATAGAAGGATATGTTGATGGAGTTAGATGAAGAGGGGTGGGAGGAGGCTCATGTAGAGCATAAACACCGGCATGGACCTGTTAGGAGGGGTGACCCAAACAATTGGGGAGATGGGGGAGGCTGAGGGGTTAGGGAGCTAATGTGGAGCCTAGGCGGCTGAAAGCAAGGCTCCCAATGGGGGTGAAGAGATGGGGGGGATTAAGAAGAGCTGTAATCAGAAGAATGGAGAGTTCTGTGGGGGGGGGGGGTGTGGGGGGATGCAGGTTGTAGAGCTGGAAGAGGCTATTGAGATAGGGAGGGGTGAGACCACAAAGGGATTTAAACACAAGGATGAGAATTTTAAAATTTGAGGTATTGGGAGACCGTGAGCCAGTGTAGGTCCGTGAGGACAGGGGTGATGGGCGAGCAGGACATGGTGATGGGTAGGATACGGACAGCAGAATCTTGGCTGAGCCATACCTTACGAAGGGCCTTTAGAATACTCACAGCACATTGCCGCATTAGTGGTACCAGAGCCCAAAGAGCTAACATCAGATTCACAGCCAATAATTTAATTCGGGGGCTCAGCAGAAAACAAGCAAAAAGCACACCAATGTGGAAAGGAGATGTGATCTCTCTTAATCCCACGCTCAGTGTCAAGGGCTGACAGATGATAAGATCTTCTCTTAATCCCACGCTCAGTGTCAAGGCGCTTCAGAATCAAAAGACATGTTTTACGACTAGAACGTTCACATGAAGACATTTATGAGAGATGTACAAGGCTGTGCTACTTTTATGTAAAAGTTCAAAAACTTTGAACGTATATATATATATATATATATAAAAAAGGAATAGAATATGACTTTTGTATTTCCCTCCTTCAGTTTGTGGGAAACGATTTCAGTCGTGTTTACCAGTGAGGTTGACAGCTGCAGGGGTTGCCTGTAGGCAAAGGCCTCATAATTCAGCTGGCACCGATCGTTGAACTGAAACCATAGCGCACACCGAAAAAGAACCCTTCAACTGCAGAAGGAATTATACTGAAGGCAAGAAGTGAAAGATGAAAGATATTTTGCTTTATGGTATCAATAATTATGGTGGGAGTTGGTTGCTTTCAGAAGTACTGTAATCAATGAATGCACTTTAATCATTGTGGCTATCATCTAGTAAAAAACATTACATCTACCAATTAAAAATTCTAATTACATGTTGTTCCACTAATTGTACGAAAAAATACCCAAAAGTTGTATTTTAGTAGTTTATATAATCCTTGGTTCACTTTTAAACCACAATGCACTGATCTTAGTTAAGCCTCAAAGGATTCACCGTTACTCTGGCCTGTCTATCCACCCTTCTAAAGAGTGATAACTAACGGAATAACTCAACCAAATGGCTGACATTTGGCAAGGCGTTAACCATGCATCCTGCCAGTAACTTAATTGGTTTTGATGCCTTGGAAATTATAACATTTTACACTGATTACTAATTCTGGGTGGAGGCTGACGATGTATATGTAGAAAGAAAGAAGGAACTTGTATTTATATCACGTCTCCATCCCAAAGTGCTCCGCAGCCAATGGGTTACTTTTGAAGTGTAATCACTGCTGTTTTGTAGGCAAACATGGCGGCCAATTTATGCACAGCAAGATTCCACAAACAGCAATGAGGCGAATCACCAGCTAGGTGGTGTTGGTTGAGGGATAAATGCTGGTCATGAGATTGGGATAACTCCCCTACTCTTCTTTGAATAGTGCTGTGGGATCTGTACGTCCACCTGAGAGGGCACTGCACTGAGGTGTCAGCCTGGATTATGGGCTCAAATCTCTGGAGCGGCACAGAGCCAGTTGATATCTGTGCACCTTGCAGGTTTAAAGAAGGCCATCTAACCTTTTTTAAAAGACAGTTGCAAGTATAAGTTTTGCTGTGCAGACATTCATACGCTCCCATCACCCTTATAAGTAACTGTCCCTGAATGTTGTGTACAAGCTCCCTTCAATAGAATTGATTTGGAAGCACCCTATTATACATGACTGTGGCAATCTGATTCCTGCGCCTTCCTTTTCTGATCTTATTCCTGTGCTCCCTCCTTTGATGGTCTGCCTTCACTGCCCATTGGTGTCCTTTGACCAGTTGACAGCAATATCATCAAATAATAATCTTGTTGACCAGGATGCAGCAGGAAGGGTCATCGACCTGATACGTTAACTGTGTTTCTCTCGCCACAGATGCTGAGTATTTCCAGCATTTTCTGTAGATATTGGTAGCCCCTCCTCCAGCTGCCTGTACTGTATCCCTCCCACAGAATTCAAAGGTTGGAGTTTCATTTTTAACTTAGCAACAAAGTGATGGGTAAATTCAAAACTAATCTGCAGAAACAATATTTCAGTGGGCGACTGGTCAATCTATGGAACAGGCTTCCTGGGGAGATGATGTAAGCAGACAGTATTGATTCATTCAAATGCAAATTAGATAGATTTCTTTCAGAAAATAACACTTTGGGATACAGTATATGAGCAATTTGAGACATGACGTGGTAAATGTTGCATGCTTGGAAGGAACAAGAAACTTCTTTACCCAGAGAGTGGTGAGAATGTGGAACTCGCTACCACAGGGAATGGTTGAAGCGAATAGTATAAACTCATTTAAGGGGAGGCTAGACAAGCATATGAGGGAGAAGGGAATAGAGGGCTATGCTGATAGATTTAGATGAGGAAAGACGGGAGGAGGCTCGAATGGAGCATGGACTGGTTGGGCCGAATGGCCTGTTTCTGTGCCATACATCCTGTAATGTAGTTTGGACCTGTGGTTCCTAAAGCTCTCCACCACTGGGGGTTTCCTTGCCTCTTGCCTGGGTCTGTTGTAGCCCAAGTGATTGCTATGATTTGTCAACAACTCCATCACGTAGCATGTGAGTACCAGGATGGTAGAAGGCGAACTAGGTAGTCTTTTCTCGTCCAGCAATTCCTATGTTCCTCTAAATGTCGACCTGTGGCACTTTAGCCCCATTATGCCTCTATTGTAGTTGACTTTGGGATTTGACATTGAGGTCCTGAAGCAGGGCTGTACGTCATGGCTTTCATTGGAGGACTAAGTCCCTGAACAGTTAGGAAGATAATATGAAGAACAACCGCCTCCCCCACCCCACCCCCTCCATGACACCCTAAACTAAATAATCACATATAACTCAAGAGGATCAGCCACACCTACCAGAGGAAGAGACTTCATCTGTGGCAAGCAGCAAACTGTCATTTTATAAACTATGTATTCATTCTTGGGATGTGGGTCGCTGGCAAGGCTGGCAATTATTGCCCATCCCTCGTTGCCCCTGAGAAGGTGATGGTGGGGTTTCTTCTTGAACTGCTTTGAGAGCAGTTAATATAACTGTCTTGCTAAGCCATTTCGTAGTTGTTTCTATTGGGACTGTGGAATCCCATAAGAAAGAAAGAATGAAAGAAAGACTTGCATTTATATAGCCTTTCACGACCACCGGACATCTCAAAGCGCTTTTTGAAGTGTAGTCACTGTTGTAATGTGGGAAACGTGGCAGCCAATTTGCGCACAGCAAGCTCCCACAAACAGCAACGCGCTAATGACCAGATAATCTGTTTTTTTGTTATGTTGGTTGAGGGATAAATATCGGCCAGGACACCGGGGATAACTCCCCTGCTCTTCTTCAAAATAGTGCCATGGGATCTTCTACGTCCACCTGAGAGAGCAGACGGGGCCTGGGTTTAACGTCTCATCCGAAAGACGGCACCTCCGACAGTGCAGCACTCCCTCAGCACTGCACTGGGAGTGTCAGCCTCTGCCTATTACACACCAGCTTCAAGGAGCAGAAATTCAAAGAGTGCATTGAGTGTGTGTGTGATGGGAGAAGGTTTCAGAGGGCAGTTAAGAGTCAACCACGATGGTGTGGATATAGGCCAGACTAGGTAAGATGACAGCAGGTTTCCTTCCCTAAAGGACATTAGTCAACCAGATAGGTTTTTTTTTAAACCACAAATCCAACAGCTTCATGGTTACTTTTTCCTGATACCAGCTTTTATTAAAAATGCATTTAAATTCTCAAGTGGCCATGGTGGAGATTTGAACTCAGATTCTTCTGCGATTATCAGTCCAGGCCTACTGGATTACTAGTCCAGTAACATAACCATTACGCTACCACTATGTGTCCAGCTCAGCCCAGCACTATTGTAGTTAGCAATAAACATAATCCAGATACGATTGAGGCTCTCATTATTTGTGCTCACAGCAAAAGGCAGATTTCAGAAGCAACCCCATGTCCCCTCGGATGTGAGATTTCTGACCTTATCCATTCCGTGAGTGGAAGTGTTGTGCTGCGAGATTATCCCTTTACTGTGACATTTTCACTAGATAATAACACAGGCTGTGCACCACATACTCTTGTCCACTCCAAAAGCTGAAAAAACACCACACTGGCAGACCATGTCATGTAGGCTAAATTCACGAGCAAGATTTATTTACGAAGAATGAGATTACACAGAAGCACCAGAATACAGCATACGATGCTTGGTTTACACAGTAATTTAAACAGTCCCCCCAATAATATAAAATTCGAATTCTTAGTTTTCAGAATCTTTTGAGCCTTTGATGAATATAGTATGAATGCTTCAGTACCATAGACCCTGAGCCTCTGCCTCTCCCACTGCCACAGCAAAGATACAGTCAGTCAAACAGGGAACTGAGCCTCCTAAGACTGCTGTCCAGATATATTCATGGCTTTCTTTGAAGTTGGAGTTGACTTCTTTGAAGAACACCCCAGATCAAAGCACTCCTTTCCCACTAGGCATGCAAACATGTTATTGATTAATTTTACAATTCCAGAATATGAACTTCAGCCCCTGGCTGTGTGTTGGTCTCGTTTATTTTTTGACACCTGACTTGCATATCAAACAGCTTGGTTCCACGAACAATCCTGAAGGGTCAGGCAGGCATACGCAAGCTTCATATGGATTTAACATGGTAACGACGTGAGGGAATTTCTGATGCAATTAATTTGCGAGTAAGTGCAATGAGTTCCCTCCAGAAATTCACCGACCCACCACGCCTTGAAATTAACAGTTATTTCTAGACAAATTTGGATATTGTCCTATTTCCTCAAAAAGATAGAGGATCTCTTTCAAGGATGCAACTAAACAGAAGTTCATTTTATACGTGTAATATTTTGGTGTAACTAAAGCGTCGTATGATAAAGATATGAGAGGCTTTACAGATTGAAACAAGATGAAAGTGTGCTACCATCACAATAACCACAACCTCTAGAATGAATAACATAAAGCAGATGGCAACTGCAACTGGCATATAGAAAAAAAATGTTTTTGAAAATACCAAACATTATCACTGACATGGAAACCCTCGAGCAGGGTCTGCCTCCGTTGCTGTGGGTGACATGAGTTATGCAGAGTGCCCTGCAGGATTTCGGGGCCATTTTTAATGTGAAGAGATGGAGGTGGATTTCCCTGAGGCCTCTCTGGCTCCGCCACTGTAACGTCGGCAGAAACCCCATTTGCACATGTGGATGGAGTTTGGTGGTGGTGGAATGGGAGAAACCCAGAGGAATTTTGCCCCATAATTATCTTGATGAGCCGAGTAAGAGAAGTTTTTTCCGTTAAGGATTGTGCAACAAGCACAGACGATTTAGTTACTCCACAGATAAAAGGGATCAGACCTGGGACAACTGAATGGGAAGGTTGAAACTGCAGGCAAATGAATAGAGCTAATCAATGACTACTGCTGAACAAAGCATGAAGTGGAGTACTAGTAAAATCCACTTGTACTACTTAGTAAACCAGAACTAATTAATACTAATACGAGTACTAATAATAATAATGATGATGATGATAATGATGCACCAAATGTCAGAAGAGCAAACTCTGGCTTATGAGAATAATTGTAGGAAGCATTAAATGGACTAAAGAACTGCAGAAAATAAAATGATCAAAGCAAAATGGAAACATTTTAAGAGTATTTTATGGAGAACAGAAAGGCAGCAGGAGCACATATCACAAAATCGTGCACAGTAGCTCAAGATTTTCCATCCATTGATTTTAATAAACATAAAATCGTGGGCTACAGGGGCACGATTTTGCAATAGGTGCACCCAACGTGTGCCCACAATGCAGGAACCAAATCTTTACCCCGATATTGTCATGGGGAAACTAAAGGAAAATAGAAAGGCCAAAGTAGGAGTGTCAAGCTAAGACAGTCAAGGTAGGAAAGGGAAGGTAGGAAGGTCAAGATAGGCAGGCCAAAGTAGGAGTGTCAAGCTAAGACAGTCAAGGTAGGAAAGGGAAGGTAGGAAGGTCAAGATAGGCAGGCCAAAGTAGGAGTGTCAAGCTAAGACAGTCAAGGTAGGAAAGGGAAGGTAGGAAGGCCAAGATAGGCAGGCCAAAGTAGGAGTGTCAAGCTAAGACAGTCAAGGTAGGAAAGGGAAGGTAGGAAGGCCAAGATAGGCAGGCCAAGGTAGGAGTGTCAAGCTAAGACAGTCAAGGTAGGAAAGGGAAGGTAGGAAGGCCAAGATAGGCAGGCCAAGGTAGGAGTGTCAAGCTAAGATTTCAAGGTAGGAAGGCCAAAGTAGGAAGGCCATCATTAGAAGGCCAAGCTATTACCAATGAACAGCTCAAAAAATAATTTGAAAGTTAAGAGTTATTTTTTAAAGATGCACAGAATCAAAAAGTAGTTAGGCTCGACTAGAGTGAGTATTCCAAGTGGTAGGGGCCCAATATTATTGGGAGTCTCATTAGTGGCAGCGCAGGATTCAAATAAAAAATGCTTTTAGCTACACAAAAAGCAGACACAGGGCATCACAAAATGCCAAGATGTGTTAAACAAGTTTTTCACATTCGTTTCCACAAATGAAGACTGTCCACAAATTCTAGATCGAATCGAACTGGTGCTGGTGGCAGAGGAGTGAGAGAACCCCCGTGGAAACTTGCCCCCTCGGTCTCAAAGGAGCGAGGGAACCTTTCACCAGAAACAGCTCAGATAAATACTCAAATCAGTAAGACAATTAATTAGCTCACTTTCTGCGGTTTCATAGATCTTGCACAAGCATATGACAGTGTCGCAACGAAGAACTGTGGAGAATATTGTTACAGACTGAGATCAGCAACATGCTTGCTGGATTAGTGAATGGTTTGCATCATTAGAATAGAACTTGATGACTTTTTGAAGATCAGCTCTGGCCTCTGACAGTGCTGCGTGATCTCTCCTTCAGTACTCAGTGGTTACAATGATCACATTGCATGCAACAGGTCAACATTGAAGAGTGTATGTACCATGCAGAGACAAGACAGTTGTGGTTGGAAGTATTAAGAACATAAGAACATAAAAAATAGGAGCAGGAATAGGCCACTTGGCCCCTCGAGCCTGCTCCACCATTCAATAAGATCATGGCTGATCTTGGGCTCAAAGCCACTTCCCCATAACCCTTCACTCCCTTATCTTGCAAAAATCTGTCTATCTCCACCTTAAATGTATTTAATGACCCAGCCTCCACAGCTCTCTGGGGCAGAGAATTCCACAGATTTATGACCCTCTGAGAGAAGAAATTCCTCCTTATCTCAGTTCTAAAAGGGCGACCCTTTATTCTAAAACTGTGCCCCCGCGTTCTAGATTTCCCCACGAGGGGAAACATCCTCTCTGCTCTACCTTATCGTGCCCCCTCAGTATTTTATATGTTTCAATAAGATCACCTCTCATTCTTCTAAATTCCAATGAGTATAGGCCCAGCCTGCTCAACCTTTCCTCATAAGTCAACCCCCTCATCTCTGGAATTAACCTAGTGAATCGTCTCTAAACTGCCTCCAATGCAAGTATATCCTTCCTTAAATAAGGAGACCAAAACTGTACACAGTACTCAAGGTGTGGTCTCACCATTACCCTGTACAGTTGTAGCAGGACTTCCCTGCTTTTATACTCCAACCCCTTTGAAATAAAGGCCAACATTCCATTTGCCTTTTTGATTACTTGCTGTACCTGCATGCTAACTTTTTGTGTTTCATGCACAAGGACCCCCAGGTCCCTCTGAACTGTAGCATTTTGTAATCTCTCTCCATTTAAATAATAATTTGCTTTTTTATTTTTCCTGCCAAAGTGGATAACCTCGCACTTTCCCACATTATACTCCATCTGCCAAATATTTGCCCACTCACTTAGCCTGTCTATATCCCTTTGCAGGTTCTTTGAGTCCTCTGCACAACTTGCTTTCGCACCCATCTTTGTATCATCCGCAGACTTGGCTACATTACACTCGGTCCCTTCATCCAAGTCATTAATGTAGATTGTAAATAGTTGAGGCCCCAGCACCGATCCCTGTGGCACCCCACTAGTTACCGTTTGCCAACCGGAAAATGACCCATTTATCCCAACTCTCTGCTTTCTGTTAGTTAGCCAATTCTCTATCCATGCTAATATATTACCCCCAATTCCGTGAGCTCTTATCTTGTGCAGTAACCTTTTCTGTGGCACCTTATCGAATGCCTTCTGGAAATCCAAATACACCACATCCACTGGTTCACCTCAAAGAACTCCAGCAAGTTTGTTAAACATGAATTCCCTTTCATAAAACCATGCTAACTCTGCTTGACTGCATTATGATTTTCCAAATGCCCTGCTACTGCTTCCTTAATGAAGGACTCCAGCATTTTCCCAATGACAGATGTTAGGCTAACTGGTCTATAGTTTCCTGCTTTCTGTCTCCCTCCTTTCTTAAATAGGGGTGTTACATTTGCAGTTTTCCAATCCGCTGGGACTTCTCCAGAGTCCAGGGAATTTTGGTATATTGAAACCAATACATGCATTATCTCTGCAGCCACTTCTTTTAAGACCCTGGGATGCAGGCCATCTGGTCCAGGGGACTTGTCATCTTTTAGTCCCATTATTTTACCAAGTACTATTTCCTTAGTGATAGTGATTGTCTTTAGTTCCCCCCTCCCTGTGGCCCCTTGATTATCTATTATTGGGATGTTGTTAGTGTCTTCTACCATGAAGACAGATACAAAATATTTGTTCAGAGTCTCGGCCATTTCCCCGTTCCCCATTATTAATTCCCCAGTCTCATCCTCTAAGGGACCAATGTTTACTTTAGCTATTGCTGAAGATCTGAGTGACTCGGTTTGAGAAAACTCCCAACATGCTTCAGACAATGAAAGTGGGAAAAATTAATTTCCTTATGGTAATCTTCTATGGCCTTGCTTCTCCTCATCTCTATATCCTCTTCCAGCCCTACAATCCTCCTCCTTTCAACCGAACTCTCTGTCATCTGACTCTTGCATTCTCTTGTGAATCCCCCACTCCCTTCGCCCCACCATTGGTGACCGTGCCTTCAATTCTGGAATTCCCTCCTCTACCTCTCCACCTCCCTCGCCTTTAGATTCCTCCTTAAAATCCACCTCTGTGATTAAGCTTTTGGTCATCCCTTCTAATATCACC
Source organism: Squalus acanthias (assembly GCA_030390025.1). NCBI lineage: Eukaryota > Metazoa > Chordata > Chondrichthyes > Squaliformes > Squalidae > Squalus > Squalus acanthias. The sequence continues at coordinate 202,460,865 of CM059426.1, forward strand.
CTCCTTGGCTCAGCAACCATTTTCTACCTTATGCTTCTGTGAAACGCCTTGGGATGTTTTTTCTACGCTATATATAGTAATCCAGAGGCCTGGACTAATAATCCAGAGAACGTGTGCTCAAATCTCACTGTGGCAGTTTGAGAATTTGAACTCAGTTTTAAAAAATTCTGTAAATAAGAAGCTGGTATATGTAAAAGTGAGCATGATGTTGTCAGATTGTTGTAAAAACCCAACTGATTCACTAGTGTCCTTTAGGAAGGAAACTTGTGGTCCTTAACTGGTCTGGCTTATACGTGACTCCAGTCCCACACCAATGTGGTTGACTCTTAACTGCCTTCTGAAGTGGCCCAGCATGCTGGTTTGAACACAACCATAAATTCCACTAACCTGACTACCTATAATTATCCTTGCCTTTATACAGGGTAATCACGGCCCCCGTGGTTGCACCAGCTCTAACTGAATGGCCATTAGTGAAGACTAAACTGGGAATACTTAGGCATCGATGCATTAGCGCAAACGTTAACTGCAGTGGATTGCACAATATGGAGCAGGAATTGTAGCAACTACTCGTGTCCCCACAGCCAAGCTGGAATGTACACCGTCCCATCAAAATGAGCAATAAAAGGAGTTGGATAAAAAGTTGGTTAAGAATGAGATGCGCCCTCATTGCAGCAGCCCACTCACTCACTGCCCACAACCACTAACCGACATGATGACCAGTATGCAGGATCCCACCACACCATTGCCAAACCTAATTGACTTCGGAATCCAGGGCCAAGCAAGCTGTCTCGAACACAGGAACAGGAGTAGGCCATTCAGCCCCTCAAGCCTGTTGATTCTATCAGATCGTGGCGAATTTGTACCTCAAAATCCATTTACCCCGCCTTCGATCCATATCCTTTGATACCCTTACCTAACAAAAAACTATTGGTCTCAGTCATTCCCTTCAGTTGGCACCATGCAGTCAGGATGCACAGTAACTCCATAAACTGCATACAGGAATGTATACTCCAAGTAAACATGTGCAATTATACCCGAATATTCAATGACCTCGTAAAAAAAAAATCGATGTGAGTCACATAATAGCTTCAAAATTATGTTAAAAAAAGAATGAGACATCATGGTAGAATAGTAAACATAGAAATAAATAATTGAGCAATCTATGGAGAGCTCTGGTTACAGCCCTGCTGGAGCATTACCACCTCTCCCCAGGAATCCAAGCAGTCAGGTTAAATAATGTAGGTGTGATTAAGATTGATATCTTGGCGATCACAAGCAAGGGCCGGAGAGAAGATTACAAAGAAATTGGATATCGTCGATGAGACAGCAACTGGGAGGAATACTCACGGGCCCAAGGACTCTTTCTCATTCCGCGCATTCTATTGACTTACACTGCTCAACCTATACTGGCGTTGCCAACCTAATACAAGGCAGCAGTCTCACCAATCCTGTAGTGGGGCTCTGTCCCAAAACTGAAAATACTAAAATATTCATCAAAGTACATTAAATTAGAATTCAGAGAATGTCCCCAGTATGATACTAGTGAGATCCCCTTCAGGCATTCCAAGAGTCAGAGCATACACTTTTTAAAAATTCTGTTTCATATTTTTCTCAAACTTAATTCTCACCAATACAGATTGATTACATTATTTTATTTTATATATTTAAAAATTGTTTAATATTCCAGAAGCGCACCCACGATGAGATTACGCCGTACGCTGACTTGCGGTAAGGCAATTGCACGATGCAGTGTGAGGCACCTTTGTCATCTCCAGACTCGACTATTCCAAACCTCATTCACCCTCCATAAACTCCAGCTTCCTCCAAAACTCTGCTGCCTGTATCCTAACCCTCACCATGTTCAAACTCACCCATCAGCCCAGTGCTTGCTGACCTACATTCACTCCCGGTCCTCCAACACCTTCAATTTAAAATTCAGATATCTCTATGGCCTCGCCCCATCAAATCTCTGTAACCTCCTTCAGCCCTACAACCCTCTGGGAACTCTGCGTTCCTCCAATTCTGGCCTCTCGTGCATCCCTCACTTCCTCCGTCCCACCACTGGCCGAAGTGCCTTCAGCCGGCTGGGCTCTAAGCTCTGGAATTCCTTCCCTAAATCTCTCCACTTCGCCACCTCCCTCTCCTCCTTAAAGACCCTGCTTAAAACCTACCTCTTTGACCCCTCTTAATATTTCCTTCTTTGACTTGGTGTAAATTTTTGTCTGATTACGCTTCTGTGAAGCACCTTGGGATGTTTTACTACATTAAAGGCGCGACATAAATGTAAGTTGTTGAATCACATGATGCAAGAGATCTCAATGAATTTTCTTGTGTGTTGATTTTTATCTAAACTTTGAGATTTGCTTTCCCTTTATATTTGCAGTGAGCACCTCCTCAGTAGCTGACAGCAATTTCCAAGTACAGCTGCAGCTACTTAAAGGGCTGCATTCTCTCCTGAAGACCAAGAATAGAGGATTAAAGTTGCACTTTTCCTGAGAAATGGAAGGTTCTCTCCCTCCAGACCCAGATTCATGGTTGCTGCCCTTGAATAGATCACAAGGGGATGTTATTTTCATGTCGCTGGGTTATGCTATTATACAACAACAACAACTTATATTTATATAGTGCCTTTAATGTACTAAAACGTCTCAAGGTGCTTCACAGGAGTGTTATCAAAAAAAAAGTGACACGGAGCCACATAAGGAGATGTTAGGGCAGATGACCAAAAGCTTGGTTGAAGAGATAGGTTTTAAGGAGCGTCTTAAAAGGAGGAAAGAGAAATGGAGAGGCGGAGAGACTTATGCGGGAATAGGCAGCTGAAGGCACGACCGCCAATGGTGGAGCATTTAAAACCAGGGATGTTCAAAAGGCCGGAATAGGCGGAGCGTAGAGCTCTCGGGGAATTATAGGGCTGGAGGAGGTTACAGGGATAGTGAGGGGGCGAGGCCATGGAGGGATTTGAAAACAAGGATGAGAATTTTAAAATCAAGGCGATGCTTAACTGGGAGCCAATATAGATCAGCAAGCACAGAGGAGATGGGTGAGCGGGACTTGGTGCGAGTTAGCACACGGGCAGCCGAGTTTTGGATGACCTCAAGTTTATGGAGGGTAGAACGAGGGAGGCCGGCCAGGAGTGCATTGGAGTAGTCAAGTCCAGAGGTGATAAAGGCGTGGATGAGGGTTTCAGCAGCAGATAAGTTGAGGTAAGGGTGGAGACGGGTGATATTACGAAGGTGGAAATGGGCAGTCTTAGTCAATAGTCAATACAAGTAGATATAGGGTCGCATGAGCCAACACCTATAAAAATAAGATGCTCAGACCCCTGAAAGAAGCGACTGATGTCACTGAACCTGTCAAGGTATGTACAGGAGCCAGGAATTTGTAACAGTCAATCAGCAACTCTCCCCCCCAATCCCCGCTGCATTAAGCAGGTAACTGATTTCAATTGACCCAGCATCCACAGCCTTTTGGGGGAAGAGAATTCTAGATTTCTACTACCCCTTGTGGGCAAAGGTGCTTCCTGATTTCACTCCTGAATGGCCTGGCTCTACTTTCGATCTGGATGAAAGAACTTAAGAATAGTTTTGTGAAAACACTGCCACATTAACATGTCTTTACCTTGTGGGAATAATGCACCTTATGAAACAGGTGTTTCCTAGTTAGTTTCTACTTCTGTGTAAAAGGAGATAACGTATTTTATTATATGTATCCAACAACAGTACAGAGAGATCAATGAACATGGCAGTAAAGATATGATTGCCTTCTTGAAGTCATAAAAAGAAGGAAATGGTTCACTTAGTCAGCATTTGGATTGTGATAGAAAAGAATAATTGGACCACTTTTTATTATTTAGACTGAGTTTCAATCAAAGACTAAACTTGCTAAACAGCATTCAGTGCTCTCCTGTCCTTCATTTTTTCCCCCTGAGGAACTCCTGCAGCGATGTCCTGGGGCTGGGATGATTGGCCATCAACAATCACAAGCATTTTGCTTTGTGCTAGATATGACTCCTGCCAGTGGAGAGTTTTCCCCCTGATCCCCATTGACTTCAGTTTTACTAGGTCTCCTTGGTACCACAAGCGGTCAGATGCTGCCTTGAAGTCAAGCACAGTCACTCTCAGCTCACCTCTGGAATTCAGCTCTTCTGTCCATGTTTGGACCAAGGCTGTAATGAGGTCTGGAACCAAGTGGTCTTGGCGGAACCCAAACTGAGCAGATTGTTGCGGACGACTGTGGATGACTCCTCCCGTCACTTTGAGGGTCGGCTGATAGGACGGTAATTGGCTGGGTTGGATTTTTTCTGCCATTTGTGGACAGGACATATCTGGGCAATTTTCAACATTGTCGGGTAGATGCCAGTATTGTAGCTGTACTGCAACAGCTTGGCTAGAGGCGCGGCTAATTCTGGAGCACAGGTCTTCAGCACGAAAGCTGGGATTGTTGGGATCTGTAGCCTTTGCTGTGTCCAGTGCACTCAGCCATTTCTTGATATCACATGGAGTGAATCTAATTGGCATCTGTGATGGTGGGGACCTCAGGAGGAAGAGGATCCTCCACTCAGCACTATCTGGCTGAAGATGGTTGCGAATGCCATGATTTTTGCACTCACATGCTGGGCTCCACCATCAATGAGGATGGGGATATTCATGGAGCCTCCTCCTGTTAGTTGCTTAACTGTCCACCACCATTCGTGACTGGATGTAGCAGGACTGCAGAGCTTTGACCTGATCCATTGATTGTGAAATTGCTTAGCTCTGTCTGAAGCATGCTGCTTCCACTGTTTAGCATGCATGTAGTCCTGTATTGTAGATTCACCAGGTTGGCACCTCATTTTCAGGTATGCCTGGTGCTGCTCTGGCATGCTCTTCTACACTCCTCATTGAAGCAGGGTTGGTCATCTGGCTTGATGGGGATGTGTTTGGCCCATGAGGTTACAGATTGTGGAGGAATCCTGCTGCTGCCTCATGGATGCCCAGTTTTGAGCTGCTATATCTGTTCATAATCTATTCCACTTAGCACGGTGGTGGTACCACACGCCACTATGGAAGGCAGGAGTTGGTCTCCACAAGGTCTGTGCGGTGACCACTCCTGCCAATACTGTCATGGACAGATGCATCTGAGACAGGTGGATTGGTGAGGCCAAAGTTAGGCAGGTTATTTCCTCGTGTTGGTTCTCTCACCACCTGCCACAAGTCCAGTCTGGCAGCTATGTCCTTCAGGACTCGGCCAGCTCGATCAGTGGTGGCAGTAGCGAGTCAGTCTTGACTTGGCGATGAACGTTGAATTCCCCCACCCAGAGTATATTCTGTGCTCTTGCTAACATCAGTGCTTCCTCCATGTTAAAATCCATTCATCAGCTACCAGCTTTTTATTCCAGCTTTATTTATTAACTGAATTCTAATTCACAAATGCCACTGGGATTTGAACTCAGGTTCTCTGGATTATTAGTCCAGGCCTCTGGATCACTAGTCCAGTAACATAAGCACTACGCTACTGTACCCAATGCATTTATATAGCACCTTTCATGACCTCAGGGCATCCCAAAGCACTTTATAACCAATTAACTACTTTTGATGTGTAGTCACTATTGTAATGTAGGAAACGCGGCAGCCAAGTTGGACACTTCAAGGTCCCACAAACTGCAATGAGATAATGACCAGAAAATCCGTTTTAGGTGTTGGTTGAGGGGTAAATATTGGCCAGGACACTGGGGAGAACTCCCGTACTCTTCTTCCAAATAGTGCCATGGGATCTTTTATGTCCACCTGAGGGAACAGATGGGACCTCGGTTTAACGTCTCATCTGACAGACGGCACCTCCGACAGTGCAGCACTCCCTCAGCACTGCACTGAAACGTCAGCCTGGATTTTTGTGCTCAAGTCTCTGGAGTGGGATTTGAACCCACGGCCTTCAGACTCAGAGGCGAGGGTTCAACTAACCAAGCCACTGCTAATCGCTGGAGGTGCAGCTGGTTTGTGATTCCAGTGCATGTTCACAGTTGTCTCCTCCTTGGGATCCCGCGATGATTTATTTCCTTTTATTTTGGCAGCAAGTTTCCTTTTCGGGAGATGTCAAGCAGACTTCATTCTCCAAAGATGACTGATGCTGAGCACCGAGTACAGCCAGAAGTCATGGATTCTGGAGCCACAACCACCTGCTGTGTTGAGATACAACAAGGCTAATTGGTCCACAGGCAGCATAAATGAACTTACTCTATGCTGTTTGAAGATGTGTTTTGGATGCCCAGTCTGGGCTGACTCTGTACTCCTGTGAAGCCCTGCCAGCATCGGTGCGGCACACAAATCTGCCTGCTCTGGAACTCTGAAGGACACTCCTGAGGCAGAAACAAATGGTGTTTAGGAAGAGGCTTCTCAACAAATCACTTGGAATAAAGCATGCAACACAGTGAGCCTATCGTGCCCTCTCTTCCTGGAATCTGTCAGCAATGCCCACTGCTTAATCTTCAGCCGACTTGAAAATGTTCTGCTCTGCACCACTACTTGATCCACGTCAGAGAAGAGCAAAATAATGATACTGGTATTGGAGACTTTACAACTCACTTTTCAGAACAGAATCACAGGAGGATTAAAGGGGGTGCCGGAACAGAGAGACCTGGGGGTTCATGTACATAAATCTTCGACAGGACAAGTCGATAAAGCTGTTAAAAAAAGCATAAGGGATCCATGGCTTTATAAATAGAAATGAGAAGTCGCACAACACCAGGTTATAGTCCAACAGTTTTATTTGAAATTACGAGCTTTCGGAGCATTTACAAACAGAGGCAGAGAGTAGAAAAGCAAGGAAGTTATGCTAAACCTTTATAAATCACTGGTTAGGCCTCACCTGGAGTATCGTGTTCAATTCTGGGCACCACACCTTAGGAAGGATCTCAAGGTCTTGGAGATTTACCAGAATTATACCAGGGATGGAGGGACCACCATTAGGTGGAGAGAGTAGAGAAGCTGGGATTGTTCTCCTTAGAGCAGAGAGCATTAAGGGGAGATTTAATAGAGGTGTTCAAAATTATGAAAGGTTTTGATAGAGGAGCTAGGGAGAAACTGTTTCCACTGGCAGAAGGGTCGGTAACCAGAGGACACAGTTTAATAAATTTGGCAAAAGAACCAGGGGGAAGGATAAGCAGAATTTTTAGGCAACGAGTTGTTATGATCTGGAATGCACTGCCTGAAAAGGTGGTGGAAGCAGATTCAATAGTAACTTTCAAAAGGGAATTGGATATATACTAGAAAAGGAAGAGTTTGCAGGGCTATGGGGAAAGAGCAGGGGAGTGGAACTAATTGGATCGCTCTTTCAAAGAGCGGGCAAAGGGATGATGGACCGAATGGTCTCCTTCTGTGCTGTCTGATACTATGAGAGTAGCCCATGTAACATTGTGTTCAAGAAGGGAGAGAAGATAAATCAGATAACTATAGACCAGGTAGTCTAACATTAGCTGTGGGCAATCTCTTAAAGTTATGGGGCATTGTAAGGACAACCCTGGTTCTTACCAATCTATTCCATGGCATTCGATGCATTGGCGTTCCTTGATCCTTGCATTTTATGCTAAGATATTGGAAATTAGGTGTAACAGACACTCAACCTTGGATGCTTGAGTCCAAATGGAGATGCAAAGTATATCTCCCCAATTTTACTTTTGAGTATTTCTAAGTTTACAGTAAACCGTTTCCCGACACTATATTTTAGCAGATGTATTTATTTTGAAAGTTAGAAAGCTACAGAGGAAATGGGGCACTCACGAGAGTTAAACAAAGAATAAAGGATGTGGTGTTTACAGCAAATTTGCGCAGAATTCAGTATCTAGGGCGTGTGAACCACATGTCCATATAGTGCGGTTCATAAATTCATCTACAGCAAAAAGGTCAAGAGGTCACCAATGAAAACAATAGACTGCCGTAACAAAGGAACACACCGCAAACTTGGGTCTAACCTTTCACAACACAAGCAGATAAAGAGAATCCCATGATTTATTTACAAGACAGTTGTTGAACCAGTTTTTGTAGTAGTTCTGGGATGTTCAACTTTTTTTTATTCTTCTATAAAACCTTTATGTTTGGGGAAAAAATGTTGAAATTAAAGAAAGTTCCCTCAAACTGGATGACATGGTAGGTTAGCAAGCTTGCCTTTCACCTCTGACACCTGGGTTTGAAGAACATTTCCTTTATCTCCTGGTTGTAAAGACCATGGAGGGAAGGAGGGAGGGATTTTAACAGGGAGCGGGATTACAACGGGTGGGTGGGAGGTGGGGCGAGCATCAACTCTCCCTCCCCTTCCTGACAGCATCAATTTGAGGCCCGGGTTATGCCCGCGATGGACAGCAGGAAAGTTTGCTAATGCAGATTGGGACTGAGGTTCGTTGTTGGATATCGTGTGGGGAGCTTAATGCGCTTGCTTCGTCAGAGTTCTTGCCTCCTCTATGTTAGAATTGGTGCAAAATTGCTGTGTCAGCCATGGCTCAGTGGTAGCACTCTCGCCTCTGAGTCACCTCTAGAGGGACATTGGTTCGAGTCCCACTCCAGAGACTTGAGCTCATAATCCAGGCTAACCCTCCAGTGCAGTACCAAGCGAGTGCTGCACTGTCAGAAGTTCCGTCTTTCAGATGAATCATTAAACCGAGGCACCGTCTGCTCGCTCAGGTGGACATAAAAGATCCCATGGCACTATTTGGAAGAAGAGCAGGGGAGTTATCCCCGGTGTCCTGGCCAGTATTTATCCCTCAGTCGACGTAGCAAAAAAATCAGATGATCTGGTCATTATCACATTGCTGTTTGTGGGACCTTGCTGTGTGCAATTTGGCTGCTATGTTTCCTACATTACAACAGTGACTACACTTCAAAAGTATTTCATTGGCTGTAAAGCAGTTTGGGACATCTTGAGGTTGTGAAAGGCGCCATATAAATGCAAGTGTTTTTTTTTCTTTTTTTTAAAAGAAAACCAACATAAAGCCACTGAATCCAAAGTTGCTTTGACCCCCAACAGGACCCAGTGAAGCTGTTGTGTTTGTGATGTCGCGAACACTTAGTTAACAGAGCAAAACTTCCAATACCTGGAGCCCACGCAACAAAGCATAATCCATGCCACATTGGAGCTGCCCGATATGTACTAACAAGTGTGAAACCATGGCAGACAATAATTGTGCTAATAGCAATATACAACACAGTCACACTAGTGCATTTTACAGATAGCACATGCTCTAATTGTGCATTAAGGTGAAGTAATTTTATTAAAGTTAACGGAGGTAGGGGCTAACTTTTACCCATTGCCTCTTAGGAATAAACAGGTGTAATCCACATTCTTGCACTGCCCTGCCATTAACAGGTATTTTTTTGCCCGTTAAGTGCTTTACTGAGCAGCAATTAGCAGGAAACATAAAGGGTGATATTCCTCAGGGCTTTTCCTGATCAGTCGCTGTAACGTAGGCAGAAACCCCAGGGTTTCTGATGAGGTTAGGTGAGATGTTGTGAGGAAATTCAGACCCAAATAAATTTATTCAGGGTTTACCTGATTCGGGCATTACGTTAATTTTACAAAACTGGGCTAAAAGCCGTAGAGGAAACAGTCAGAATAGGAGAGGTAAGCAGAGCAGCAAACAGTGCACAGAATTGAACCCTGTAACTTGGGCGTTGCACCAAATACCTCAATCCTGGATATTTTGGAAAAGAATCAGGAACTGCAGCAGCAGCAGCCTGCAGAGTAGGCAATCCTGCAGGACTTGCCACCTACCCAAATCCCTGCCAGTACCACTGACATATCATCATGTGTGTTAAGAATGACAAAGGGATTCAACGGGTAGATACTAAAGCATGGCGGGTAGGCACTAAAGCATGGCGGAGAAGCACTACTGGTGCGAATTCATGAACTCATTTCTCTTATCTGGAAGGAGGAGAGCATGCCAGGGGATCTCAGAGACACCATCTTCAAGAAAGTTGACAAGTTCGCTTGCGGTAATTACAGAGAAGCTTCCCTGCTGTCTGCCACAGGGAAAGTCATCGCAAGAATCCTCCTCAATCGCCTTCTCCCAGTGGTCGAAGAGCTCCTCCCAGAGTCACAATGCGGATTCCGCCCACTAAAGGGCTCAATGGACATGATCTTCACCGCGCGTCAATTACAAGAGAAATGCAGGGAACAGCACAGTACATGGCCTTCTTTGACCTCACAAAGGCTTTGAAACTGTCAACCGTGAGGGATTATGGAGTGTCCTCCTCAAATTCGGCTACCCTCAAAAGTTTGTCACCATCCTCCGCCTGCTTCACAATGACATGCAAGCCGTGATCCTGACCAATGGTTCCACCACAGACCCAATTCACGTACGGACCGGGGTCAAGCAAGGCTGTGTCATCGCACCAACGCTCTTCTCGATCTTCCTTGCTGCAATGCTCCATCTCACCCTCAGTAAGCTCCCCACTGGAGTGGAACTAATTTACAGAACAAACGGGAAACTGTTCAATCTCTGTCGCCTCCAGTCCAGATCCAAGGTCGTCCCTTCCTCTGTCGTCGAATTACAGTATGCAGACGACGCTTGCGTCTGCGCTCACTCAGAGGTCGAACTCCAAACCATCGTCAACACCTTCACCGAAGCGTATGAGAGCATGGGCCTTACAATAAACATCCGTAAGACAAAGGTCCTCTACCAACCTGCCCCCGCCACACAGTACTGCCCCCCGATTATCAAAATCCACAACAAGGCCTTGGACAACTTGGACCACTTTCCATACCTCGGGAGCCTACTGTCAACAAGGGCAGACGTCGATGACGAAGTCCAACACCACCTTCAGTGTGCCAGTGCAGCCTTTGGTCGCCTGAGGAAGAGAGTGTTTGAAGACCAGGACCTCAAGCCCGGCACTAAGCTCATGGTCTACAGAGCAGCAGTGATACCCGCCCTCCTGTATGCCTCAGAGACATGGACCATGTACAGCAGGCACCTCAAAGCACTAGAGAGGTACCACCAACATTGCCTCCGCAAGATCCTGCAAATCCATTGGCAGGATGGCACACCAACGTCAGTGTTCTCGCTCAGGCCAACATCCCCAGCATCGAAGCTTTGACCACGCTCGATCAGCTCCGATGGACGGGTCACATTGTCCGCATGCCCGATACGAGACTCCCAAAACAAGCGCTCTACTCGGAGCTCCGACACGGCAAGAGAGCCCCAGGTGGGCAGAGGGAAATGCTTCAAGGACACCCTCAAAGCCTCCTTGAAAAAGTGCAACATCCCCACCGACACCTGGGAATCCCTGGCCCAAGATCGCACAAAGTGGAGGAGAAGCATTCGGGAAGGCGCCGAACACCTCGAGTCTCTTCGCCGGGAGCAAGCGGAAGCCAAGCACAAGCAGCAGAAGGAGCGCACGTCAACCCAAGCACCCCACCCACCCGCCCCCTTCAACCACCGTCTGCCCCACCTGTGACAGAGACTGTAGGTCCCGCATTGGACTCATCAGTCACCTGAGAACTCATTTTTAATGTGGAAGCAAGTCATCCTCGGTTCCGAGGGACTGCCCAAGAAGAAGAAGACAGAGAAACGACTTCCTCTTGTGGGGGGGAATCCAGAACAAGGGGGAACAATCTTAAAATTAGACCCAGGCCATTCAGGAGTGAAATCAGGAGGCACTTCTTCACACAAAGGGTGGTGGAAATCTGGAACTCTCTCCCCCCAAAAGGCTGTGGAACTGGGACGATAAAAAATTTCCAGACTGAGATCGTCTGATTTTTGTTAGGAAAGGGTATCAAGGGATATGGAGCCAAGTCAGGTCAGTAGAGCCATGATCTAAATTGAATGGTGGAACAGGCTCAAGGGGTTGAATGGCCTACTCCTATTTGTATGTAGCCATTGTCTCTCAGCATGGAACTGTGCCTCAACAGGGACACAATCTCAGACCTGTGTCAGCCCTTGAATGTAGACATGTAGCATGAAGCAACATTTGGACAGCCTGCTACGTGAAAGCGAGGGCGACCGCCACAATCCTCTTCTGTGCCACTGGATGCTTTCGAGCACCAGCCGGAGACATCACTTGGACGATCCAATGTGCAGTTCACCATTGGATCACTCTTTCAACGTGCATTGGCCACCAGTGCCAGTTGGAGAAGCTGATTCAGTTGTGTGTTATTCGCCAAGTGCAAAGCGCCGTTGACTGCACACACAGCACTCATTGTGAAACCGCGGAGAATGTCCTACCTACTGATCCTTTGACGTACAGATGGTGTGCAACCACCAGCATATAAAATGATGTAAGCTAATGCTCGTTTCCAAGGAGTGCTCAAAACACACATACACACACACACACATCTTGAGGGAGTCAAGGGTGCCCCAGCAGTTCGGAGAGGGAAACAGAATAGAAGCCTTTCAAGAAAGGCAAGGACCATCCACTCCACCCTCATCATTGCAGACTGCTGTTAATTCAAAGTAAATTTTTTGCACAAAAAACACGTGACTTATCCAGTAATTTGAAATAGTTCAAAACAACATTTACTTTTTTGGGGCTCAAAAATAAATTCTGAATCAACAGATTATTAGGATCTACAAGATGCACTGCAGCAACTCGCCGAGGCTTCTTCGGGTGCTCCTCCCAAACCCGCGACCTCTTCCACCTACAAGTTCAAGGGCAGCAGGCGCATGGGAACACCACCACCTCCAAGTTCCCCTCCAAGTCAAACACCATCCTGACTCAGAAGTATATCGCCGTTCCTTCATCGTCGCTGGGTCAAAATCCTGGAACTCTCTATCTAACAGCACTGTGGGAGTACCTTCACCACACGGACTGCAGTGGTTCAAGAAGGCGGCTCACCGCCACCTTCTCAAGGGCAACTAGGGATGGGCAATAAATGCTAGCCTTGCCAGCGACGCCCACATCCCATAAACGAATAAAAAAAAAAGTGACTTCAAATTAAGCACAGTAGGTTGCACATCTCTTCTTCTACTCCACTTAAACTGGGCCCTGGTCTTGTACTTATACTGAGTCCCATCTTACGCCGAGTCACGGCCTTACGCAGAGCAATATCCCAAAAACAGCAATGAGATAGTGACCAGATCATTTGTTTTAGCGACATTGGTTAAAGGATAAATACTGGCCAGAACACCGAGGAGAACTCCCCTCCTCTTCTTCAAATAATGCCACGGGATCTTTTGCATTCGCCCGAGAGGGCAGAAGGGGCCTCGGTTTAGCGTCTCATCCGATAAGACGGCACTTCCGACAGTGCAGTATCCCCTCAGTGCTGCACTGGGAGGGACAGCCTAGATTTTATGCTCAAGTCTCTGGAGCTTCTGACTCAGAGGCAAGAGTGCTACCATGTGAGCCAAGGACAACAAGCACTCAAGTTTCTAAACTCTAGAGCTGGATTTGCAGACTTAGCCTTATTTATAATGCGTCTATGCCTTTTAATGGAGTTGACGAGTGATTCACCACCATTATTGCAGGTTTGCTTTGATTGATTGTTCAGTTGTGTAATAGTTGTAACACAGCCTCACTCCAAATCATGCTGTGAGTAAGCCTGTGTGTTCCTGCGAGTCTGCTTAAAATAGGAAGAAAGAATTAACTCTAATTTAATTCGTAATTATTGCACAAAGGGCAAATTAATGCTTGAGGAGTTTTGGCTTCATCCAAAACATGGAGCACCACCCAACCTGTGCAGACATATGTGGAGCCTGCAGCTGTACCTCTGTGTACAGTGTGCTGAGTTTCAGAGGATGCCAGGAGCTCTAACTGCACATAGCCAGTGCAAGTGAGACAACATCATTCAATGCACCTCAGTTGCCTCAAAGTAGTAGAACTGTATCAAACAACAACAACAACAACAACCTGCATTTATATAGCCCCTCTAACATAGAATAATCTCCCAAAGGGCTTTGCAGATTGTAATTTAAAAAAATGGAAGCAGAACCAAAGTAGGATAGATTGGGAGGGTCAACCAAAAGCTTGGCCAAAGAGATGAGACTTAAGAGGGTCGTAAAGGAGGAAAGGATGCAGAGAGGTGGAGGGGTTTAGGGAGGAAATTCCAGAGTTGAGGCCTCGGTGTCTGAAGGCACGGCCGCCAAAGGCCAGAGAGGCCAGAGTCAGAGGAACAGAGAATTCAGGTGGTGGGCGGCTGGAGGGCTGGAGGAGGCTACAGGGATAGGGAGGGGCAAGACGGTGTCGGGATATTAACACAAAAATGAAAATTTTAAATTGAGACATTGAGGGTCCAGGAACCAACCTTGGTCAGTAAGGACAGGGGTGGTAGGCGAAGGTGACTTGGTGCAAGCTAGTACACGGGTAGCAGAGTTTCGGATGAGCTGAAATTTCCGGAGGGTGAAGGATGGGAGGCCGGCCAGAAGAGCATTGGAGTAGTCGGGCTGGATTTTGAATGACCCATGGAGTCGGGTTTGGAGGCGTGTGGGGGGTTAAATTTGCGGGGTTGGGGGTCCCGACCCCATCCTGACTCCATCCCGCCTCCACGCAATTTTGACAAAATCAGTCGCGGGGTTCCCGACTCCGTCCCGCCTTCAAGAGGCGGGAGAGGCCATTAAAGCCCTTAACAAGCCCTAAATTGGCTCTGTAATGCCATTTTGAAACATTTTAGCTAGTTTAACCCTTTTCCGACGTGAAGTACGCCTGATGTGAAACACTCCAGTGAAACCTGATGGGAGCACAAGTGGATAGCTGACTATCGGCTGCAGGTCCACTATTACAACGGAGATGTGATGAAGGTAGTAGTAGTATTAGGTGTGAAAGTCACCTCTGATGCTGCTGCATTGAATGTCTCTCTCTCTCTCATATATAAATATTCTCTCTCTCTCTCTCTCTCTCTCTCTCTCTCATAAATATCCAGGTCCACTCACATCAAAAGCCAGGGAGGTCCTCTCTCACCAACAGCCAGACAGTCTCTGAGACCAGGCAGTCAGCAATGATGACATCATCAGAGGCGACTTTCAGACTGAAACCACTAATTAGTTCATGGGTTCCCACATGCTGGAACTCAATTGCCCAATTAAGTGAAAATTGCATCATTCATCCACATTAATCTGGCGTCGGGGGGGGGGGGGGAACACGAAATGTGGATGACACGACCCCAACCCGACCCCAAGACAAAATCCAGCCCGTCGAGTCTAAAGGTGACAAAGGCATGGATGAACGTTCCAGTGTTAAAGGGGCTGTGGCAGGGGAAGAGGCAGGCAATATTATGGTGGTAATAGGCGGTCTTTGTGATGGAGAGGATATGGAGTCGGAAGTTCAACTCCGGATCGAATAGGACGCTGAGGTTGCGAACTTTCTGGTTCAGCCTGACACAGAGGCCGGGGAGGGAATGGAGTCGTTGGCAAGAATACAAATTTTGTTGCAAGGACCAAAGAAATCGGCTTGGGTCTTCCCAAAGTGTAGTTGGAGCAAATTGCAGATCATCCAAGCTTGGATATTGGACAAGCAATCCGACAGCACAAAAGCAGTGGAGGGGTCGAGAGAGGTGTGCAAAGAACTGCAGAGACTTGGCCTGGGAGTGCCAGGAGTGGGAAAGTGTTCTATTCACCAAGACTGATATCCTTTGTCTTATCCACAAAAGCATTAAAAAAATCACAGAAAATAATATATAAGTTGGTTGGACAACCCCATATTGCTCAGAGGTTAAAGGCATCATAAGAGAGAAAGATTTGCATTTAAATAGCACCTTTCATGACCTCAAGACATCCCAAAGCACTTTACAGCCAATCTCGTCTTCTTCTTAGGCAGTCCCTCGGAACCGAGGACGACTTGCTTCCACATTAAAAATGAGTTCACAGGCGACTGATGAGTCCAATGTGGGACCTACAGTCTCTGTCACAGGTGGGGCAGACGGTGGTTGAACGGGTGGGTGGGGTGCTTGGGTTGACGTGCGCTCCTTCCGCTGTTTGCGCTTGGCTTCCTCTTGCTCCCGGCGAAGAGACTCGAGGTGTTCGGCGCCTTCCCGGATGCTTCTCCTCCACTTTGTGCGGTCTTGGGCCAGGGATTCCCAGGTGTCGGTGGGGATGTTGCACTTTTTCAAGGAGGCTTTGAGGGTGTCCTTGAAGCGTTTCCTCTGCCCACCTGGGGCTCTCTTGCCGTGTCGGAACTCTGTAAAGCGTTTGCTTTGGGAGTCTCGTATTGGGCATGCGGACAATGTGACCTGTCCATCGGAGCTGATCGAGCGTGGTCAAAGCTTCGATGCTGGGGATGTTGGCCTGAGCAAGAACACTGACTTTGGTGCTTTTGAAATGTAGCAAGCTCCCACAAACAGCAATGTGATAATGACCAGATAATCTGTTTTAGTGATGTTGATTGAAGGATAAATATTGGCCAGGACACCGGGGATAACTCCCTTGCTCTTCTTTGAAATAGGATCTTTTACATCCACCTGAGAGAGCAGACAGGGCCGCAGTTTAACATCTCATCCGAAAGACAGCACCTCCAACAGTGCAGCACTCCCTCAGTACTGAAATAAATGACTAAGACCATCTGTTTTTAGATGTTGGTTAAGGGAGAAACGTTAGCCTAAGTACCATGCAAACTTATCTGCTCTTCTTCGTATAGCACCATGGGATCTTTTACATCCACCTGAGAGGGCAAAGGGGCCCCAGTTTAACTTCTCATCCCAAAGACGGCACCTCAGACAGTGTAGCACTCCCTCAGCACTGCACTGGACTGTCAGCCTAGATCGTGTGCTCAAGTCTCTGGAGTGGGACTTGAACCCACAACCTTCTGACTCAGAGGCGAGGGTGCTACCCACTGAGCCACGGCTGAACACTTTGTGGTTTGCCATCGTCCCACAAAGACCAGGATAGCCCCCGGTTCAATCCTCGAGTTGCGTTGAGTTGGCCGATCTCAGCCGATGATCGAACTGCTTTTGTGCAGACATAAGCTACAGACAAGACCGGATTAGGCTTTGGCGCCTTCCACAGTGGAATTGCCCACCAGTCGCACTCGGCTGGGTACCAGAGGGCTCGCAGCACCCGCAGGATCATAACCCACCAATGAATCGGTGCCTGCAGGAGAAAAAAAAGAGTGGAAAAGGAAGGAAATCGAGGGGGAGGAAATTGGTTGTCTTGCTCTGTAAAGTACGAAGACTAATAGCTCCCTATTTTCGCTTTGAAAGGCTTGAAACATTTAAAACGATTCCAGTTTGTGTGCGATTTATTTTCCAGCTGCATTGTGCCTACACTTGTGCGAAACATGATCGAATGCCACTGAAGATGCGCACTCCTTCTATGGGAAAGCAGTCAGCATATTCTGGGGCAGCCTTCTGTCAGCTGCCTGTCTTTGAAATCAGAAAAGTAACGGCCTCGGAGTGTCAGCAATAGATTCCATTATTACTGATGTAATTAGGAACTCATTGAATCCCAATTACATCTTTGAATCATTCTCTGTTGCAATAAATTCTCATTTTGAAATTGTGTGTGTTTTCTTACAATGCGTTGGTGGGTTTTTTTTTGAAGTAAATTATTGTATCATTATTGGAATTCTAGGTATTGTACCTGATCCACGTTAAAATAAAAGCATGTATTAAAGATGCCAGCTCAACAAAATACCCTTTGATTTAAATGCATAGCTACATAAATATCTTGCAGACAAAACAAGCTTTGATGATTGAAGGAAAAAAAAATACTGCACGGTTGTGGGAATTATGGTTGATGTAGTGTTCTTTCAGCGAGTATTCAATTTTGCAGCTGTTTGAAACATGAGACAGAAAAAGAATCAAAGGAGTGGGATTCGTTAATGGGTACGGTTTGTGGTGGAGTTTACTAATATCACAATTCTACCACGTACAATCAACAGACTACAACCAATCGATTTCTTATGTCCTCATCTAAAAAGTTTATAATTTAAAAAAATCTTTTTCAGTATCAATTGCATTTTAAGCAGGGCAGTGCTCTGTACGATGCATTTTCGTAGTCAAAGAGCCTATCCTTGAACGGAGAGGAGCAATAGGCTGACTCCGTTCAGGGCCAGCGTTGCATTGTTGTAACATGCGTATATTTTTAAATGATTAAGTAGACTTTGCAGAGATAAAAGGACAGCATATCCTCATCTTAAAATATATATTTGAATCATCAAAGGGAGAGATTGTCCAGTGGGCAGCATCAGTCCCCGCCGAGATGTACCAATGAGCTTGCCAATGAGTCAGCCGTGGTTCAGTGGGTAGCACCCTCGCCCCTGAGTCAGGAGGTTGTGGGTTCATAGTCCCACTCCAGAGACTTGAACAAAAAAAAATCTAGGCTGACACTCCCAGTGCAGTGCTGAGGGAGCGCTGCATTTTTGGAGGTGCCGTCTTTTGCGTGAGACGTTAAACCGAGGCCCCCGTCTGCTCTCTCAGGTGGATGTAAAAGATCTCATGCCACTATTCGAAGTAGAGCAGAGGAGTTCTCCCTGGTGTCCTGGCCATTATTTATCCCTCAATCAACATCACTAAAACAGATTGTCTGGTCATTATCACATTGCTGTTTGTGGGAGCTTGCTGTGCGCAATGTATCTGCCGCATTTCCTACATTCCACAACAGTGACTAAACTTCAAAAGTACCTCATTGGTTGTAAAGTGTTTTAGGATGTCGGCCTGGTATTCAGTTTCCACTGACTGCTGCAAGAGCTGACCGGCCTTGTAGGAAATGCCGTCCGATCCTCACCGCGCCCTCCGTGAGTTTCCTTCACTAACAATCGATCCTTTCTCTCGAAACAGTCGGAGTCGTAAATTGTCGGCAAGCAGAAAAGGGATCTCCAACATTTAAGTTCCATCTGGCCATTAGTTTGCTCTTGATCGGGCGTCTCGATGTCTGCTGGTGGAACCGATCATTTCAAGAGGAAGAATGTGTCAGTGGCAAACACACTTATTGCACCGTTACATCCCGAATGTTTTCTGTGGGATGAACAGAATACCCACCCCTCCTAATATATTCCCCTTTGGCTTGGTGAACATTTTGTTTCTAACACTTCTGTGAAGTGCCTCGGGTCGGTTTTCTACAAGTTGTTGTTGTGCTATGAGTTGCTATTTTTTTTTGTTTCAACAGGAAACACTGATGACATCATTGGGGGAATTGGCATGGAGGTCTTGCTGACCCTGAGAGAGAGAAGGAGTGCCATTAATATTATGGGATACAGCAAGTCAGCTTGCGAGAGGTATTTGGTTTGATAAAGAGGTAGTTCCTCGCAAGCTAGAGAACACATTTGCAAAGGTTCTTAAGGAGGTGAGGGAGGAAATTTGCTGAGCAATGGCTAGATTCCTGATTGGATCATTGAACATCAATGTGGTTTTGCAGGGCTGGAAGCAAGCTAGAATTCTGTGTATATTTTAAAACGGTGACAATTTAACCGAGGCAACTATCGGCCTGGTATCAATAATGGTTAAAAGACAGGCCTGATAATTCAAAGCCATTTCCTTTGCACTTGGAAAATTGAATTATCCACCAAGTTGAATTAAGCAAAGTGCATGACACAGCAAAGCAGGAACTTAGGGCTGAATTTTGCCGGCGCTCAGAGTGCGGGTTTGGAGGCGGGTCCGCTGTCGAAATGATTGGGAACCCGCTCCGAACCCGCCTCCATGTAAGTTTCCAACGTGTCGGGTCTGCGAGTTCAGAACAGACCTGACACCAAGCGGCAGGGGAGGTATTTAAGATAGTTAAATGCTTGTTAAACGCTTGTTAACTACTATTTTGCAAGCCTATTTCTATTTTACCACTTTTTTAATGAGGTTCACGTCGTTCGGAGATCATGTCAGGTAAGTAGGTCGGGTTCTCTATGTCTCCCCATTGCTGTGAATAGGTAACAGCTGCAAAAGTGGTCTGAAAGATACCATTTCACAGCTGGCCACTTTCCAATGTCAGAAGCTTGAGCCTTCAGGACTTGGAAGACACTTTTGAGCTGTATGCAGTTTGGATGTATTTGGAGTAAACTCTCTATCCGCTGTCACTTCCTTGGAGCAAGCTCTCTCACCATTGACAGATTGCTTCTGTCATCTCAACTTCAGCTGCCATCTATTCCAGCAACATCGGTGCCCTTGAAAAAAATCTCACCTTGGTCCTCTGAATCCCTCCACAATCAGCTCCAACACCAACATCACCAACAACAACACTAACCTTCTCCGTAATCACCTGATGCTGCACAGGACACAGGGCATCAGCACCCGACCACATTGCTGCCTGGGAGGCCAGCGATGGCATCAGTATGGCCAGATTTACTTCACTTGACGCTGTACACCCTGGCTGCCACATGATGCGCCAGGTTGGCACCACCCCACACCAGCATCATAAAGCATCCCGACAATGTCCAAGCCATTTCTTTCACACTCATCACAATTCGGGGTGGGAGGGGGGGAGTTATGACTCAACATTCACTGGAACTCACTAAGACACTTCCAAAGGTGAGCACAGATCTGTCCAATAAGGTAAAGTGTTGAAAATATAGATTTCAATGTTTGACAGCACATTAACAGAAAATTTACATGAGCATTGCATAAAACACCCAAGTACCTACCCTTGTGTGTTGTTAGTTGGTATGATTGCACTAGGATGAGGGTGAGTGTGAGGGGTGGCTAGTGAGATGGGGAAGTGATAATGTAGATAGAGAGGGATGGGTGGAGGTGCAAGGTAAGTTGGTGTGAGTAAGGATGTACAAGAGTAGGGTAGGGAAGGCAGAGTGATGGGGATGTGATGAGTGGCTCAGCAGGATGAGGTTGGGTGTAGATTTGCAGTAACGTTTCGTGATCTACTGAGATCATTGAAACGTTTGCGCCACTGCAGCCTGGTCCTCCTGACCACATCCCTGCTTTTGCCCTCCTGTGCAATGTGCAACCAGGCTGCATTGATCTCCTGGGGAGGTCTCTTCCACCCTTGGAAGGGAAGAGGACCTCCCTGCGTGCTGTGACTCTCTCCATAAGCATATGGAGGGAGTCATGCGAGAGCCTGGGTGCAGCTATGCACCTCTGTGCAGTCATTGTCGGTGTTTGCAGCACCTCAATGCTGTAGAACACTGACAGCACAACTGTCAAAATGAATGTGGACATGGCCCCTTTAAGGAAACCGGCTGATGACGCGTCATCAAGTGACATCATCAGACCCGCTTCCTTTTAATTGGCCGGGAAACTTGCTGGGCGGGCTTAACAAGCCCAATCAGGGGAAAATCCTTTTCACAGAGCGGCTGGAGCTGGGAGCAGGACCGGCACCCGCCAACCACCTCTCCCGCCGCGATCCTGCCTCCGATGGCGAAATCGCGGCCTTAGTGCTAGAAATGATCAGATAATTTGAATGAGTCGAGGTTGAATTAAGAGGACTACTCTGTAATGGAAACAATTCTTAGGAGCAGGTTGGAGGTGTCCTGTATAATAAGAAGAAAGAGCAAGCTGGGATTTAGAGGGGAAAATTCCCTCCTTTACAAGTTACTTACAGATGAGGAAGGCCATTCAGCCCATCTTAATTCATTGAGAGAGACCCTGTAGTTCCTTCCATTTCAGCATCTAATAGTTCCTCAAATGACTGCAGGGTTTTCGCCTTTATA
Source organism: Squalus acanthias (assembly GCA_030390025.1). Lineage (NCBI taxonomy): Eukaryota > Metazoa > Chordata > Chondrichthyes > Squaliformes > Squalidae > Squalus > Squalus acanthias. The sequence goes on from CM059426.1 coordinate 202,482,341, forward strand.
GCTCTCTCCGAGAATTCCAATTGTTGATCGCTCTGTGTGAAGAAGAACTTCCTGATAGCAGTCCTAAATTTGCCTTTTACTAGTTTGAACCTGTGTTTCCTTGTCCTACCCGCAATTTAATTTGAATTAATATTGCAGATTTACCTTTTCAATACCATTTACTATCTCCGCCAATTCTGGTCTCGTGCACATCCCTGATTTTCATCGCTCCACCATTGACGGCCGTGCCTTCAGCTGGCTAGGCCCTAAAAGCTCTGGAATTCCCTCCCTACCTCTCTCCCCTCCTTTAAGACGCTCTTTAAAACTTAACTCTTTGACTAAGCTTTTGGTCACCTGTCCTAATATCTCCTTATGTGGCTCGGTGTCAAATATTGTTTGATAAATCGCTCCTGTGAAGCGCCCTGGGGACGTTAAAGGCACTATATAAATGCAAGTTGTTGTTGCTGTTGGTTATATCCCTCTATTAGATCCCCTTCCAGACACCGCTTTTTTTCGACTGAAATGCTCAAGTCTCCCTCGTCTTTCCTCGTAACTCAGACCCACGACACTGGGAATCAGTCGACCTTCTCTGGCCTGCCTCCAGCGTTTGGATGTCTCCCTTGCCACTCAGTAACTAGAACTGGACTGAGTACTCAAGGTAGTGTCTGACCAGAGCCCTGTACAGTTTGATCATGACTTCCTCTGACTTAAAGTCTACTGTTTTGACTATATAATTCGACATTCTATTGGCCTTATTGATTGCTCTTCTGTGTTGCTTGGACACAGTGGGGTAGGGGTGGGCGGGGGGGTAATTTTAACTCTTATCGATGGTAAAGAGAATCGGGCTGGAAAACAAGCTGCCGATTCGCTATCGCCCGTTTTTTTTTGCCCCGTGATAAAAGTTGAGCGTATTTAGACCCCTCTGTCTCTTTTATCCTCAAAAATGAGAAGTCGCACAACACCAGGTTATAGTCCAACAGATTTATTTAATTTTACAAGCTTTCGGAACCGCTCCGAAAGCTTGTAAAATTAAATAAATCTGTTGGACTATAACCTGGTGTTGTGCGACTTCTCATTTTTGTCCACCCCAGTCCAACGCCGGCATCTCCACATCATGTCTTTTATCCTCAACAGCATTCCCCTGATGTGCCCATCCTATGTTATGTTGTTCCTTTCTAGCAGTTTGATACAACTGAGAGGCTTCAGAGAGAAGTTAAGAATCAACCACATTGGCGTGGGACTGTAGTCACGTTTAGGCTAGATTGAGTAATGACAGGAGGCTTCCTTCCCTGAAAGGACATTAGTAAACCAGTTGGGTTTTTACGACTAATTGAACAGCTTCACAGTCACTTTTCTTTTATTGATAACAGCTGCCTATTTCCAGATTTATTTTTATTTTTTAAATTGAATTCAAATTCTGCCATGGTGGGATTTGAACTTCGATTCTCTGGATTATCATCCCAAGCAACGTTCCCCCTAAGCTGCGCAGGCGTGTGGTGGCGCACCGATCGGGAGGTCCCGCGCAGGCCGCTCACCAACCATTGACACTGGAGAAGAAACCGCGCAGCAAATTTAAAGGGACCGCGCACGTAAAAAAGATGAGAGAGAACATTGATCCCAAGCCCAGTAACATAACCACTACGCTACAGTATCCAGTATGCACAGCGCTTTTCACTTGCCTGCATTATATTTCATCTGCCATTGTTCTGCCTACATACATGTTTTTGTCCAGTTCATTCTATAATTTCTGAGCTGCCTCCTTCATTTCCACTGCCCCTCCTAGTTTCAGATCATCTGTAAGTATGACTAATTTTCACTGAGTTTCTGAATCCAACACTTTGATGTAAATTAGAAACAGTAGTGGTCCCAGCACAGAGCCCTGGGGCATCCCACTCTGTATTCCCACCCCACCCCCACATACCCCCTCTAACAAGTACCCATTGTTTTCTACCTTCCAGCCAGCTTCTTAACCATTCCCAAGGCTGATCCAGAATCCATACAGCTTGGAACATAACTACAGTAGTAGCTCTTCATGTGGATCTTGGTCAGAATGCCTTGAAGTCTTCAACGACATTACAGGTAAAATAGATAGAAAAGAACGAAAGACTTGCATTAATAGAGTGCCATGAAAATCCATTCAAAGAAACAGAAAATATAGAGTAGGTCTCAGGAAAATAAAAAAAACCTAAGACTTGCATTTCTATAGCGCCTTTTATAACCTCGAGACGTCCCAAAGCGCTTCACAGCCAATGAAGTACTTTTTGAAGTGTAGTCATTGTTGTAATGTAGGAAACGCGGCAGCCAAATTGCGCACAGCAAGCTCCCACAAAGAGCAATGTGATAATGACTGGATAAGTTCATTTGTTTTTGGTGCTGTTGGAGTCAGAAGGTTGTGAGTTCAAAGCCTCACTCTCGAGACTTGAGCGCATAATCTAGGGTGACACTTCAGTGCACTACGGAGGGATCACTGCACTTTCAATGAGAAGTTAAACCAAGCCCCTGTCTGCCTGTTCATGTGGACATAAAAGATCCAAAGCACAGGAAATTGTCGTGGCTAACATTTACCTCTCAACCAACAGCACCAAAAACAAATTAACTGATCATTTATCTCATTGCTGTTTGTGGGAGCTTGCTGTGCGCAAATGGGCTGCTGTGGTTGCTTACATTACAACAGTGTGACTACACTTCAGAAGACGTGAAAGGCACTATATAAATAAATGTAAGTTCTTTCTTTATATTTAAGATCAAAATAATTTCTGACCTCATATCAAAATAACTAATCAAACCATGATGTGAATAAGGTCTTAATGGCTCCAAATCAAAGGCTGATTTTCAAAAGCTGTTGCAATTCCTCGGGATGTTGCCAACCATAATTTTTCCACAGTGGTTCCTGTGGAGTTCTTGTGGTTGCTGGCTACTTTATTCCTTAAGTTGCACCTAAACGTTACCACAAAGAATTACGATGTGATTTCACAGCTACCTATCTCAATAAGGCAAGTTCAGAATCTTAGTCTTGCTGTCAACACAAAGCCTTTGGAGCGAGGGGTCAGTCAGACACCCACAAGTCAGGTTGGGAGACGAACAAGTGAGCCAACCTGGGCCACTAGCGCTGCTTAGAGACCAGTTAACAGAGCTCCAAGGGTGTCACCCGCTTTCCGTGTCATTGGGATGCAGCGAGCGGTGAACAATACCTTCGGGAAGAGAGATAGAGGGGGTGATATCGTCTGTTTACTAAAGTGCATAATAGAAGTTGTTCGTGCATTTTAAATCAGCCTTTAGTCTCCCACCATCGTCCAGTACGAGAATGCTACCGGGACTTTAAAGGGGTATGAGGCCAGGTTGCATAAACTTGGCTTGTATTCCCTTGAGTATAGAAGATTGAAGGGTGATCTGATCGAGGTGTTTAAAATGTTAAAAAGGATTTGATAGGGTAGATAGGGAGAAACTATTTCCTCTGGTGGGGAAATCAAGAACAAAGGGGCATTGGGACTTGAACCACACAACCTTCTGACTCCGAGGTGAGAGTGCGACCAACTGCGCCACAGCTGACAAGTTACAATGGAAAATAAGGGCAGAATGTGTGACTTTAAAATGTGAATGGGAGATGATTCATACACCCCGAGAGGGGGTGAACACCACAAGCAGAAATTTGAAAAGAGTTCAAGAATGAACCTTCTTCCAAGAGTGTGCCTGATAATACATCTGCATGTCCTGGTCCAATTATCCCCACTTTACCTGAAGACTGTACTTGATACTGCTTTCTTGTGTGCGAGTGTATATATGTATAGGTAAACAAATAAATATTAATGTGAGAAGTCGCACAACACCAGGTTATAGTCCAACAGCTTTATTTGAAATCACAAGCTTTCGGAGCGCTGCTCCTTCGTCAGGTGAAGTGAAGAGATGCATATAGTCACAGCATATATAGTCAGAGAACACTGCCAGATGATTACAGTTAATCTTTCCAACTGCCCTTTATCACACCTCGGCAGAGAGATAATCACGGCAATCAAAGGTGTGGATGGTGTCCAAATAGGTCAGTCTCTGCCGAGGTGTGATAAAGGGCAGTTGGAAAGATTAACTGTAATCATCTGGCAGTGTTCTCTGACTATATATGCTGTGCCTATATGCATCTCTTCACTTCACCTGACGAAGGAGCAGCAGCTCCGAAAGCTTGTGATTTCAAATAAAGCTGTTGGACTATAACCTGGTGTTGTGCGACTTCTCACATTTGTCCACCCCAGTCCAACACCGGCATCGCCGCATCATCACTAAATATTAAGCAAAGATTCCATTTTGGAATGTTTGAAAATCTACAGAACAACTCACACTGGCCCTGCAGGGAATTTGACATTGAAAGAGTGCTGGAGCAGGAGGTAACAAAGGGAAAAGAAAGAACTTGCATTTCTATAGCACCTTTCACAACCTCAGCACGTCCCAAAGCACTTACAGATAATGAAGTACTTTTGTAATGTAGGAAATGCGGCAGCCAATTTGCGCACAGCAAGGTCCCACAAACAAAAATGTAATAATGACCAGATAATCTGTCTTTAGGTGTTGGTTATGGGGTAATTATTGACCAGGACACCGGGGAGAACTGAGTCAAGGCGGCTATGGATCCAAGTCCCACTCAAGAGGCGCCAGCACAAAAATCATGGCCGACATCTCAAATGCAGTGCTGAGGGAGCGCTGCACTGTCAGAGGTGTCGTCTTTCAGATGAGACGTTAAACCGAGGCCCCGTCTGCCCTCTCAGATGGACCTAAAAGATCCCATGGCACTATTTCAAAGGAGGGCAGGGGAGTTCTCCCCGGTCTCCTGGACAATGTTTATCCCTCAATCAACATCACTAAAAAACAGTGATGGCCTGAGGGCGCTCCGCTTCTTCCTTGAACAGAGGCCCAACCAGTCCCCTTCCACCACCACCCTCCTCCGCCTGGCTGAACTTGTTCTCACATTGAACAACTTCTTTTTTGACTCCACTCACTTCCTCCAAATTAAAGGTGTTGCTATGGGAACCCGCATGGGCCCTAGCTATGCCTGCTTTTTCGTGGGATATGTGAAACATTCTTTGTTCCAGTCCTACTCAGGTCTCCTCCCTCACCTCTTTTTCCGGTACATTGATGACTGCATTGGTGCCGTTTCCTGCTCTCGCCCTGAACTAGAAAATTTCATTCACTTTGCTTCCAATTTCCACCCTCCCCTCACCTTCACATGGTCCATCTCCAACTCTTCCCTTCCCTTCCTCGACTTCTCGGTCTCCATCTCTGGGGATAGGCTATTGACAAACATTCACTATAAGCCCACTGACTCCCACAGCTACCTTGACTACACTTCCTCCCACCCCACTTCCTGTAAGGACTCTATTCCATTCTCCCAGTTTCTCCATCTCTGCCGCATCTACTCTGAAGATGCCACCTTCCATACTAATGCTTCCGACATGTCTTCCTTTTTCCTCAACCGAGGATTCCCCTCTACCGTGGTTGACATGGCCCTCGACCGTGTCCGTTCTAATCCCTGCACTTCTGCTCTCACCCCTTCCCCTCCCTCCCGGAACCACGATAGGGTTCCCCTTGTCCTCAACTTTCACCCTACCAGCCTCCACATTCAACGGATCATCCTCCGCCATTTCCGCCACCTCCAGCGTGATCCCACCACCAAACGCATCTTCCCCTCACCTCCCCTTTCAGCATTCCGAAGGGACAGCTCCCTCCGCGACACCCTGGTCCACTCCTCTATCACCCCCAACACCCCCTCCCCTTCGCCCGGCACCTTCCCGTGCAAGCACAGGAGATACAACACCTGCCCTTTTACTTCCTCCCTTCCACTGTCCAGGGCCCCAAACACTCCTTCCAGGTGAAACAGCGATTTACTTGTACTTCTTGCAATTTAGTATACTGTATTCGCTGCTCACGATGCGGTCTCCTCTACATTGGGGAGACCAAATGCAGATTGGGTGACCGCTTTGCGGAACACCTCCGTTCAGTCCGTAAGGGTGACCCCGAGCTTCCAGTCGCCTGTCACTTTAATTCCCCGCTCCACTCCCACTCTGATCTCTCGGTCCTCGGCCTCTTACACTGTTCCAATGAAGCTCAACATAAGCTCGAGGAACAGCACCTCATCTTTCGATTAGGCACTTTACAGCCTTCTGGACTCAACATCGAGTTCAACAATTTCAGACCATAACCTCTGCCCCTATTTATTTTTTCACATGGCAGCTGTCGATCATTCTGTCATTGCCATTTACACTTCATCCAGAGTCATCTTTTGTTTGTTAACTTGTCCCATTACCATCTCCTTTTGCCTTGAACCATCATTCCTTTTGTCTCTTAATCTCTCCTGCCTTCCATCCTATCACAGACCTTCCCTTTTGTTCTTTCCTCCCCTCCCCCCTCTCCCTGCCCCTGCACCTTGCTTAAAATCCTTTTCCATCTCCAACTTTTACCAGTTCTGGCGAAGGGTCATTGACCTGAAACGTTAACTCTGTTCCTCTCTCCACAGACGCTGCCTAACCTGCTGAGTGTTTCCAGTATTTTCTGTTTTTATTTCACTAAAAAACAGATGATCTGGTCATTCTCACATTGCTGTTTGTTTGTGGGGCTTTGCTCAGTGTAAATTTACTGCCGCATTTCCTACAGCACAACAGCAACTACTTCATTGACTGCAAAGCGCTTTGGGACGTCCTGAGGTCGTGAAGCGGTGCTATATAAATTCAAGTCTTTCTTTTTTCTTTTAACAACTGAGTCTACCGTGACCTCACTACGTCACAGCATCCCCAATTTGCATGTGCACAGTCAGGAAAATCACGAATATGTGCAAAATGTGTTTAACTATTGAGAATTTGGCTTCTAATGTGATTGCAATAGGAATACTGTCATATTCCAAGGTAAATGGAAAAGAACAGTGCATGAAGGTGACAGTTTTCCCTTTGGAGTACCACACTTCAAAGACCTGAGCAGTAACATAAAAGGATGATTTTTTAAATATACAACTCCCTGCTTTTCTATTAAGCAGCTTGCAGGTCATTCAATCTATTAACTTCCTGTCCATAATTGGAGTGTCTTTTGTTTCTCCCTTCCCTTTTATCCCATCCCTGCTAAAATGCTTATCTTTCAGTTTTCAGTTCTGATGAAGGGTTACACCCGGAACATTACTTTGCCTTTCCACTTCACAGATGCCCAAGAACATGCTGTGTATTTCCAGTATATTCACCTTTTGTTTCCGTAACATGAAAGTGTCTTTAAGCATATTTCTGAAGAAACCATGATGCATCTGATTGAGAGCAAAAAGCTCACACAGTTGCCTCGGAGGTCGAACTCCAAACCATCGTCAACGCCTTCACCGAAGCGTACGAGAGCATGGGCCTTACACTAAAGGTCCTCTACCAACCTGCCCCCGCCACACAGTACTGCTCCCCGATTATCAAAATCCACGACGAGGCCTTGGACAACGTGGACCACTTTCCATACCTCGGGAGCCTACTGTCAGCAAGGGCAGACGTCGATGACGAAATCCAACACCGCCTTCAGTGTGCCAGTGCAGCCTTCGGTCGCCTGAGGAAGAGAGTGTTTGAAGACCAGGACCTCAAACCCGGCACCAAGCTCATGGTCTACAGAGCAGTAGTGATACCCGCCCTCCTGTATGCCTCAGGGACATGGACCATGTACAGCAGGCACCTCAAAGCACTGGAGAGGTACCACCAATGCTGCCTCCGCAAGATCCTGCAAATCCATTGGCAGGATAGGCGCACCAACGTCAGTGTTCTCGCTCAGGCCAACATCCCCAGCATCGAAGCTTTGACCACGCTCGATCAGCTCCGATGGATGGGTCACATCGTCCGCATGCCCGATACGAGACTCCCAAAACAAGCGCTCTACTCTGAGCTCCGACACGGCAAGCGAGCCCCAGGTGGGCAGAGGAAACACTTCAAGGACACCCTCAAAGCCTCCTTGAAAAAGTGCAACATCCCCACCGACAGCTGGGAATCCCTGGCCCAAGACCGCACAAAGTGGAGGAGAAGCATCCGGGAAGGCGCCAAACACCTCGAGTCTCTTCGCCGGGAGCAAGCGGAAGCCAAGCGCAAACAGCGGAAGGAGCGCATGTCAACCCAAGCACCCCACCCACCCGCCCCTTCAACCACCGTCTGCCCCACCTGTGACAGAGACTGTAGGTCCCGCATTGGACTCATCAGTCACCTGAGAACTCATTTTTAATGTGGAAGCAAGTCATCCTCGGTTCCGAGGGACTGCCTAAGAAGGAGACACAGTTGTCTTTATCTTGTCAATGAAAGTCCATTTGCATACGATCAACTGGATGTGTCCTATCTACAGGATGCACTGCAGCAACTCGCCAAGGCTTCTTCGGCAGCACCTCCCAAAGCCAGGATCTCCACCACCTAGAAGGACAAAGGCAGCAGGTGCATGGGAACACCGTCACCTCCAAGTTTCCCTCTAAGTCACACGCCATCCTGACTTGGACGTATATCGCCGTTCCTTCATCGTCGCTGCGTCAAAATCCTGGAACTCCCTCCCTAACTGCACTGTGGGAGCACCTTCACCACACGGACTGCAGCGGTTCAAGTAGAAGACCCACCACCACCTTCACAAGGGCAACAAGGGATGGGCAATAAATGGCGGCCTTGCCAGCGACGCCCACATCTTGAGAATGAATTTTATTAAATGTGATGAGGCAAAATAATAAATAAACACTGCAACATTTTACTAGGTCTGTTAGGGACTCTTGAATTCTATCCTGAATTGCATTTTGTGATTCAGTTGCTGAGATTGTTAGTTGGAGATGGCTTTCATACACCCTGCAAGGGGGTGAAGTGTGAAAAGAGTTCAATAATGAATATTCTTCCAAGAGTGTGAGTGACAATTGCATTGCCCAGCCCTTCAGTCTGATCATTCACTGTACTCACCACTACATGCGATGGCCCAGAGTCTGTTCTGACTGTCAGGAGGTCGTAGGTTCAAGGGACTTCAGCACATAATCTACGCTGACACTTCAGTGCAGTACTGAGGGAGTGCTGCACTGTCAGAGGTGCCGTCTTTCGGATGAGACTTTAAACCGAGGCCACGTCTGCCCTCTCGGGTGGATGTTAAAAATCCGATGGTACTATTTCGAAGAAGAGCAGGGGAGTTATACCCAGTGTCCTGGCCGATATTTATCCCTCAGCCAACATCACTAAACAGATTATCTAATCATTTATCTCATTGCTGTTTGTGGGACTTTGCTGTGTGCAAATTGGTTGCCGCGTTTGTTAGATAACAACAGTGACTGCACTTCGTAATAATCCATTTGTTGTGAAACGTTTTGGATGTCCTTAGGACATGAAAGGTGCAAATAAATGGAAGTTCTTTGTCTTCTCAATGTTATCCTTCAACTTGCCTTCAAAGAGGTGCTATCATCTGGTTGAAGAAGACTTTTTGCCACCTCTTCCAATTTTTATTCCTTGTTTCCTGAAGGCTCGGGTACATTTTCCAGGGTGGTGACTTTCACCAAAGTGGCCATTTTTCACATATGAGCCAATGCAGCGAGTGCCAGCAGGGTGCCCGAGTCTAGACACCGGGTGTCAGCAGAGTACCCAAGTCTAGACTTAGGTCAGTACATGGGAAGGTATCACAGTCAGTTACAACTCTGTCCTCATTTGATGCAGACAGACATGTACTTTCCAGTAGGGGTTACTGGATAGTAATCAAGAGTGGGAACACTAGACCCTGGCAGATTTTTGTTCCTTCCCTAGCCCAGGAATGCTGCCGCAGTTATAGCGCAAACACCATCTGAGTTGACATCAGCTAAATCAATCCAGGTCAGATCCAACCTGGCATTTTCTTGGTCTGTACAGCTCAGTTCTTCATTAGAAAAGAAAGACTTGCATTTCTATAGCGCCTTTCACAATCTCCAATTAAACATTGGGAAGACCAAGGACATTGACTTTGGCCCTCGCCACAAACTTCATTCCCTTGCTACTGATTCCATCCCCCTCCCTGGCCACTGTCTCAGGCTGAAACAGAAACACAGCCTGGACCTTTCGGATGAGATGTTAAACCAAGGCCTAGTCAGCCCTCTCAGGACGTCCCAAAGTGCTTTACAGCCAATGAAGTCCTTTTTTTTGTTGCAGTGTAATCACTATTATTGGTTGTGGGGTGGTGGGGGGTGGGGGGGTACATTCATTAACTGAGCCACTGGGATTAGCCTTGTGAACAGGGAATTGCAGAGTGATGAGGGTCAGCTAGAGATGAGACGACAGAGGTGATGCTGCGATCCATCGCTCCCAGCACAGTGTGGCGTTTCAAGGAAGCACAACTCGGGTGAGCATAAACGTGGCTTCCCTTCCGTAACTTTCCCTTCTGTATGGGCTGCATGGGGAGTGAGCTTCTGACTTAGTGGTAGTATTCCCACCTCCGAGTTGGGTTCGAGCCCCACTCCAGACAGGCCTGGTGAGTGGAGACTAGAATATGGTCTCTAAATACTGGGTTGACATCCAGCAGGGTGCTCGTGTCCAGCAGAGTGACCACTGGTTTAAGTGGTAGTATCCTTGCCTCTGAGTCAGAAGGGTTGGGCTCGGGCCCCACTCCAGCCAGCCCCGGCAAGTGGAGACTGGAGCGTAGACTCTGAATACTGGATTGACATCCAGCGGGGCTACTTGTGTCTGACGGGTGGTCCTCCACCCCTTCATCATAAAGGGTAGGTGGGGCTCTTTAGACTTGGTTATAGCCCACCTAGAAGAAGGTACTCTGACAATACTCAGGGTACAGTAGCATTGTGGTTATGTTACTGGGCTAGTAATCCAGAGGTCCTGGTCTAATGATCCAGAGACATGAGTTCAAATCCCACAACGGCAACTGGGGAATTAAATAAATCTGGAACAACAACTTGTATTTATATAGCGCCTTTAACGTAGTAAAACGTCCCAAGGTGCTTCACAGGCGTATTATAAGACAAAAAATTGACACCGAGCCACATAAGAAATTAGGGCAGATGACCAAAAGCTTGGTTAAAGAGGTAGGTTTTAAGGAGTGTCGGAAGAGAGGTGGAGAGGCGGAAAGGTTTAGGGAGGGAGTTCCAGAGCTTAATGCCTAGGCAGCGGAAGGCACGGCCACCAATGGTTGAGCGATTATAATCAGGGATGCTCAAGAGGGCAGAATTAAAGGAGCGCAGATATCTCGGGGGGTTGTGGGGCTGAAAGAGATTACAGAGATAGGGAGGGGTGAGGCCATGGAGGGATTTGAAAACAAGGATGAGAATTTTGAAATCGAGTCGTTGCTTAACCGGGAGCCAATGTAGGTCAGCGAGCACAGGGGTGATGGGTGAACGGGACTTGGTGCGAGTTAGGACACGGGCAGTCGAATTTTTGATGACCTCAAGTTTAGAAACATAGTAAATAGGAGCAGGAGTAGGCCATTCGGCCCCTCGAGCCTGCTCTGCCATTCAATGCGATCATGGCTGATCATCCAAATTCAGTACCCTGTCCCTGCTTTCTCCCCATATCCCTTGATCCCCTTAGCCTTAAGAAATATATCTAACTCCTTCTTGAATATATTTAATGAATTGGCCTCAACTGCCTTCTGTGGTAGAGAATTCCACAGGTTCACCACTCTCTGGGTGAAGAAATTCCTCCTCATCTCAGTCCTAAATGGCTTACCCCTTATCCTTAGACTGTGACCCCTGGTTCTGGACTCCCCGCCATCGGGAACAGCCTTCTATTTCTAGGGCCACTTCCTTAATTACCCTAGGATGTAGATTATCAGGCCCTGGGGATTTATCGGCCTTCAATCCTGTCAATTTCCCTAACACCATTTCCCTACAAATACTGATTTCATTCAGTTCCTCCCTCTCATTAGACCCTATGTTCATCGACATAGGGTAGAATGTGGGAGGCCAGCTAGGAGTGTGTGGGAAATAAAAAGCTAGTGTCAGTAATTGTGACCATGAAAATGCTGGATTGTTGTAAAAACCCATCTGGTTCACGAATGTCCTTTAGGGAAGGAAATCCGCCGTCCTTACCCGGTCTGGCCGATATGTGACTCCAGACCCACAGCAATGTAGTTGACTCTTAACCGGCCTCTGAAATGGCCGAGCAAGACACTCAGTTTTACCAAACCGCTACAAAGAAGTATCACCACAGGGACTGCAGCGGTTCAAGAAGGCGGCTCACCACCACGTTCACAAGGGCAATTAGGGTTGGGCGATAAATGCCAGTCTTGCCAGCAATGCCCACATCCTATGAACGAATTTTTTAAAAAGGATAAAAACTGTGCGGAAGGCAATTGGAAACCGCCTCAGCTACTCTTCCCTAGTAAGTGGCTGAAGAATCTCACATGTGAGACTTGGGTTAGGGCCTGCCCTGGGACACCACACAACGGACAAATCGGACAGGCTGCTAGCCCAGGATTTCCTGTTACTTTTGGACATGCGAGCCCCAGATTGCAGAATGTGACATTAGATCACGCTACGGATTATGAAAGTTTAATTTCTAATGTAAAATCCCACATTGCTGCTGACACACTTACCCCATAGCATGTGGCGCACAGCCAGCACCATAGCCTGCCAGCAGAGTTTTCTGAATGCACTATTTCTGGCAGTACACAATCCTGTGATAACTTGTCTGTAAAACAAAACAAGTCGCATATTAAAGGCAGAGGATATCATGCTTTTTTTTTGTTCGATCCTCTTTCGCCGTGGTTATAATGTGGGTTATGGGTCCGTCGCAGGCACTAAGCAACTGGCATAATGCATGGCTGCGATGGCTTATAGCACAAATCTGTTCTCACTGTGTCTGTGAATAGCCACTACGTTGGAGAAATGGCCTCCTTATAATGTGCCAACAAATTGTCATTAATCACTTTGAGTCAGCAAACTATTTCCTTTTAATGCTTTCTTGTTGCTTTCTGTCTTCCCTCTATGTCATCTTCTCACACAACGCACCATCCCTGTTGGAGAAGGTGGGCAAACAACTTGCCCCCTCATGCCCCTGTCAGTGCCACTCTGGAATCAGACACTAGGCAGAGATTGGTTCAACGTAACCCCCTGCCCCCCACCCAGGGCTTGGTCTCTGCTCAGCTCCTCCACATCACAGCACAGCTGAGATCAGGAAGCCATCGAGTGTGAACCACACCAACCCGATCATGGAATCATAGAAATTTATGGCACAGAAGGAGGCCATTCAGCCCATCGTGTCCATGCCGGCTGCAAAAGAGCTAACCAGCCTAATCCCACTTTCCAGCACTTGGTCCGTAGCCCTGTAGGTTATGACACTTCAAGTGCATATCCAAGTACTTTTTAAATGCGATGAGGGTTTCTGCCTCTACCACCCTTTCAGGCAGTGAGTTCCAGACCCCCACCACCCTCTGGGTAAAAAAAGTTCTCCTCAACTCCCCTCTAATCCTTCTACCAATTACTTTAAATCTATGCCCCCTGGTTATTGGCTGCACTGCTAAGGGTCAGCCTCCTCTGTTCCAAAGAAAACAAACCCAGCCTATCCAATCTTTCCTCAAAGCTAAATTTCTCCAGTCCTGGCAACATCCTCGTAAATCTCTCCAAGGAACTCCTCATTTGATCGCATCAATCATTTTGCGCAGGGTTTTCTATGTATCATCATATAATTAACAAAAAAGAGCTCTGAATACTGTTATTGTGTCACTTATTCTATAGGACCTCTTCATAGACATGCACAGCTGTTCTGCTGCACTGACTCATTCACCTACAGACATTCTCATGTGTAAACACAAGCCAACAGGAGTAAGAAGGCTAACATAACATTGTGCTTACTGTGGATCTGAAGCAAAGGAGGTTCAAAATGAGAATGGAACCTCACCAACTGAGGGTTTACACGGGAAGTTATACTACTCTTTTCGTAGTAAAGAATCGTACTAACCTAATGATTCTTCAAACTGTGGCTTCCACCGAATCGGTGACATACTAGGTTTTTCCAAAATGATTCACGTGTAGATCTCAGCAGTTGGGTGCTACAATTGGCCGCAGTGAGGAGATGCCAGTCAGGCTTCCTGCTTCTGATCATTGTCCAATGACCCTAGCTGGAAAGCGTGGCGGTCTGAGGCTCCTTCTGCCCTCTCAGGTGGACGTAAAAGAGCCCACAGCACTATTTCGAAGACGAGCCGGGGAGTTCTCCCAGTATCCTGCCCAATATTTATCCCTCAACCAACATCGCTAGCTGGTCATCATCACATTTGCTGTTTGTGGGAGCTTGCTGTGCGCAAATTGGCTGCCGCGTTTCCTGCATCACAACAGTGACTACACTTCAATAGCACTTCATTGGCTGTAAAGTGCTTTGGAATGTCCTGAGGTTGTGAAAGGCGCTATATAAATGCAAACCTTTTTAAAATTTTATTTTACTGAGACCAGCTGTGTATCAGTTTCTTCAAATGGCTTTTTTTGACATAAGTCACATTAAAAATTGAAAAGCTTCTCCGATTGCAGCTTTCTAAAGTTGCTGTGCCTGATGTGCGTGAATGATGGTTAAGTGAGTTGAAACTTAAATTTTCATACTTGGAGAAATATATGGTGAGAGCTCAGTGCTTTTCATGGGCTTACGCGAAGTTCCACTGATTTATGCCCATTTTAAGCTTGGGCATATTCTAATGAGATTGCGAGGATACTTGGGCGCAACTTGACATCAGCAATATTGGGTGCATTTTCTGGTCTAAAATCTGGGTTGTGCCCAAGGAGGAAACTCCAGGCCCTGATGCTTTATATTTGTATGCACTGTATTGCTCACAAACGCTCTGTGCTGCTCTGAAAGAAAACAATCCTGCAGTGGTACTGTGACTTACCCACATCTTGGCATGGTTCAAGGGCTTTTCATTTGAAGTTTATTTACCTAGTGCTGACCCTTGCTCTTCAGCTTTGAAGTATCTTTCTCTCCAAGTCCTTATTTGGCTGTGAACTTCAATTGGTGGGAGCAGGTAAGGAGAATTGAGGATGCTTCAAAAGCTTTGAAGCTCGTGTCTGCCGAAGAGACAGCCTGTGTGATTTCTGCTTCTTCCAGAGCGTGCATGTTGGAAGTGCACGTCTCTCATTCCATCCTCCCACCCAACAACCATCAGCTGAGAATGGAAATGACAAGATAACTCGAATGGAATGTGTGAAGTACAGCTAAGTAAAATTATTTCACCCTCCATCTGTTTCCAATGGAGTTGATTAGAAATCTACATTTTGAGTGTTCTCCAAATAGTTCAGTGGGTAAGTGCACCATATGGACTGCTACTAAATCAGGAAAGCCACACAGATTTGATCCTTGGTCAATGCTGAGTTAGCCCACCTCAGTAGGGATTGTAGTAGAGGTGCTGTGTTTGGGATCTCCAGGCGGGGAGCAGGAGGTCAGTGGCACTCTTAATCCTGATCATCTGGTGATCTCTTACTGGGTACATGAATGCCAGGTGAGAAGAGGATTGAGATTGCTCCTCCCCCTCCCATGCTAGCAAATGGTCTGCGGAGACACATAAGAACATAAGAAATAGGAGCAGGACTAGGCCATTCGGCCCTTCGAGCCTGCTCCGCCATTCAATAAGATCATGGCTGATCTTCTACCTCAACTCCACCTTCCCGCACTATCCCCATATCCCTCGATTCCCTTAGCATCCAAAAATCTATCGATCTCTGTCTTGAATATACTCGGCGACTGAGCATTCACAGCCCTCTGGGGTAGAGAATTCCAAAGATTCACAACCCTTTGAGTGAAGAAATTTCTCCTCACCTCACACCTAAATGGCCGACCTCCTATTCTGAGACTGTGGCCCCTAGTTCTAGGCTCCCCAACCAGGGGAAACATTCTCCCAGCTTCGACCCTGTCAAGCCCCTTAAGAATTTTATAAATTCAATGAGATCACCTCTCATTCTTCTAAACTCTAGGGAATACAGGCACATTTGACTCACATGGGGAGAATGTCTACTTGATGAGGTACTAGAAAACTGATGCTATCTGTGGAATCATAACCAATCATGAGTCACTATCTTCAGAGACAGACCAGGGGAAAGGAGGGAACAAGCGCTAAATAAATCAAAAGGCAAATACACCTGTATTTTAAAAACTCTGATGATCATTTTCAGAAGGTAGATCTCAAGAAGAGGACTTACTTGGTGATGTAATTAGGACTTACTGAGGTAATTTCTTAGGGAAGTATTCAGCATAAACCCGATTGTCATTTTATAGGAACAATAGAACAGGAGTAGGCCATTCAGCCCCTCCAGCCTGTCCCGCCATTCAGTTAGATTATGGCAGATCTGCACCTCAAATCCATTTTCCCGCCTTTGGTCCATATCCTTTAATACCCTTACCCAACAAAAATCTAGCGATCTCAGTCTTCAAAATTTCAATTGACTCCCGGCATCCACAGCCTTTTGGGGGGGGAGAGTGTTCTGGATTTCCACAGCCCTTTGTGTGAACAAGTGCTTCCCGATTTCATTCATAAATGGCCTGGCTCCAATTTTAAGATCATGTCCTCTTGTTCTGGACTCCCCCACCAGAGAAAATGGTTTCTCTTTATCTACCCTATCAAATCTCTACCATTTTAAACACCTCGATCAGATCACCCCTCAACCTTGCAAACTCAAGGGAATACAAGCCAAGTTTATGCAGCCTGTCCTCATAATTTAACCCTTTAAGCCCTGGTATCATGCTGGAGAATCTGTGCTGCATCCCCTCCAAGGCCAATATATCCTTCCTGAGGTACAATGCCCAAAACTGAACAGAGTTACTCCAAATGGGGCCTGACCAAGGCTCTGCACAACCGAAGCATCACTTCCTCCCCTTTGTATTCCAGCTGCCTTGAGATAAAGACCAACATTCCATTAGCCTTTTTGAGATCTGGCTTGCGTTAGACCAGCGTTGAGCAGTCTTGCCTTTCCTTTTTTTTAAAAAAAACTCAGTCCAGCTGAGTTCTCGCTCTCTTTGCCAAAACCTCACTGGGGACTGAGTCAAAAAGGAAAGAAGATGGTCCCTGATCAGGATGGTATGTTGACTCCGTTGTGCCAGGATCAAAGATGTCACTGAGCGGCTGCAGCACATTCTGAGGGGGGAGGGTGAACAGCCAGAGGTTGTGGTCCATATCGGTACCAACGACAGAGGTAGAAAAAGGGAGGAGGTTCCTGCAGGCAGATTTTAGGGAGCTTGGCAAGCAGATTAAAAAGCAGGACCTCAAAAGGTAGTAATCTCTGGATTACTCCCGGTGCCACGAGCTAGTGAGTATAGAAATAGGAGGATCGAGCAGATGAATGCGCGGCTGGAGAGATGGTGCAGGAGGGAGGGCTTCAGATACCTGGGACATTGGGACCGGTTCTGGGGGAAGTGGGACCTGTACAGGCCGGACGGGTTGTACCTCAACAGAGCCGGAACCCATATCCTCGTTGGGTGGGTGGGGGGTGGGGGGGGGGATGCCAGTGCTGTTGGGGAGGGTTTAAACCAATTTGGCAGGGGGATGGGCACCAGGATGTAGCATTAGAAAGGAGAAACAAAGTGCATAAAGGATGGGGAGAGACAGATAGCACTAGAGTAAGAAATAGTACGGTATTAGGTGGGGTCAAACTAAGAGAGAATACAAGAAGGTCTAAGACTGGTTTACTGTGCATGTGTGTGAATGCTCGAAGCATGGTAAATAAGAACAGAATCTATTTGGTTAGAGTTAAGAAACAATAGAGGTGCCATTACACTACGAGGTGTATTCTATAGGCCGCCAACTAGTGGGAAGGATATAGAGGAGCAAATTTGCAGGGAAATTATAGAGAGGTGCAAGGACTATAGAGTAGTAATAATGGGGTACTTCAGTTATCCTAATATAGACTGGGATAGTAATAGTGTAAAGGGTATAGATGGGGAAAAATTTCTGAAGTGTGTTCAGGAGAACTTTCTTGTTCAGTACGTTTCCGGCCCAACGAGGAAGGAGGCATTGCTGGATCTGGTTCTGGGGAATGAGGTGGGATAAGTGGAGCAAGTGTCAGTAGGGGAACATTTAGGGAACAGTGATCATAGTATCATAAGGTTTAGACTAGCTATGGAAAAGGAGCAATCTAGAGTAAAAATACTTAATTGGAGGAAGGCAAATTTCAGGTAAATTGAAATCAAAGATTGGCAGGCAAAACTGTAATTGAACAATGGGCTGCCTTTAAAAAGGAGATGGTTCAGGTACAGTCGAGGTACGTTCCCACGAGGGGGAAAGGCAGGAAACTAAAGCCAGAGCTCCCTGGATGACGAAAAAAAGAGAGCGAGAGAGTAAGATGAAGCATAAAAAGAGTGCCTATGACAGTTGTCATGTTGAGAATACAAGTGAGAATCAGGCTGAATATAAAAAGTTCAGAGGGGAAGTGAAAAAGAAAATAAGAGAGGCAAAAAGAGGGTATAGGAATAGAATGGCAGCTAACTTAAAAGGGAGTTCAAAAGTCTTCTATAGGCATATAAATAATAAATGGGCAGTAGGAGGAGGGGTGGGGCCGATTAGGGACCAATAAGGAGACCTACGCATGGAGGCAGAGGACATGGCTGAGGTACTAAATGAATGCTTTGCATCTGTCTTCACCAAGGAAGAAGATGCTGCCAAAGTCATAGTGAAAGAGGAGGTAGTGGAGATACTGGATGAGATAAGAATTGATAAAGAGGAGGTACTAGAAAAGCTGTCTGTACTTAAAGTTGATAAGTCACCAGGATCGGATGGAATGCATCCAAGGATGCCGAGGGAGATTAAGGAGGACTCGCCATAATCTTCCAATCCTCCTTAGACACGGGGGTGGTGCCAGAGGACTGGAGAATTGCAAATGTTACACCCTTGTTCAAAAAAGGTGTAAGGATAAACCCAGCAACTACAGGCCAGTCAGTTTAACCTTGGTAGTGGAGAAACTTTCGGAAATGATAATCTGGGACAAAGTTAACAGTCATTTGGACAAGTGTGGATTAATTAAGGAAAGCCAGCATGGATTTGTTAAAGGCAAATCGTGTTTAACTAACTGGATTGAGTTTTTTGATGAGGTAACAGAGAGGGTTGATGAGGGCAATGAGGTCAACATGGTGTATATGGACTTCCAAAAGGAGTTTGATAAAATGCCACATAATAGGCTTGCCAGAACAGTTGAAGCCCATGGAATAAGAGGGACAGTGGCAGCATGGACATAAAATTAGTTAAGTGACAGGAAACAGAGAGTAGTGGTGTTTCAAACTGGAGGAAGGTACGCAGTGGTGTTCCCCAGGGGTCGGTACTGGGACCACTGCTTTTCTTGATCTATATTAATGACTTGGACTTGGGTGTACAGGGCACAATTTCAAAATTTGCAGATGACACAAAACTTGGAAGTATAGTGAACAGTGAGGAGGATACTGATAGACTTCAAGAAGACATAGACAGGCTGGTGAAATGGGTGGACACGTGGCAGATGAAATTTAACGCAGAAAAGTGCGAAGTGATACATTTTGGTAGGAAGAATGAGGAGAGGCAATATAAACTAAAGGATACAATTCTAAAGGGGGTGCATGAACAGGGGGACCTGGGGGTATGTGTGCACAAATCATTGAAAGTGGCAGGGCAGGTTGAGAAAGTGGTTAAAAAAACATACGGGATCCTGGGCTTTATAAATAGAGGCATAGAGTACAAAAGTAAGGAAGTTACGATGAACCTTTATAAAACACTGGTTCGGTCTCAACTGGAGTATTGTGTCCAATTCTGGGCACCGCACTTTAGGAAGGAAGTGAAGGCATTAGAGAGGGTGCAGAAAACATTTACAAGAATGGTTCCAGGGATGAGGGACTTGAGTTACGTGGATAGACTAGAGAAGCTGGGGTTGTTCTCCTTGGAGCAGAGAAGATTGAGAGGAGATTTGATAGAGTTGTTCAAAATCATGAGGGGTCCAGACAGAGTAGATAGAGAGAAACTGTTCTCATTGGTGGAAGGATCGAGAACCAGAGGACACAGATTTAAGGTGATTGACAGAAGAACTAAAGGCGACATGAGGAAAAACTTTTTTACGCAGTGAGTGGTTAGGATCTGGAATGCACTGCCTGAAAGGGTGGTGGAGGCAGACTCAATCATGGCTTTCAAAAGGGAATTGGATAAGTACCTGAAGGAAAAAAAATTGCAGGGCTACGTGGAAAGGGCGGGGGAGTGGGACTAGCTGAAGTGCTGTTGCAGAGAGCCGGCACGGGCTTGATGGGCCGAATGGCCTCCTTCTGTACTGTAACCATTCTATGATCAGTTCGGAAAGAGACTAAATACAGTGACAGTAATGGTGCCTAGCCAATACACCCTACTGAGCTTCCGTCGGCTGATGTCACCACAGCATGGTCCTAGTTGGCCTAAAAACTTCATTACTGGACCACTTGAACCTGGAACAAATCCCTAGACAAGATAGCCTTATAATTCATGAAAGAAAATTAGTTGCAAATAAGTGCACTTGCTTCATAATGTAGGCATTAGTTTATTCAATTCTATGATATAATTAATCTTTAGTGTTTAACTTATTTTTCAACAACATCCTACTGATCATTTTCTTCACCTCTGCTTTGTTGGGGATGGTCGTTAACAAGATCACAAGATAGTTATGGCTTAGGAAGGCCATTCGGCCCAATCCTACAGTTCTCTCCCTTCCTTCCCATTGCAGCATCTAATTGTTTTGCCTCCACTACCATGTCTGGAAGTCTATTCCACATGTTGATCACTCTGTGTAAAGAAGAATTCCCTATTATCAGTCCTAAATTTACCTTTCACTAGTCTAAACCTGTGTCCCTTTGTCCTACTTTCGCAATTTAATTAAAAATAATATTCCGAGTTTACTTTTTCTATTGGCCGGAGTTTCCGCCACACTTCTGGCAAAGTAACGGCTGTGGAGCAGGGGAAACTCCGAGGAATTTTCCGGCCATTCTCTCTTATATACTTCGATAAGATCGCCTCTTTTCAAAGATGAAATGCCTATGTTTCTTCAGTCTTTTCAGACAAACAAGATTTGGATATATATATACTTGAAAAGGAAATATTTGCAGGGCTATGGGGAAAGAGCGGGGGAGTGGGACTAATTAGATAGCTCTTTCAAAGAGCTGGCACAGGCACGATGGGCTGAATGGCCTCCTTCTGTGCTGTACGAATTCAGACCCCTGACCCTGCCTCCAGAACTTGAATGTCTCCCTTGTGTCTCAAGTGACCAGAACTGGACACAGTGCTCAAGGTGTGGTCTGACCAGAGCTGTATACAGTTTGATCATGACTTTATCTGACTGGCTCCCTACTGTTTTGGCTATTGTGGTTCAGCAATCTATTGGCCTAGCTGACTGCTTCAAAGCACTGGAGAGGTACCACCAACGCTGCCTCCGCAAGATCCTGCAAATCCATTGGCAGGATAGGCGCACCAACGTCAGTGTTCTCGCTCAGGCCAACATCCCCAGCATCGAAGCTTTGACCACGCTCGATCAGCTCCGATGGATGGGTCACATCATCCACATGCCCGATACGAGACTCCCAAAACAAGCACCCTACTCGGAGCTCCGACACGGCAAGAGAGCCCCAGGTGGGCAGAGGAAACGCTTCAAGGACACCCTCAAAGCCTCCTTGAAAAAGTACAACATCCCCACCGACACCTGGGAATCCCTGGCCCAAGACCGTACAAAGTGGAGGAGAAGCATCTGGGAAGGCGCCGAACACCTCGAGTCTCTTCACCGGGAGCAAGCGGAAGCCAAGCGCAAACAGCGGAAGGAGCGCACGTCAACCCAAGCACCCCACCCACCCGACCCTTCAACCACCGTCTGCCCCACCTGTGACAGAGACTGTAGGTCCCGCATTGGACTCATCAGTCACCTGAGAACTCATTTTTAATGTGGAAGCAAGTCATCCTCGGTTCCGAGGGACTGCCTAAGAAGAAGAAAGAAGATTGGTTGGAAAGTTTAGCGTTGAGGCTAAGATTCCTAGGTCTCTTTCAGCTTCTCCCTTAGTTATTAAAACAGTAAATAAGATGTCTCTAATGAGCTCATTCATTATCAAACAGACTATGTGGTGTTATTCCCACTGCAGACACTAATTTCAGGTATCATTATTGCAGCTGAGCAGAGTGGAAGTGATCTATAAAGAATGGGCTTGTAATTTTGGTATGTAATGAATGAGTTTATTGAAGTTTTCTTTTAAAAAAATACTATCGTAGAAGCAAATGGTTGCATGTTTCATTTGATTTTGATGCAAAATTAATGCTACATTTCAATGATTAGTTTTAACCTTTGGCTCATTTTAAAGTTATTTTTTTAAATCTATTTTCCGGTTTCCCCTCCCGATAAGTCACACAACATTCTGGGGGTTGGTTTGGGCATGCGATCTGAGCTGCGGAATTTGCCAATCTTTTGAGCTAGAAAGAGTGCGAGAGTAACCGAGGCTGCCTTGTGAACGGATTCATTTTCTGCCTACCAGTTGGGAAACCCCTGGGGCATGCTTGGCACCTCCCACGGGCAACACCATGGACAAATGATGTGTGGCATCATACGGCAACAACAGCTGGCATTTATATCGCGCCTTTAATGTAGGGAAAACATCTACAAGGCGCTTCACAGAAGCGTAAATCAGACAAAAAGTGACACCGAGGCAAAGAAGGAGCTATTAGGAGGGGTGACTAAAAACTTGGTCATAGAGGTAGGTTTTAAGGAGGGCCTTAAAGGACAAATGTGAGAAGTCGCACAACACCAGGTTATAGTCCAACAGCTTTATTTGAAATCACAAGCTTTCGGAGCGCTGCTCCTTCGTCAGGACTTCACCTGACGAAGGAGCAGCGCTCCGAAAGCTTGCGATTTCAAATAAAGCTGTTGGACTATAACCTGGTGTTGTGCGACTTCTCACATTTGTCCACCCCAGTCCAACACCGGCATCTCCGCATCATGGCTTAAAGGACAAGAGAGAGGTGGAGAGGTTTTGGGAGGGAATTCCAAAGCTTACAGAGCCTAGATAATTAACTAGCCATAATGACATAATGGCAGGTACTACAAAACTTGGGTGCACTGGGGTGAGCTCTAAAGGTAGCGCCTCTGTAGGGCGAACAGCAGCACCCAGTAGGATGGTTTTACTAGCAGTTGGTCCTGATGCCTCACCCAGCACGCACCAGTGCCACACCCCGGGAACTTTCCTTGGTTAGCGTGCTAGACCCAGCGAGAATAGCCAAGGAGTAACGGTCGAACACTTGGCGAATTCCACACCTCTGAAACTGAAAAAATCAGCCCCCTTGTTGCTGCTGAGCGAGCGGGAATCTAGTCGTAGTGGTCGTACTACAAAGCACCATGACAACACAGTAGATGACATTTACAGCACACTCTTAAAAACCTTTCAACCTCAGATTGCCCTGGCTTTTGGTAGTTAACTCTTAATCTGCTGGAGAAAGGAAGCCTCACCAAGGTTAGCACAATGTATGTTATTCTGGCCCGCACTTCAATGGTTAACAGCATCACCATTAGGTGCCAAAGTGATGCAGGCTTGAAGCCTCCTGCCATGACTTTCAGTGTTAAAAAACTTTCAAATAAATGACTTTCAGTGAAAAACGTATATCTTGTGGAAATGCACATCCCTCACAATGCCCTGTACACGGACATGCAAAGTGAGAAACGTGCTGTTACTCTTAATCGTTTCGTTGTCATTTCATTTCTAATATATTTCTATTAATATCTATTTTGTCATAAGACCAAGACAAATATTTGCTGGTCTCCACAGGATTGTATACAGCTTCTACTGTTGTGAAAACTACTTGGAGTTCTCGAAGGCAATATTTAAAGAACGATTGTCACCATCAATATCTCTCTTTCACAAATTAAACAATTATGAAGAAATAAGGTTCACTTTAACATACTTTGGAGGAAAAATTCAGTTGGTTGCGCCTCCCGTTAGCGCCTTAAGAGGGCGCTAATGGGGCGCAAAGCATCTAGCGCCCAGGCGCGGCGAAGTTTGCGCCGCTCGCGAAATTAACTAGACATTTTGCGGCGGCGCTAAACACTACCTCCACGATCTCCTGCGCCGGCAGATCATGACGTCACTCGAGTGCGCAACGCCCCGGTATCGCCCCGGAGCGGATATTGAGTGGTGCCCCCTGCCTTACCGCCTGACGCTAGCAACGACAGGTTGAGGGGAGCGTTCTGCAGTCATGAAGGGAAAGGGGGAGCGCTATTTAAAGGTGACCACTTCCTGCCTTTTATTGTTGGTGCCATTTTTGAACTACGCATTCTGAGAGAGAGAGGGAGAGACTTCTGGAGAGATTCAACGTTGTGTGAAGGAGTTTTGGGTACTGAGCAGCACTTTGCAGGTTCATTTTGATTTTCCATTCCTTGTATTGATTTAGCAGAGTATGTGGGGGCGGCACTCCGAGCTCTTTGCCTGGTACTCTCCATTGTTCTTTCCAGCACATTTGATGTGCAGGTCTCTCCAGGCCGAGATTCAAGGCTGCAATGAGCAGGATGTGGATGGAAAGCAAGATTAACCATCCCCTTTAAGAACTGGCCGGCGCCATTGTGTGTGTGTTCCATTGCTGACTGACATCACATGAGCTTCGCCAGCGCTCTGAGGTAGCGCCTCGCTCCTCGGCCTTTGCGCCTTAAGATAGGTGTGAAGCGCCTGATATAGCGCTGCAATCACCTCCAGGGGCGATAAAAGTCAAGTTTGCAGTCGGTGGCAATAATTAGCGCCAGGCGCTAATCTTTGCGCCCGGCCGATAATTGCGCCCCAAATGGGGCGATACTGAATTTCTCCCTCTTTATGTTTTTAGGGATAGATTTTTCTTAATTATTTAACCAACGAATGCTGATGACATCACCTGCAGAACTGGCTTAAATAATCTACTGTCCCAACAACAGTGAGCTGAATGAGCAGCCAGACTGTCTTGATTAATGACTGTATTATGGATAAGAAAGAACTTGCATTGATATAGCGCCCTTCACGACCTCAGGATGTCCCAAAGTGCTTTACAGCCAATGAAGTACTTTTTGAAGGCCAATGTATCCTGAACTTTTCCCCTGTGTCCATTCACATGCGCACCTTGGCTGCTGCTCCGGACCCAAGCCGTTCATTTCTTTTTCCACTTTTTCTCCCCCTTTATCTTTTCTTTCTATCCCTCCCAGACAGCTCTCTCCTGTCGTTATGCCTCCTTTCATCTCTCCTCTCTCGGATACTCTGCCCTCCCAAATCCCTACCCCAATCCTTCATTACTCTTCGACCTTCCTACTTTCCTGCTGCCATCCCAGGCTTGACTCCCTCTTAGATAAGCCCACAGCTTCCCTCTGTGCCTCTCTTGGCATCCGCCGAAAGGCCCACCGTGGCACTCGTTGCTGTCTCCTCACGAGTAGCAACCCCAACTGTCCCATCCTACTCTCTTGCCTATCTTCCCGCCCAGCGCGCCCACTGGGGGCTAATCTTGCCAATCTCCTCCCCGTCCAACTCCTCCCCCACAGTGCTGACCCTGTGGACGCTGGCAGTGGGGCAGCCATCACCGACCCTCTCCGCATCTCCCTAAAGAATGTCCGTTCACTTGCGAACAAGGCCCTTGCCATCCATGAGCTTATCGTGGATAATTGCATCGACATCATGGCCCTGACAGAAACTTGGTTGAGGGGTGATGACACTTTACCCTTAAATGAAGCCTCCCCATTGGCTATACCTTCCACCACATGCCCCGCTCAGACCACCGTGGTGGCGGTGTGGCTCTCATCACCAAATCACACCTTGGTCTGTCCCCCTACTCCTCCGGCACTTTCTCCTCCTTTGAGCATCTCACCTTATTCCACCCCTCTCACCTCTCATTTAAAATTCACGTTCTCTAACGCCCACCTAAGTACCATAAAAATTTCATTACCAAGATATCTTCACTGCTTTCCTCGCTCAGCCTCTGCACTGAGCGACTTCTCATCCTCAGTGATTTCGACCTCCATCTCAATTCATCGTGCTCTCTCTCCTCTGAGTTCACTAGCCTCCTATCCTCCCTTAATCTCTCCCTCCATGTAAACTCCCCAACCCATATTCACGGTCACCCCCTCGACCTTGCCATCTCTCGTGGCCTCGCTACTCCCATCATGTCAATCGCAGATAAGGCTGACGTAATAAAGACTCACTACGCACTTGAACATAAAGCAAGGCTTTAATCAACTTGTAACAAAACATGGAGGTCTAGTTAGCAGTCACTAGCTTCCTGTTTCCAGATTGTCTCTGCCCAAGGTGGGCCCATGCCTGAGTATTTATACTCCCTGGACGGCGCCCCAGCTGGCCGCCCAGTAGTACTTCCTGAGTTGTTACTTGCGATTTATGACAAAGGCTATTTCTGACCACTTCCTCGTATCGCTCTCCACACACATCCCCCAACCCCCACAAACCCTACTTCCTTCTGTGTCCGCCCCTGGAAAAATCTCTCTCCCAACTCTCTTACAACTGCACTTATGAAATCCCAACTGTCCAGCCTTTGGTCCTCCATTCACCATGACATTTCTGCAGCTACCGATCTGCTCAACCACACCCTCACCACCACCTTTGATGCCCTAGTCCCTATTAAAACAATTACTTTCTCTCTCACCCTGGCCATTACCCTGGTACGGCCCTCATCTTCGCTCCCTTAAGTCCAAGGGACGCAAACTTGAACAGATATGGCGGACAACTGGTTTAGCCATTCACCGCCAGATCTGGCTGGACCACATAAAGCACTAGCAGGCCCTGCTCTCGTCTGCCAAAATTGCTCACTACTCCAGAATCATTCTGGAATGCAAAGGTAAACCCTGGCTTCTATTCTCCACTGCTAACCATCTTCTTAAACCCCTCTCCCCTGTCTCCTCAACCCTCATCTCCGACAACAAGTGTGAGGAGCTCATGGACTCATTTGTCTCTACGATTGAGACCATCTGTTCAGCTGCCTTAGCCCTGAACTCACATCTTTCTCCAGTTTCTCTCCGATCTCCCCTCATGACCTCTCTGCGCTCATCTTGCCCATGAGACCCACTTCCAGCTCCCTTGACCCTATTCCCACCAAACTGCTGACCGCCCAACTTCCTTTTCTGGCTCCCTTGTTAGCTGACATTGTTAATGGTTCTCTCTCCTCAGGTACTGTCCCCCTCTCCCTCAAATCTGCCGTCATCACCCCTCTCCTCAAAAAAACAATCCTTGACCCCTCCGTCCTTGCAAACTACCGCCCCATCTCCAAGCTCCCTTTCCTCTTCAAAGTCCTTGAACGCGTTGTCACCTCCCAAAACCGTGCCCATTTTTTCCCGCAACTCCATGTCTGAATCCCTCCAATCAGGTTTCCGCCCCTGCCACAGTACCGAAACAGCTCTCATCAAAGTCACAAATGACATCCTTTGTGACTGTGACAAAGGTAAACTATCCCTCCTCGTCCTTCTTGACTCATCTGCAGCCTTTGACACGGTTGACCACTCCATCCTTCTCCAACGCCTCTCCACTGTCGTCCAGCTGGGTGGGACTGCACTCGCCTGGTTCCATTCTTATCTATCTAATCGTAGCCAGAGAATCACCTGCAACGGCTTCTCTTCCCGCTCCCGCATCATTACCTCTGGTGTCCCCCAAGGATCTATCCTTGGCCCCCTCCTATTTCTCATCTACATGCTGCCCCTTGGTGACATCATCCGAAAACACAGCGTCAGTTTCCACATGTACGCTGACGTCACCCAGCTCTACCTCACTACCACTTCACTCGATCCCTCCACTGTCTCTAAATTGTCAGACTGCTTGTCCGACATCCAGTTCTGGATGAGCAGAAATTTTCTCTAATTAAATATTGGGAAGACCAAAGCCATTGTTTTTGGTCCCCACCACAAACTGTTCCCTAGCCACCGACTCCATCCCTCAACCCAAACATCTGTCTGAATCTGAACCACACTGTTCGCAACCTTGGTGTCATATTTGGCCCTGAAATGAGCTTCAGACCACATATCCGCGGCATAACTAAGACCGCCTATTTCCACCTCTAACATCGGCCGTCTCCGCCCTGCCTCAACTAATCCGCTGCTGAAACCCTCATCCATGCCTTTGTTACCTCTAGACTTGATTATTCCAACGCACTCCTGGCTGGCCTCCCACATTCTACCCTACGTAAACTTGAGGTCATCCAAAACTCTGCTGCCCGTGTCCTAACTGGCACCAAGTCCTGTTCACCCATCACCCCTGTGCTCGCTGACCTACATTGGCTCCCGGTTAAGCAACATCTCGATTTCAAAATTCTCATCCTTGTTTTCAAATCCCTCCATGGCCTCGCCCCTCCCTATCTCTGTAATCTCCTCCAGCCCCACAACCCTCCCCCTGAGATATCTGCGCTCCTCTAATTCTGCCCTCTTGAGCATCCCTGATTATATTCGCTCAACCTTTGGTGACCGTGCCTTCTGTTGCCTGGGCCCTAAGCTCTGGAATTCCCTGCCTAAACCTCTCCGCCTCGCTCGCTCTCTTTCCTCCTTTAAGACGCTCCTTAAAACCTACCTCTTTGACCAAGCTTTTGGTCACCTGCCCTAATTTCTCTTATGTGGCTCGATGTCAGATTTTTTTGTCTTAAAATACTCCTGTGCAGCGCCTTGGGACGTTTTGCTGCATTAAAGGCTGCTATATAAATACAAGCTGTTGCTGTTGTTGAAGTGTAGTCATTGTTGTAATGTAGGGAAATTCAGCAGCCAACTTGCAAGGTCCCACAAACAGCAATGAGATAAATGACCAGATAATCTGAGGGGGGGGGGTGGTTTAAGTGATGTTGGTTGAGGGATAAATATTGGCCAGGACAAGGACACCTGCTCTTCTTTGAAATAGTGCCATGGGATCTTTTACATCCAACTGAGAGGGCAGACGGGGCCTTGGTATAATGTCTCATCTGAAAGACGGCACCTCCAACAGTGCAGCACTCCCTCAGCACTGCACTGGGAATGTCCACCTAAATTATGCGCTCACGTCTCTGGAATGGGGCTCGAAGCCACAATATTCTGACTCAGAGGCGCGAGTGCTACCACTGAGCCAAGGCTGACACTTGGTCACGCAGCTCTCTCACATATTTTGTGGCATTAATTCTCTAAGACAATAACCCTGACACTCAGTTTAAAACGAGAACAATTTCCCAAAATAGTGTTATTGTTATTCATAATCCTTTGTACAAATAAAAAGAATAAAAGCGCTCTAATTAGGAGCTCATTTATCCTTTAGTTTCTCGTTTTGATGAAGTGCCTACACGTGAAACGTGCAGCTGACCTTTCTCTCTTCACATGCTGACAGGCTTGATGTGTATTTCCAGAATATTTTGTTTCTATAGCAGAAAATGTTCGTAACTGTCTGATTGTTAATAAGGGCCACAGAGGGTGTGACTCTCCTTCAGGGGACCTGAACTGTTTCCCCAATCATAGATTCATAGAATAGTGCAGCACAGAAGGAGGCCATTCAGCCCATCGAGTCTGCGCCGGCTCTTTCGAAGAGCAATCCAGTTAGTCCCACTCCCTCGCTCTTTCCCCATATCCCTGCAATTTTTTTTCCTTCAAGTGTTTATCCAATTCCCTTTTGAAGGTTACTATTGAATCTGCCTCCACCACCCTATCAGGCAGTGCATCCCAAATCCCAACCACTCGTTGTGTAAAAAAAGTTTTCCTCATGTCACCCCTGGTTCTTTTGCCAATCACCTTAAATCTGTGCCCTCTGGTTCTCGACCCTTCAGCCATTGGAAACAGTTTCTCTTTATTTAGTCTATCTAAACCCTTCATGATTTTAAACACCTCTATCAAATCTCCTCTTAGCCTTCTCTGCTGCAAGGAGAACAACCCCAGCTTCTCCAGTCTATCCACGTAACTGTAATCCCTCATCCCCGAACCATTCTAGTAAATCTCTTCTGTACCCTCTCCAAAGCCTTCACGTCCTTTCTACAGTGTGGGCCCAAGCAGAGGTTGTGTGTGTCGGACACATATGGAGAAGCACCTATTATAAGCCAGTGTTTGCACACTTCACCTCAGTAAATATCTACTTGTTGAACAGGACTGTATTTGTGCTTTGGTGCCATTCAGTTCTACAACAGGAGTTCTTAGATTTTCGTTAATTAAAACCAGCACTGCATTGCAATCGAGTCTACCAATCTGTGTCAGAAACTAAGTTTGAAAATGCCTGAGGAGAAGAAAGCAGCTCCTAAGAAGGGTGCCAAGAAAACAGTGAATAAAGCACCAGCAAAGGGTGGCAAGAAGCAGAGAAGGTTGAGGAAGGAGAGTTACTCCATCTACGTCTACAAAGTGATGAAGCTGGTTCACCCGCACCCCCCTCCCCCCCACCCCCCACAACACATGCATCTCCTCCAAGACCATGAGCATTATGAACTCCTTTGTGAACAATATATTCGAGCACATCCCACCTGGCCCATTACAACAAGCGCCACACCATCAGCTCCGAGGAGGTCCAGACCGCCAGGCGCCTGCTGCATGCCCGGGGAAGCTGGCCAAGCTCGCAGTGTTGGAAGGGGCAACAACTGTGACCAAGTATACCAGTAAAACTCCACAATGTACTGAAAAACACGTCGTCCATGGAAAAGCACCCGAGAGTGAAATGTGTACGGTTGCTTGAGCTTAGCCCAATTTAATAGTTTTTTCTCACATACTGTACCACTATCCTGCTGCTCTGATTATTCTACTGTACGAGAGCATTGTCAGAGTCAACATGTTAATGACAAAGCGCTAATATATCCGCAGAGTGATACACTTCAACTTTTCATCTTTTATTTCCTAATAGGAAATCAGATTCCAGAAGAGCTTTTGTAGATATAAAACTGCTTGGCAGGAGAAAAGACAAAGATCAGTAGTTAAACAACAGGAATTCTGCCATTTCATACACTGTGGTTACAGAAGGAAAAACAAAGAACTATAATTTTACAAATATGTGCAAACAACACTAAAGTTAACTGAATGTCAACAAAGGCAGAGAAGGATCTGGCAGACTGTTCCCTTCACATCACTGACTGAAAGATCAGAACATTAACTTAACACATGTCACTTGTATTCAACCCAAATAACACTAGGCTCATTGTTGAGCATCAGCGCCCTGGCCTATTTGGTTCATTCTTCCCATTGGAATATTTCCATTATGGTCCCAACAAAATACAAATAAAATGCTAGCGGGAAAGTTGAGTGAAATTGCACTCTCTCTCGTGCATGCTCTGTGCTCCACCGGTGCTTAAAAGTCAACAATAAAAAGATGGACTTAACTCATAGAATCATACAGCACAGAAGAAGATGGCCATTCAGCCCATCATCCCTGTGCTGGCTCTTGGAAAGAGCTATATAATTAGTTCCACTCCCCTGCACATTTTTCCATTTCAAGTATTTATCCAATTCCCTTTTGAAAGTTACTATTGAATCTGCTTCCAGCACCCTTTCAGGCAGCGCATTCCAGATCATAACAACTCGCTGTGTAAAAAAGAATTCTCCTCGTCTCCCCCCTGGTTCTTTTGCCAATTATCTTAGCTCTGTGTCCTCTGGTTACTGACCTTCCTGCCAGTGGAAACAGTTTCTCCTTATTTACTCTATCAAAACTCATAATTTTGAACACCACTATTAAATCTCGCCTTATCCTTCTCTGCTCTTGGACTTTGTCAAAATCTGTTTGCATTTCATATACAGGATCAGGCTGGCTCAGTGGCAACATACTCACTTCAGGGTCAGAAGGCTGTGGGTTCAAGCCTTACTCCAGGACTTAATCATGTAAACTAGGCTGTTGTTTTGGTGCAGTACTCTGGGATTGTTGGAGGGGCTGTCTTTTGGACGAGATGTTAAACTGATGCCTCCTCTACCCGTGCAGGTGGATGCAAAGGATTCAATGGCACTATTGGAAGAAGAGCAGGTGAGTTCCTCAGGCCAGCAGTTCTCTCTCAATCAACACCATCAAAAATAGATGAACTGGTCACTTGTTGTATTGCTGTTTGTGGGACCTTGCTGTATGCAGATTGGCTGCTGTGTTTGCCTGAATAACAACAGAGACGACACTTCAAAATAATTCATTGGCTGTGATATGATTTGGGACGTACTGAGGGTGTGAAAGGCACCATATGGCATCAGCCATGGCTCAGTGGTGGAACTCTCACTTCTAAGTCAAGAGATTGTGGCTTCAAGCCCCACTCCAGAGACTTGAGCACATAATCCAGGCTGGTACTTCAGTGTGCTGAGGAAATGTTGGAGGTGTCATCTTTTGGATGAGATGATAAACTGCACCCAATCTGCCCTCTCAGGTGTATGGAGAAGATCCCATAGCACTACTCAAAGAACCAACATCACTAAAACAGACGATCCGGACATTGTCCCATTGCGGTTTGCGGGACCTTACCGTGTGCAAATTGGCCGCCACATTTCCCAACAATACAACAGCAACTACACTCAAAAAGTAATTAATTGGCTGTAAAAAGTAAAGCACTTTGGGATGCTCTGAGGTTCTGCGAGTCGCTACACAAATGCAAGTTCTTTCTTTTATATAAATGCATGTTTGTTCTTTCTTTAACTGTCATTTGACCAAAAGGGATTTTTAGCAATTGATCAAAATTTCTGGAAGGCTGTGATTTTTCATGAAAGATTTGCAACAAATAAAAAAAAAAGGAGCAGCCTTTTAAATTTATGGGTGCAGTCAATAGGAGTTTGTGTCTCTGTTATAATTGCGGGCAGCAAGTTCCCATTGATTGATGAGTCGAAACTGTGGCTGTGTTAAGTTTCTGCTCATACAGGCACACAATCTCTCGCTGCCCCTCCCTCCAAACACAAACACTTTCAGCTATATTCAAAATTCTTGCTGCCAATTTTTGTGTCAAAGGGAGGAACTATTTGAGTGAGCGATAATGGTTCCCTCTTTTTTTTCCCCATTGCGTTTACTTAGCTTCCCCCAGTATCGCATTTTTCACTGGTCTTCAATGCAGATATGAGCATACTATATGATGTCACCCAAATCCCAAGAACAAATAAAAAAAGGGGTTTCTTTACTTTTAAATTGGATGTGGCCTTTATTTCAGTGCGCGTCCGGTACATCTTGCTCCAGTGTCCTCTGGTGATATTTTAATTGCAAAAACACTGGGAAGTGACCAGCAACAAATACGATCATTTTAATAGGTCCTTTACCACTGACATTGACTTTAAGTTGAATGTAGCATGCAGGGAGCTGATCCTGTATGTGGAAGGCGACATGATCACACACCCACACAACCAATAGCATGCACCTTCACAGCATCTTAACTTTAATCTGCAATCACTTCTGTTTAAAAATATACTTTAAAAAAACCTTTGGCTTAGATAATTTTGGAGAACCTTCCTTTGAGCTTGCATTTTTGGTGAACCAAGATGAAGGGAGGAAAGAAAGAAAAAAGGAAAGAAGGAAAGGACAGACTTGCATTTATATAGCGCCTTTCACAACCACCAGACGGCCCAAAGCACTTTACAGCCAATGAAGTACTTTTTTGAAGTGTAGTCACTGTTGTAATGTAGGAAACACAGCAGCCAATTTGTGCACAGCAAGCTCCCACAAACAGCAATGTGATAACGGCCCAGGACACTGAGGATAACTCCCATGCTCTTCTTTGAAATAGTGTCATGGGATCTTTTACGCCCATCTGAGAGAGCAGACGGGGTCTCGGTTTAACGTCTAATCCCGAAGAAGGCACCTCCGACAATGCAGCACTCCCTCAGTACTGCACTGGAGTGTACAGCCTAGATTTTTGTGCTCAAGTCTCTGGAGTGGGACTTAAAACCACAAGCTCCTGACTCAAAGACAAGAGTGTTACCCACTGAGCCACAGCTGACACCTTACATCATCATCACTTTAGTCATTTAATCACTCCTACCCTCCAGCCTATCAACGACCTATCCCTTTCCTTCTTTTCCTGCTCCGTTTTTCCGTGTCTCTGTACTTGCTTAAAACCTGTTCATCTCTAACATCTGACAGTTCTGATGTAAGGTCATTGGCCTGAAATGCTAACTCTGTTTCTCTCTTCACAGATGCTTTCGAGATCAGCCGAGATCAGGCGTGTCCATAGTAGTG
Source organism: Squalus acanthias (assembly GCA_030390025.1). Lineage (NCBI taxonomy): Eukaryota > Metazoa > Chordata > Chondrichthyes > Squaliformes > Squalidae > Squalus > Squalus acanthias. The sequence goes on from CM059426.1 coordinate 202,516,282, forward strand.
TGACCGAAATATAACACAGAAAAGTGTGAAGTGATACATTTTGGTAGGAAGAATGAAGAAAGGCAATATAAACTAAAGGGTACAATCCTAAAGGGGGTGCATGAACAGAGAGACCTGGGGGTACCTGGGTGCACAAATCGTTGAAGGTGGCAGGGCAGGTTGAGAAAGTGGTTAAAAAAGCATACGGGATCCTGGGCTTCATAAATAGAGGCAAAGAGTACAAAAGCAAGGAAGTTATGATGAACCTTTATAAAACACTGGTTCAGCCTCAACTGGAGTATTGTGTCCAATTCTGGGCACCGCACTTTAGGAAGGATGTGAAGGCCTTAGAGAGGGTGCAGAAAAGATTTACGAGAATGGTTCCAGGGATGAGGGACTTCAGTTACGTGGATAGACTGGAGAAGCTGGGGTTGTTCTCCTTAAAGCAGAGAAGGTTGAGAGGAGATTTGATAGAGGTGTTCAAAATCATGAGGGGTCCAGACAGAGTAAATAGAAACTGTTCTCATTGGCGGAAGGGTCAAGAAGCAGAGGACACAGATTTAAGGTGATTGGCAGAAGAACTAAAGGCGACATGAGGAAAAACTTTTTTACGCAGTGAGGATCTGGAATGCACTGCCTGAAAGGGTGGTGGAGGCAGATTCAATTGGGGCTTTCAAAAGGGAATTGGATAAGTACCTGAAGGAAAAACATTTGCAGGGCTATGGGGAAAGGGCGGGGGAGTGGGACTAGCTGAAGTGCTGTTGCAGAAAGCCGGCACGGGCTCGACAGGCTGAATGGCCTCCTTCTGTGCTGTAACCATTCTATGATTCTATGATCTATGATTCTATGCTGCTTGACCTGCTGAGTGTTTCTGGCATTTTCTGTTTTTATTTCAGATTTCCAGCCACTGCAGTATTTTGCTTTTTGTATGAAACAAAAACAGACTGGGAAGGACATTAGTAGAAATGAAACATGTGTGAGAACCATTTTGCAGAACTTATGATTTATTCTGAAATATAACATAGCACATAGCCATATTATCGTTAGATACAACTCAGCTATCTCCTTCTTCATGAGGAGGTATGATCCAGGTTTAAAAAGCCACAATTTTCAGTCTTTGCAAAATGAAATATTAATAATGCATGCCACTGTATGGTGCTCTATAGACTAGCGTGGAACATTGAAAGTCTTCAGCCCTAGACTATGGATACACACTCAAGTCTACACTGCAACAGATTGAGTTACTCCACAAAGAATCAGATGCAGACTCCTCTACACCAGTGATTTTCAAACTTTTGTGTGTGTAGGACACCCTGCAAATATTGGCAAACTTCCAAGGAACTCCTGTCCTAACTTGCAAAAGATGGTGTCAGCTATCAACGGTGGGGGTCTTGGCAAAGGAAAACAGTGCTATCTTTTCAGGAGATCTTTTTTTTTTAAATGTGATCTTGGGATGTGGGCGTCGCTGGCAAAGTTGCCTTTATTGCTCATCCCCAGTTGTCCCGAGAAGGTGGTGGTGGACCTTCTCCTTAAACCATTGCAGTGCTTGTGCTGATGGTGTGCCCACATGTTATGTGGGGAATTCCAGGATTTTGACCAGGCGGCGATGAAGGACCAGCCAAGTCAGGGTGTTGTGTGACTGGGAGGGGAACTTGGTGGTGATGGTGTTCCTCCAACAACTTTGCTCTTGTTCTTCTTGGTGGTACGGGTTGCAGGGGAGGGAGCAGCTATTGAAGATAACTTGTTGAGTTGCTGCAGTGCCTCCTGTAGATTTTAAATACTGCAGCCACAGTGCACCAGCGGTGGAATAAGTGGACTCTGAGTCCAATGGCAGCGGCACCAATCAAGTGAACTGTTACATCCTGGTGTTGTGGCTGCGATACCCATCCAGGCGAGTGATGAGTGAAAAGAAAGATTACATTTATATAGCACCTTTCATGACCTCAGGACATCCCAAAGTGCTTCACAGCCAACGAATTACTTTTGAAGTGTAGTCGCTGTTGTAATGTAGGAAACGCAGCAGCCAATTTGCGCACAGCAAGCTTCCACAAACAGCAATGTGATAATGACTAGATAATCTGTTTTTTTAGGGATGTAGGCCGAGATAAATATTGGCCAAGAGACCGGGGAGAACTCCCCTGCGCTTCTTTGAATGAGTGCCATGGGATTTTTACGTTAACCTGAGAGAGCAGACGGGGCCTCAGTTTAACATCTCATCCGAAAGACGGCACTTCCAACAATGCAGCGCTCCCTCAGTACTGCATTGGAGTGTCAGCCTGGATTTTTGTGCTCAAGTCTTTGGAGTGGGACTATGAATCCACAACCTTCTTACTTAGAGGTGAGAGTGCCACCAACTGAGCCACTCACACACCTGACTTGAGCCTTGTAGATGGTGGAGAGGCTTTGAGAGGTCAGGAGGTGGGCCACTTGTGGCAGAGTAACCAGCCTCTGTCCTGCTCTTGTAGACACAATTGATATGGCAGGTCCATTTCAGCTTCTGGTCAATGGTGACCCACAGGATGTCAATGGTGGGGGTCTTTTCAATTGTGGTGCCATTGAAGGTCAAGGGGAGGTGGCTGGGCTTTCTTTTGTTCAAGATGGTCATTACCTGTCACTTATGTGGCATGTATGTTACCTGCCATTTGTCAGCTCAAGTCTGGAAGATAGGGACTGGTTGATTATCAGAGGAGCGTGAATGGAGCTGAACACTGTGGAATCATCAGTACACAACCCCACTCCTGACCTTATGCTGGAGGGAATGTCATTAATGAAGCAGCTGAAGATGGTTGGGCCGAGGACGCTTCCCTGAAAGTGAGGGATAAATATTGGCCAGGACACCCAGGGAACTCCCATGCTCTTTTTCAAAATAGTGCCATGGGATCTTTCACATCCACCCGAGAGGGCAGACAGTATAACATCTCATCCAAAAGCCGGCACCTCTGACCGTGCAGCACCCCCTCGGTACCGCACTGAAGTGTCAGCCTGGATTGTGTGCTCAAGTCTCTGGAGGGGGACCTGAACCCACATTTGCTTTTTCCAGGTGTGTTCATTTTTCGTTTTTGAAAGAAAATAGTAAGGATATACGGGATCTTAAAAAAAAACTAGTGGTTGAATCATCTCGTGGAGTCATGTCACACTGACATGCAGATTGAGAGATCAAACTTGACATTGCTGCAATATAAACGAAAATGTGCAGACACACAGGACAAAGTGCCCATGGAGTCCAACAATAACACTGAGAACGTGTTGAGGGTTAGTGCGTCAGTTTAAACGAAGTTCTCAATGGAAAAACACTCAACATTTCAGTTGTAGTCCTCCTTATTGAAGCAGAACTGTCGACAAATATGATCACCGATGAGTTTAAGTTTATGAATTGCAGAGAAAGGGGTTTTTTTTTTCCCCTGTTGCTTTAAAACGCTGGATCCCGTCCAGCCTTGATTCCATCCACATTGCATCCAGCTCCAAGCCTTTGATCTGTGTGTGTGTTTTATTTTTCCTTCTTTTTCTCTCTCCTTCCCCTTACCCGGAAGTGAACCGTTGCAGTCTCAGCTGGCACACGTGGAAATAACTGCGTTTTTTTTTTGGTTCGGCACTTTTCCAAATGTAGGCAAGGGGGGGGGGGGAGAAGGAGAGAGAAGAAAGCGGCCGCCGAAAGATCAAAGGCACGGCCGGCTCCACCTCCCGAGCTCCACCTCCCGCTTTATAAGATCAGCCCCGTCTTTAACCCTCTTCTCACGCAATGTGCAAAGCCCAGCGCTGGGATCAGTGCAGCAGCAAACAGCAGAGCATAATCGCTTTCTGCACAAATATTCAAACAGATGACCGTGGCTTCTCCCTCCAAAACTTTAGATTTTTTTTAAATTTATAAAAAAAATGTCTCTCATTTGTCTCCCATCCCTCACTTTCTTCCTCCTCCCCACCCCCCCCCCCCCCTATTTCTCCCAAATTGTTTATCCAGATATGTCCCTTTCGGCAAGATGAAAGGGATCTCAGAGCCGAGGGTTCCCGCACCGAATTTAAAGATGTTTTAAAACACACACACACAGTGCTGGCATTTTCCTCTCACTTGCTGGGGACTCGTCCTGATGGTTAACACTCCCCAGTGCCACGTTCATCCTGTCGGTCAGATCAAAGCCTCCTGCCACAATCTTTAAACCCAATCCTTCCCTGGATTGTTTTCTTTACATTGTCCTACTTATACCCTGTTTTTTGTTTTCATACCTGGACTGTATTTATAAAAGAGTAGGATCGGTATTTATATACAATAATACATGTTTTTAATTGCCCCTTCACACTTGTAGATTAAACCAGCACTTAACACACTTTGATTTGTTTTTGGGGGGGGGAATCAGTCTAACATCCTTCACCCTTTTCTCTTGCCAGGAGTGGAATTGTTGATGTTGCGCGTGTCTGTGTTTTAAGTTGGAGTAAATGTCTGTCGGTCAGATCAGACAGTTTGAGTGCCCCCCCATCCCATCACAAGCACTCTCTGCTTTCTCTCTCTCTCTCCCTCTCTCTCAGTCCCACTCACTGTCGCTTGCAACAGGTTGTCTCCTCGCCTTTTGCGTTGGAGTTGAAGCTTCCTGAGTTAATGAGCTTGGCATCAATCATCCCCCCTCCTCCTCCTCCCTTCTGCCCTTTTAAAAAAAATAGTACCAAACGATAATTGGAAAAGGTTCAGCCGCATGAAGGAAAAACTGGGAATACCCTCAAATGGAACGCCTCTCGGTTACAGTCACACACAGCAAGGGGACAGCAATGATTTGGCATTCAGCTTTTTTAAAAAAAATCTTATTTCCCTCTACAGGATCAGTTATAGAAAAACACTACAGATTCACAGAATAGAATCTTACAGAAAGAGGCCCTTTGGCCCATCGTGCCTGTGCTGGCTCTTTGAAGGAGCTCTCCAATTAATCCCACTCCCCTGCTCTTTCCCCATAGCCCTGCAAAAATCTTTCCCTTTTCAATTCCCATATAGTTTATAATATAAAGTTCATCTCAATGAACATATCGATATGCAAGGGGATGCTTGCATATTAGCACGTTTAATTATTTTGCATAAGCTTGAATGCTATGCGAAAGAATTCATGTAACGAGAGATAACTGATTGGACATCATTTCAAGAGTAAATAAGCTTCTTTTTTTTTTAAAGATAGCGTTTCCTCATTATTATTAAACATGACATATTCAGGACGTCCTGGGAATGTTTACTTCCCGTGTGTCGTTGATGTTTCTTTGTCTCGGGCAGAACTTGAGTAAAAATGTTCAAACACGTATTTATTTACCCGGGGTTTAGGACTTTGCCTAGGTTTTCAAAAATCAGAGTTCAAATAATAAACAGAGAAATGGGCTGCACTATTGTGGTTGGGACTGTTTGATTTGTCTTTGAATTCCCCCCCCCCCCCCGGTTTTAACATAACATTATTTTCCTGTGTGTGTTTTTTTTTAAATTAAAAAAAGAACATTTTAGGAAGGAGAGCGAGCACCTTGTTTAAAAAAAGCACAATGCTGGCTGGAACACCCCGACTGTACCTGTAGCAATCATGAACTGTGCTCGGGCGCAACTAAAACCCCTTTGATCTAATGTTCCAAGTTGACCTGGCCGAGGGATGCTTGTTAACACGCGTTTCTGCCACTCTCCTTACATTTGTGTCACAAGATTGTAGCTTGTAGCAGCTTTAAAATAGGAGGGGGGGGGGTTAAATTAGCCTGCTTCCCACTGATTAAACCTCACTAAAAAAAAAACCTTGGCGTACTTTTTGTAGTTTGAGCTGGAGAAATGCTTTTTTAAAAAAAAAAATAAACATTCCTAAACTACGTACGTCTGGGTTGGAAGAGACTGCAAATGACCACAGTAGCTTTTTTAAATTGTACCAAAAAAAATAGGCTGAAAGTGGGGTTTAAAATGGGGCTGTTTATTTTGTGCATTGATTTTTTGGAGAAAAAAAATTCTCGGTCTCTGCTAGTACATTTGCAAAATCTCTTCGGTCTTCGCCTGCAGAGGCTGTTCTGCATCTCATTAGAGTTGCAAGAGGACAATTGTAAATCTCCCCCGTCAATCAGAGCTGTCAATCACCCCGGCGGCACGGCTTTGATCTCCCCCTCTCCCTCCGCCTTGCCTCTGCTTTTTTTTTTGCTGCATTACTCTCCGCCGTCTCCAAATACAACCAACCTACTAGTCTTCTGGGCTTGCTTTAACTAGCTTGACTCCCAAGACAGACAGAGAGGAAAAAAAGAAAGCAAGCAAAGAAAGAGTTTGCATTCAACCACAGAGAGAGAGAGAGAGCAATCAGCATCCCAGTCTCTCTTGCTGGAACTTACGGACTTGTTTAATCATTTTTATTGCAGATTTTTTTTACCCAAACAAAAAAAAGGACTGGCTTTTTTTTTAAAAAGTCAGATTTTTTCTCCAAGATTCCCTCCCTCCCCTCCCCCGTACCCTATAAATTAAAAAAAAATACATTATTATATTATAGAGAAACTTCCAACAGCAGCAGCAACAAAAAAGAGAGAGGGATGCCGCAGCTAAACAGCGGTGGCGACCCGGAGCTGGGAGCCAACGATGAAATGATTTCTTTCAAAGACGAAGGCGAGCAAGAGGACAAAATCCTGGCGGAGATCAGCGGCACCGAGGAGCGGGATCTGGCCGACCTCAAGTCCTCGCTTGTCAACGAGTCGGAGATCAGCCCGGGCAGCGGCAGCGACAGCGGCAACAGCAATCCGGCCGAACCCCAGGTAATAATGAAATGACAAGAGCACAGATATCACACAACACACACCATACACACACAGCCTCCCGTGCTGAGCCGATCCGCGGACACTCGTCCCAACCTTTACCCCGCAATCACCTCTCTCCTCCCCCCCCTTTCTCTGTCTTTTATTTTTAAAAACACACAACTTGTTACTGACTCTCTAGGTGGGCAGACGGCCGCAAGTTAGTGAGGATCCCTTTCGGGAGAAAGTAAGGGCGAGCAGCGAGGAGGGTGAGTTGAGTAATGTTTAAAACATTCGCCTCTTTCGAATTCAGTTTGCATTTGATTATTAATGTGTAATTTGTTGGTGTAATTTTTTTTATTCTTTCCCCCCCCTCCTCCGCCTTTCTTTCTCCCCACTAAACCCATCCCCACCTCCCTCCAATTTCTTTATTTAACTTTAATAGGGAAGAGGCAGGATGGAGCGATGTACAGCAAGGGTCCGGCTTACTGCAGCTACCAACCAGGGTACATCATGGTCCCCAATCTCAACAGCGAGCCCTACCTCAACAACGGCTCGCTCTCTCCTCCCGTCCCCAGAACGGTGAGTCACGCTGTCTTAGTGATTGCTTATTTACAGAGAGAGAGAGAGAGATGTTCTTTAAACGACCGCAAATAACCCCAGCTTCAGGGTTCGGGTGAGGCTGCATCCCGCTGCAGGTGGGGCTCCGGACAGGTCCGCCCTTGTCTTAGGCTCCTTGGCCCTTCCTGCATTTAGAGAGAGAGAGAGAGAGGCAGCCTCTGGTTTACTTTTACTCGCGATCTTCTTGTCTCACCCGCAAAGTTCTACTTAAAAATTAGACCGCAGTCAAGTGGTGTATGTGTGTTTCGAAGTATTTCAGGGCTCAGCCTGTGATGTTGTTGTTTTCTTTTGCTAATGTTATTTTCTAATGACTTTAATATATATGTCATTCAAATGTGAACATGACATTTTTGTTATGTTGCTTAGCCTCTTTTTTATATTCCGGATTGTTTTGACTAGAAGGAACACTGCTGTCTCTCTGGCAGATGAGAGATGTGTTGATTATCGCCGCCTCTTTCCCGCTCCACACACACACACACACACACACACAAGCAAGTGTCCAAATATACACCATCAGTTGTAACCGCTAACTTTAAATAGGGCAAAAAAAAGATGTAGACAACAGGCTCCAGCTGAGAAACATACTGCTGAGAAGGTGCAGAATGGGGACCGTTGTTTGCAATCCCTGTCTCTTCCCCATCCCCCAGGGGGTGGGGGGGGGGGGGAAGTCTGTTGATTTAGGAGCACTAAGTCCTGGTGTTTGTCAATGGGAACCATGCATGCTGGTTGTCAGACTACAGATATTTTTTTTTATACAGTCAGAATAAATCCCACACTTAAAAGCAACTAAAAAAAAAAGGGATCTGGAATTGTGTCAGAAGTGCTGTGAATTTAAGATTTCACGGTGGAATTAGGAGATGTTTTAAATAAGAGTAACCTTTACAGTAGAATGTTGAGACTTCAACATACGTTCATGCTACATAACCACAGGTCTGGTGTCACTCGAGTCTGCCTTTGAAGTTTGGTTACCTACATTGAAATAAGCCACAAGGCCTCTCCCAGAGAAAATTTGCTACAAGGCTCGATCCCAGAGCGAACGCTGGTTAAATTCTTGCTGCTGGTGACACACGTGTTATGATGTCAAACCTTTTAAAAAAAAAAAAATACCCTTTTGGCTGTGGTTTATGCAGTTGTGAAGCAAGCAGTTTGACGCACAAGTGTGGGCCTATAGGTTTCACTGTTGTCTATCCTTGGCGTGCACACTGTTAGGATTTGAGGTCTCGATGTGGTGTAAATGTGGCCGTCCTTAGACGTTACTTCAAACCCCATCAATTCTGTCCGTCTGCAATCCAGATAGCTTCCTATTTAGGAGCCAGTCCAGTTTGCAAAGGATAACCTGACTCCGTCCAGAGCGGTTTAAATCAGCCCAGCATTGGTTGGTGGTTTGCTGTTAGTTTGTGGACACACTCGCAGCAGTGATATTGTCAGCTGATGCCTCCCATACTGGTCAGCTTCCCACAGTGTACTGCGGTCTATTTCAGTAAATACACTTTAAACTGTGCGATAACTGCACATTTGAGATAGAGAAAAAAGAACACCAATAGGTTCACTATCAGGAAAGGTTGAACAAGCCGGGACATTTTTCTCTAGAAAAGAGAAGGCTGAGTGGTGAAGTGATAGGAGGTCTTTAAAATAACGAAGGGGTTTGATCGGGTAGATGTAGAGAAGACGTTTCCACTTGTGGGAGAGTCCAAAACTAGGGGCCATAAATATAAGATAGTCACTAATAAATCCAATCAGGAATTCAGGAGAAACTTCTTTACTCAGAGTGGTTAGAATGTGGAACTTTCTACCACATGACATAGTTGAGGTGAATAGATTCATTTTAAGGGGAAGCTGGATAAGTACATGAGGGAGAATGGAATAGATTGATAGGTGAGATGAGGTAAGGTGGGAGGAGGCTCGTGTGGAGCCTAAACATCGGCACAGACCAGTTGGGCCGAATGTTTCTGTGCTGTAAACACCATCACATTGATTAACGTGGACACATGTGCCACAATGATGTCACAACAGGTGACACCATTGCAACATTGTGGCCCATGCGTGTGCCCTATTGCCATCAATCTGTGTGAGTTCATAATTCATGGGTAGTTCTTCAGGCAGAACCAGGACAAAAATCTGCCCAAAGATGTAAAGTGTGACATCAGGCGCACTCAGTATTGCAGCATTCTGTAATCATAACGAACACCAGGGTAAAGTGGAGTGGGCTACTTCTTTGCATCATTTGATTCGGGCTTTCCTTTCCTCCAACCCCTTTTAAACCAAGGGGTCACACCTAACCCAAGTTTTGTTGGCTGAGTTGAATTTTATCTCCTCTTGTAATTACAGAATCTCTTTGTCTGATGAGTTCTGGCGTCGGGATATACATGTTGTCCCCGATTCTCTCACTAGTTGATCCCGCAGTGCAGGTGGAGAAGCAGAGATTCAAATCTGCCTCTTAAGTTAACCGTGGCAACTTTTCCGAGCAAAAGTTTATTAAAATGTGTGTGTTGCAGTTGGGAGTAAGTGTGTACGACAGGATCTGGAGCAAAGTGATGGCAGACATCGTGTGATTGTAATATGGATGGTTCTACAGTTCAGTTCTGACAGAATTGGGTATAACATTCTGTTAACACGGTAGAATTCATTCGGTCCTGGTATTTACATGCTACTGTGTCTTTGAAGCTGGGCATTCCTTGGATGGTTTCAAATTACAGTCTTGATGCACGAGATGAATTGCACTGAGGCTGGAGGTGCAAGGCAAAGGACAGGGGCGATAGGCCAAAAGGGATTCAAATCCATTGCACACAGCGGGTTTTGGATTGCAGTGGGTGCCAAGCTAGTAGCAGGAGTGCCAATACAAAAAGGCAAAAATACTGCGGATGCTGGAAATCTGAAATGTAAACAGAAAATGCTGGAAATACTCAGCAGGCCAGGCAGCAAGGTGCTCGGCTAACCCCATACAGTAAGCAAATTTACACCATCTTTTCCTCCGTGCAGTGTGTCCTTCACTCATGGCATTTGCAAATTTGGTACCAAACCGAATTAGTCGTAAAGCTAAGATAGTTTTTTGAAGGGCATTGCTAAACTGGCTTTAATTATGGTGAGTTTGAAGTTGACAGTTTCTACTGCCTTTGCTGTGACAACGTAATGTTGATGGATTAGTTTTTGTTCTTGCCCGACTCGCAGAAAATATCAAATCACCGTTTGATTATTTTGCTCAAGTGGAAAATTGTACTAATATTGGAGAGAAAATGGTGCTGCACGCTCCTTAGGGTTGGAATAGATATATACACAATTATTATCTGATGTAGAGTTTGGATAATCAATGCGGAGAACGCGACACAGTTCTTGTGAACGGTCTTTTTTTATAAAAAAAAAGAAATTGAACTGGATTACAAAAAAAAATCTGCGTAGGTGTAGCACAGTGAGCAGCAGACGTAGTCAAAAATAAATGTAGCTCGCGTTTTGCATGCCCAGAGACCTCACTATGTCAACCTGCTGTGGTCTGCGGTCGCATTTATGCTCCAAGGTAAAAACATGTTGCAACTTCGTTTAGTTTGTTCAGAGAATCTTGTGAATGAGGGAATATTCAGCGGCCCCCATGTGTTTTACTAATTCTGCTTTACAGTATTCACCGGAACAAAAAATTTGCAAATGGTTACTATGTCCATATGATGAAGACTCCTCCTGACATGCACCAGGTCCCGTTCTGCCATCACCCCCTGTGCTCACTGACCTACATTGGCTCCCGGTCCAGTGACGCGTCAGTTTTAAAATTCTTGTCCTCAAGTTCAAATCCCTCCATGGCCTCGCCCTGTAACCTCCTCCAGCCCCACAACCCCCCGACAACTCTGCATTCCTCCAACTCTTGCGCATCCCCCACTTCCTTCGTCCCACCATTGGTGGCTGTACCTTCAGCTGTCTAGGCCCTAAGCTCTCCCCAAATCTCTCCGCCTCTCTTTTAAGGCGCAGCTTAAAACCTACCTCTTTGACCAAGCTTTTGGTCACCTGTCCTAATATCTCCTTCTTTGGCTTAGTGTCAATTTTTGTCTGATTACGCTCCTGTGGAAGTGCCTTGGGCCATTTTACGATGTTAAAAGCGCTATATACATGGACGGTGTTGTTAATTGTCAGTATTTTGCTGTTTCCAGCTCTCTATTGAGTAATGCCTTTGCCAGTTAGAGCCCCTTTGTTTCAACCATAGCCTGTTTAATTCTTTAAATGGTTGATTTAAAGTTATATTCTTGTTGTATTGTACACTGCAGCTGTTTGCTCGTTTGTGGTAATCATAGCATTACCATCAGAAGGGCAGATTTACCTGACCACAACCTCTATGGTAAGCAGTCTGTCAAATCTTTGACCATTGGCAGCTTGCAACTGTCAAAAGAGACAGTCTTTCTCGCCACTTAGCTCACTTTTATCAGATAATGGAAAGTACAGTTTAGATTTTTCTCTCGATGTCTGTGTGAGCGCATGCACGAACCAGCCCTGTTCCCAATGTGGTGAGGTGAGAGATGACTCTTGGGGAGCGCGCAGCAGAGCTCAACTTTGGTATAACACGCGAGCCTGCTGCCTCTGTTGTGAAATGTGGTAAATAAATTTAGTTCTGCTTGTTGTTTCGTCCAGCTGGCAATCATTTTTTTAAAAAATTTGCCAGGAGAGGTTGCGGCATTGTTTTTATACATGAGAGATGACCTTATCTGTTGGTCTAGACAGATTGTCTGAAACACCAAAACAGAATAAAAGATACACACTGTACCTCCCTATGATTTTGATGGAAACATGTTATATCGGCTGATCAGCCTAGGTGGCTTTAGGGGTGCTAGAATTGGGCACAGCACCCCCTGGACTACGGAGGGGGGCAGATCACCTAGGGTCCCCACTCTAGTTTGCTATCCAGTGCCCACCCCGATGGAAAGCACCCCTGACAGCCTCATGTTTGGTGGCGATGCCTCGTGCAGTCGAATAGCCTGGCAACACGTCACTGGGCTGACCTGTGAAGAAAGTCCACTTGAATGAGGTCCTGGACAGTGATTGGTGCCCGTTGAACTGTAGCTGAGCAAGAATAGGCGCCTTTCTAAAGATTCAGTTAGCAATTCCCCTAGATTGTGGAGACAATGCATTTTGACTCACTTTTTACAGAACAAGAGAATAGAGAGGAAAAGTAGCATTGCATCAGTCAGAAGCACATCTCTAGTCTGTTTTGTTTTCTTCATTTACCTTGCCTGTGTGCCTAATAGATTTTCTCTGATAGGGTAGGGCGAGTGTTTTCTTTCCGCTCTCCCTCCTCACCGCAGCACCAAGTTTTTCCAAGCGTTTTTACCTTCTGTGACAGGAGAGCGATATAAAACAGGCAAAATTTACCGAATTAATGAAAATAAATGCATTGCAAACAGAAAAAAAGAGTCTTCAAAACAACTTGAGGTAGACAACAACATCTTCTGTGAATGTAATCAGTGAAAGGGTTAAAGGATAACACATCTGTTCCTAAGTGAAATATTTATGCTTTAAGATCAAAGGAAAAGATGCAGCAGGTTACTGTATATCACTTTTATTAAGAAAATGCTGCAGTTTAGAAGAATCCAAATGCATTGGAAATAATTCTGCAACCTAGTTATAAAATCAAACAGGATGTAATGTTCGTAATTGTGGTATATTTACTCTGTTCAAATATTAGGGAATGCAGTTTCTGAAAGCACGAGTCACATAGAGCCTCAGTGAACAGCATGCTTATAGTTAGCAGATAATTCTGGGTTAAGTAACCTCAAATCACCTTGGTGAAGGATGCAAGATTTGATTTTAAGAAATATATTTATAAAAGAATTTAGAAGTTGTGCTGTGAGTTAACAATGTACAAACACCCTGATATGTTTAGTATTGAATTCATTTGGAGTTATTAATCCATTTATTATCCAGCAGGCTAACGCCTCTGCTAAAATAGGGGACAAAGTAATTTTGATACGTGCGCATTAAATGTTAATAACGCAAATATTGCAGTGTGTAATTTCTAGGCTTCTGTCTTTAATCCTTTTACAATCGAGCGCCATTGTACCATAAAGTGCTCAGTGTGTTTGTGTGCTAAGCTTGTAAATCACAGTGGCTGTCCTTGGTTATAACCCACTGCTACATGTAGCCAATGCTGTTTTCTGCATTATTTAAATAATAAACTTTATTGTATTAACTATCAACAGCGAAAGCAGTGGGTTTATTTGGCCTTTATTTTTGCTTGCTGCTTGGCAATGCATCATTGAGTAAAAGGGGCTAAACAATCTATCATGTTAACCCATAAATGTAGGGATTCCATTTGCCTTTATGCATCTTCCTCATTACACAAAAAATATATAGTAAAGTACCATAGATAGTCAACTTCTCACGTTGACTTGCCTTGCGTGGAGGTGCTGGCTGTATTGGTCGTGACCCGACACCCCTATTGGCATGACCTTGGTCCCCCACTGTTAGAATTAACGACAGACGGAGCTTCAAAGGTTTGCTGTAATGACGGACCAAAGCTTCAAAGAAGAAAATGTAGCAGAGTAACTAACCACTAATGAAGAGAGATCCTGTAGAATTATAATGAAAAGCATTAACTCTCTTATTTTCCAGTGTGACTTTCTTGGTCCCCACTGAGAACTGTGTATTCTCCAGATCGTTGCAACCGTCGAGTAAATGTTAAATAAAAGCATCTATTGTCTAAACTTGTTTAATCTTATTGATGAGTAACAAAATTTACTCAAATTGCTGGGAAAGAAAGTATAGCCTGTGCGCTTGTGTGCACATGTGTCTGCAATCCACACAAGGAGTGGAAATGATTTGTAACCCCTTTTACAATTTGGCTGGTGGATGTTTTAGGGCATTCTGAGCAGGATACGTTTATTACTGTGGTACTAGCCCCCATTTCATTCAACACGAAGCTGGCATAGGACATCACTGGGTTGGAGCGTGTTACAAAGAAGTATTGCACCAAGGAGTGGAGATGAAGTTGTAAGCTGCAGGAACGAAGCCCCGGGGTTTTTGTAAGCTCCCGAGATGTTAGCTTCTTGAAACACTCAAATCGCCTGTTTTATTCCTTATCATCTATGCAACTGAAGTTTGTGGGTCAGATTTTATGGTTTTCAGCAGGGTGTTTTTGGCAATAGGAAGTGTGTCGGACAAGAATAGACAGTAGTCTCCCATTACCAAGTACTGTATACTGACGTGCTGTTGTACTGTTACTTGAACTAGAGGGACAGTGAGCATCATTTCACTGAACATTGGAAATAAATAGCATAATTTATATGCAGTATTATATATGTCGCAGTAATATATCACATCTTAGTATATAGAGAAGAAAGAAGTTGCATTTATTTAGCTCCTTTCATGACCTCAAGAGGTCCCAAAGTGCTTCACGGCCAATTACGTAATTTTGAAGTGTAGTCACCAGTCACTGTTGGAATGTAGGGAAACGCAGCAGGCAATTTGCACACAGCAAGGTCCCACAAACAGCAATGAGATGAATCATAGAATAGTACAGCACAGAAGGAGGCCATTCGGCCCATAGAGTCTGCGGCGGCTCTTTTGAAGAGCAAACCAGTTGGTCCCACTCCCCCGCTCTTAATAATCAGCACAGAAAGTTAGTCCGTAAAAAAAATGACACGTTCCATCTCATCTGTGCCATGTATATTGAACAGAGCTTCAGCCAATAAGACGTCTTCGGCCCATGTAAAATATGGATG
Source organism: Squalus acanthias (assembly GCA_030390025.1). Lineage (NCBI taxonomy): Eukaryota > Metazoa > Chordata > Chondrichthyes > Squaliformes > Squalidae > Squalus > Squalus acanthias. Next base: position 202,531,290 of record CM059426.1, read on the forward strand.
GAATCCTTACAATCATGTTCAAAGATTTAAAAAGAGAAACAACTTAGAAACCAGGGGAATCCTTACAATGCCTAACCAGCCAAGTATTTTACTTTGTAATTTTTTCTTCTTCAAGTATTTATCCAATTCCCTTTTGAAGGCTACTATTGAATCTGTATCCACCGCCCTATCAGGCAGTGCATTCCAAATCCTAACCACTCATTGTGTAAAAAAGTTTTTCCTCATGTCGCCTCTGGTTCTTTTGCCAATCACCTTAAGTCTGTGCCCTCTCGTTATAGACCCTTCAGCCACTGGAAACAGTTTGTTGGGTGTGGTGGAAAAGTGAGTGCGGTGGAGAGGTGAACATAGTCTCTTTGGGGGTCAAGGTGGCTCCAAGGTACAGGAAACTCTTTTTTATCAGGCACCGACGGGACCGGCGTGGTGCCGGTTGATCAAAAAGTCCGGATTACAGAGAGGTATACTTACCAAGGTACGAGAACCCCGTACACGGCCACAGGTGCAGGAGCCCCGGTTACACGGCACTTGTGCAGGAGTCCCGGTTACACGGCCACAGATCCAGGAGTCCCGGTTACACGGCCACAGGTGCAGGAACCCCGGTTACACGGCCACAGATCCAGGAACCCCGGTTACACGGCCACTAATATATAGTAAAACTTACCTGAACCTACTCCTGAATTTTGCCGGTTAAGAGAGATTTCCGGATATTTAGGTACCGGTTAAAAGAGAGTTTCCTGTAATGTGCCTCGTGATGGAACTGAATTGATAATTTGTGGTAGAGTTGATAATCCAATAGTTTGAGTTGGGTAGGCCCATTCTAGAGCATGGTCGATGATTGATCAGCCAGTCTGGCTCGTGACGGGACACAGTGGGACACCTCTCCGTGGCTCCAGATAACTCTGCAAGCCAATGTCATAAAGGTAGGATGTCCCAAGAGGGAAGGCAATTGGAAGCTTACCAACGTTCTCACTAGTAAGCTGCTTGGTTTCAGTTAGTTAAGGTGCAGCAGTACGCCACTTGGGAGGGTCCGAAGCCTTGGCTGTTGCCTCGGTTCTCTAGGTTTTGGTATGTGAGATATATCTATAAGCGTACAAAGAATTGGAAAATGCTTATGAGATTTCTTAGCAGTTTGCTTTGGCGACACTTAAACGTGATGATGCATTCCCATTCATGTCAGATAACCTGGCTGCTCCACAAAAACATCCAAGCTGCAAAATGGTATCCATGGAAATAACTCGACTGTAATGATGTATATCATCACAACGTAATTTCATGTTACATGAATCCCCGCTATGAGCTCTGCTATAAACTAGTCAGTAACAAATCAAAGTGAATTACAGAAGACTGTTTTGAGACAGTATAAGTGATAAGAATCATAGAAAGATACAGTTCAGAAGGAAACCATTCGGCCGTTCGTGCCTGTGCTGGCTCATTGAAAAAGAGCCCTCCAATTAGTCCCACCACCCGCCTTTACTCCATAGCCCTGCAAATATTTCCCCTTCAAGTATTTATCCAATTCCCTTTTGAAAGTTACTATTGAATCTGCTTCCACCGCCCTTTCAGGCAGTGCATTCCAGATCATAACATAGACAACGTAAGTTGCCTATTATGTATTTCCATTGACTGAATCTATTAGTTGCAATATTTTAGAAAAAGGCATTCATTCCAGTTCAGCCATCGGAAGCCATGTCAGGCCAGTTGTATTCATTTAATTCTACTTTTAAATGTGCAGGTTAGTCCGTCAGAAGATAATCCAAGCATATTCTTTGGCTTGGATTATCCCCGTATTGGTCTTTTCAGCAGCTACAAGTTGAGCCGTTAACCATAACATTGACAACTTGCATTTATATAGGGCCTTTAACATAGTAAAACGTCCCAAGGCGCTTCACAGGAGCGTAATCAGTCAAAATTTGACCCCGAGCCACATGAGGAGATAGTACGACAGGTGACCAAAACGAAACTTCAATTTGCTGGCTGTGACAGCAGAATACTGTACTTCTTTGATGTTACTGTGACTTCAAGCTGGACTTTTAAAGTTGGTTTGATACAAGGGCCTCTGAGCCAGTTTAAAATGCCCATTTTTGAAGGTGGGTAGGTGGACTTTGGTTTGCTCTTCGGTATTTCATGCAGGCCTGTCGTGTTTCTGGTTCGATTCCAGTCTTCCTCGGTGTTTATGTGGCACAGAGACGGCACCTCAACCGCTCCCACACTTTGCATCTGGCCGCACTGTTGAGTTTTAAACTGGGGCCAAGGCTGGCAGAAATCTGCTCCTGATGCCCTGTGCACGTCACACGACGACACTCGCTTTACCCTATCCAAAACGTGCTTCGTAATCTTTGACCTTTTAATTATTTGTGATTTTATTTTTGTTTTGGATCCTGGAAGCCTGTGTGCTGCTCATTGTTCTGCCACTTCCCAGTGAGTTTTGTGATCCGTAAAGCTAGGTTGTTTTTTTAATGCAGGAAGTACTGTTGCTGCCCGATTTTGTAAGCAAAGCCTTTTCCCCCAACTGGAAACCCAGAGGAATAGTAATGTGTTTCTATCTGTGTGGGCAGAATTTGGTAACTGGGATTGGCGTGCCCTCTGCTTGATTGCCCAACTCCTGTTAGTCAGTGGAGAAATGGAATATATTATATTTTGTGTCCAAATTAAATTTTATTCAAGTTAAAGGACTGGACATGCTCAAGCCCTGGGCTCCTCATCAACCTGGGGCTCCGTTTGTGAGCAAGTCCATTTAGAGGTATCAGCTGCTGAAGTCTGCCATTCCAGTTCCATAAAAGCATAGGAAAATACTTGCATTTATAATCGCGCCTTTCATAATAGTGCTTTACAGCGAATTAAATAACATTGAAATGCAGTCACTGTTGTAATGTAGGGAAACGCGACAGCCTAATTGGGCACAGCAAGCTCCCACAAACAGCAATGAGGTACATGAGCAGATAATCTGTTTTAATGATGTTGGTTGAAGGATAAATATTGGCCAGGACACTAGGGAGAACTCCCCTGCTCTTCTTCGAACCTTGTCATTGGATCTTTTACGCCCACCTGAGGGGGCGGATATGGCCTCGGTTTAACGTCTCATCTGATAGACGGAACTTTTGATCGTGCAGCACACCCCCCAGTACTGCGCTGAAGTGTCAGCATAGATGACGTGCTCAAGTCTCTGGAGTGGGACTTGAACCCACTTGTAAGGGATGGAGCCTGTGCCCCCAGTAGTGTCAGTAGGGTCCCCTGGTGAGACCAGGCGTACCAGGCCAAGGAAAGGCAGAATTGGGGCCCACTGTGGCATTCAGGCCTCAATCCCCAAAGAGGGCTTCAGATGTTTGTTTTTTTTTTGTTTAAAAACAAAAGATTTTTGCATGTGGACCCCTTGCAGATCTGCTCCTAAAGGCATGGGTGCCACCCAACATCAGGCAAAGCAAGACCACCCCCTGAACCTGCAAACTTTGGCTGGGTGGAGATCTCGGGCTGGCGCATCTTGGCACTTGTGCTGGGATGTGTGCCCATCCCCCCCCCCCACTCTCACTCCCCCATGGTTTTTGGAGTCCATAAATCTCCAAGTATTATAGCACTGAGTTAACAAAAACCCAGGTGGGGCACAGAGAGGAAGAGGGTGCCAGGGATAGTACTGGGCTCATGACAAGTTTGACAAACTCTTGACGCTGCAACACATTCTGAGGATCTATCGCTGCATTATCAGTTATTTATTTGGCCTTTTGGCTTTGGATTACTGGCACTCTGGCAATGGGGAGTTACATTCTTTAAACCGGCTTTTAAAATCACCAGTCTAATTAAGTTTGCTCGCTCCAGCCCATACCAGGCACTTTGGCCTAAGGATGCCATGGGACCTGAAACTTGATTGTGGCTGGGAGACTGGGGAGGATTGAACCCTTGTTCTTTTGACGCAAGTCTTTCAATTGCTTGTTTATTTAGAAAACACAAGAACAAAACCACAACCTAAATATCTTTGCAGTGAAAGTGAGTCCTGATATGGGTTCGGAGTGAGGTAGTACAGTAAATCTTGGCTAAGCGGTAGTTTGTTTTGAGGTTCAGATCCCAGCTGAAACTGGCCTATGGTGTCATAATGCAACTGGTGAGATGATTCAGCTCATAAATTCAATAAGGAATTCAGGAGAAACCTCTTTACACAGAGAGTGGAACTTGCGACCGCATGGAGTAGTTGAGGCGAATAGCATAGATGCATTTAAGGGAAAGCGAGATAAGTTAATGAGGGAGAAAGGAATAGGATGATCTGCTGATAGGGTGAGATGAAGTAGGGTGGGAGGAGGCTCGTGTGGAGCATTCACACCAGCATAGACTAGTTGGGCCGAATGGCCTGTTTCTGTGCTGTAAATTCGATGTAATTCAGTTTCCTGAGGCCGGGTCTCAACTTTTGTAAAGTGACTGTCTCAGACTCAGAACATAAAGCACGAAACAAGGAAAGGTCCTTCGGCCTGTCAACTCTGTAGCTTCCACAGACTCTGTTACAGGGCCCTACCATCTTCGAGCCTTCTTTCTTTTACAAACAATAGCCCTTGATCAAGTCAAGTTCCAAACACCTTCATTTAATACAATTAACACAGAGCACGATTTCTTTTACCCCACCCAATAACCAACCATCTTTTAGCTCCTCAACTCCCAGCCTCTCTCAACTCTTACTGCCCCTGAACCTCCCCTTTTATGCCCACCTGGCTGGGGAAACTCTCCTCCCTCTCCAGGTGCTCCCACTTCAGGAGCAATTATCTTTAAAGGGAAGGTTCTTAAAGAGGCCACACCCTTACTCGGGGATAAGAGCCCTCATCCCCCTGCTGCTTAGGTACCGGCCCTCAGTCACCCTGCTACACTACGTGCAATCTGTCCTACCATTCCATTTATATAATCACCCAAGAAAAAGGACTGTACCGCAAAAGATGATTGCATACAACTATAGAATATAGAATTGGAAGTGATGAGGGGGCCACTATAATAGGCCTTAGCACCTTAGATTCCCAGTCTTGATCGCTACCCAGCAACCATAGTGGGCAGACCGGTCAACTTTGGTGGGGGTGTAAAATGGCCGATATCGGATGGTCCGCCCATCATGCACTCTTTCCGATGACTTCACCGGAAAGAAAAATTGGGTGGAGTGTATTACGGGCGGCCGATCCAATATCACCCATTTGTGTTTTTTACGCTCCCGTTGAAGCTGAAAGCCCTGGCAAACTCGCGAGTGTCAGAGTCAGGCTCGCGTTGCGACATGGCCCGTATCACGCAGTCTGCTGCCGCTCGCCACCAAGGCTGACAACGGCAAGGCCTCCATCCTTCCCGCAAAGAGTCAGCGTTGTCAAGAGAGGAGGCAAGGGAGGGGGGGGGGGAGGGGATAAAAAGTGACAAGAAAAATAAATTTTAAAAAAGAAAGTCGTTTAACTCCCTGTTTCCCAACGTGAATATAATGGATCTGGTCGCCTTCAGCATTCCTCTCAGATGCATTTTCCAGACAATTCAAACATCAGGGTCTCTGAAAACAAGAGTAGAGCTATCAAAGGGACATGAACGACAACAGTGTGGTGAGTGCGTGAAGCCATCCCACCCCAGCGCCGACAGCGTCACCCACTTCCCCAGCGATCTTGAGAATTTGTTGAAGTCGAAAACAAGAGAAAAAAAAACCCATTAAATTGAAACTCTGGTTGGTCGCACGGGTTTGTTTTGACATTTTGGCTCCATCGATTCCTCCAATCACCGAGGAAGCTTTGTACAGAGAAGTGCTGGGAAGCTGCTTCACAACTCACACAGGAAAGAGTGGGAGAGCCAGTGAAAACCGAGTCTTGTTTTCTGTTTTATGCTGTCTCGTGTGCCTTTACTTCTGGTAAAATGGCCTTGCATTGTAAGTGGGGCAGAGCGAGCAGCAGAAGGTGGGGGGGCGAGGGGGGTGCAGAAATGCACAGGACTTCTTCAAAGCCCCGTTGGAGTGCTTGGTGAATGATGGGACAGTGCCAGTCCCAAGCCTTTTAACAAGATTGATTGATTTTAAATAAGCAAAATGGCATAGCCCTGATTTTAGCCCAACCCGGCTGGTGGGAACGGGTCTGATTCCACGTTTTTACACGCCCCCCCCCGAATTTACAGCCCACCGTGCATTAGATTAAAATCGGTGGGGGGCTAATGTCTCTGGTGAAACTGATCACCAGCAATGTTCTCGTTAAGCCGCGCTGCGGTCTGAAGGTCCCACACAGGCTGCTCACTGGCTTTTAAATGGACAAACCTGCGCGTGCGCGAGAATTTGAACGGGCCTCGCAGCCCGTTAAAGGGACCGCGCGCCCCCCAAAAAAAACCATTAGAGGGAACATTGATCACCAGATATGTTCCTCATGTAGGTATCCCGCAACTCTTAACGTATTTCTCACAGTGTGCTATTGGGCGTTGAAATAACACGATTTAATAGGCTGGCAAGTGTAGAGAGAGAAAAAATCCCGCTGAAGCTTCAGCTGTCGACAGGAGTCTCTGAGCGAAAAAATCCTCTCTTGAAAACGCTGCCCCCCAAATCGCATGAAACTGTCACTGTCACTGCCACCGCCACGGCTTTCTGTTGTTTACTGCTTGTTGTGTATCCAGCTTGTCGGGGAGGTTGTGTGGTGTAACGTGTCTGTCTAGCACTGCAGAAGTGAAGCCACTGTACCTGAGCGGATATCTTATCTGATGAGTTGGCGGAGAAGGGGGAGGTGGGGGGTGGGGAGTGAGGGAAGTGATGAGAAAAGATAAGAGAGTGAAGGTAGCTCAACTAACAGAAGCACTGAAAATAAAGTTAACCGCAACAACACCTGGGGAAGCTATTCATACAGGCCTGACCTTTTACATTAGAGTTGCTTTGCTTTGTGTTGCCTCATGTTTGTGTGTGTGTGTGTAGGTGGTGCAAGCTGCAGCTGCCTTTCCAGTGAGGTTAAGCTCGTTCTTAGGCACCACACTGTTAACATCCTGCGTGTAGTGTTATTCTTTACCCCTCAAGCCGAGTTAGTTCACTTATTTTTTAAAATTAAAATCCTTTCTGAGCAGCAGCAGTGAAACTGAATTTTTTTTTTAAAAAGCTTTTAGCGTGCACTGCTGTAAATAGATCGACCATCTCTCACCTTACACGTCAGCCGTGGCTCAGTGGGTAGCACTCTCACCTCTGAGTCAGAAGGTTGTGGGTTCAAGTCCCACTCCAGAGACTTGAGGCAAAAATCTAGGCTGACACTCGCAGCGCTGAGGGAGAGCTGCACTGTCAGAGCTGCCGTCTTGCGGATGAGACGTTAAACCGAGGCCCCGTCTGCTCTCTCAGGTGGATGTAAAAGATCCCATGGTGCTATTTCGAAGAGAAGCAGGGGAGTTATCCCCAGTGTCCTGGCCAATACATATCCCTCAATCAACATCACAAAAACAGATGATCTGGTTATTATCACATTGCTGTTTGTGGGAGCATGCTGTGTGAAAATTGGCTGCTGCGTTTCCCGCATTGCAACAGTGACTGCACTTCAAAAAGTACTTCATTGGCTGTAAAGTGCTTTGAGACGTCTGGTGGTCGTGAAAGGCGCGATAGAATTTTTTTTTCTTGGGTCACAGAAGCACTTTGCACTCTAACATAGAAAAAAAACATGCAAAGGGGCTTCACAGAAGTGCAAGGGGAAAACTACACAATGTCAAGTCAAAGGAGATATTGAGGGGAATTTTAACTCCCAAAAAACAGGTGGGTTTGGGTCCTGTGGGATGTAAAAAAAATGTTAAACTTCCAACCCGAACACAACCCGCCCACTTCCGGTTCTAACAGAGGTGGGATGGCGGTGGGAGGGGGGCCATAGGAACATAGGAACAGGAGTAGGCCATTGAGCCCCTCGAGCCAGTTCCGCCATTCAATGAGATCATGGCTGATCTGCGACCTAACTGCATATACTCGCCTTTGGCCCATATCCCTTAATACCTTGAGCTAACAAAGTGCTATTAATCTCAGATTTAAAATTAACAATTGATCTAGCATCAATTGCCGTTTGCGGAAGAGAGTTCCAAACGTCTGCCACACGTGTTTCCTAACTTCACTCCTAAAAGGGCTGGTTCTAATTTTTAGACTATGTCCTCTAGTCCTAGAATCCCCAACCAGCGGAAATAGTTTCTCTCTATCTACTCTATCTGTTCCCTATAATATCTTGAAATCTTTGATCAGATCACCCTTTAACCTTCTAAATTCTAGGGAATACAACCCTAATTTGTGTAATCTCTCCTCGTAACTTAACCCTTGAAGTCTGGGCAACCATCCCGCTCCCAGGAGGCAGGTTGATCATTTTAAATATTTTAATGATGCTGCAGGCCTCAGATTTTATCTCCGTTTTAAAATTTAACCCTGGCCGGCCGGGTTTCCTGGGCCTCGGGAAACCCGGCAGCTAAAGGGAGGCGAGGACGGCTGCATGGAAGAGTTAAGTTATTTTCCAGCACTGCTTGTGGGCCAGGAGGAGCAGGAGTGCTTCCTCCCAGCCCCCCCGCCCTCCAAGCTAACCTGCTTCCCTCCGCACGAATGGACCCCCTCCCGTGATCGGACCCCCCCCCGCGCGATCACCGGCCCTCCCCCCATGTTTGGACCCCCCCCCCCCACGATTACTGACCCCCGATCTCTCTCCGACTCCATGCGATCACCCACCAACCGTTCAAGCTAGTCTTTGCCGACGCACCCACCCGCCCCCCCCCCTCCCCCGCCGCAATCTCTACCTCTGCGTTAGGGCTGCGGCCTCTGCTGAAGCGTCCCCCGCCCGACAGGGAGCCAAGCCTGTCCATCAGGCTGACCTCTGGGTGGGAATCCAGTTTTTTTTGTTGAAAAGTCAGAACTCCACAGCGTCTGGGGAAACATGGACTCCCTGGTTTCAGACCAGGACTCCTCCTTCCCCCCCTACTTGTAAATCCTGCACCAGTAAATATTGGGGCCATTAAGAGGGGTGTCCAAAATCTTGCTTAAAGAGTTGGGGTTTTAAGGAGAGCCAAAGAAGGGAAGGGGTTTAAAATCAGCAATCATACCACCTCTCAACCTTCTCTATTTCAGTTGAGAACATGTCCAACTGGCATAATCGGCGCTTCTCATAACCTAATCCCTCCATCCCCCCAGGTCATTCTGTTCCTTAACATTTTAATTTAAAAGCAGCCCTCTTTCCCCCCTCCACAAGGGGCCAACCACATTATTCTTTCTTGGAGCGGTCGACAGCTTCCCTGGCCTGACACCCAGGCCACACCTTGCAGCGCCCAGGCACTGGCTGGCCTCCTGAGATTGGCCCGCTAAATGCCTGCCGCCCATATGCTAACTAGGTGCCATCATCCCACCCCGACCCCGTTTGATCCACCTGGGTTCATCGACAGAGGGCAACGGCGGGCATGATCCTGGCGTGAGTGCCAGAAACCGTTAGCCTGTGCGGTTTTGGTGGCTGTAATCTTTCAATCATTTTTACCCCTTCTGCCTGTGAAGTTGGTTGGACTGTAAATGTCCTTTTTAAAAAAAAAGAAAACGTACTGTCCAATGTTGTGGTTCAGGGCAGTTCTAGCATTTTTGGCGCATCTCCTTCAGTAGTAATGGAACTGTGTCGAAACATGACAAGCAGTCACAGGATTTGTAATGATTTTATCTGGAAGTCGCTCTGTCCAATGCAGATATTTTTTTGAGTATGTTGTATGAATAGAAATGAAACCACTCAGTGAATGATAAACCCTCTGAAGTGGTCTAGCAAGCCACCCAGTTGTTTTGAGGACAACAATGGATAGGCAATAAATGCAATGTCCACATCCTGAGAATGAATTTTAAAAAAACATTAAATCTTGGGGGTGATTTTAACATTGAGCGATAGTTTAAAACGGGCGATATGGAATTGACCACCCATTATACACCACGCCCAATTTTTCCTTCCCCTGACGTTGATTGGGCGTGGAGTATAATGGGCGGCTGATCCAATATCACCCATTTTTACACCATCTCCCAAAGTTAAAATCACCCCCTTGGAGTATCCATGGTGTCTTTGCTCTGATGTACAGTTGCATAGTGGTTGTGTTACTTGGACTAGTAATCCAGAGGCCTGGACTAATAATCTGGAGTAGGTGAGTTCATAATCCCACCACGGCAGTTGGGGAATTTAAATACAGTTAATTAGATAAATCTGGAATAAAAAGATAGTATCAATAATGGTGACCATGTAACTACCGGATGGTTGTAAAAACCCAACTGGTTCAGGGAAGGAAACTTGCCGTCCTTACCCGGTCTGGCTTTTATGTGACTCTAGACCCACAGCAATGTGGTTGACTCTTAACTGCCCTCTGAAATGGCCACTAGCAAACCACTCTGTCATATCAAAAAAAAGCTGCCACCATGGACTGCAGCGGTTCAATAAGGCGGCTCACCACCACCTTCTCATGGGCAATAAATGCTGGCCTTGCCAGCGACGCCCACATCTCATGAATGAATAAATAAAAAAAAAACTCCACAGTTGACGTGAAAGTGAATTACCCTCCCTCAATACACGCACACACGCTCATCTCTTCTGGGAATGATCTGGTATTGTGGGTCTTATCTGTATTACTCTTTGACGTGCTTGTGTTAGTGAGAAGGAGTTTCAGGTTACGCCGAAGCTGCATTCTCCAGTTCAGACCTCTTATCCTTGCTTGGACTCTGCTAATCTTCTGTTCATCCAAGTCTGTTTGGTAGAATTAGTCTACTTTATGTACAGGAATGCAGTCCTGGGAGTAGATTCACAAAGATTACAGGCGTACATCTTTCATTCACGTAATTGTCTGAGATACAATGGGTCAATGCTCGATGCACAGACTGTCATGAATAAGGGTACAGAAGGGACTTCAATAGATAACTGTTCTTCACTGTTGCCCGCACAAGTTTCCATGCTTTGTTTCAAATTTTAAATCTCTTTTGTTCTCGCTTCTCCAGGCGATTCACAGGAGGGGTGAGGGGAATATGTTAAAATACGATCTTTTCATTGTTTTGTCGGTCTGTGGCCAATTGCTTTTCAGTTGGATTACAATAATTTAGAAAATGAAGATTGCTTTGGAATTTTTTCATCGTTCATCAGTAGCTTCCATAAAGCACTTTTACCTTCTTGTTTGGGTCCCAGGGAGCCAGTGCTCCAACTGAGTCACAGCGTAGTCTCTGTGCTGAAGCTACCTTACTTCAGCCAATTAACTGTTGGTCCATTGATTAGGTGGACATCCCGACATTGCACACATGAACGGGACCTATTAAGAGAAAACTGGATAAATACTCAAAGCAGAGGAAGGTGCAGGGGCATGGGGAGAGAACAGGGCAGTGGGATTAGTTTTGGATTGCTCTAGCCAAGAGTTGGCACAGACCTGATGGGTCGACTGGCCTCCTTCTGTGCTGTGAACCTCTGGTTCGGTGCGAGATTGTGATGTAGCCGTGTAGATTTCTCTATCTGAGATGGGGTGGAAACCAAGTGTTTTGTTTACATCAGCTGAATTAATTGCTGGACAGTAGTTTAGTGCGAACCGTTCCAGCACATTGAAATATATTGAAAGTAAGTGAGACCAGACCAGCACAACAAAAAGCAAAATACTGCAGATGCTTGAAATCTGAAACAACAACAGAACATGCTGGAAACATTCAGTGGGCCAGGCAGCCTCTGTGGAGAGAGGAAGGTAAGGTTAATGTTCCAGGTCGACGACCTTTCGTCAGAACCCTTTGAGACCAATGTAGAGTGGGAATTGATGGAAATGTGGGCACGGATTTGGGAGGTGACAGCGATTTGCAGGGAAGAATTTCAGCCCGATGCCACATCTAATCAACAATCGGGACATTGTTTTAAGGACAGATGAAAGAAAGGAATATCAGAAGATCCTTAGAGTGCCAGGTATCAACAGTGCTAGGTATCAGCGATGCTATTGTTGGCCTCTCACCTGGGAGACGTACGGTTAAATCCCCGTGTTAACTAATGTGCACACTTAGCCTTCCTGTCTGGCGACATTGGTAACCTCTACCATGTCATGTGGGGCAAGGGGAAGGGTATCCTGATATGGGATGAGTCCTTCCTCAGTTGTTCCTGATAAGTTGACGTCCATGGAGATGCCCATGGTTTGTTCTGTTCCATTCTTCTGTTCCATTCGAGGATGGTGGATTGGAGGGGTAAAGGTAGCAAAAACATTTACAGTGAAAAAGAATACCCCCCCCCCCCCCCCCTCCTCAATGAAAAGGAAATATGGGGAAGGAAGTAGCACATAAAAGCACAGTTATCTCTGAGAGAGACAGTAGAAAATAATTAACTTGTCACGACTAAGATGGTCCATGCCCTGGTTGCAAATTAAATGATCCCCAATGCACGAACACATGCTCAAGTCACAGTCAAGTATTATTCACTGATCTTGGGCAACGCTCCATGTGCTGTGATCTGAAGCTAATAAAATGTAGGCCTGAAGCAGTTATCCCAGAGAATGCATCATAAATGCCTGATTGTCTTGTCCCCGTGTCTAGTTGTGGACAAGCAGAGAGGGAGGCAACTTCATCTCCTGATAAAACAATGACTGGGATCTTGTGTGAAATGTTATGAACCACGTTGTAAAATGTTCCACTGTTGTTTCAGTTAAACATTCCAGTACGGCTTATTTTATTTCTTGCCATTTTTTTTTGAAATGCTGGATTTAGTTTCATTTAGATTAAAAAGCGAAATCTGAACAGAAAGACCATTGGATTAATTGCCCTGCCGCAGAGCAAGGACCTGTACTGTCGCCTATATTTTAGTCTCGGTAAATGAAAAACCGTGCAATTGCGCCAAATTTGTGCTGCCTCTGAAGGCCAAATATGCCATTGGAAAAACAAGCACCACTGCCAGTGTTCATTGTGCCATGTTAATTCTAGTTTGTCTATCTGCATAGTTTGTCTATCTGCATAATGGTTCAAGAATCTAATAGGGAAGAAGGGGGCAGGCGAAATAAATCTGGCTTTAACTAACATGAATGTCACATGTCATAGAGCTCGTGGCCTGTGCAAAGGGAATAGAACTGTTTGACCAATCTCTTGATGGAATGCTTAACTTTGACGTCCACAGGAATGAAGGATAAATTGTGCACCAGCTTGGGGGGGGGGGGTGAAATGTTAAATCATCTGTTAACACCAGTCTTATTCCAGGCCTCGATTTCAAAATTCTCATCCTTGTTTTCAAATCCCTCCATGGCCTCGCCCCTCACTACCTCTGTAATCTCCTTCAGCCCCACAAACCCCCCCGAGATATCTGCACTCCTCTAATTCTGCCCTCTTGAGCATCCCTGATTATAATCGATCCACCATTGGTGGCCGTGCCTTCTGTTGCCTAGGCCCTAAGCTCTGGAATTCCCTGCCTAAACCTCTCCGCCTCTCTTCCTCTCTCTCCCCCTTTAAGACGCTCCTTAAAACCTACCTCATTGACCAAGCTTTTGGTCACCTGCCCTAATTTCTCCTTGTGTGGCTCGGTGTCAAATTTTTTGTCTTATAATACTCCTGTGCAGCACCTTGGGACGTTTTACGATGTTAAAGGCGCTATATATATATATATATATACACACAAGTTGTTGTTGACAGTTCTTACATGTACAGGTTGCAACTCCCTACTTCTATAAGCTCCTCCAGTGCTACAACCTCCCATATCCAAACTCTCATTTCCTCTGACTGTGGCCTTCCCTTCCCCCTACCTGCGGCCTAGCTCCCACTCTCTGGAATTCCCTTCCTAACACCCTCCTCCCCCGCCCCAGCTCGCCACCTTCCTTCCCTTCTTAAAGCCTTCCTTAAAAACCCCACCGCACCCCCTCCTAATCTCTCCTTCTTTGACCGAGTGCCCACTTTTTCCTTACATCTCTGTGAGCTGCCTTGGGACGTTGTTTATTCGACAGTAAAGGCGCTATATAAATGCAAGCTGTCGATTCACAGTTGCTCTAGCTCCAACCATCTGCTTCAGCTCAAGTTCTCGAATGTCTCTTGATTTGAAAAGTGGTGATTTTTGTAGATTTGCAACAAAGCTGTTGATTTAGCCTAAAGAACTGAGAGTGCAAACTTGGAGCCATTCCAAAGTGATGTGCACAGACTTCTAATACGCTGCTCCCTTTTTGACAGCAAGTTGTCTAACGCAATGCAGCAGTACTGCAAGAAGAATGAGTTGGTTGAATCAGATGACTGACCATTATTGGGAGTGGAGCACTGGTCTCATTTCACACTTTCACTCGATAGTTTCCTGTTTAGGTTGAACTTGTGAGTTTAGATTTAACAGTGAAAAGGTAAATGTGTCTCACTGGCCATGTGGCAAGTTAAAGGCACTTGCATCACATATAACTTGTGTGCTTTGTTAAAAATGTTATCTTGAATTTGTTCTTGTTGATAAATCAGAGTTAAAGAAAGAAAGACTCGCATTTATATAGCGCCTTTCACGACCACCGGACATCTCAAAGGGCTTTACAGCCAATGAAGTACTTTTTGAAGTGTAGTCACTGTTGTAATGTAGGAAACGCGGCAGCCAATTTACGCACAGCAAGCTCCCACAAACAGCAATGGTGAACTTGACCAGATAATCTGTTTTTATAGTGATGTTGATTGAGGGATAAATATTGGCCAGGACACCCGGGATAACTCCCCTGTTCTTCTTTGAAATAGTGGCATGGGATCTATTACATCCACCTGAGAGGGTGAGACGGGCCCTCAGTTTAACGTCTTGTCCGAAAGACGGCACCTCCGACAGTGCATCTCTCCCTCAGTACCGCACTGGGAGTGTCAGCCTGGATTTTTGTGCTCAAATCTCTGGAGTGGGACTTGAACCCACGACCTTCTGTCACCCTGTGAACTATAACGTTAACTTTTTTTTGACTGGGAATGAGCAAAAGAGTATTTGGAGCTGTGCAGAACTTGCAGACGGGTATGATGATACGCATTTTTCTATGTTGTGAAATTTTGAGCCCAGATTGGAAATGAAATCGGATCCAATTAGAGCCAGTTTTAGCGCTTGCTCGGGTATGTGTCACGGCTGAGTTCGATGGCAGTCAGTAGATGTGTAGAGGAGCGAACTTTCATGGTGTAAGAAGGGAACAGAAACCACTGCAGTGAGAGTCTCTCAGACAAGAGGCGGTGCCCTTTTCTCAGTGACGTGCTCAAGCATTCCGAGGATAGTTTCACAAACTACAACACCAGCCCAGCAAGTACTGCTGCCCAAATTGTTGTTTTTGTTTTGGGACCCAAATTGTTGTTAGACGTGGGATTGTAAATAGATAAGAGCAATCACATGGTATTTTGGCAGGGTAAGTACACATGGTTACTGCAGCTAATCACCAAAGTCTTAAACAGCCCGTATTCTGTAATCCTCAAAAGGGGAGTAATTTGCACCTAACTCGCGGGAAACTGACGGGATCGGATCGACCGCCCCATTTTGCTTTCCGTTGCAATCGGTGGAAAGTAAAATCAGGGGCTGATCTGATCGCAACTGTTTCCCACCGAGTGAGTTGAGTTCAAATTACCCGCGACAAAATGAAGTAGTGTGAAGGGGCACTTTTAGGAATTCATGCTCTTGGCACGGAGCTTTGTCTGGGGGACGCGGATCATCAATAATTCAGGCCTGCAGTCTCCATGATTGTCCGTCCGTTAATTGGGTGTGGAGCCTCAGGCAACAAGATGAACAACATCTTGTATTTATATACCTGCGGGGGAGGGGGTATATTGGAAATTCAGGCAAGCGGCTGTTCCCTCCCCCAACCCCCCACTTCCCTCACTGATTTTCGATCTGTTAATTTTAATTGGTGGCAAATCGTGGGGAGCATACATAGAAACTGCAGTAGGCGATTCAGATCCTCTAGCCTGTCCCACACCATTCAATTAGGTTGTGGGTCATGGCTAATCTGCACTTCAACATTTACCCGCCTTTGATCCACATCCCTCGATACCCTTACCCAACAAAAAAAATCGATCCATCTCCGTCTTGAACATTTCCAAAGATCCGGTGGAAGCACTTGAGTGAAATCTAGCCTGGCTCTTAAAGGCCTAAATTACTGTACACGTATTCAGAAACTGTTTCTCCTTGGGTTGTTGAAAGACACTGTGCACTAGTGCGGTGGTTTACCGGGGTTTTCTTGTGGCCACCATGAAGCTCACCAAGCAACTCATGTTGAGACGTTGAGTCACCTCTGGGGTAGTGGAGCAAGGCAGTGCATCAGTGACTTTATCTAGTTACTCAGAACCTCCTGGATTCACCAGTGCTGTCTGTCTAACATCCTGAATAAAGATGCTACTGTGTGTTGTCTGCACTCCTCTAATTCTGCCCTCTTGAGCATCCCTGATTATAATCGCTCAACCATTGGCGGCCGTGCCTTCTGTTGCCTGGGCCCTAAGCTCTGGAATTCCCTGCCTAAACCTTTCCGCCTCTCTACCTCTCTTTCCTCCTTTAAGACGCTCCTCTTTGACCAAGCTTTTGGTCACCTGCCCTAATTTCTCCTTAAGTGGCTCGGTGTCAAATTTCTTACAATACTCCTGTGCAGCGCCTTGGGACGTTTTACTACGTTAAAGGCGCTATATAAATACAAGTTGTTGTTGTTGTTGTTGTTAAAAAGAGAGTCGGAGCAAATGGATTTGTTTTCCCGGCAGTAGCATTCACCCATCAACCGTTATGATTCTTGATCTAATGGAGATAAAGCTTCTGTCTCAGGCATCGGGTCTGTAAGGTTCCATTAGTAAAGCTATACAAAGGGTTAACAATGGAAGAACGTCAACATTGGTAACACTTCCTATTTCTAATGAGATCCAAATTTGAAACCAGGAGTTAAAGGTGGCGGGATAGTAAGAAGCACAACCCTTGAACGGACTTAATGAGTCTTTCAGACTATAGGGAAAAGAAATTGGAAATCACCGCACGGATTTTGTCCTGTTAGCTCTGCACAGTCTCTCTTCTATTTCCTCTCTCTTCCAAATAAATCTTAGTTGATCCATGTATTGAGGCTTGACACAATTCTTTTTGTTAGATGTGATTGTTTTAGAAGTTACAGAGGTCCCTGAAATCCCCCAGCACTAAGTGTGAGTGTGAGTGCGTATGTATAAAAAAAGAAAGATTGCATTTCTATAGCGCCTTTCATGACCTCAGGATGTCCCAAAGGGCTTCACAGCCAATGAAGTACTTTTGAAGTGGAGTCACTGTTGTAATGCAGGAAACACGGCAGCCAATTTGCGCACAGCAAGCTCCCACAAACAGCAACGTGATCATGACCAGATAATCTGTTTTAGTGATGTTGGTTGAGGGATAATTATTGGCCCCAGGACACCGGGGATAACTCCCCTGCTCTTCTTTAAATAGTGCCGTGGGATCTTTTACGTCCACCTGAGGGAGCAGACGGGGCCTCGGTTTAACATCTCATCTGAAAGGCGGCACCTCCGACAGTGCAGCACTCCCTCAGCACTGCACTGGGAGTGTCGGCCAAGATTTTTTTTGTGCTCAAATCCCTGGAGTGGGACTTGGAGCCCACAACCTTCTGACTCAGAGGCGAGCGTGCTACCAACTGAGCCACGGCTGACACTTTACGTATATGTAGATTTGTGTATATATATATATATATATGTGTGTGTGTGCGCGTGTGTTTTCTCCCCTTACGTGGTTTCAATTGTGAAAGATCTGTTGTTTATCCGCATGTACTTTTAGTCTGTGTCCGCTTGCAGTTTTCAGAATCTTTCTGATAGAAGAAATACAAATATCAGTGGTTTAGGATTGGAGCTAAACTGAAAGAAATAGTTGTGGTTATTTCTGTCTCTTAAAAAAAAAGTCTGACTGTTGCAACATGTGTGACTTATTTGGGTTGGTTAACAAAAGCGGACTTTGTCTTTTGTTAAACAAAACGGTTCATCTTAATGAATGGTTTTATCTGCAGCCTCCGTTCTCCCCCTGAACGTCCCTGTCAGTCAGCAATTATCCCTTTTGTGGCCAAAATTAATTTTGCCCCCTACCAAACTACCCCACCCCAACAGAAAATCGTTTAAAAAAAAAAGTAAGAATGTAAGATGAGAGTAGTTAACGATTCATTTTTCGTGCGTGTTGCAGCTTTGATGTGACACTGAATAAAGATATTTTCATTTGAATGTACTTGTTAAAAAGGTGTGAAAGTGGAGGGGGGCGACGGGGGGGGGACGGTGGAAATCACCTTGCAGTTTTGCTGCCTGAATCGGTTATTGATGAGCTCGCAACCTATACTGGCAGCATCCAGAATGCAGTACAGCTGTAATCCGACATGACATTGAGAATGGATCTGAGCATAAAAGCTTGCGATGGTCCCAGGGCACACAACTGCTCCTGGCCTTGGCTTTAATCTCCTTCAAGAGCAGCCTCCTCCTGGACACGCTGAGCTGTCTGACCGTGTGCTTCACCGAGAGGCTTCTATTCAGCCCGAAATCAATCCATGCACAAAAAAAAGGGAACACAATTGCATGTAATTCAACCTGCATGGAAATAAGGCAGAGATTAGGGAGGGGGCTTGTTACCTGAGCAACTGCGTGGAGATGGAACTGGTGAACACTAAGAGAGAGAGTCCCGCTGACATGCGATGTCTCAATGGGAATAATAGATACGTGAATGATGTGGCGAGGGTACGATGACAAATGCCGGTCACGCCACCCAACCGAGCAGAAAATGTGGTTACAATTGGAGATTATGCTTGCACATGTAACCCTATTTCAACCAGCTGGATCACTCCAGTGATCTGATGAGACCTGCCGATCCACCATAAAATGCTTTTGGTGTTTCCCTTTTAACAGATTCCCTTCTGGTAATTGGCGTGCAAACTCTCGCAAGAGTGCAAACTGGCTGAAGGGACCATTTGTAATGTGGAATTAAAATTTAAATTAAAATCCCCATTGTATAAAATTAATTCTCAGTCCTGTGTTGTGAAAAAGGCGTGCAGAGTGGAGTTGATTAGGGTTGAAATCAGCCGGCTGATAATATTTCTCTAACCCAAGGCCAGTTCTAACCTGACACTCACAGCTATAATGCTTCGCTTCTCTAATGATCTGTTGGGTTTCAGTTTCTTGCAACGATTTCAGAACTGATCTGGGTCATTTCCACTAATTTAACAATTAAGCTGTACAATCCAAGGAGACGAAAGGCGCGCCACGGAGAATGAAAGATAAATTAACAACCTACTTTGAATTTTTGCAGATTTTAATAGTCAGCAGTGAAAAGCATTAGGAAAAGGCTACCCCCCGGTTTTAGGGACTGTTTGTTTTAATTTAAAAAAAAACATGGAGGGTAATTTTGACTTGGCGCGATGGAGCAAAACGGGCGATAGCGGGCCAGCCGCCCGTTATCGCAGCGGATCGATGTCGGCCATTTTCCAATATCGTCCAAAGTCAAAATGACTCGATTTCACACTGAGGGGTAGATCTTGACTTTGTGCGATCGGGCAAAAATGGGCCGTAGCGAGCCGGCAGCCCGTTTCACATCTCTCCCCAATTTTATTTTCGTTGAAATGGGCAATGTTGCAATTGAAAATGTCCGGCCAAAAAAAAAGACTCTTTTTTTACTTGAAAGCTACAGGTCAAATACGAATGAAAAAAATATCAGCCTGAAAAATTCCTGTTGTAATATTAGTGGCTGAATGATTAATGCTTAACGAAGGCCATTCAAATGAAAGCGGCTAATGCCTCGGTTAAAGTATCTGACGTGGAATGCCAGGTAATGGTGTTAAGTGCCTGTCTGCTTATATTGCCAGCATTAATTTCTGGGGTGTGTAAAAATCACGTTCTGGACATTTTGAAAGCTGCATTGTGTAATTAATTTTCTTCAGATTCTCAGTGTTGCATTTAGAGTGTAACTTTACATCATAGTAATTCGGCTACTTAAGGAATGGGTGGGTGTGCTGGGACACCAGTGTGAAAAGCTTCTCTGTATTGTCGTCAGTGGCTGTTGCACTTGTAAAGCCAACATAGTCCTGGAAGCATAGACTTGGATTTTGTGTGTGGACAGTGCACGGTGTGTGTACGGTGGTGTGTGTGTACAATGGTTGGTATGTGTGTGTGAACAGCGGTGTATGTGTACGGTGTGCGCTGTGTATACAGTGGTGTATCGCCGGAACATCGCCCGTCTCCGCCCTTGCCTCGGCTCATCCGCTGCTGAAACCCTCATCCATGCCTTTGTTACCTCTAGACTTGACTATTCCAACGCACTCCTGGCCGGCCTCCCTCGTTGTACCCTCCGTAAACTTGAGGTCATCCAAAACTCTGCTGCCCGTGTCCTAACTCGCACCAAGTCCCGTTCACCCATCACCCCCTGTGCTCGCTGACCTACACTGGCTCCCGGTTAAGCAGAAGGTCCCAGGCTCGATTCTAAAGAGGCAGCTGAGGTGCGGCGGTAGGCCTCATCATTGCTGAGCTTGGAGGAGGGGGGCAGGAGAGGAAACAGGCATAGCTCCCATTCCCGATTGCCACTCCGTGACCCCTTTTGGAAGTAGGAATGTCACGGTCTGGTTCGGATTGGATCGGGCTTGGATGTGATGCTCGGTCGAACGACCTGCTCATTGTCTGTACTCGCGCATGAAGAAAGGGCTTTGAGGAGAAGAGGGGAGAATATTAGAACAACTACTTGCATTTATATAGCGCCTTTAATTATGTAAAATGCCCCAAGGTGCTTCACAGGAACGTTACCAAACTAAGTTTGACACTGAGCCACATAAGGAGACATTAGGACAGGTGGCCAAAACTTGGTCAAAGAGGGAGGTTTTAAGGAGCGTCTTAAAGGAGGAGAGAGAGGTAGAGAGGCGGAGAGGTTTAGGGAGGGGATTCCAGAGCTTAGGGCCCAGGCAGCTGAAGGCACGGCCACCAATGGTGGAGTGAAGAAAATCAGGGCTGCTCAAGAGGCCAGAATTGGAGGAGCGCAGAGATCTCGGAGGGTTGTAGGGCTGGAGGAGGTCAGAGAGATAGGGAGGGGTGAGGCCCTGGAGGGATTTGAAAACCAGGACGAGAATTTTAAATTTGAGGCGTTGCCGGACTGGGAGCCAATGTAGGTCAGCGAGCACAGGGGGTGACGGGCGAGCGGGACTTGGTGCGAGTTAGGATGCGGGCAGCAGAGTTTTGGATGAGTCCAAGTTTATGGAAGGTGGAAGGTGAGAGACCGGCCAGGAGAGCACTGGAAAAATAAGACTTGCGCCTCCTGCTATTTTTCAGTGGCAGCAGTGACTCGTACAATGGCCTTTTCATCGCGCCGCTCCTCCCTTTGCTGGAATAGCTGTGTAATATTGAGGTCTGTAAATTATTCAAACATTGTCAACGCACAGCCAAAATCCTCTCTCTTCAGGGCTTTTGGTATCTAGGTAATGAAATCTGCATTGCTGATAATCCAGGGCTTCCTTACTCAACTGCGTCACTTGAACCTACGCAAATGTATCCCTGTTTTTCCACCTTGGAAAAAATTGTTTTCTTCTTGCCGAAGATGCTTATTACAGTATAAAACATTTTTGTATGAGGGGGTTAATAACTGCAAAGTGAAGGGATATGATTAGGTCTCTTATGTGTAAGGTATAGAGCATAATAACACTTCTAATACTGTCTGCATCCTGCATATTACTCACAGCACTAGGAAAGAATACATTTTTCTTTTATCTGCAAGATGTACCTTCAGCAGAAACAGTGGAGAATGACAGCTAAAAGGCTATAGAGTCTCTGGCTGATGGTCTATAGAATCAGGTAAGCCTTTTATGCTGCTTAAGGTTAGACATCAGAGACAGCGAGTCACTTTGAGTACTGATCTTCAAACAATGAGTCAAAACAAAAAAATCAATCCACTCAGTCCCAGGGTGCAGTTATCTGAAGATGAAAGGGAAGGTACAAGAATGGTGAAGCTGATGGAGGAATGAAAGCCAAGGGAATGCAGAGGGCAAGTGTGAAGATGAAGTGGGTTGAAAACAACATCAACAAATTGTATCTTATCAGAGAAGAAGAAGGTTGCCAACTCTCTCTGTTACACTTTTGCATTTGCTTGTTCCAGGGATCGGTGCTGGTTTTGATTACAGTCAGTTTCACAGCTGCAACACAGTCCTGATCAACAATTTCACATGTTCAATACAACCCTGATCAACAATTTCACATGTTCAATACAACCCTGATCAACAATTTCACATGTTCAATACAACCCTGATCAACAATTTCACATGTTCAATACAACCCTGATCAACAATTTCACATGTTCAATACAACCCTGATCAACAATTTCACATGTTCAATACAACCCTGATCAACAATTTCACATGTTCAATACAACCCTGATCAACAATTTCACATGGGACCACCACCATCTCCAAGTTCCCCTCCAAGTCACACACCATCCTGACTTGGAAATATATCGGCCGTTCCTTCATCGTTGCTGGGTCAAAATCCTGGCACTCCCTCCCTAACAGCACTGTGGGAGTACCTTCACCACACGGACTGCAGCGGTTCAAGAAGGCGGCTCACCACCACCTTCTCAAGGGCGACGAGGGATGGGCAATAAATGCCGGCCTTGCCAGTGACGCCCACATCCCGTGAACAAATTTAAAAAAAATGTACACACAGTCCTGATAAACAATTTCATATGTACAACCCTCGTCCTGATGAATAATTTCGCTTGTACAACACACACCTGATAAATAGCACAATCCATAGACACAAAATCCTTACCTGCTTCCTTGTTTTGCTCCTTTATAGGGTGAGTCGTGATACATTCAGACTAGGAGTAGGCAGTTAATTCTTTTCCTTTTAATCATTGCCCAGTCCCACATTATGCCCTTACACCTTAGCAGCAATACAGTGCGTGATGCAAAGGCTGCTCCTTTTAAGCACAACAGAAGCCGAATTTCAGAGTACTTTGCATTTATTACTTCTTTATCCATCTTATTCTAGATTTTTATATATAGCGGGATGGAGTTTTATTATCCTCTAGTTTGAGACTGGCTTACAGTGACATTTCTTAAATTTTGCAATCAGAGAGGAAGGTTTTTTAAAACATAGGAACAGGAGGAGGCCATTCAGCCCCTCGAGCCTGTTCCGCCATTCAATGAGATCATGGCTGATCTGCGACCTAACTCCATATACCCGCCTTTGGCCCCATAACCCACTTTGGTTAACAAAAATCTTATCAATCTCGGGTTTAAAATTAACAATTGATCCAGCATCAACTGCCGTTTGCGGAAGAGGTACTTTGTACTCCTCTTTATTTGGGGAGAATAGAGATGGTCCAGAAATTCACAGAGGAAACCAACAAAGGAAGTTTGAATGTACGTGTATGCAGGGGTGGGAATGCTTTAGAAATAGAGAGCGACTGCCAAATTGTCGCTGTGTGTTCCTGTTTCCTACCCATTATTAGATCACCTGGTAGACTTCAAAGCAGCTGGGAGTTTGTGAATAGACATCTGAAGAATGTCAGACAGACCAGAAACCTCTGCAAAATGTTACTCATCAGGAATATGGTTTCCAGTGTCCAATGATCTGCCTGAAGTACTTCACGCTCTTGTATTTTGTTTCTTGTTCATTCTCTTCTGTTTAGCTAAACCCAACAGATTTAGTAACTTCACTTCTGGATTTTTGAACATTACTTTTGTCCCACAAGAAGTTTTCAGTCGTATCTGTTCAGTTGGCAAAATTTTCCTCGACAAGGTTTTATTCCAAGTGGCAGCAGCACAGAGGGGAGTGCTGAATTCCACTGGGGGCAGCACTCGCCTCGTTGTTGCAGGCACCAAAGGACGGCTGGTACACTAGATTTTAGCGTTTCCTCTCTATGGTAGGAATTTGCCTCCTGCTAAATACCAGTGGCCGACTGAACTGGCAAATTATAGTGAAGGGAAATGTTTGTGTGTTTGGGTGGAGGCGGGTGCGGGAGTGTGTGTCTGTGTGGGGGGGAATGTATGTGTCTGGGTGGGGGGGGCAATGTTCCCTCTAATTTTTTTGGGGGGGGTGCGCGGTCCCTTTAACGGGCTGCGTGGCCCATTCAAATTTCCGCGCATGCGTGTTTTTGTCCATTTAAAAGCCGTTGAGCGGCCTGCGCAGGACCTTCAGACCGCTGCGTGGTCACGCGGCTTAGCTGGAGCATTGGTGGTGGGGTGTATGTGTCTGGGTAGGTGTGGGAGTGTCTGTGGGTGGGTGGGTTGGTCTATGTGTTTGGGTGGGTGTGGGAGTGTGTGTCTGTGGGCGGGTTGGTCTATGTGTCTGGGTGGGTGTGGGAGTGTGTGTCTGTGGGTGGGTGGGTTGGTCTATGTGTCTGGGTGGCTGTGGGAGTGTGTCTGTGGGTGGGTGGGCTGGTCTATGTGTCTGGGTAGGTGTGGGAGTGTGTGTCTGTGGGTGGGTGGGCTGGTCTATGTGTCTGGGTAGGTGTGGGAGTGTGTGTCTGTGGGTGGGTGGGTGGGTTGGTCTATGTGTCTGGGTGGGTGTGGGAGTGTGTGTCTGTGGGTGGGTGGGCTGGTCTATGTGTCTGGGTAGGTGTGGGAGTGTGTGTCTGTGGGTGGGTGGGTGGGCTGGTCTATGTGTCTGGGTAGGTGTGGGAGTGTGTGTCTGTGGGTGGGTGGGTGGGCTGGTCTATGTGTCTGGGTAGGTGTGGGAGTGTCTGTTGGTGGGTGGGTTGGTCTATGTGTCTGGGTAGGTGTGGGAGTGTGTGTCTGTGGGTGGGTGGGTGGGCTGGTCTATGTGTCTGGGTAGGTGTGGGAGTGTGTGTCTGGGTGGGTGGGTTGGTCTATGTGTCTGGGTAGGTGTGGGAGTGTGTGTCTGTGGGTGGGTGGGTGGGTTGGTCTATGTGTCTGGGTGGGTGTGGGAGTGTGTGTCTGTGGGTGGGTGGGTTGGTCTATGTGTCTGGGTAGGTGTGGGAGTGTGAGTCTGTGGGTGGGTGGTTTGGTCTATGTGTCTGGGTGGGTGTGGGAGTGTGTGTCTGTGGGTGGGTGGGGCATGTCTTTTTGGGAGGGTGTGTTTGGTGCGTGCTTGTTTGGGAGTGGGAGTGTGTGTCTGGGTTTGGAAGTGGGTGTTTAAACAGACGTGTATCTGCACATGTGTTTGTGTGAAGTCTGATTTGCAAATTTATTTTTTCTTGAATTTAGGTCAAAAAAATCAGATGAAATCAGCTGCGAGCAAATGGGCTTCGTCAGGTTAGAAAGAAAACAATGTTCATAATCAGGAAACTGGGTTCAGTCAGGTTTAAGCAGGAAAGCAGTCTGGAAGGAACAAATAAAACATTTGAAATAAATGCTTACAACAAGGTAGATACAAGGAGCTGGGGAGCACCAGGAGTTCCCTGCTCTGCATCTCCTCCCCGTCCAGCTGTCTGTATGGGACAACGGAGGACTGTTGTGTGCGATACAATGCTGCCCATCCACACAGAGAGAATATACAGCACTCCCGGTGCCAAACAGCAAAAGTAGTTGCAGCAGCACGCCAGATATTCACCTGCTGATATTCCTGGGTTTTGTCAGGTTTAACCCTTACTTTGGAATTCACCATTTGGGGGCGGTAGCCATTAGGTTTAACCCTAACATGAAAGAAAGAAAGAACTTGCATTTATATAGCGCCTTTTATGACCTCAGGGCATCCCAAAGCGCTTTACAGCCAATGAAGTACTTTTTTGCAGTGTAGTCACTGTTGTAATGTAGGAAATGCGGCAGCCAATTTGCGCACAGCAAGCTCCCACAAACAGCAATGTGATAATGACCAGATCATCTGTTTTTGTGATGTTGATTGAGGGATAAACATTGGCCCCAGGACACCGGGGAGAACTCCCCTGCTCTTCTTCGAAATAGTGCCGCGGGATCATTTACGTAATGTTGTAAAATGAGCCAGTTGACCCCTGCACTTGAATTCTCCCGACAAGCTCCCAGCGGCCAAAGTTCCGTGGATCCATAAAATCTACCCCTTAGCCCGTTTGAATTGGGGAACAAAAAAAAACCAAGCAGTACAATTATAGGTTTTGTCGTTCAAAGCACGAAGGTTGTGCCTGGAGAAAGTATGTTGAGCTGTGTAACACTGGGGTGAAGTACTGATGATTGTAGGTTTGAGCTGCTGGTGGTAGCATTGGGAATAATTTAAGATGATGAATTATTTACGAGTCCTACCTCGGAAGCATAGCGACGCAACATTAAAGCCTATCAGCTTAAGAGCGAAATTTCCCACTGTATTATTATCAGTACAATCCTGGTGATAGCGCTGGTGAGGGAGATTTGGTTATTAGCTGTCTATGAGATCATTCTAGTACGGGTCTGGATGAGTGTATGGTGATAAACCCATTCCTGGGAGGTGTTTGTAAATCTAGGGCTCCCTTATCAAACAGTGGCCTGACTTTCGTTTCTGATCTGAGATCTGAAAAGTAAAACAACTGTGACACAAACCAAGAGCAGTTTAGAAATCACAGACGGTATATGGGGCAGGATGGAGGGGCGGTTCATTCCGCAATTTAACGGGAGTGTGAACAAACTTTGCATCCATTTTACCAAGTGGGTTTTAGTCCGGGAACAAGCGAGGGTTTACCATCGAGCTTTTTGTCCAGAGATTCTGCCGTTCGCCGTTGGATTAACGCCATAAGTTTAGCGCCGGCGGGACCAGTCTTGGCTTGGCACCGCTCCTGGGCTGGTGAAATGTCAATTGGGTGACAAGGCCTGGGCTCTGAAGCGTATGTCTCGCTCCACTTCGCTGCAGCGTCAGGTCTAGGCCCCTGACTCCAGACTCAGGCTGCGTTTACTCAATTAATGCAGCGTCCGTTGCGGTGAAACCATTTCGAAGCCGGCGATCCGGCCGCGCGGGTGGTCCAGAGCGCTGTGCGGAGTTTAAAGGGAACATTGGTGCTGACCCTCACGGGGGTCCAGTCCCGTGGGCAACAGCAGCCCACGTGGTCGGTGATCAGGAGCAGAAACCCGGGCTGATAATTTTTTTCCCTCTCCCTAACCTAAGGGTGCTGAAGCTAACTGTGGTGCCCCAACCATTGCCTTGCCTGAGCACAAGGCAGATTAGGGATCAAACCTGTCGGGTCTGTCCAGGTGTTGAACACAATGGGCTGGGCAAAGGAAAGGGGTTCACCTACTAAACCAGTGGATGTGTGTGTAGTGCACAATTCTGCACTATAAGCCGACAATTCTTCTGGTAGACTCAGAGCGTCAGCTTGGCTCAGTTGATAGCATCTCTCTCCTCTGAGTCAGGAGGTTGTGGATTCAAATCCCAGCCCAGCAACCTGAGCATGTAATCCAGGCTGACACTCCAGTGCAGTACTGAGGGCGTGCTGCAGTGTCAAGATGAGACGTTAGATTGAAATCCCGTCTGCCCTCTCAGGTGGACGTAAAAGTCCCATGGCAATATTCGAAAAAGAGCAGGGGAGTTTTTCCCCTCGTGTCCTGGCCAATATTTATCCCTCAACCAAAAATCACCAAAAAAACAGATTAACTGACTATTTCTCTCATTGCTGTTTGTGCGCAATTTGCCCGCCGCGTTTTTGTGCATTGCAGCGGTGACTACACTTCAGAAGCAATTCATTGCCAGTGAACTGACTTGGAGCGTCCTGAAAGGCGCTCTGTCAATGCAAGTTCTTCCTGTTCAGTTTTTGCAACGCGGTCCCGATGTGGAGCTCAGAGTGGCGCGTCCGACTTTTAACCCCAATGGCCTGCACATTATAAAAGTGGAGAAAGCAAGCTTCTGTTTTGTAGATCAGGCGGTTTGGTGTCTCGCCTAGGTTTTAGAAATTTCAAAACATCCCACTCAAAAAAAAAAACAAGCCTGCCCGCTCCAAGACCTGAACCGCTGCCAACCCGACCCAGTTTGATTCAGACAAAAACGTCAGATTGTCAAAGGCTGCTGGATACTCAAGTCGAGAACCTGATCTTTTACAGGCTGCACTTTTGTGTCTGAAAAGCTGCCTGCTGTGCCTTTTCCCCCTTCCTTTTGCTTCCTGCGCTATGTACAATTTCATTTGATTTAAAAAAAAATGAACTGCTGATATTGGCCAAGTCATGGAGACACAAGCTGATTTTGTATTTTGTTGTCGGATAACAACAACTTGCATTTATATAGCG
This sequence comes from Squalus acanthias, assembly GCA_030390025.1. Taxonomy (NCBI): domain Eukaryota; kingdom Metazoa; phylum Chordata; class Chondrichthyes; order Squaliformes; family Squalidae; genus Squalus; species Squalus acanthias. Next base: position 202,559,274 of record CM059426.1, read on the forward strand.
CCTTTTAACGTAGTTAAACGTCTCGAGGTGCACGAGGGGAAAGGGGTTAAGGTGACCATGTTGCTGAGGTGAGAAGCAGGTACAAATGCGCTTATCCCAGCAGTTGAATCGGTTTTAACCCGACTCGCTCAGCAGAAACCTGGCGGGCGGGGCAGTTAAAATCGCCCCTGGCTCTTACCTGTCCGAAAGCCGCCATGATGGCAACATCTGCAATTTAACCTGCTCTCCTGAGCAGGCAGCAAAGGACACGCGCCCGGAGCCAACAGGGTCCTTCTTTACATATGCATGTTGCGGCCCGATGACATCATTGAGACCCAACTGTAATTTTAACTCGGGCCTGAGCGGGGGAACCCACCTGGAGTTAAAATCGGGGTTTTAAAATAATTCCGCCCAGTACTGCCACTGAGATTATTCTGATTCTCTGCTTCAACATGCGGCTTCTTTGAGAAGAGAACAAGTTGGCAAAAATGAATAAATTCACTCCTGATAGTATTTTTATGAGAAAATTGGAAAGCAATAATCAGCATGAGGAACAGCTTCCCTGGAGATTGTAGACCGCAGGATTTATGGCCATTCGTAAGATATGATACTGAAAGCTCATCATACTGGACATATGGTCATCCTGTAGAGAAGGGGCCAGTGCAACTTAATATTGCCAGTTGAAGGCAATGGGCCAAGTTCATTCACAATGGGGCGCTCACTATTGCCTTAAGATCATCGACTAATCCAAGGCACTTGTTGTGCAATAAAAGCATGAGAGTCTGAGGTGAACTGCCTTCATGCCAGTTTGTCTTCCTCATCCAAAAGGTATTGTTTAAAAATGCATGAGCCCAGATTATGGGTCCTAATCTGCAAGAGCATGACGATGCAGAAGAATAAATCACCATCTGCTTGGATATTTAATTTGGTTTGACCTGAGCTGACCTGGCACAATCTAGAACAGAAGTACAATGGTGTTCTCTTTTTTCCTAATCCCCTCCTCCTCCTTTGTGTCTTCCTCATGAACATTCAAACCCATGAATACTGCATTTCTTAAGAGATAGTGTCTTGCAACCCCTGACTACTATCAAGGACATGGAGGTGTGATTTAGAAAGAAATTGGGGTAATTTTGCGTTTGAAGTCAATGGATATGAAAATGGTGTGGGGGGGGGGGGGAATGTTTAACGGTGCGGGGTGGAGGGGGGAGGGGGGCAGAGAGATGATATGAAATGTTTTACACTATCATCCAAAGTAAAATTATCGCCAATGTGTCTGAGATAGTTGCTAAATGACATGTGTTGACGTCTGCAAAGCTCTCAAGATTCAACTGTGCAGACTTTGGCGCAAGCATGTTCTGTCCTGAAAAGAGATTCAGCTTTGAAGAAGAAGGACTTGCATTTATTTAGCGCCTTTCACGACCACCAGACGTCCCAAAGCGCTTTACAGCCAATGGAGTACATTTGAAGTGTAGTCACTGTTGTAATGTAGGAAACGCAGCAGCCAATTACCACACAGCAAGGTCCCACAAACAGCAATGTGATAATGACTTATACTTTTTTTTTAAGTGATGTTGATTGAGGGATACATATTGGACAGGACACTGTGGATAACTCCCCTGCTCTTCTTCAAAATACAGCCGTGGGATCTTTTACATCCACTTGAGAGAGTAGACAGGGCCTTGGTTTAACATCTCAACCGAGAGGACGGCATCTTCAACAGTGCAGCACTCCCTCAGCACTGCACTGGAGTGTCAACCTAGATATTTGTACTCAAGTCTCTGGAGTGGGAACTTGAACCGATAACCCTTCTGACTCAAAGGCAAGGGTGCTACCAACTGAGCCACAGCTGACACACAATTTAGGTTCACTGTGCACCCCCAATATACTATTGGGATATATGTCCTTGGACTGCGACAGAAGAAGGATGTGTATTTTATTGGTGCATCATTCAGGAGACTCCCAACATTCAAACTGTGGTAAAATACAATATTTTAGCATTCCATTTCAGTGAAGCAGTGTTGAAGTAGTAGCTATTTATATTCCGCTAAGCTGCTTAGCGCAGTCTCCAACACAGTACCTTAAATAGATACGTATAGTACCTGTAGCATGGTATGGTTGTGTGCATGTCTGTTGAGATTGCTGCGACCACACCAAGGGAAGTATTTGTGCGGTGCGTCCCACGTCTGTGTCTTTATAATAAAACTATTTCTATAAGATGAGCTGCAGCATTAACCCATGCAAAGAATTAGCTGCCAGGTTCCTTTGGATTAACTGTATCATGCACGCCTCTATATTGTAGAAGCCCTTCGACTTGAAGCAGCCCATCAGGGAGCTGGGGCTTCAGAATCCGCTCTGTTTACGTTCCACGGTGGACCTCAGAGTGCCGGCAGCAGCTGGGCATGAAGTGGCGACTTTTAATTTCCTGGTCCCTGGTCCTTGGGGTTAGCAATGTCTGTGGGCGGCTGTTTATGTTCATCACTGATGCTGCTGACAGCATTAATAAAAGAAAGACTTGCATTTATATAGCACTTTTCACGACTACTGGACGTCTCAAAGCGCTTTACAGCCAATGAAGTACTTTTTGAAGTGGAGTCACTGTTGTAATGTAGGAAACGCGGCAGCCAATTTGCGCACAGCAAGCTCCCACAAACAGCAATGTGATAATGACCAGTTAATCTGTTTCAATGATGTTGATTGAGGGATAAGCATTGGCCAGGACACCGGGGATAACTCCCCTGCTCTTCTTCGAAATAGTGCCATGGGATCTTTTACGCCCACCCAAGAGAGCAGATTTAAACTCGGTTTAAAGTCTCATACTGAAAGACAGCACCTCCGACAGTGCAGCACTCCCTCAGCACTGCACTGGAGTGTCAGCCTAGCTTTATGTGCTCAAGTCTCCGGAGTGGGACAATGAACCCACAACCTTCTGACTCAGAGGCGAGGGTGCTACCCACTGAGCCACGGCTGAGGGGGGAATCAGATTTGGAAGTGGGGTGTTCCGTATCGGTCGATATTCCAGGCCGGGCCGATGGTATTCCAGGCCAGGTTATTGGTGTTCCAGGCTGGGCCGATGGGGTGGTGGTATTCCCAGCCAGTTTGGTCATATTCCACACCTCTCTCGCCTCCTTTAAAACCTACCTCTTTGACCAGGTATCTGGTCACCTGTCTTGATGTCGCCTTCCTTTGGCTCGGTGTCTAAATTTGTGTTTGATAATCGCTCCTGTGAAGCGCCTTGGGACGTTTTACTCCGTTAAAAGGCGCTGTATAAATTGCAAGTTGTTGAATGCACAGTTTCTCCTGAGTGGGGCTCTTTTCCAGAAGACAGATTGTGGACACAGCTCCGCCTGGCGCTACCTGCCTGAAACGCCCTGATACGTAGGGTGCGGGAGGAAATCTGTACGGGGATCACACAGTAGGGGGTGGGCAGGGGGATGGTTTCTTAAGGTGTTGGTGGTACACCAGTCATCCGGCACAGTTACTGAATGCCATGTTTGGAAAATTTGAACTGACAGAACAGGCGAAAAAAAAAGAGGTGGAGGGCAGTTGGATTTTTAACATAATGTTGTTTGGCGTTTTAAGTACCTGGTTCTGTTGTCATTAAAGACTTGGTAAAAGGATGTCTATAACCCATATAATTCAGTCTTCACTGCATGGATCTATCCCTAGATTGAGCAGTTAAATAAAATTCCTTGGTAAACTTCCCATGGAAACTGTTTTATCTTGGTTTAATGTGATCTCTGGGGGTTTACTATGCAGATTTTTTGATACAGCTCTTACTTTGGGGCAAGCTTTACGGTGTTAAGTCTCCATTAATTTTCCTCCTGAAATGGTAATATACACGCGATCGCGCAGCCCATCTCATTACCCAAGGCACATGTCCTGCCTCGCTGTGAGGGGACCTCTCTTCTCGACTAATTGGGTTGCCTGCAAATCGTGAGGCCTAAAGGCCAAGAGACAGACCTGCCGATGAAAGGCGTCGCATCTGCATTAATCGCAGCGCGAAAAAAAAGGGTGGGGAGATGGATACCGAACTTATCAGCAAACTTAATAAATAAAAAAGCAGCTGCCGCTTTCTGCTGAGAAGCTTGTGATCTCCCTCAAGATGTAGATTTTTTAAATGTATTTATTTTAAACCCACTTTGATACTTTGATGCAGGTGTAGGCGTCCAGAACGGTGAGGAGCGTACATGCTATTTTCATTGTTGGTTATTACGTTAACCTTTACCAAAAAACTGTTATAAACAACAAAACAATCTGATCTTTCACCACATGGAGATATTATACTGAGCGTTTTTAGTAGAACTTAATGATGAGCAAATAGATGCGTTTTGATTCTAATTTGCCTTCAGTACAAGGTAACGTATGTATAATTTAACAGTTTTGAACCATTGTGCAAACATCACATGAATATTCAGATGCTGATTATTCAGTACTAACGACACACGCATTTTTAAACTTCAGCTTTGCTCAGATATATCCGTCCTGGCATTTATTTTCTGTAACTATCGAGCAGGTGGCAAATTTATGAACAAAAACTTGGTTTGTATGCCCTTGAGTGTAAAAGATTGAGGGGTGATCTAATTGAGGTGTTTAAAACGATAAAAGGGATTTGATAGGATAGATACGGAGAAACTTATTTCCTTTTGTGAGGGATTCCAGAACAAAGGGGGCACAATCTTAAAATTAGAGTCTGGCCATTCAGGAGTGAAATCAGGAAGCACTTTTTCACACTAAGGATAGTGGAAATGTGTAACTCTCTCTCTCTCAAAAGGCTGAGAACGCTGGAACAACTGAAACGTTCAAGACTGAGATCGAAAGGTCTTCGACCTGAAACGTTGACTCTGTTTCTCTCTCCACGGATGCTGCCTGGCCTGCTGAGTTTTTCCAGCATTTTCTGTTGTTATTTCGATAAATTTTTGTTGGGTAGGGGTATCAAGGGATACGGAGCAAAGGCGGGACACTGAGGTATGGATCAGCCATGATCTAATAGAATGGCGGAACAGGCTCGAGGGGCTCAATGGCCTACTCCTGATCCTGCGTTCTCGGTGTACGAGGTGATCTTCTGAAGTGTAGACAATCTGCTGTCAAACTGCTAGCTCTGAGAGTTAGCGGTGAGTCCTCAGTGAACCTCGTGTCCACTGCCGCTGACGACTGGGCGGGACTCAGTGCTGGAGAACCTGGCGGGGGTTCTGATAGCGACACGGAAGCAGCTATGCCTGCGCAAACTCAACGCCTGCGCGCTTGTTTTAGAAGCCACTTTTATTTCTGGCTGCGGTCACTTTCTGGATGTCTGGAAAACTACCTCGCCAACCTGTACAGGTGGCTTAAAAGTCTGGTGCTCCACAGGCTCTGGTAGAGGGAAGAGACGCCTCTTGAGGGTGGGTCTCCAGACAGTGGGGGAGGCAGTTAAAATCCACCCCAGGAACTAACACTAATCATTTACATTAACAGAAAGAAAAGCTTTGAACGAAATTAATTAAGGTTGGAGAACTTTTCAAAAGTCAGATAAGTTACATTGAGTGTGCTGTAACAATGCACGTTACATTGAACATAAAGAAAGCAAGACTTGCATTTATATAGCACTCTTCGCAACCTCAGGACGTCCCAAAGCGCTTTACAGCCAATGAAGTACTTTCAAAGTGTAGTCACTGTTGTAATGTAGGAAACGCAGCAGCCAATTTGTACACAGCAAGCTCCCACAAACATCCATGAGCAGTAAGTGTCAGCCGTGGCTCAGTGGAGGTCAGAAGGTTGTGGGTTCAAGTCCCACTCCAGAGACTTGAGCACAAAAATCCAGGCTGACACTCCCGTGCAGCGCTGAGGGAGTGCTGCACTATTGGAGGTGCCGTCTTTCTGATGAGATGTGAAACCGAGGCCCCATCTGCTCTCTCTCAGGTGGATGTAAAAGATCCCATGGCACTATTTCGAAGAAGAGCAGGGGAGTTATCCCCGGTGTCCTGGCCCATATTTATTCCCCAATCAAAATCATTGAAACAGATTACCGGGTCATTATCACATTGCTGTTTGTGGGAGCTTGCTGTGTGCAGATTGGCTGCAGTGTTTCCCACATTACAACAGTGACTACACTTCAAAAAGTACTTCATTGGCTGTAAAGTGCTTTGGGACATCTGGTGGTCATTAACAGTGCTATATAAATGCAAGTCTTTCTTTAAGGGCAAAGAGGCTTTTCACGAGACAGATGCTGGATCTTTGCCTTCTGTACTTCTATGACGTCTTGTTGCTGCTGTAATGATTATGAACAAAATATGGAACTAGTTAAATGACCCTTAAATGTTTTTGAAATTGATAAATTAAAGTGCTATGAGAAATGGTTTTCCGTTCCCGTTCCCTGAGGGTAATTTTTTTTTTTTTTAAACTCTTACCTCAAAGTTTTACACAGAGCCAAAACACTGGGATATTATATACTATGATCAAAATAAAACAACTTATTAGTCATTGCATAAAATTGTGGAGTGTCATCATAATTAAATTTATTACGAATGTCTTTGACTGTTGCCAGGCTGCTGTCCTGGCACAAGGGCTGAGTGGCTGTATTGAGTCCAGATTAATGGAGCCATGCCTTCTGGTTTTAAGAGTGGCTCGTGTACAACGCACAACCATATTGGTGCCGAATGAATTCTGACAGCTTGGCCTCTGTTATTTCCTGCCTGTTTCTCTTTGCTAATTGATGTTTTTGATGTGATGGGGAAAACAAAAGTGTAAAAACCTTGGCATGTGTGAATTGTAGAGGAAGTGGCGGACGCTCGTGTGTAGCAATGGGATTTGGAATGAGGGCTCCACTCCGCGAGTTACCTGAGGAAACCCTGTGCTGTCAACTGCATTTTCTTAAACAATTAGTGGAGGTACTATTAAAACAGCTACTTTCTATCAGATACCCTTGCATCTTGCCACTAAGCACAGCCGTATTTATTTTTTTAACTCGAACGATGTATTTTTTGATGCACTGGAAGAAGAGGCTGGATTTTTCTGTTGACTATGGAGATTCTGATCACGACTATATAAAGGGAATCTTGCGATGGCCTCTTGAGCATCCCCCGATTTTAATCGCTCCACCATTGGCGGCCGTGCCTTCAGCTGCCTGGGCCGTTAGCTCTGGAATTCCCTCCCTAAACCTCTCCGCCCTCTCTGCCTCTCTCTCCTCCTTTATGACGCTCTTTAAAACCTACCTCTTTGACCAAGCTTTTGGTCATCTGCCCTAATATCTCCTCATGTGGCTCAGTGTCAAATTTTGTTTGATAACACTCCTGTGAAGTACCTTACTACATTAAAGGCGCTATATAAATGCAAGTTGTTATTGTTGATGAGGTAGATAACTCCCAGTGACTTTTTTTCCCCCTGTCCTGTGTGAATTAGGTAAAGAGCCGATCATTTTTACTACTGTGTTTGCATATAGCTATATGTTTTCTCTGTGTATCTCTCTTCCTCGCTCTCTCTCTCATGCAGCATAATGGTGCTTCTTTGTTCCCCAGGGCTAGCGTAGGCCTCATTGCATATAAATTACTAATGTGAGAAGTAATTATTAAAATTCTTCTTCCTCTTTCCCACTTAGTGCAGGGTGATAATTGCCTGTGATATCGCAGGAGATCAGTACATTGTTGGTTATACACAACATTGCTCTAATCATTGCAGCAGGTTTGGGCTGTTTAATTTGACATCTAACTATTAAGGGTTGGCAGCTGCCAGTCTGGAGGAAAGAAACTCTAAAATATCTTGGGGTGAGGGGGGGGTTGTCACCCTTTTTGTTTTCCAGTTCCTGTGAGAAAAGCAAGCCCATAAAGTGCTAATCACAGCATTTGTTTTGCAATCTTCGAGTTCCTCTACATTCAGCAGGTTAGGAGTTAAGTCTCCTGTTGAATAACATACTTAAACATAAGAACATAAGAAATAGGAGCAGGAGTCGGCCATTCGGCCCCTGGAGCCTGCTCCGCCATTCAATAAGATCATGGCTGATCTTCTACCTCATCTCCACTTTCCTGCACTATCCCCATATCCCTTGATTCCCTTAATATTCAAAAATCTATCGATCTCTGCCTTGAATATACTCAACGACTGAGCCTCGTCAGCCCTCTGGGGTAGAGAATTCCAAAGATTCACCATCCTCTGAGTGAAGAAATTTCTCTTCATCTCAGTCCTAAATGGCCGACCCCTTATTCTGAGACTGTGACCCCTGGTTCTAGACTCCCCAGCCAGGGGGAAACATCCTCCCTGCATCTACCCTGTTAAGCCCTGTAAGAATTTTGTACGTTTCAATGAGATCACCTCTCATTCTTCTAAACTCTAGAGAATATAGGCCTAGCCTGTATAATCTTTGCTTATTTTGCAAAAGTACAGAATCTCCTATTCTTTGGATGCATTTTTCCGAATGCTTCAGTTTCAGTTTTTAGGGGTTGGAAGACAGTCAGTGAGTAATCATTCCTCTATCTCTCCTCTTTGAGGGCTATCCCGTATGCGAGGCTCGATATCTACTTGAAAGATTCCTGCGCTAAAAGTACCCGTTATACTGGCGCCACTTCCAAAGGGCCCATCACCACCTTCTCGAGGGCAACCAGGGATGGGCAATAAATGCCAGCCTTGCCAGTGACGCCCACATCCCAAAGAATGATTTAAAAAAATGTCCTGTCTAGTTCCCAATATTGTCCGGTCAATTTTCTTCCTTGCTCTTGCTCTTTATTTTTTTTTCTTCCCACGCTCCCTCCCCCGGGGCTAGTCATTCAGGTGGACCTTTTCGCTGCTGGCAACATAGTCAAAGAATTGGTTTTGCCATCATGGTCAGCATTGCCTTTAGAATTCTCAGCTTCTTACACAACAACAATGTGCATTGATATAGCGCCTTTAATGTAGTAAAGCATCCCGAGGCACTTCACAGGTGTGTTATCAAACAAAAGTTGACACCGCGCCACATAAGGAGATAGTAGAAAGAAAGTCTTGAAAGACTTACATTTCTACAGCGCCTTTTACTACCTCAGGATGTCCCAAAGCGTTTTACAGCCAATGAAGTACTTTTTGAAGTGTAGTCACTGTTGTAATATAGGAAACGCGGCAGCAAATATTCGCACAGCAGGGTCGCAGAAACAGCGATGTGATTGATGTAAGAAAACTACTAGGCACTTGGTCTAAGCGTTAAACAAAGCTTTAATCAACTGTTTTACAACATGGAGGTCTAGTTGGGTCCTTCACTAGTTCCTGTTAAGAATGTCCTGCGCAAGCTGGGCCCGTGCCCGAGTATTTATACTCTCCCTGGACAGCGCCACCCGCAGGCCACTCAGTATTATTTCATAAGTCATGAATGACAGATTCATGTCAGTGATCATGACCAGATAATCGGTTTTAGTGATGTTGGTTGAGGGATAAATATTGGCCAGGACACCGGGGAGAACTCCCCTGCTCTTCTTCAAAATAGTGTCATGGGAGATTTAATGTCCACCTGTGAGAGCAGATGGGGCCTCGGTTTAATGGCTCATCCGAAAGGCGGCACCTCTGACAGTGCAGCACTCCCTCAGCACTACACAGGGAGTGTCAGCCTAGCTTTATGCGCTCAAATCCCTGGAGTGGGTCTTGACCATCTGACCCACCGGCAAGAGTGTGACTCACTGAGCCACGGCTGACACCTAAAATAAGACAGGTGACCCAAAGCTTGGTCAAAGAGGTAGGTTTTAAGGAACCTCTTAAAGGAGAAGAGGCGGAGAGGTTAAGGGAGGGAATTCCAGCGCTTAAGGCCGAGAGATTTTGGTCCGAGGGCACACCCGAATCGAAAGGCCCACACAAATTTAGCAGTGGGACCAATGCCTGTGCAGATTGGGTCCACTGTTAAATTGGTATGGTTTGTGCCCGTTTTACACCCGTAAAATGAGCGCAGCGCAAAACAACTTCTATCCCCGTGGGCCTTTATCCACTCCAATCTTACAGTGTTTCCATGTTCCTCTTATTTTCAAGGTTTCTGGTTTCTTTGTCTTGATCTTTTCTCACCTGCTGAGTTTCCCCCTCTCTCGTGAGATTTAGAGCAGAAACTACTGTTGCCAATATTAATGGATCGGTGTTTAACATGGGTCATAGGACATTCCTCTTGTCTGGAAGCATTAACCGCTTTAAAATAAATACTTATTTAAATCTCCATTTGAAATGGTACACAGAGGAAGATTGTACGAATGCATGTGTGCCACTATCCTTAAGCTAGTGTTTGACTTGTGATCCAGTCTAATATCTGAGTCTTCATGTCACTTGCATTACTGCACAAAAATATGTGTGCATTTAAGTGAATTTAAATAGCCAAGATTTTAGCATGTGCTGGATTTAAGTTCTATTTTAAAAAGACCCCCTTTTTCCCCTAAGCTAAGTTTTAACAATTTTTGTCATTTATCCAGGGGCTTAAAGTCATCATCGCCCAGTTGTGAAGCAGCTGCATCAAAGTGCATGTTTCTCAAAGTCTTAAAAAGTATCGCGATTAGGTTTGTCGCCCGTCTGTCTTTGGACCAGACGGCCGAGTGTTTGAGTGGTGACCAGAAATTCCTAAAATATAAACTGCATACCGAAAGCTTTCTTATAAAATAGAAAGTTTTTTTTTCATTCCTGTGTCTTGGGGACGTTAGTTATTAAATGGTTGAGATGTTGGACTTGGCAAAACTTGGGGCTTTTTGAAATTCCCTTACTTTGGACAGATTTATGTTTGTTGTTGTTTTCACACCTTCCCTTGGAGAATAATGTCAAGTAGTGGAAGGATTCAATAACGGCAACAACATATAGTTATATAGAGCCTTGAACATAGTAAAACGTCCCAAGGCGCTTCACAGGAGCCTTGTCAGACAAAATGTGACACCGAGTCAAAGAAGGAGACACTAAGACAGGCGACCAAACGCTTTTTGGAGGTTTTAAGGAGTGTCTTAAAGGAGGAGTGCGAGGCAGAGTGGTTTAGGGAGGGAATTTCATAGCTTAGGGCCCAGACGGCTGAAGGGGGGCCGCCCATTGGTGGGGTGAAGGAGGTCGGGGGATGAACAAGAGGCCGGGATTGGACGAACGCAGAGTTCTTGGAGGGTTGTAGGGCCAGAGGAGGTTACAGAGATAGGGAGGGGGGGGCGAGGCCATGGAGGGATTTGAACTCCAGGATGAAAATCGAGGCGTTGGTGGACCGGGAGCCAATGCAGGTTGGCGAGCGCCGGGTGAAGGGGACTTGGTGCGAGTTAGGATGTGGGCAGCAGAGACTCGCAGGCTGATTAACAGTCTGACAGGCCAGGGCGTGAACGCTTCTTCCATGACCGTAACCATCTTTATACCCACCAATAAGGTGGCTAGTCCGAGACGGCGGGAGGACTTTCTGGGCTACAACGACCCATATGATTGGTGGAGGGGGTGGGACACCAGCCACGCCCACCAGATGTAAGTATTCCGCTGGATGTCAATTCAGAGCCAGAGCTCCCGCACAGATTGACGGTGATTTTGGGGCAGTCTGTGGCCCGCTCTGCTCAAGAAGCACAAGGGAAGTGAATATCAGTGCATCCAAACCCTTCCACAGATGTCGGATGGGAAGAAAGTATTGCTGCTCATCATGGAAGTCGCGACTTGCTGACTGCAAACAAACCAACTCCGTTATTCTTTGAGAGCACGCGGCTCCTTCTACCTCACCCCGTCAGCCAAAAGACAGAAGTAAATCGATAAATAAGGCATGGAGCAGTTGGTCCTATTTCTTCACGGTGATGATGAAGCTCACTCTTTAAGTATTTTGTTACTGATTTGCAGCATCACCTTCATTTCTAGCGTTTTGCCCCGGTTTCAGCTGAAGTGCATTAAAGCCAGATTGCCCAGGTAAGGACCACCTGCGGCTCCTCTCGTACTGAGCGGGATTACTCCTGCAACAACACATCATCAGTAGGGTGAAGCTAACCTGTCTCGCGACGCATATATTTCTGTGTTTTCTTACAGCAACGCTCTTCAAAAGTACCTCGTCGTTCTGCGAAGCACTTTGGGACGTCCTGAGGTTATGTAAAGACACTATACAAATGCACATTCTTTCTTTCTTTGAGGTAGATCTTGACTTTGTGCGATGGTGTTAAAACGGGTGATGGCGAATCGGCAGTCCGTCTTACATCTCCCGATTGTTGAATTCAGTAGAAAGAGAAATCAGGATGCATGTCTAACGGGCTTCTGATTCGCTGTCACCCATTTCACAAAGTCAAAATCCATCCCTTGTGAGTAAAGATATTGGGGGCAACTTTGACTTTGGCCGACAGTGTAAAACAGGCGACATCGGATCAGCTGCCCGTTACACATCTCTCCCGCGTTTCATTTCCATTGAAGTCATCACTCAAAGTCAAAATCACCCCCCTTGTTCCTAATCAATTTACTTTCCGCTAATTAAAATTTTTGTTCTCTGATCCTAGGTACCGACTTACTTTGAGGTAAATCTGGGTTTACCTTCTCGTCATTCCATCTAATATTATATCCACCTTGATGAGATCCCCCTCTCCCCCTCACCCAGACTGGGGTGAGGTGGGGTTAAGCTTCTCTAATTTTCCCACATTGCCCATCCCCTTTACAATTGGAATAATTCTTCTCGCTCTCCCCGCATGTCTTTTTGTGAATCGGTAACTAGATCATGCTCCTCAGCTTCTGCCGAATGGTTTGATTTTTTATTTCACACTAATTTCATTCATAGAATGCAACTTATATTGGTTGCAAAATTACAATGGGCAGCGCAAACTAAAGTAAAGGGGCAGGGTGCTTATTTTCTTGTAGTGTTTCTCCTCTCCGCCTTCCTCACACTTTCCCTCTCACTCTCCCTCCCCTTCCCCTCTCCCTCATCCCTCTCCTCCCCCTCTTTCCCCCTCTCACTCTCCCTTCCCCTCTCCCTCATCCCTCTCCCCTCCCCCTCCTTCTCCCTCTCACTTTCCCTCCCCCCTCCCTCATCCCTCTCCTCCCCCTCCTTCCGCCTCTCCCTCATCCCTCTCTCCTCCCCCTCTCACTCTCCCTCCCCTCCCCCTCTCCCTCATCCCTCTCTCCTCCCCTTCTTCTCACTCTCACTTTTACACCACCCCTTCCCGTCTCCCTCTTCCCCCCTCTTCTCCCTCTTCCTTTTCCCTCTTCATCCTCCTTCTCCCTCTCATTCACCCTTCCCTTAGTCTCTCTCCTCCTTTTCCCTCTACCTTCTCCCACCATCTCTCTCTGGCACTCTCATTCTCTTCTCTCCTTCTCCCTCTGCCACTCCCTCGCCCTCTCCCCTTCCTCTCTCCCTCTCCTGGAAGGTACCCAATTCTGCTCCTTCATGGTTACGCTTCATAGGCGTTTAGCAAAATTAGCATAAGCTAATTCCTTAGTATTCCAGTTGCCTTTTTGGTGTTAACTAGGAGTTGGGAGACATGAGTCACAAATATTGGCAGCAGGAAGCCAAGAAAGAAGCAATGGGTAGAGCAGAAATGGAGTGAGAGGATCTCGGTGATGCTTTGCAAGCTGGCGAGTGGTGTTGTTTTTTTCAGGTGCTTAAGTCTCCAAAGTCACTCGCTGCCAGGCAAAATGGCGAGCGGAGCTTTCCAGCACTGATTCAAATTCAATATATCACTTCAAGGCTCCCATCGCAGCGGGGGAGGTAGCTGGTTTTGTTCTGTCAGGCACTGAATCTCCTTTGTACCTTGAAGCCTACAGGCACATTGCTTTCGTCAGCTGACATGTTAAAGGAACGCCACCCGGCCAAGAAAATTAATAAAATAGCTACATTGAAAATAGTTTTTAACAATCGACTTGACCGACAAAAAACTCTGAGGAATTTTATTTTTCTAATGAGGGTTTATCTGAGATTCTGAAAACATGCATGTTTTCTTTTTCCAAAATGGCCACCGTGGCTTTTTTTTTTATGGAGTTGAGTTGCCGTAATCTGCTTTTTGTCCTCTCAGTGAGCAAACAGACGGAATTACTGCCAACTGCGTGTTGAACGATTTTCAACAGCTCCAGTTGAATATTCATCAGCGAGGATTTAGAGCAGAGCGTACACGGCAAACAAAATTAATGCCGTCAACCAAATTCCATGTCAAAAAAAACAAAATGCAACTCTCGCACGGTCTGTAGGAAATCTTCAGATTGCCCGCTACTCCCACCTACAGCAATGTGTTAGATTACAGTCCGATATTTATTCCCTGAAGAATGAAATTGGTTTCACTTATCTCCAGAATTATTAATACATTTTTTGTAAGTGCTTGTGGAAACCCGCAGGCCTGTTCTTTCCAACATGCTCCCCGCGGGTGTCAAGAGCAGAACCTTGCAGTGTTTAAGAATACTAGGGGATAAACCCCCCACGCACAGCGAATTACATTAAGACTACGCGCGCAGTCCCGCCCGGACACCGCTCCACAAAAAAAAAGCTGTCGGAAATGTTGCCCAGTTTTTTTGACGAATGCTTTGCGTGAGGGGTATCTTGTCACAGGAAGTTAGTTATTGTTACTGTTTGTGATTCGAGCACTGATCTATTTTTTAAAGAGGTCTGAGAAAGATGCGTCATTCTTCTTAATAAGGATGTAGGAAGGGGTAAAGTCCCAAATCTGCTCCTGCTATACCATGATTAGTCAACAACTCCATTGTCATTGTAAGAACATAAGAAGCAGGAGCAGGAGTAGGCCATATGGCCCCTCGAGCCTGTTGTATCGTGCGACTACCAGGATGGTAAACACAAACTAGATGGACCTTGGTCTTTTCTCATCCAGCAATTTCTAAGTACCTAGGCTTTCAGTGTCTTCTCTTGTACCAGCCCAGTACAACAATGGACGAAGCAAAGGCCCTCCTTGGGCATGTCTGTTCTAGACTCTTACCAGTATAATATGCTCCGAGTACTGTACAGTATTGCTATGTATGGGCAATGTTGGAAAATTAGAGAAGCTTAACCTCCGAGTCCAGGTGGGGGGGGAGAGGGGAATCTCACCAAGAGGATTTGGAAAACTCTAAAATCACACATGCATAATAGATTGGTTTCAAAAGCTGAATAACTGCATCTCTTGGCTAAGGTGGCAGAGCACATGAAGAGATCTGGGCCTTATCCAGAAGTCATCAGAAACATGGAGGGTGATCTTAACTTAATTTGCCCGACGTGAAACTGACAGGATTGGGTGCAGCGCCGGTTTAACAACCCGGCCGATTTTAATCTCCATTGACTTCAATGGGGCCGGTGTCTCAAAACGTCATTCGACCCAATCCCGTCATTTTCTCCCAGATCAGGTTGGGTTAAAATTGCTCCCCCTGGAGTCAGGTGAGGTATTAAAACCAGTTTAAAAACCTGACGACAGTCGACGGTGCTACCTGCGACTGGTCAACACCGAGTGCCGGGCTGCGGTCAAGTAACCCGGGCACCTCCAGAAAGTGGCCAACGGCTTCGGCCGGCTGAGCGCCTGGGGGAGGGGAGTGGGGCCCTCGATGGAGGGGATGCCACCGAAAGGCGGATGAGCTAATTCTTGAATTAACCAACGCCGTCCGCAGCCTGTAACCTGTGACCCAGTTGCCATACAGAACAAGTCGATGAAAGAGTGAATGTGGGCAGTCCAACACACAACGCCAGGGCTCAAGACCCTGCCTTAAGGTGGAGGACAGTCACAGGAGCTGTGACAATCGTCCACTGATGATGATGATGAAACAGAAATTGGTTACTGGATGTTAAGTGGATCTCTCAAAGCAGCTGCAATGCTACTGAGATAGGTCAGTAAAATTAAGATCATATATTGCACTTGAGCATTAGGAGCCTGACTGAGGGGACGTAAAAGTGACAGCTTCATTCCAATGTCCGACATGTTCAAATGGCGTCAAACACCAGCTGTTACACCCAGGCTCGTCACTGTGCAGGGAACCTTGGTCACTGGGAGTGCGTTTTGGGAAATCACAGGCCGACTCGCAACAGCTTCCTAGCCAATGGTGATGGAAGGGAGCGAGGCTTGCCCCCAACTTCCCAATTTGGGATCCCGACAGGTGAGGATCCATCTCTGGCACATTTGTAAAATCACCCCTTTAATCTCCATTTTACGTCATGACGCCCTTTCCTCTCCCCTCCCCCCTGGCCCCACCCCCCCGAGTTACACCTGGATAACCGTGTGTTACTGTGTGCAGTTGGCCTGGTCCCCATGGGAGCTGGGCCGTGATTGCCATATCTCTTCCTGAAAGCTCAGAATAGCCAGAAGTCGAGGCCTTCACCATTTGCTTTAGCATCCTCAAAAACAATCCCTTTTTTCTTGTGGGTGGGGGTTGATTTTTTCTTTAACTTTTAGTTACAAAAGCTAGTACTGGTTGGTAGGAGATTGTTCCTAGACGTTAATAAGGGATACTTCAATACATGAGTGGGACCATTAAGAACAGGAGGAGGCTATTCAGCCCCTCGAGCCTGTTCTGCCATTCAATTCGATCATGGCTGATCTGTATCTTAACTCCATTTACTCACCTCACCCAACAAAAGTCTATTGATCTGAGTCTTGAAAGCTCCAATTGACCCCCAGCATCCACAGCCTTTGGGGGGGTGAGGGGGTGTAAGTAGACTTTCAGATTTCCACTAGTTTGTGTAAAAAAGTTCATTCCTAAATGGCCTGGCTCTAACTTTAAGAATAGGCCCTCTTGTTCTGGATTCCCCACCAGAGGCAATAGTCTCTCTGTATCTACCCTATCGAATCCCTTTATCATTTTACTGACCTCAATTAGATCACCCCTCAACCTAATAAACTCAAGGAGATACTCTCAATCAGCTGCACTCTCCACATTCTCACTGTAAAATGGCGCTCGCTTGCATGTGACGAGGAAAGGAAGTTTCGATCGCTCCATCAATAAACACAATCACAGCGGCCTGCGTTATTTTCGTGGACCCCACAGGGGGCACTCCTGCTCCTGTTGGCCCCACAAGCATAATTAAGAGCTTACCCGCTCGGCTAAGTGCATCGTAGGACCCTGACATGCACATTAATGGGGCCCACTGGCTGAACCAAACTGGCAGGCAGCTGTAGGCCCTTACGAAGATGGCGTCGGTCGGACTGGGAACGGAGGGGGAGTGGGGGGCGGGGGGGAAAGTGGTAGCAAGCCTTTCCCGCCATTTTAAGGTGGTGACCGCCCTGTTTCCTTCTGCCCAGCGGCGCCAGTGAAAACCTCCCCCAGTGAGGGTTTGTCAAATTAAAGTTACAGGGTCAGATATCTCCAAGCTGTTTTATTTATTAACACGGTAACATGACGAGAAAGTCCTGCTTCTGTTTGAAATCCAGTTAGCTTATTCAGGCAGATAAAAGGTAACATCACCAGGTGGAACAGTTACCACTGACTTCAAGTAACTTCAAGTAAACTATAGAAATTGGGCATAAAAAAAAAAATTATCTCAGGGCTTTTCCCTTTTCTAAAGTTGCCGGCTGTAATGACATGCAATATTCCTTTGGCGTATCTGGTGTGTATTTTAAAGACCTTGAGGTTTTATTTCACCTCGAAAAGTAATGAACTTGTCCCAGGTAATTACTGATCACTGTCAAGCAGGGGCTTGAGCTGAGGGGCGAGTCAATCTGCTGTGTGTCAACCTTGACAGAGCGGAGTCTGGACTGACAGCGCAAGATGCACACTATCAGGACAGTCTTACTTTATTGGAAACTCCGAGACAATGATGCTGGATGACAGCTCGGACCTCCGAACACAGCCTGAACAAAAAAAAAAATGCAGAAATGTGCACTGCTAATCCACAGCAGGTCAAAGAGCCAGAACTGCTGGAGGTTTGCAGAACGTCAAAGTAATTATGATTTAATTTCCACCTTTGTAAGTTGAATTGGTGAGATGCGGGGCGATTTTACTTGCAGATCATAATAGTCCTGCGCAGGTCAGCAGAGTTTGCAACAACAACAAAAACCGCACTTTCCTTAATATGGAAGAGAAATAAAGAAACGTTATATAGCGGCTGCGGAGTTGACCTGATTCTGCAGGCTTGCTGGCTTTCGCTCACACACTGCTGCTTCTCTCTGTTTCCATCCTGCAGGAGAGAAGAAAAGGCCGGAGCTTAAATTAAAATCCTGCAGTTTCTTATCTGCTTCCCACATGAAGGCAAATCTGAGTTGAAAACCGTAAAATTAAGAGAAGATCGGGGATAGTTTAATTCAGCAAATCCATCGGTTCGGCTTGCAGTCTGTGTGACTGGAGGGAGGAAAGGGGGTCAGATAGACACTAATAGGGTGCAAGCTATCAATTTGCTTTTCACATCGACGCATTTGTATTTCCAGTAAGAGGGAGGTAGGGGTGGAACAGCACTGGTATTTAAAATGCTGATGGAATATCTCTGATGATAGATCTCTGTGTGAATTTCTTGTCGGATTTAGGAACCAATTTCCCCCATCCTCCAGCGTTACAGACGACAGTGTCGTCGCTGATTTCTCATTGTTCTTAATTCCGGGCGTGATTTTTAGATTTTTTGTTTTATTGCGCTCCGCTCGTCCTCCTGCAGCTTCTGTGCTCCCTTCATTTCACCCGCACCACCAGGACGGAGCAGGTCACCACAGAGTTCCCATGAATGTGCCTGAGTGATCCACTGACTGGCACTGACTGCTGCTGAGCTCTTCTGGGCAAAGTCTCTCAGTGTCCCAATGCATCTCTCTTCTACTTTCTCCTTTTTGTTTCTTCTCCCTCAAGTGCAGTTGGGACGTTAAACCAAGGCCCCCCCCCGTCTGCCCCCGCAGGATGGATGTAAAGGGTAGTATTTGAAGAACAGCAGGGGGAGTTCTCCCAGTGTCCTGGCCAACATTTATCCCTCAACCAACACCTAAAACATGATTTGGCCATTTATTTAATTGTTGTTTGTGGGACCTTGCTGTGCGCAAATTGGCTGCATTTCAAAAGTATTTCATTGGCTACAAAGCACTTTGGGACATTCTGAGATCATGAAAGGCGCTGTATAAATGCAATTCCTTTCTTTTTTATAATAATTCTGCCTTTGTACGGAATTCCAACTAGGTACAATACAAACTTCAGAAACTGTTGGGTAGAATTTCAACTTGCCATGGTTTCTAGAATGGGCGAGCGATCTGTAACACCAGTTTTATGCCCAGATGACAAGCTGGCAATCTACCCGGGGCATTGTGGACCGCTGGGGTGTAGGCGTGGGGTGTCGTTGACTACCTCCTACAAATTGGCTCCAGAACAGCACTGATAGAAGTACAGGAGACAGTTGCCTCGCTCCCCCAGTGGCTGCAGAAAATGGCTTGACTATTGGTGGGTACTAAATCCGAGCATATAATCTAGGCTGACACGCTAGTGCAGTACTGAGGGAGTGCTGCACTGTCGGAGGTGCCGTCTTTTTGGATGAGACGTTAAACCTGCTCAGGTGGATGTAAAAGATGCCGTGGCACTATTTCGAAGAAGAGCAGGGCAATTCTGCCTGGTGTCATCGCCAATATTTATCTCCTAGCCAACAGCATTAGAACAGAATATCTGGTCATTATCTCATTGCTATGTTTGGATTCTTGCTGTGCCCAAATTGGCTGCTGCGTTTCCTACATTACAACAGTGACTACACTTCGAAAGTGTTTCAGTAACTGCGAAGCACTTTGCGACGTCCTGAGGATGTGAAAAACTCTTTCTTTCCTTCTTTCTGTGGTGGGTGGACGTGTCAGGTGACCAATGGCGGGTGCGTGGAGCGTAGGCCACCTGGAGGCGGGAGGTCATGTGACGAAGCCTGGAATACCAGAGTTGCCACCCTAGTGTGTGTGTGAAAGAGGGTTTAAAGCAAACCCTGCTCATTGAGTAAATAGGGATCCATCGGACTTATCAATGGTCAATTACAATGGGGAAGGGAATTACATAGAAACGTAGAAAAATAGGAGCAGGAGTAGGCCATTTGGCCCTTCGAGCCATTAACCCCCTTTCAGGATGCCCCGTACACCAATATTCTCTGCGATGTCCATGACCTCGGGTATAAGACGCAGCGTTTAATAATAATTCTCTCTTGATAATGCCGACATTAAATAACGCACCTCTTGGTGTTATATGTTTTTTGTATAGTTCCCAAACACGGCTTAAGAGAGAGGATCTACTGTATTAAAGCACGGGGCAGGTTGAATTCCCCTTAAGACATGATTCAACCAATTCAATCACAGAGAGATGAGAATCTGTGTACCTGGCATCAGTATTTCTGATTTCTCTCCCCAGTGCCTACAGCAGGTTTTTCTATTAGACTTGATACAGTTTAATCACATGCATGATTACTATATATCTGTTATTTGCATATATTCTCATTGCAGCAAGCCACTTCTGTTCATCACCGTGTTAAGGATTCCACTTCAGTGCCTACTGTAACTCCAAGATACGCACACATTGTGTTGCATCCAGCAACTGGAGACGGCAGACAGCGAATTTTTATAATGCCACCACTGACGAGGGGAAAACTCTCAAAGTTTAGGATTTACATGTGAAATATCCAGGCCTCATATAGCCCCGAGTCTTTCCTTTCAGCTTATATCTATATAATTAAAATGTCTTGCTTACAGCACCTCGCACATTCGATATGTAGGCTTGCAGGTTACACCTGCCGGAAGCAGAGAGAATCAACTGTCACGCTTTTCTGATTGGCTCAAATAAGGAAAGTCCATGCTGATTCGCTGAGCAGGAGAAATCCCAGAGAAACTCAACCAATGCAACATCTGCAGCTTGATGGCGCAGTTTACTCCTCCCAATTGGTTCCAGCCACCATCATGGATTTCCAACCCGACCCCGCCATATAACTAACATTTATAACGCTGGAAACATGTAAAAAAACAAATAATTGGCACCGAAAGAAAGACTTGCATTTATATAGCGCCTTTCACGGCCACTGGACGTCCCAAAGTGCTTTACAGCCAATGAAGTACTTTTGAAGTGTAGCCACTGTTGTAATGTAGGAAACGCGGCAGCCAATTTGCACACAGCAAGCTTCCACAAACAGCAATGTGATAATGACCAGATAATCTGTTTTTTAATTATGTTGATTGAGGGATAAATATTGGCCAGGACACCGGGGATAACTCCCCTGCTCTTCTTCGAAATAGTGGCCATGGGATCTTTTACATCCACGTGAGAGAGTGGACGGGGACTCGGTTTAACGTCTTATCCGAAAGACGGCACCTCCGACAGTGCAGTGCTCCCTCAGCACTGCACTGGGTGTGTCAGCCTAGATTTTTGTGCTCAAGTCTCTGGAGTGGGACTTGAACCCACAACCTTCTGATTCCAGAGAGGACTGTGCTACCAACTGAGCCACAGCTGGCACTAAAATCATTAACCTCACCTGTAAAATGCATCCTTTAATGTTCAAAGTTGTCCACTGCCGGTGGAAAGCGAGCCCACCAGTGCAATGGAGAAAGGTGGGGTGAGGGGAAGAACTCAGTGCGGCAATGGCCCAGGTTGTTTCTTGGGAGCTCAGAGAAGCGCTCCTGCCCACAGAAATAAATGAAAACTAACGCGCTGGGCTCCTCTTCGGTCAGCGGATGCTGTGCGGCGATTGCACGGTGCACGCTCCGCCCATCACTGTCCTAACATGGCATGGGGGGGGGGGGGTGGTCCTATGTGCGGTGGGGGGTCCTATGTGCGTCATGGGACCCTTTATTGTATATTGGAAGGGTCTATCGCTACAACCATCCAGCGATAGGCCATTCCGAAGTTGGCATCGGACGGATGGCGAGCAGGAATAGGGCGGCAAGATTTTCCCCACCATTTTAGGGGCACGAGCCCCCTGTTTCCGCCCGGCGATGCCAGTGAAAATCTCCCTCCCGCTAAATCTCCAATAAAAGAATGAGATCTTCCTTTTCATGCCCATCAGCCAACCAAATGTAACTTTCAGTTCAACCGCTGCCTTTCACTGCCAAGCGCTTGCAGCGTTGATGACTAGATTAAGCGGGTTAGTTATCTAATACTTGCCACCTGGTTGCCTCAGCTCAGTACATTCTCGACCAGTTCCTGACTGATTTAAGACGCTAACCTCCTGGTGGAACCCATTACTGAGCAATGATTGTAGGTTTTGGTAATGCCGGCAGGCCAGGCCAGGCCTGTTTGAAGTTTCCTAACCTACAGGATTTACAATAAAATAAAAATCCACGGTGACCAAAACCCACTTCCTTTCAAGAAATCGAGGCCTTGGCTGACTGTGTGTAACATCACGGCATCACTTCCTGGTGAGGCCCTGTTGTTTTAATTAGTACAGTGCCATTACAATGGTATTTAATGTTATTTTCCTCTTGAGAAATTTAGTCAGACATTGCCTCTGCAGTAAGGCATTAAACGCTTTCCTATCCAATGTCTTTGGTTAGGCTTAATAAGGCTCAGTAGAGCCATCTGTCTGACACGCTTTCCTTCCCTATATTAAAGGATTGGCTTTTAAAAGTACCTCTGCATAAGTATTTCCAGATATATACAACGGGGGCGTAGATACATTCAGTTTCCAGTCTTTCTGCATTTTAAAATAAAGTTTTAATTAGTGTAATATAATTCATGGCGTTGTGATCGAGCTGCTACTGAGACATCATAAAACAGAGAAAGAACTTGCATTTGTGTAGCGCTTATCACGACCTCAGGATGTCCCAAAGTGTTTCACAGCCAATGAAGTCCTGGTGAATTGCAGTCACTGTTGTTCTGTAGTCAAAAACAGGCGGCCAATTTGCACTCAGCAAGTTTGTACAAAAGCAAATGAGATGAATGACCACTTAATCTGTTTTGGTGGTTGTTAAGGGATAAGTATTGACCGGAACATCAGGAGAACCCCCCCTGCTCTTCTTCAGAATAGCGCCTGAGGATCTTTTACGTCCACCTGAGAGGGCAGACTGGGCCTCAGTTTGACATCTCATCCAAAAGACGGCACCCCCTGACAGTGCAGCACTCCCTCGGCACAGCCTAGCTTTTGTACTCAAGTCTCTGGAGTGGGACTCTTGACTCAGAGGTGAGAGTGCTACCCACTGAGCCACAGCTGATACCAGGTGAGGTCAGTGAGGCCTGAACCTCCAAGAATGAGGGAGCCTCTTTCACCGATCTAGCTCATCTTTCTGTAGAGACCTTTTAATATCCCCATCATATCAGCCTCTTGTTTGACTCCATTGTTTTTTCCTTCGCTACTCTATGATTAATTTGAGAAGTCACACAACACCAGGTTATAGTCCAACAGTTTTATTTGAAATTACGAGCTTTCGGAGCTCTGCTCCTTCGTCAGGTACAGTGAGGTGACGAAGGAGCAGCGCTCCGAAAGCTCGTAATTTCAAATAAAACTGTTGGACTATAACCTGGTGTTGTGCGACTTCTCATTTTTGTCCACCCCAGTCCAACACCGGCATCTCCGCACTATGATTAATTGGCACAGATTGAGATTGTTTACATGCACAGATTTACTAGCGATTGACTGTGCTTAAAATTAACTGGTTTGTTTTTTTGGCACATAAGCGGAGGGCAGAATAAAACATTTTGAGTTGAGTTTCTTTGCCAGTACAAAGGCCAGGATCCCGGATTTGCCAGATCCCAACCTTAGTTAAAAAATCCCAGTCGACCTTGCCATGTGAGAAAGGGTAGGGCTGGGACCGCTGACCCCCTACGCTGGAAGCTCTTGCTTCACCAGCCCTGGAGTAACACTGGAGGCCAGTCGTGTCATAAGACTCCCGTGTGCTGGCTTCCAAAAGGGTGCAAGTGGTGGGCTCAACCAGGGGGGTGGGGGGGCGGCCAGGACCTCCAAGGTTTGGGGGAAGTTCTCCTAGTGTCCTGGGGCCAATATTTATCCCTCAACCAACATCACTTAAGAAAAAATGATCTGGTCATCATCACATTGCTGTTTGCGGGAGCTTGCTGTGCGCAAACTGGCTGCCGCGTTTCCTACATTACAGTGACTGCACTTCAAAAAGTACTTAATTGGCTGTAAAGCACTTTGGGCCGTTCTGAGGTCATGAAAGGCGCTATAGAAATGCAAGTTCTTTCTTTACCGCACGTCACTGTGGGAGCACCATCACCACAAGGACTTCAGCGGTTCAAGGAGAAGGCCCACCACCACCACCATCTTCTCAGGGCCACGAGGGATGGGCAATGAACGCTGGCCTCGCCAGCATCACCCACATCCTGAGATCAAATAAAAGTCACCCATCGAAACTGGAACTGTGTAGTGGATATGTAAATTTACAAAAGAAGCTTTCCTATAATTGGCTCCGATTAATTATTTTGTGTGTCCGCGGTTGCGGAGGTTCTTCAAGAACCTGAACTGTCGATATATTTGGATCTTTCCGATCGATGTAGTAACGTGCGACATTCTGAAAATAAGTAATGACAAATCTCAGGCAGGTATATGACATGGGTGAGATTCCGGGAGTGTGTCAAAGGTCAAAGGCCTCCCCTGGCAGAGTCTTGTAGCACATTTTACTTTGACCTTTTTACAACCTATCAAAAGTTGACCTCGCTGCAACTGTGGTACAACTGTGCCAGCCTGGAGATGGCCTGCACATGCTTAGAAGGGGGGAAAAAAATGACCTTTGCTGCCAAATATTTCTCGTATGTACCATTAGGCCGGGAAAACAGAGGGACAAAGGTGTTTTAAGTGTTTCATTTAAGAAAACGTGTATCGAATAGGTTAATTGCAAATGAGGTAAATCTAAAGTGTATATTTTGGTCATTTCATTTTGTTACAGTAATAAAGATACTGGTGACATTTGATTACTGTCGTATGAGGATTCAGTTCAGTGTCACCGAGTATGAGCTGGGCGAGATTAGATCAGACTCGCTCACAGCCGCTGGTGTTCTCGAGGTTATTGCTTCAGTTATCTTTCACTGTTTGTTTTACTTTGACAGGACGTCAAACTTTTGAACACATTGGCGTCAAGGGGGGGTAGGGATGATTTTGACTTCGGGCGATAGTTTAAAATGGTCGAGATCGATTGAGCTGCCTGTTGCACATCTCTTCCGATAAGTGAACATCCGGAGGGGTGCATAACAGGCGGCTCAATCGCTATCGCCCGTTTTACACTCTTGCTTAAAGTCAAAGTGACCCCCAAGGTCTCTACCACTAGAATGCTCATTCATACCCCCCACCCTTCGAATGAAAGAACACTTTGCTTACTGCTATGCTGGCCCCCCTCCCCCCCCACCCCACCCCCCAGAATTAAGTCAGGTTGTAAAGAAAATGTAAAACCCATTAATGAGGAGGCTGCCGTGACATGGCGAGAGTTGGGTTTGCGCTCCCGGTGGCCCCGCGCCCTGAGCTTGCTGATCTCAGAGCTGTGTCGTTGCAGGGAGCAGTGGTCGGAAGCTTCCCAACCGTCAGATAGGGAACATTGAGGGGGCAATCACCTAGGCTACTCTCGTGTGCCTCCTGGAACAGGGTGTCCGACCTGCGGCCCTCGAGGTTGGTGCTGGAGGTATCTTCAGCTGGAATACCAAAGGGAGCGAAATTGGTTGTGGGCGGTAGCGCAAAACCGGCGAGCAAGAGTTGGCCGATTTTCTCTGCGGTTGACTTCAATGGGATATAAAACGGGCTCCTGGCATATATATATACAGGAAACTTTTGTTTATCCGGCACCCAAATATCCGGAATTCTCGCTTAACCGGCAAAAATCATCCTCCGAAAACGCCTCTCAAATAACCGGCAATGTTGCCGATCCCGAGTCCGAGTCCGAGTCCGCGAACGCCGATTTAGTCAGTAGGGGTAGTTTTCAAAAGTGCCACTACACGGCCTCCTGGCGCTGTCGGAAGTATACTGCACATTTCTTGATTTATTTATTTTTCTTTGTTAAAAATAGCCTCGGTAGATATAACTCTCCGTTATCTGGTACTTTCGATAAACCGGCACCACGCCGGTCCCGTCGGTGCCGGTTAATAAAGAGTTTCCTGTATATATATTTTTTTATTGCTTTTCATTTTGGGAAATGGTGGCATCCCTCCCCCCTGAGGAAGACACGCCATCTTCTGTTTTGTTGCTCCCAATTCATCGTGACGCCTCGCAATTTACTGCATGTACACGTTAACCTGTATCGTTCTCAAGTCAATCGACGCTGAAGGCTCTGACGGGATAAAAAAATACCTCTTTTTGTTTGTTTTCTCTTCCAGTCAAACAAGGTGCCTGTGGTGCAGCCGTGCCATGCCGTTCACCCCCTCACACCTCTCATCACCTACAGTGACGAGCACTTCGCGCCAGGATCTCACCCAACGCAAATCCCCACAGACATCAACTCCAAGCGAGGTGAGAAATCTCTTCTACGTGAGTGTTACTGAACCTGACTGCAGGGGAACTGATAACGCAGGTCATGTGCTGTCCTGTGTCATTTCCCAACTTGCGTGATCAGTAAAGTTTGAAATGACCCGGGAGATTTGTCTGTGCATTGCATTAACTCACGGCACACCCAGTATTCAAGCCTCAGTTTATTGCGGATGAATTTGAGAGAGTAACACAGTTGGTCGAGCGTCGTAATAAACTGCTTGGCCTTGCTTAAGAAGCCACGGTGGCATTTCTCTGGAGGACAGTTTCAGAAAATGAAGGAAATGCAGCAATATTTGAGATTTGCTCTCGCTTCTAGGAACCTCTAGAATGACACAGCGCAGAGGAGGCCATTCAGCCCATCGTGCCTGTGTCGGGTTATTTTAACAATTTGATGAGAATCCTCTTAGCTGTGCACATCTCATGTTCTCTTTTTAAAAAGTGGGGTCGATCTTGACTCGCTGCAATAGTGTACAACGGGTGGAAGCGAGCCGGCTGTTAAAGTCAACGGCAGTAAAAATGAGAAGTCGCACAACACCAGGTTATAGTCCAACAGTTTTATTTGAAATCACGAGCTTTCGGAGCGCTGCTCCTTCGTCAGGTAAAGTGAAGGAATACGAATCAGCAAAGCATATATAGACAGAGAACAATGTGTCTATATATGCTTTGCCGATTCGTATTCCTTCACTTTACCTGACGAAGGAGCAGCGCTCCGAAAGCTCGTGATTTCAAATAAAACTGTTGGACTATAACCTGGTGTTGTGCGACTTCTCATTTTTGTCCACCCCAGTCCAACACCGGCATCTCCGCATCATGGGCAGTAAAAATGGGGAGCGATGTAAAATGGGCTGCCGACTCGCTGTCGCACACACAGTAATGCTGGGATTCGTTCTGGTCATCAGCTGAGAGACTGTAACAAAAAGAGTCCTCACAATCCATTGTAAGACATAGCTGTAGCTCTCGAAACATATTGGCTGAATCCAGTGTATCTTAAAACAATTATATCCTCAGTAGCAATACTTTGTTTACACTGCAGTGATACAAGCTGAACAGTCCAGCGTTCATGCCTATTGTGTGTTATGCAGCTGAACAAACACGGAGCCAGTGCTACCATCACAGAAAGAAGGGAGAAAGGAAGGAGTGTTTACACATTGCACGCAGAGACTAAATAATGAGCAGGATTGCCTTCTTTTTGTTTATTTTGAGAGTTTGTGCGTGCATGTGTGTGTGTGTGTGGGGAGAAATAGAGAGGCATAATTCTACTGATGATGCAGGTACTGTGTCTAATCCCTGATGGCTCAGTGGGCTGCTGCACCACCTGATGTGGTACTGACTCATGGTAGTCCCAGGTGGTTTGATGCTATAGTTGGCCAGAGGAAGGTAGGAAGGAATTCAGCCTTAGTTATCCGCCTTGATTGTTGTCTAGTGACCGGCCGTGGAATGCTCTCCTGGGAACCATGTGTATAAGGATGGACCTTTCTAATCGGGTTTGCGTAAGAAACAGGAGCAGGAGTCGGCCATTCGGTCCTTCGAGCCTGCTCCGCCATTCAATAAGATCATGGCTGATCTTCTACCTCATCTCCACTTTCCCGCACTATCCCCATATCCCTTGATTCCCTTAATATTCAAAAATCTATCGATCTCTGTCTTGAATATACTCAACGACTGAACCTCCACAGCCCTCTATGGTAGAGAATTCGAAAGATTCACCACCCTCTGAGTGAAGAAATTTCTCCTCATCTCAGTCCTAAGTGGCCGACCCCTTATTCTGAGACTGTGACCCCTGGTTCGAGACTCCCCAGCCAAGGGGAACATCCTCCCTGCATCTACCCTGTCAAGCTCTTTAAGAATTTTGTATGTTTCAATGAGATCACCTCTCATTCTTCTAAACTCTAGAGAATATAGGCCTAGCCTACTCAATCTCTCCTCATAGGACAATCCCTTCATCCCAGGAACCAGTTTGGTGAACCTTCGTTGCACTCCCTCCATGGCAAGTATATCCTTCCTTAGGTAAGAAGACCAAAACTGTACACAATACTCCAGGTGTGGTCTCACCAGGGCCCTATATAATTGCAGTAAGACGTCTTTACTCTTATACTCAAACCCTCTTGTAATAAAGGCCATCATACCATTTTCTTTCCTAATTGCTTGCTGTATCTGCATGTTAACTTTCAGTGATTCGTGTACAAGGACACCCTCTGAACACCAACATTTCCCAATCTCTCGCCATTTAAAAAATACTCTGCTTTTCTGTTTTTCCTACCAAAGTGCAGGTGCTGCTTCCTGTGGTCGAACAGCTTTTTGAATTATCTGGGCACAATCAGGGAGGTTGGCCATTTGGGTGAGGTGTTGGAGGACTGCTGGCATCTGTGGAATCGTTATGAGTCGGTGCCTTAAGCAGGAGAGTGATCGGGGGAGAAGAAATGATGCAAAGCTTGCAGAATAGGCTGCCCGATGAGGCAGCAGAAGTGGAGAACGGTATAAATATTGAGGAGGGTGACAGCTAAATTTTTGGCAGATGGGGCTGTTGATGGGTAAGAAGTCAGTGACCTTCGGGACTGGCCCGATGGATGGCCATCCCGTATAGTCCTCTGTTCCTAAGGAAATTGGAACACATGGGGTGGCAGGAGGGAGCCATGCTTGTCACCTCTGCTACCCCTGCCCTGCTCTACGCAGGTTTCCACATCCTTTACACCCATCATTCCCCTTCGTCAATCTCGAAACCTGGAGCACTGGTAAAGGCTGATTCCTGGTTGATGCAAAAAAGGTCTGCTTCCTGTTTGGTCAAAATCCACCAATCAGAGAGGAGCCTTTGCTCAGAAGTTGTTAAGTGTACAAGTGCTCGAGGACAAGGAACGAACCAGCAGGGCTCACTAGGGTGTTTCGAAGGAGCTTACGGACTGCACTTATCCCATAGGCTACATCTTGGATGATGCAACCTCATGCATTGCCCTCCCCAAGCTTACAGCTGGGGCAACTAAAATACAGCAAAAATAGCTGTGACCAAAGTGGGAAATCGCCACCCCTGGACTACTAGTCGGACGTGTGATAATTACCAGACAATCTGTTTTAGTGATGTTGATTGAGGGATAAATATTGGTCAGGGACACCGGGGATGTCTCCCCTGCTCTTCTTCGAAATAGTGGCTGAGATATCTTTTACGTCCATCTGAGAGGACAGACGGGGCCTCAGTTTAACATCTCATCTGAAAGACGGCACCTCCGACAGTGCAGCACTCCATCAATACCGCACTGGAGTGTCAGCCTAGATTATGGTTTCAAGTCTCTGGAGTGGGACTATGAACCCACTAACCTTCTGACTCAGAAGCAAGAGTGCTACCAACTGAGCCATGGCTGACACTGATTAAGTTGGAAGGCCATCGCCCCCCCCCGCTGCCCCCGCCAACTTTCACGTTTGCCCAATGAATCATGGGGAAGCCTCGTGGATATTAATTAATGTGGAGCTACGCCAGTAAAATGAAGGTATCGTTTCCTTGCTCAACAGTGACAGTACGCCAACAAAAACTGCCTTTGAGTTGCATAAGGGCTGACGACGGGTGATTACATTGGGTGACATCAGCCCCGTCTCCCTTAATCTCAATTAGTCACAGTGTTTGCTTTCTCTGGCCGTCGACCAGATTAGCAACCCTGTCCCTTCCAGACTAAACATTCATTCCTGGTATCTGCAGGTTGTCCTACATTGGGTTACTTATATCAAGGTCAAAAACCTGGCCAGGTTATTTGATTCAGTGCACAGCGAGCAGCGTGCAAGTCGATCTGTATTTGTGCAGTGTAACTTTCCATTTATCGGGAGGTTGATTTGGTTATAGCTCTTGAGATGATGCAGTGTCAGCAATTGCCTGACAGGAAGTGTGTGTCTGTGTTACGGGGAGGGGGAATTTAATGTGAAAAAACACTGCATTTTACAGAGTTAGCAGAGACGTCCTGAGGGGATGTTTTCAGGTATACCATAAAATGCAAAGGTCTATTTGGGATTAAGACCCTGTTTTAATCCTGCCAGGCACTTCTGAAAGCTGTAGGGCTTCATGTTTGCGGGTTGTCAGTTGAGAGAGTTCTCCAGGCACAGCTTTGGATGTTAAATACTACACATGCAAAACTATTTGACCTTGAAGCCCTAAGGAATCAGCTTGATGAAGAGCTTAGTATGAGCTGGAGTGACAATCGTGAGGCAAATGAATCATATCAAGTGTGAGCATTAAGGGGCTGAAAATGATTCTTAATTAACTGCTGATCCTGTAAAGTTGCAGATGCTGGAAAAACCCTGTGTCTTGAGAGAGATAGCTGACAACTGGCCTTGTAATGTTTTTGTAGCCACAGTGTACTCCTTTCTATACATCTGAGAATCCTGGGCACAAACAGAGAGCTGAAAAACACTTGTCCTGGGAACCTGGGAAGTTGAAATTGTCCACTTTGGTTCAGGACCTGGGGGGTGCGAGGGGGGGCGGGGGGGGCACATTAATAGCCAACAACAGATTCAATTGAACATTCAAAATGCCACGATCGTTGTTTTCGTTGGCCTCCTGTGTGTGTGTGTGTGTGTGTGTTTTAAAACCAGCGAAAGAAACTGTGTAACGTTTTAATTCCAGTTCCTTTAGGGAATAGTAAGTATGGGAGCTGACGCAAATGCCAGGAAAAGAGAATTGGAATTTCTTTTTTTCTTCCATTGCGCACACTTCACTGTGCCAAAACTTTAAACCCAGAATGATGCACTCTTTTTAAACTAGCTGGCATAATCATTAGTGAAGATTAAGAAATCACATCTAGCAAGAAGAGAGCTAAAAGTAATTGAAGCAAGCTACAGCCTATGAAAATCCAGTTCGGATTGTTTTATGCCAGAGATCTGTTTCGGTTTCCTCCTTGACCCCTGCAATTTCTCTGCTGCTATTATTTCGCTGATGAGCATACCCCGTTGTATCAACTATTTTAAAGATGTCTTGTCAGCAAAGCTTAAAGGATTATATTCAGTTTTTATCATTTCCCCGAAATGTGTTTAAAGCTGCTGTTCCCCATAATTGATTTTTTTTCTCTGAAATGAGCATCTCCACCAGGAAGCACACCTGTGTAGGATCCCTAGCTCCAAGTGAAAAAACAGTTTCGACGTTACTTGCCTTTTAAAGTAAAGGTTGTTCAGAGAGATTTAGGTGTCCTCGTACAGGAAACCCCAGAGAGTTAGCATGCAGGTACAGCAAGCAATTAGGAAGGCAAATGGCATGTAGGTCTTTATTGCAAGGGGGGTTGGAGTACAAGAATAAGGAAGTCTTGCTACAATTGTACAGGGCTTTGGTGCGACCACACCTGGAGTACTGTGCACAGTTTTTGTCTCCTTATCTGAGGAAGGACATACTTGCCTTAGAGGTGGTGCAACAAAGGTTCACTAGATTGATTCCTGGGATGAGAGGGTTGAGTAGATTGGGCCTATAATCTCTGGAGTTTAGAAGAA
This sequence comes from Squalus acanthias, assembly GCA_030390025.1. Taxonomy (NCBI): domain Eukaryota; kingdom Metazoa; phylum Chordata; class Chondrichthyes; order Squaliformes; family Squalidae; genus Squalus; species Squalus acanthias. The sequence goes on from CM059426.1 coordinate 202,590,886, forward strand.
TGAGAGGTGATCTCATTGAAACATATAAGATTCTGAGGGGGATTGACAGGGTAGATACTGAGAGGTTGTTTTCCCTGGCTGGAGAGTCTAGAACTAGCGGGCATAGTCTCAGGTATAAGGGGTCGGCCATTTAAGATTGAGGTGAGGAGGTATTTCTTCACTCAGAGGGTTGTGAATCTTTGGAATTCTCCAGCCCAAAGGGCTGTGAATGCTGAATCGTTGAGTATATTCAAGGCTGCGATAGATAGATATTTGGACTCTAGGGGAATCAAGTGATATGGGGATCGGGCGGGAAAGTGGAGTTGAGGTTGAAGATCAGCCATGATCTTATCGAATGGCGGAGCAGGCTCGAGGGGCCGTATGGCCGACTCCTGCTCCTAATTCTTATGTTCTTATGATATTCAGAAGAGCCCAAAACTTGGTGCTGACTGTCTGAGGGGAACATTCTGTACTGTGCTGATCCACCCTAATGATCGAGAGTAGCTACAAGGCTGCTGCTTAATGAAGGTTGGGCTTTGAGCCGTTTTTAGAAAACATTGTGGCCGATTTTTTTGGGCTGGGTGTTGGTGAGGGAGAAGAATTAGATTAGTTATGGAATCAGTCATAAGTGGCACAACAGTGCCTTTCAAAGAAACTTACAGAAGTACATGAAGTTTATCAACCACTTTAACACGAGAAGAAGTGTTTGGTCACCTGTCCCAATAGCCCCCTCTTTGGCTCAGTGTCGATTTTTGTCTGATTACGCTCCTGTGAAGTGCTTTGAGATGTTTTACTACATTAAAGGCGGTATATAAACGCAAGCTGTTGACAATTCTCTTTTAATGTTACTCTTTGTATTTGAAGGTCCACTAGACTGATTCCTGGGAAGGGGGGATTGTCCTATGAGGAGAGATTGAGTAGACTAGGCCTATATTCCCTGGAGTTTGGAAGAATGAGAGGTGATCTCATTGAAACATATAAAATTCTTAAAGAGCTTGACAGGGTAGATGCAGGGAGGATTTTTCCCCTGGCTGGGGAGTCTAGAACCAGGGGTCACAGTCTCAGAATAAGGGGTCGGCCATTTAGGACTGAGATGAGGAGAAATTTCTTTACTCAGAGGGTGGTGAAACTTTGGAATTCTCTACCCCAGAGGGCTGTGGAGGCTCAGTCGTTGAGTATATTCAAAACAGAGATCGATAGATTTTTGAATATTAAGGGAATCAAGGGATATGTGGATAGTGCGGGAAGGTGGAGATGAGGTAGAAGATCAGCCATGATCTTATTGAATGGCGGAGCAGGCTCGAAGGAGCAGCCTGCTCTTATTTCATATGCTCTTCTTATGTATTTAAATAACTTTGTAGATCCTTATTTTTAATAATTTGAGTGAGCCAGCAAAATGCAAAACAGACATCCAAACAAGCTGACACTAAATGAGACCAATTTTGAATAGTCGGAGGAGATTTGATTTGATAGATAAACACATCCTGAGCTACTTTTCATGGGGTATTCCATAATAGTCAAAGACATTTCATTTTCGTGCTGTGTTAGGGGGTTTCTTTGAACTGAAATCCCAAAAATTGATGATTCGACAGCAGAGCCCAAAAGACATGAAAGCACATTCAGGACTTCTCATGAGGGACGAATAATTATCTTAAAAACTTAAGTGATGTTGATTCTAGTTCTCTCATTCAGGTGTGTGCCGAGGTTATTGTCAGCTGGGGAGTAGTAAATGAATTCAACATAGTTAAGGATGAAACGTCAAAGGAACTGCTTCATTACTAATATCCGAAACATATTTTCATAGCATCCATTTCCCAAATAAGGCAATTAAGAAAAATGTTTACCAAATTTATTTTCTGAGACAGATGATGACCTAATCTATCCTAATTAAGTTGAAACACAAGTAATGTCGTTCGTCTTAAGTAAATAATGGTTATATTCAGTGCCATTGAGGTTGTGCTTTTAAAAGAAAAGAGTTGAAAAGGTAATTTTCTGATTATTTCTTGTCTGATGCACATCCTATTCACTCGTGCTTAATTGCATTGAAATGACTTGTGGAAATCTAATATGCTTGTGTTTTGTTCTCACCTGAACCCCTCCTCCCTCCTGCAGGCATGCACAGAGACCCCCCAGGTCCTGACATCCCCACCTTCTATCCCCTGTCTCCAGGTGCTGTTGGACAGATCACGCCTCCTCTCAGCTGGTAAGCCCTTGGTTTCCTTTGAACTTAAAGCAAGTCGGCTGCAAGTCCCTCTCCGTCTTTTTAAGCTGTTTCAAGACTTTGAAATTGACACTGCATTGCAACCATTGTAAGACTTTAATTGCTAAATTTAGAGAAAAAAAATTGTAGCAGGTTATCAACTCTGTAGTTTCACATTAGCGCAAAGTAAATTTTCAAGACATCCCAGGTAGTGTCAAAACGCACCCCAGGTGGTGTTGCAATAGAAAGACTTGCATTTATATAGCGCCTTTCACAACCTCAGAACGTCCCAAAGCGTTTTACAGCCAATGAAGTACTTTTTGAAGTGTAGTCACTGTTGTAATGTAGGAAACGCGGCAGCCAATTTGCGCACAGCAAGCTCCCACAAACAGTACTGTGATAATGAGCAGATAATCTATTTTAGTGATGTTGATTGAGGGATAAATATTGGCCCGGACACCAGGGTTAACTCCCCTGCTCTTCTTCAAAATAGTGCCATGGGATCTTTTACATCCACCTGAGAGAGCAGACGGGGCCTCGGCTTAACATCTCATCCAAAAGACGGGACCTCCGACAGTGCAGCACTCCCTCAGTACTGCAATGGAGTGTCAACCTAGATTATGTGCTTAATTGTTTGGCGTGGGATTTGAACCCACAACCTTCTGACTCACAGGCAAGGGTGCTACCCACTGAGCCACAGCTGACAACGTTTGCTGTCAAGAACGTGAAGGTTCCAACAGACACACCAGGGCTCCCCACTATCTTTGCGAGGGATTGCACTGCCTGGTGCTGCCCTGAGCCAGACAGACTAGGATGATCCCAGGTTTGGTCCCTGATCTTTGTTCTGATAGCATGCGAGGATCAGTGTCAGTTTTAGGTTGTTACCTGGCCCACTTAATCACACTTTGTAAATGACTCTCAGGCATCCATTTTTGACTATTTAATTGTACAGTTACATCCTCTCTGAAGTTGAAAGTATGCGCAGCCAGAAGTATCTGTTCGAATTTGCAGGATTGGCATGTAATATTACTGCAGTACTTCACTAGCATGTTAAACGTGAAAGCACTATTCTAATCATATGAAGCTGTGGTTTAGCTTTATGAGTGGCAGCTGTGACTCAGTGGGTAGCACACTGAGTCAGAAGGTTGTGGGTTCAAGTCCTGGTCCATGAGAACCAAGCACATAAAGCTAGGCTGACACTCCAGTGCAGTACTGAGGGAGTGCTGCACTGTCAGAGGTGCTGTCTTTTGGATGTGATGTTATACCGAGGCCCCGTCTGCTCTCTCAGGTGGATGTAAAAGATCCCGTGGCACTATTTCGAAGAAGAGCAGGGGAGTTAACATAAGACTTGCATTTATATAGCACCTTTCACAACCTCAGGACGTCCCAAAGCACTTTACAGCCAATGAAGTACTTTTTGAAGTGTCGTCACTGTTGTAACGTAGGACACACGGCAGCCAGCTCCCACAAACAGCAATGTGATAATGACCAGATAATCTGTTTTAGTGATGTTGATTGGGGGATAAATATTGGCCCAGGACACCGGGGATAACTCCCCTGCTCTTCTTCGAAATAGTGCCATGGGATCTTTTACGTCCACCTGAGAGAGCGGACAGGGCCTCGGTTTAACGTCTCATCTGAAAGACGGCACCTCTGACGGTGCATCACTCCCTCAGTACTGGAGTGTCAGCCTAGATTCTTGTGCTCAAGTCTCTGGAGTGGGACAGTGCACTGGCACACGCACCGGGAGTGAAATTAGTCTCGGCCAGTAGCATGAAACACGCTCCTAGCGAATTGGCAAGCCCGTTTCGCACCAGATTTTCGTTTCTATTGGGCACGGTGTAAAACGGGCTGCCGATTGGCTACGAGCCCGTTTCCTGCTGCTGCCGAAGACCAATTTCACCACCACAGAGTTTAAGGACTAGGAAAAGGCCATTCAATTCAGCTAGTCTGTCCCTTTTTAATAGACCTCAAACTCAACACTCGACCCACCGTCTCACCGTATATCTCAATTTCTTCAGAAATGCATCGAGTGGTCTTTTGAACCCATTTATACCATCCCATCAGTAGCCTTCCCTAGGAAGGGGCCTTCATTAAAATGTGTATATCAAAAAATCCTGAGGTTTTTTTTATGACACCTTTACCTTTATTGCAAGTCAGACTCTTTTCCAACCGGCCCCTCGAGCCTGCTCCGCCATTCAATAAGATCATGGCTGATCTTCTACCTCATCTCCACTTTCCTGCACTATCCCCATATCCCTTGATTCCCTTAATATCCATAAATCTATCAATCTCTGTCTTGAATATACTCAATGACTGAGTCTCCACAGCCCTCTGGGGTAGAGAATTCGAAAGATTCACCACCCTCTGAGTGAAGAAATTTCTCTTCATCTCAGTCCTAAATGGCTGACCCCTTATTCTGAGACTGTGACCCCTGGTTCTAGACTCCCCAGCCAGGGGAAACATCCTCCCTGCATCTACCCTGTCAAGCCCTGTAAGAAGTTTGTATGTTTCAATGAGATCACCTCTCATTCTTCTAAACTCCAGAGAATATAGGCCTAGTCTACTCAATCTCTCCTCATAGGACAATCCCCCCATCCCAGGAACCAGTCTGGTGAACCTTCGTTGCACTCCCTCTATAGCAAGTATATCCTTCCTTAGGTAAGAAGACCAAAACTGTACACAATACTCCAGGTGTGGTCTCACCAGGGCCCTATATAATTGCAGTAAGACGTCTTTACTCTTAAACTCAAATCCTCTTGTAATAAAGGCCAACATACCATTTGCAATCTTGATTGCTTGCTGCACCTGCATGATAACTTTCAGTGATTCGTGTACAAGGACACCCTCTGAACACCAACATTTCCCAATCTCTCACCATTTAAAAAATACTCTGCTTTTCTATTTTTCCTACCAAAGTGGATAACTTCACATTTCCCCACATTATATTCCATTTGCCATGTTCTTGCTCACTCACTTAGCCTGTCTGTATCCCCTTGAAGCCCCCTTGCATCCTCCTCACAACTTACATTCCCACCTAGCTTTGGAAACTTGGATATATTGCATTTGGTCCCCTCATCCAAATCACACACACACACACACACACACAGACAAAACCGGAAACAAAAACGAAATGCTGGAAACACCCAGCAGGTCAGGCAGCATCTGTGGCGCTGTCATTCGAGTGTGGACCCATTGTTAGAACTCAGGATCTTCCATATGATTTATTTGGACAAAGGGCGCTAACTTGAGGCTTTTTTGGGGGGCGTGGTGTGGTTATGTACAATGTAGCTGTAAGGACATGCTCTTAAGTTACTAAGAGAAATGAGTATTGCGGAAACAAAAGCCAGCCGGCTGATTTGGGCCCTTTCTTTCTGACCCTAGGCAAGGTCAGCTTGTCTCTCCAGCCACAAGCGGATGCAGGCAATCCTACCCAGCAGCACTTCCCGTCAACACTTTCATATCTAGGTAGGTGCAGCGGGTGAAAGACTGCTGAGAGGCTCCTGACATGAAAGGGCAAGCTGCTGCTTTGCTTGCGACTGAACTTGCCTTTGCTTACCTGCTAACTGGGTCCAGTTAACGCCTGTGTCACACAGCGCGAGTACTCTTCTTCCTCGTCACCTGGGCAGTGTTGCGGTAGCACAGAAATATCTCGATGGCAGTGAGCTCAGGCCTCATCGACATTGATGTCAATAATTCCAGCCTCCTCAGCACAATAAATTACACGTACATAACATATAGAATAAAATACAGAAGAAAAATATTTAGTAACTTACGGCAGCCCAAGTGTTTTCAGTATAAAGTAATTATTATAAATTGTTATTTACAAGCCTTTCTCTCGTTCCAGTAGTATTAACCAGTAATTTTGCCATGGACACTAACTTTAATGCTTCTTATTAAAAAAAATTAAACTGTTCAGTGATTCTTCTCAATTGATTGGAATCCGTGCCAATCATATTAAACTCCTCCCCTCGGCAAACCAAAGTGAGAGAGAGACGGAGGCGGCACGGAGTGAGAGATGGAGGGGAGAATGTGAGAGAGAGAAAAATGGAGGGAAGTGAGACAGAGGAAGAGTATAAGAGAGATGAGGGGGAGAAAGAGAGAGAGGGAATGAGAGAGTGAGATGGAGGAATGCGAGAGAGATGAAGGGGAGAGAGAAAGAGACGGAATGGGAGAGAGTGAGATGGAGGAATGTGAGAGAGATGAAGTGGAGAGAGAAAGAGACAGAGGGAATGGGAGAGAGTGAGATGGAGGAATGCGAGAGAGATGAAGGGGAGAGAGAAAGAGACAGGGAATAAGATAGAAAAACATGGAGGGAAGTGAGGAAAGGAACTAAGAGAGAGAGAGATACAGATGGAGAGAGAAAGTTCGAGGGAAGGGCGATGAGGAGGGAAGTGAGAGAAACAGAAGGAAGTGAGATAAAAAATCAAACAAAGTAAACAAAGAGTCTAAAATGGGAGAGGGAGAGAGAAAGAAGTGAAGGAGCAGGTATAGGAACAGAAGTGAGGTGAGAGAAGGGATGGAGAAAAGAATTTAGTAAAATAAATGTAGCTAGCCTTCCACAAAACCGATCCACTGCTGTTCGTGATCTTTACTATGATTTGAATGGCGTTTGACATTTTAATCATTACTAATCCATGGTTTCCCCCTCAATAAAATGACATCCCGATACGTTTGCCCATCCGCGAGAGTTTAATGGGGCGACACAGCGTGTTGCTGCTTCAACATGCCTTACAGCAGCAAGCAGTTTCCGGTCCGCAGACGCCCCACCCACACGGCGAGGTCCTGATCTTAGCCCCTGAAGGGAGATAGACGGGAGCCAAGTACCTCTGGCCGGCTACTAGCTTGAGTAGCATCGAGAGCGGCCGAGGGGCAAGTGTGTTGGCAGACACGGTGTGGTGTGGTGACCATTTTGAGTTGGTCCTGTTGTAATTGGCCATTTAATTGGAAGGATAATTCAAGTTAATTGAGATAACATTGTGTTAAACTTCAAAAAATGGATAGGAAACATATAATAGCCACTCATTCAACTGTTCAGATATTTAAATGGCCGTGAGCATCAAACTTAAAATTAATTAGAATTTTTATCTGATTGAAAGCACAATTATTACAGTATAATCCATTTTAACCACAGAACAACAACAACAAAAGACCAACGTGTAGTTTAGCTTTTAATTACTCAAAACAACTTTTCCCACTGCTCGTCTTTCATGTTTTGCTGTTGCACCAAATTGCACAGGCAGGATAGCTTAATTTCACTCAATAATTAAGCGCTATCCCTTAATTATACTTTGAAGTTTAATAAAAAAAAATAGCACTGTCTTATATAAACATCTGGGACATAACTGTGAATTTTCACAGCTAGAAAGTAGCAGGCAGCAACACATTAATTTGACATATTTTCTTTTAAACTACCCTGTCCGCTTTCAAAGTCGGTCAAACTGAACCGTTCAAACTAAATTATTCGAATTAAAATGATAATTTCCTGGTCGGACTTGGGAAAGAGAGGCCAGTGAACGGAAAGGTGTACGAGCCCTGTGTGAACCAGACGATAGACTCAGTGCATCGCCAACCTGCTCTGCAACATGTCAGCTGCCATGTCACGCACAGTTAATGCGTTATGCCTACGTGTAGAATCATAGAATGGTTACAGCACAGAAGGAGGCCGTTCGGTCCGTCGAGCCCGTGCCGTCTCTCTGCAAGAACACTTCAGCTAGTCCCACTCCCCCCGCCCTTTCCCCGTAGCCCTGCAAATTTTTTTCCCTCAGGTACTTATCCAATTCCCTTTTCACGATTGAGTCTGCCTCCACCGCCCTTTCAGGCAGTGCATTCCAGATCCTAACCACTCGCTGCGTAAAAAGGTTTTTCCTCATGTCGCCTTTGGTTCTTTTGCCAATCACCTTGAATCTGTGTCCTCTGGTTCTCGACCCTTCCGCCAATGGGAACAGTTTCTCTCTATCTACTCTGTCCAGACCCCTCATGATTTTGAACACCTCTATCAAATCTCCTCTCAACCTTCTCTGCTCGAAGGAAAACAACCCCAGCTTCGCTAGTCTATCCGCGTAACTGAAGTCCCTCATCCCTGGAATCATTCTTGTAAATCTTTTCTGTACCCTCTCTAAGGCCTTCACATCCTTCCTAAAGTGCGGCGCCCAGAATTGGACATAATACTCCAGTTGAGGCCGAACCAGTGTTTTATAATTTCCTTGCTTTTGTACTCTATACCTCTATTTATGAAGCCCAGTATCCCGTATACTTCTTTAACCGCTTTCTTAACTTGCCCTGCCACCTTCAACGATTTGTGCACATATTCCCCCAGGTCTCTCTGTTCATGCACCCACTTTGTGGCTGCTTTTCAGTTGCCTGTCAAAGTTTCCCCGTTTGTTAAATTTGTTTTCTTCACGTTCTGGTCCACTCGCCTCTCCACACACTTGTCCTCCTACCTTAAATGAGAGGGTGTGACCTCTTCCCGTATCCACCCCTCACCCCACCCCCCGCCAATGCTGCTGTATAACAGGCCACCGGGAGATGTGTAAGAATGATTTGAGCCGCCGCTAATTCCTCCAACCTTGCGGGTAACCGCCTCTCCTTCCATTCAGCATCTCCCCCCACCCCGGCAATCGCCTCCCCTCCCATCAGCAAACTCCACCCCTTCCATTCAGCACTTCCTCCTAGCTGAGGTTGGCAACTCGCTGTGCCTGTGACTGGATGTGGAGCAATTAAAGGGAAAAATGTATTTTACCTAAAATAACCTGAGCTTCTAAAAAGTTCTACTGCCGTACTAAGATTACAAAGTGGACATTAAAAACCAAGGTCCCGCCTGCCTGTTGCGTGAGCTCATGTGGATTTTGAAGACCTCATGAAGAAGAGCTGGATGAAGAGCTGTTTGAAGACCTGTGCACCATTCGAAGAGGAGCTAGTTGAAGACCTTGTGCACCATTCGAAGAGGAGCTGGTTGAAGACCTTGTGCACCATTCGAAGAGGAGCTGGTTGAAGACCTTGTGCACCATTCGAAGAGGAGCTAGTTGAAGACCTTGTGCACCATTCGAAGAGGAGCTGTTGAAGACCTTGTGCACCATTTGAAGAGGAGCTGGTTGAAGACCTTGTGCACCGTTCGAAGAGGAGCTGGCTGAAGACCTTGTGCACCGTTCGAAGAGGAGCTGGTTGAAGACCTTGTGCACCGTTCGAAGAGGAGCTGGTTGAAGACCTTGTGCACCATTCGAAGAGGAGCTGGTTGAAGACCTTGTGCACCGTTCGAAGAGGAGCTGGTTGAAGACCTTGTGCACCATTTGAAGAGGAGCTGGTTGAAGACCTTGTGCACCATTCGAAGAGGAGCTGGTTGAAGACCTTGTACACCGTTCGAAGAGGAGCTGGTTGAAGACCTTGTGCACCGCTTGAAGAGGAGCTGGCTGAAGACCTTGTGCACCGTTCGAAGGGGAGCTGGTTGAAGACCTTGTGCACCATTTGAAGAGGAGCTGGTTGAAGACCTTGTGCACCGTTCGAAGAGGAGCTGGCTGAAGACCTTGTGCACCGTTCGAAGAGGAGCTGGTTGAAGACATGTGCACCATTTGAAGAGGAGCTGGCTGAAGACCTTGTGCACCATTCGAAGAGGAGCTGGTTGAAGACCTTGTGCACCATTCGAAGAGGAGCTGGTTCAAGACCTTGTGCACCATTTGAAGAAGAGCTGGGCAATCTCTTGTTATTCTCATCATCAGTGAGCTCCACCAATACAGAACTGGGCATTCATCTCTGGGCTGTGGGCGGCTGCGAGTACAGAATGGCTGCTGCATTTGCCCATCCAACAGTTACTGGGCTTCAGATGTGTGAAGTGATTTCCGCGTTTCAGTGCAAGAGGCACAATGTTTGATGCTTGTTTACTTCCACAGTTGACACTCAGTCCTTGTAACTGTGACTCTGATCGCCGTTTCTAGCCTGCGGTAATCACACCTTTGTGCTCAATTGACAATTCTGAAAGAAAATGAATATAATGCACCTTAAATTGTTAGATCTCAGTAAATAAAGGGGACAGGAATCGCCACTTTTCTCCCCTCACTCCTCCTCTGCGTTCCTCAGCCCACCCCTCATAGAATTTGATTTTTAAATTGGGCGGCCTGCTGTTTTAAGAATGAATAAATACAGAAAGGAAAGCTCTCGCCAGTAATGCTTAAAGTTTCTGACCAGACACTGCTTGGGCCTCTGCGTATGTGGATTGTTGCTACTGTTTCGCCTTGAATGAGCTGTATTTTCAGTAATCTGACTGTCCTCGTTTCCCTTATGTTGCAAAGAGTGATGGATAGAGATTGGCATTCCATCTATTTTAAATGAAGGATACAGTTTTCTTTCCTCCAGGTGACACTGAGCCCGGTTGAACAGCCTTTGATGGAGGCGCAGGTTTTTTGGGTGCTTTACAACAGAGACACAGCTGCCCTGCAATCAGGCAGTCTCTAAGTGAGCTGGCAGCATTACCCTATTGCACAGCAAAGTGTTAAATAGGGGTCTGTTGCGGCTTCGCTGAGTTGCTCCTTATTTACGATCGGCAGGTTGCGATGCACGTTAACTATATTTTAATACTGGATGACGCTCAATGATAATCGTTTCCCTTTTATGTATGTTCCCATGGGGCTATTCTCTGGAAAATTGACCCAGCTGGACTTTTCAATAAAACACGGCTGCTTTAGATATCTGTGTACAGCTGTGGTACCAAATAAAACCTGAGCTCCACCCGTTCCTTTAACATTATCCACCCTCCCCACCCCCCAAAAGCTACGGAGTACGTGGCCTCTGCGGGGTTTGTTTGCAGTGTTCCGCACTGCAGTGATTCTTCCTTTGATGATACCTTCCACATTAATAATGGATCTTCAGCGACAGGTGCAAATCATCGACATTAAAGAAGGCAAACTCCACGCTTCCAGTGATCTGCCAAAAACCCAGCTCTTCCCGGGTCCCAGTAGCAGCCACAGGAGCCAGCCCAAAACACAACACCTGCATTGGTCCAGTTGGAACCAGAGCGCTGCTGTGCAGATAATGAGCAGCATTCAAGTTGCAGTTGTCTGCACGGGTGCCACTCTCCAACGACCATGTCGCCAACAACTCAGATTATTGCCACGAGGGAATGTACTTTTTGGCCAGAGGTGCGCGTTGCAGCCTGGTTTAGGCACGCACCACCTCCCGCAGGTTTAACTAGATAAAGATTGGGTCATTTTTGAAGACTGCCATCCTTTTTGTATTGGAGTACTGCCCAATTGAAGGTGGCTATTGGTTTAAAAAAAAGCATTAATAGTTCATTGTCTGAATGAAATACTCTGCGTAGCACTGGGTGCTGTTGCTTGTACACAGGTTTGGTGTGTACGTCTGCATTTATACACCCACTATGTGATCGTTTGCAGACTTGTTTCATCCAGCCTTTGCTAACGCTGCTTTCCCTTGTCTCGTGTACGTTCAACCCCAAAAGACCGCAGTACAGTTCTGGGGGGTTCGGTGCTGTGTCTGGGGGGTTCGGTGCTGTGTCCAATTCAATCTCTTTTTATCTACCCCAATTCAGGTTTTCACATCCCATGGTTCCTGGTCACCTAAGTCCTCATGCAACTGGAATTCCTCACCCAGCCATTGTGAACCACCAAATCAAGCAAGAACCCATGCACAACGAGATTGAACTCATGAACGTGTAGGTTGACAATTTGGAGATTTGCTGATGATTTCTTTTGTTTGGGAGGAGGGAAGGGCGCTGTTATTCAAAATTTCAACACTGAGATTGATAGATTTTTTTTAGACAAGGGTATTAAGTGTTCAACGTAATCAGGGAGGGTAGATGGAGTTGAGATACAGATCAGCCATGATCTAATTGAATGGCGGAACAGGCTCAAGGGGCTGCATGTCCTCCTCCTGTTCCTTCCTATGTTAGGAAGCTGTGCAAATTTACATTTTCATTTTTAGGGGGGTGGAGGAGAGGCAGAACGATTTTGCGTTTTAGTAATTGTTCCAACCGTGAGAATGATTTAAATTGGTGAACATTATATTTGGATTTTTTTTTTTTTGCTTACAGAAAACCTCACCATGAAACGAGGAAGGAACAAGAGGCCAAAAAACCTCACATCAAGAAGCCTCTCAATGCTTTTATGTTATACATGAAGGAGATGAGAGCGAACGTGGTGGCAGAGTGCACATTGAAAGAGAGCGCAGCCATTAATCAGATCCTCGGCAGACGGGTGAGTAGACGTTCCGCAGCCTAAAAAAAATAAATCATCCAGCGCGGCATCTCTGTCTTTTGTCACCTGGAGTTGGAAGTTTTATTAGCTATTGCCCATTCAGCACTGGGTGTAGTGTGTTGAGCGAGCTGGATCGAGTTTGCTTTCCGTAGCTGTGCCCATTCCAGTCTCCTCCTGGGACCTGCAGCCATTCACTGCGGAATCGGCCGACTTGCAACACTGTGAGGGCAAGACCACCTAGAGGCCCGGTCACGGTACAGAAGTAGGCAATCAGGCGTTCACAGCTTTCCTGCAGTCGCTCCACATCCTGGTGCACTTCACTTTGGCCTTTTCTTTTGAGTAACTCTCACGACATTTCACTCTGCCTGCCACTGCCCCTTGCAACCGGTCAACTCCAATCCTAAAGAAGCACTCATCCCAAGGGGTTGCCATCTCGGGTTGGCCATATTCCTGGAGGTTTCATCAAATGGCCTCCAACCGCCTCACCCAGTCAAACAGCCTTTGGTCCCATCTCCAATATTTTTATAACTGATAAATGAAAGTGTTCAAAGAAAATGAAAACAAAACACCCAGTCTTTTTTTGAATGATCCTGTGATTTTTTCTCCCGGGTGTGGCTCGCAGCAGTGTCCGAGAGATTAATCTTCAATTCCTGGAGATGCCGGGACAACCCGGGAAGGTTGGCGACCTCAGCTCATTCCCCCCTGTCTCTCTCTCAGTCAAACCATGTCAGTGCTGGAGATATTCCAGTGAGTGATGATTGTGGTTACGACACTGTTAGAGGAAAGCGGCTCAGCACTGGTGATGTAAAGGTAAAGCACATGGAATCGACATGAGGTCACAGAAAGGTCCTGGGCTAGCCCGCCGGCATTCCTGCACTAATAATCCCGGCCTTTCATTCCTTGCGAAAGCCACGAGTGTCAGTTTTAAGAGATATCTGCCCCTACAGTTACCATTGCCTCTGGCTATACTCCTTTGTTCTGTCACTTGATACATAACAAGGGGAAAAAAAAGTGCCATTGATGACCCCCTCTTTAGATTTTTGACAAGTTTGGACTGCAGGGTGAATCTGAAGTGTACATGAGCGACAATCTTCTTTGTTGCAGAAGGGCGAATGTGGAGGAGGGGAGGCAGAGAGAATTGAGAATGAATCAAAGGAATTGTTGTATGGGGAACTCTCCTGGGTATTTAAGCTACCTGCACAAGCCATGGTGACGCCATGTGACTGAGAGTTGGCAACGCTGGTTGGACGACATCGCAGCAGCTTTCGCCACATGACAACCAACCACCCCACGCTCCCGCCATTGGCTACCCAACATCTTTGGAGCGCACCACCTTGGATTACCCGATTGAATGATTCTTGACTGGCAGTCAGTCTTTTTTCCCCCCATTTCTAATATTTTTATAATTAATAAAGAAAAGTGTTCAAAGATTATGGAAAATAAAACTTTTTTTTATTGCCCCCCCCCCACCCTCCCCCCCCAGCCATGATTTTTTCTCCCGGTTTGCTCACCGAAGTTTCTGGGAGATTAGTCTTCAATTCCTGAAGACTCCAGGTCAATCAGGGAGAGTTGGCAACCCTATTGTGACACCACGACCACTGTGAAAGTTCAGTGTGTGTGTGTGTGTGAATGACTTCTTGCCTGTCAGTAGGAAGGACCAGGAATTAGAGACGCTTATTAGAAAGTGTGCACAGTGTGGGTGATCCTACCTCCTCTAGCTTGGCGATTCCTGTCCTGCAAGTCAGAATGAATTCTGGTGAATGTATCTGAGGCCAGACAGCTCGGTCAGAGATGAGTAGAATTGGCCGCTCTTTCATCTCCTGCAACACCCCCACTCCCGCTGATTTCAGTGGGAACAAAAATCAGGAGAGGCGTTTAACGGGGTTCGAGCCAAAATTGCCCATTTCACACTATCGTCCAAGGTCAAAGTAAGCCCGCTTATGTGTGAACAGGGTGTATCGTGATTAAATTGTCAGTCTGTATATCTGCAATTGTAAGGATTTCCTTTCACCAATAAAATTATTTCTTTCAATAATAAAATGAATTGTAGTCATCCATTTCTAATCGGTTGCTTTGTGCTCATTTCCCCCAAATGGATGTTTGATGGTCTCCGCCCTTGCCTCAGCTCATCCACTGCTGAAACCCTCATCCATGCCTTTGTTACCTCTAGACTTGACTATTCCAACGCACTCCTGGCTGGCCTCCCACATTCTACCCTACCTAAACTTGAGATCATCCAAAACTCGGCTGCCCGTGTCCTAACTCGCCCTAAGTCCCGTTCACCCATCACCCCTGTGCTCGCTGACCTACACTGGCTCCCGGTTAAGCAGCGCCTCGATTTCAAAATTCTCATCCTTGTTTTCAAATCCCTCCATGGCCTCGCCCCTCCCTATCTCTGTAATCTCCTTCAGCCCCACACAACCCCTCCGAGATATCTGCGCTCCTCTAATTCTGCCCTCTTGAGCATCCCTGATTATAATCACTCAACCATTGGCGGCTGTGCCTTCTGTTGCCTAGGCCCTGAGCTCTGGAATTCCCTGCCTAAACCTCGCTACCTCTTTTTCCTCCTTTATGACGGCTCCTTAAAACCTACCTCTTTGACCAAGTTTTCGGTCACCCGCCCTAATTTCTCCTTATGTGGCTCGGTGTCCAATTTTTTTGTCTTAAAATACTCCTGTGCAGCGCCTTGGGACGTATAAATGCAAGTTGTTGTTGTTGTTGTTTTTGTTGTTGAGTAATTTCCGCCCATCTCTTCTTGTTACAGTGGCATGCTTTGTCCCGCGAAGAGCAAGCAAAGTACTACGAACTGGCTCGCAAGGAACGGCAACTTCACATGCAGCTTTACCCAGGCTGGTCAGCGCGGGATAACTATGTGAGTTTCTTCTCTTTCTATCTGGGTTCCTGAAAAGGCTGTTCTTTCACTCCCTTTATTTTTTTTTTGAAGAGGGGAGCTGACAGCTTGTACGTAAAAGAACTTGCAGACGTTTTCCAGCTTGAAATAACTTCCGCCTCCCGGGGGCGGTGGGGGGGGGGGGAAATTAAAGTATTATCCCCATTATCGCCACCTCGCCTCTTCAATAAGGGACACTCTCCTCTTCAAACACGATAGGCTCAAACCAATGGGTGACATAACCAGACTGTCACTGTTGGGTTCACGCGACTCATAGGCTGCTGTGTCTTTTTTAAGGGTTGGTGGTCGGGATTGTTTGATCTTTTTTACTGCTTATTTAAGTCGTTGGTCATTATTGATGTCATGTGACGTAGCAGCTGTGAGTATTTGCAGCAAGCGCAGGTGGTCTCCGAGTAACTGCTTCAAGAAAAAGTTGTTCTAATTGGCATGTATGTAACTGGTAAAGAGTGAGCCTTGTTTAAAGGGTATGGTGTTCGCGAAAAAGTGTCCGGCAAACTTTCCCTTGGGGAGGGAGGAGAGACGCAGGCCGTTTTCACCACTGTCACGTTGCGAGCAGGATGAGGTGTTTCAATGGGATTGGCGCGAGCTTGCAAGCGAACAGATAAAGCTTCGCTTAATACTAGGGGTAACTGTCCTCTTCAACGCTCAGGCGGTAAGCTGGGCAATTATAGATCAACGGGAGAGAAAATCGGGTGGTTTCTATAACAGGGGGAATATCCGCCCTGCGAGTTTCAGGCATTGAAGACAAAAAATTTACCCCTGCTCTTTCATGAAGGTGGTGCTCATTTAAGTTAATGGATGTAGAGCAAACTTTTCCTCTTTCTCCACCAGTTTTCTCCAGTCCTTCTCTCCTGAAGGCATTGACTCCTTACTAAGCTGTGGTTCCATGCGACAGGCATCCTCACTTACCATGTTCAAGTGGCCAATTATTCATGTGGGGGCTTTGGCAGCCAAATATTGGCAGGTTGTTCAATCACAGGGAAGAGATCAGAGCCCCACCCGACATTGAATTGAATACAAAAGTAGGGAGGTTATGCTTCAGTTATACAGGGCATTGGTGAGACCACATACTGTGTACAGTATTGGTCTCCTTATTTAAGGAAGGATGTAAATGCGTTGGAAGCAGTTCAGAGAAGGTTTACTAGACTAATACCTGGAATGGGCGGGTTGTCTTATGAGGAAAGGTTGGACAGGCTAGGCTTGTATCTGCTGGAGTTTAGAAGAATAAGAGGTGACTTGATTGAAACATATAAGATCCTGAGGGGTCTGGACAGGGTGGATGTGGAGAGGATGTTTCCTCTTGTGGGAGAATCTAGAACTAGGGGTCACTGTTTAAAAATAAGGGGTTGGCCATTTAAGACAGAGATGAGGAGAAATTTTTTCTCACAGAGGGCCGTGAGTCTTTGGAACTCTCTTCCTCAGGGCGGTAGAAGCAGAGTCTTTGAATATTTTTAAGGCAGAGGTAGATAGATTCTTGGTAAGCAAGGGGGTGAAAGGTTATTGGGGGTAGGTGGAGTAATCAGATATGATCTTATTGAATGGTGGAGCAGGTTCAAGGGCCGAGTGGCCTACTCCTGCTCCTAATGCGTATGTTGGCGTGCAGCGATCGAGAGCAAGAACCTTGGTCGATCTTTCCCCTCAGTAAGCCATGGACTATGAGGCCAGTTGTGGTGCCCCCCTACTCGCACCCCAACTGGGACCATCTGGGGATTGAACTTGGTTCGCTTAGTGTGTATGATTCAGCTGCTCATTGCTCCAACCAGCTGAGCTATTGGGGAGCACAGCAAAGCTTTACAATGGAATCTGAAACCCCTGTTCATTTCTATCCAAGTTAAGTTGCTCCACTTCTTTCCAGTTTTCCAAAAGATGAATTTTGACTTCAGTATTACGCAGACAGATGCTACAAAATTACATTGTGCAGAATTGAACCCAGTACATAAAGGAGTGATTGAAATCAAATCAAATCAAGCTATTTAACTATGTCCTTGCAGTGTCTGCCAGAGCCTCATAAAAATGCATTCTTGTATTAAATTTCAGGCAAAAGCATACAAAAGGGGAGGTTAGTGTTTTAGACAGGTAGGATTGCAAGGACACTTCTTTATCCTTTGCCCAGATTGAGTCATGCACCCACTACCTTATTGTGAGGTTGTGAATAGACTCTCTGTTACAAAGCTATTGGACCTTGGCTCCTGATGTCTTCATGTCATTTGTTACAGTACCTTCACTGTAATATGAGTCTTGTTACAAAGCACACTAGGTGCTGAGAGCCTGTTTTATACTGAGGGTAGCTTTGCTTGCTTCTGGTTTTTTTTCTCAGTGACTGGAGCTCCAAACTCCAGTGATTCTCTGCCTGCCTTAAGACTTAATTTGTGTTGCGCGGGTAGGTGAACTCACAATAGTTAAAACTTTCACTTGCCTTTATCCAGTTTCCTCGAGTTGTTTTTTTTTTTGCCTTGTTTTCTGTTGATGTGAGTCACCCAGGGCAGACACATTGGTGGGAATATTAACTCCCGGGCGGGAACGCAGCCAAGCGAGCATCCGAGAGCGGCAGTGGGAGGTCCGAACGTTGTCACGGCCGAGCCTCTTTAAACATGCTGCTGGCTGACTTCTCTCTCACAACAGGAGGGAGGTCGTCGGGAAAGTTGCGTAAAGTGGGGGAGGGGGTGGAGGTGGGGGCGGCCGGGGAGGTCAGCGGTTCAAGTTGAGGTTGCGGGCGGGCGGGGGGGGGTGGGGTTTACTCTGGGGAAAGAGAGTCCTATGCTCCCCTCGTGGTTACTCCTGTTCCTTCTGGCCCCACAAAGGAAAGTCTTTAAACTTACCGTACAGGTCCTCTTTGGTCTTCAGACCGGGTTCGGGGCAACCGCTGCGGGCATCCTGCTGACCTGCTGGTTAAGATGGCAGCGGGGTCCTATTGACGTAATAGACCCCAATTTGTATAAATGTATGAGGCTTCTGCCTGACTCATACGCCTGAAAAATTAGGCATGTTAAAAACCGAGCCGGTATTTCGCCCGCTTCATTTTCGCTGTCCCAGTTTCTGCCAGACGAAGGGAGTTAAAATTCCTGTCATGGTGTCTTTGAGGTTAATATCTTGTGTGTCCACATGATTCAGAAACAACGGTGACATTATGGGTGAAATTGGTCTTTGCCAGTCGCGCAAAATGGGCGATAGTGATTCGAGAACGGAGAAGATAATCAAGCGGGGTATCGGGCGGGCTGCCGACTCACTGTCGCCCGCTGTACGCTGCTGCCGAGGACCAGTCTCACCCCCGCCGATTCCTGTGGGGTTCGTTTGCAATATTGTTCCGTTTATGTAAAATAACTGATCTATAAAATATCTTGAATTTGTTTCAAATGTTGAAGGGAAAGAAGAAGAAGAGGAAACGTGAAAAGATGCAGGAAACCACCTCAGGTAAGAAATAAAAGAAAATTATTGCCAGAAATTGCAACTCGTGTAAAGGAAGCCTCGCACCTGAGTGTGGATCCAGCGTGAAGGTTGTCTTTTACACAGCACTGCGATCTGCTGGATTTAATTGTTTCTCACCATATCCAGTTACAAGGCAAACTTGGTCCATTCACGTTGGGAACAGGGTTTTCTGAAGTGACTGTTCGACCCTCCTCTCCTTCCCCGCACCCCCCCCCTTCACTTCCCACACATAATAGGGTGGGATAAAAGGCCAGCTTTTAAAATGTGGGGCATTGCGACCTCAGTAATTCTTGGCTGAAGAGTTCCTAATTGATATGCTCCAAATTGTAACTAAACGCTGCTGTCTTGTGTTGATGGTATCTGGTGGTGTGTTAGCTTGAAACCTCTACAGTGACTCCCTGAACTTTTGTACTGATTTAAATGGAAGAACATGTTGAATTGTCCTTTTAGCTATTGCATTCAGGTAACATTTATTCTTTGGATTTTGCACGTTCTTAAGTTTTGCAACGGAACTTTTGTTACGGCTTCTGGATTCGATGTGACTGTCCAGTATTGACTTAAGACATCTCGGCAAACTGCTTTTAAATTGTATTTTTCTTCTTGGGGGGGGGGGGGGAAAAAACAGTAAACCGTTGCACTGAAAATAGCGTGCAAACCAGTTGTGAGTGTTGGGTTTGGTAGTCAGTGATTGGATAGGATGCTACCTGAGCGATCGTGGCTAATTGGGAGCCAGCAGAACTCACTCAGCCAAGGCGAATGAGCCTTTCACTGCGATCCGTTTCCCTGGGTTGAGTGAACTTTGGTTCCCAGGTGGAGTGCGGTCACTGCATTGCTGTTCTGGGAGGTGGGGGGGGGGGGGTGATGGGGAAGAAGCCAGTTGTACCTCTGACTGGATAATCATCAAAGCGCCTTCATTGATGGTGGCTGTGACGATGACTCTGGAATAGACCATCTGTGGAACTCGGGCTGGAGGCTGTGCATTAGTTACCCGTGTGTGGATTTGGGCGGGAGGGGGTGGGGGGGGGCAGGCAGGCTGTTTATAGTTTGTTCTCTATGTAACAAGTGAAACTGAAGATAATTCACCAGAGAAACTCCTTCCTTGAGCTGTGTGTTGTCTTTCATTTGTGACAGACCCTGGTCTCAGCACTTACAGTGGGGGGAAATTTAGCACACAAAAAACGGGTAGGTTGGGTTCGGGTCAGATTATAACATTTTTAAACTCTGAACCCCGAGCCCAGCCCGCCGACTTCCGGGTTTTCCGGAAGCGGGACAAGAGGCAGGCAGCCAACCCGCTTCCAGGAGGCGGGATGGCAATTTAAGCAGCCTCTGATTTAAGCTGCTTTGCCGGTTCAACAGTGGGCGGCCGGGTCGGGAAACCCGGCAGCTGAAGCAAGGCGAGGACAGCTTTGGGGAGAAGGTGACTTTCCGGCACTGTTTGTGGGCCAGGAGGAGCAGGAGTGCTTCCCCCCCCCCCCCGGCCCCCCAAGCTCCCTCCACCCCATCAGACTCCCCCCACCACCCCCATACAAAGGCCCCGCGGTCGGGGATCGGACTTCCGGGTTTCCCTCCCGAAACTCCGCCCCTGTTAATATCCAGGCCAGTGTGTCATACAGACCAGGAAGGTCGCAGGTTGAATCCATGGTCTGTGTTGAGTTATTTCATCTGAGCTGTGGCAGCAGTGGGACTGCAGTTGTCAGCTTCGGTGCACCCAGCTGAAGGAAAGGGCGGGCGGTGGGTGTCGGGAAATCAGCCGGGATTCCCTCCCGCTCCTGACCTGTCCAGTAACCTATACAGTTGAAAACTATGGTGTGTGGACATTGGCTGAAGGCAGCATCTGACTCCGCTGTGATGCCTCTCATGGTTGAATAGACTGCCAAACATTCGAGAGTCAGTTGCATCCTGGTGGCTTCCCCCTGCCCTTAGCCCGGACTGGAATTTCGGGCCATTTGTGTATAGCGCTAGGGCCAGTTATGCTGCTTCACAAACATCGCTGTAACCCTAGCCACCTATTCAACCAGTGAGTAACCCCATTTAGGGATTTAGACAATGCAATCTATTGTACGAGTGAGGCATGAGTAGTTCATAGCTGTCATCTCAGCCTCAAGGTCAGGTTAATGCCTGAAAATCTCTCGTATCATTGAATCTTACAACACAGAGGAGGCCATTCAGCCCATCCTGCTTGTGCCGGCTCATTGAAAGAGCTATCCAATTAGTCCCACTGCCCTGCCTTTTCCCCATAATCTTGCAAATTTTTCCTTTAAAGTATTTATCTAATTCCCTTTGGAAAGTTACTATTGAATCTGCTTCCACCGCCCTTTCAGGCAACGCATTCCAGATCATAACAACTCACTCTGTAAAAAAAACTTCTCATCTCCCCCCTGGGTTTTATTTTGCTAATTATCTTAAAACATACATATTTGATTCTTTTACATATATAGCTATACTGTAGCATTAGCGGTTTTATTCCATTTTCATACACTTTTGTGACAGACCCTGACATTCAGTGCAGGGTGTAATCGCAGTCACTGAAGAAAATAAAGAATGAAAAGGAAATTGCATTTATATCTTGCCATGGTGGGATTGGAACTTGTGTTCTCTGGATTATTAGTCCAGGCTTGGCTTATCAGCCCTGTAACATAACCACTACACTAGCATACCCTTAAGGGTCCTCTTAAATACCGCTATAAACGGTCGCCTACCGATCTGTACCAATTTCCTACATTACAACAGTGACTACACTTCAAAAAATACTTCATTGGCTGTAAAGCGCTTTGGGACGTCCGGTGGTCGTGAAAGGCGCTGTAGAAATGCAAGTCTTTCTTTCTGTACCGCTCATGGTTTCTGAGCAGGTCGACTGGCGGTAGCAATGTGAGTGGAGATGGAAATGGGGTCGGGGTCTTAACGTCATTTTCCCCCCCATTTACAAATGTTAATCCGATGGGAGCACTGACTACCTACCTCAGGGTCTGCCCGAATATCGCAACCGGTGGACCTGCATGCGATAATCAGGTGGGACTTTGTTTTTCAATTTTCGGCCCGTTACTGACCCATTTACAGGGGTAGAAAGGGACAGTAGTGAGTCTAAAATTGGCCCCGCTAGCTTTTCCACCCCTGTTGATATTCGGGCAGACCCTGAGGTAGGTGGTCAGTGCTTCCAAGATGGAAATCTAGTCCATACAACGCTTATTGTGTGCGCAATGGGCCATCTTCAAATAAATTACACTATCAAAAGGGTTCAGCTTCATTAGTTTTGCCTCTCTAATTTCTGTGTATCTATTTATAACCAAAATAATATTACTTTATGGTATTTTATTTAATAATATATTTATGCAGGATAATCCCATTTAGTTAGGCAATTTTGAACATAAGACTCTTTTGGCAACAGTACAAGAAAGGCGATTGTAAGACAATTTTAAAAAAGAACACGCAATAATAGATATTGGGCTTAATTTTCACTAGCAATGGCATGAAGGGAAAACTGATCATTGCTGCCCCTGGACACTGGTGATAGTCATCACAGTGTAGACACAACCCTGTGATAGTGCGAGTGATGACTCTACAAAAACCCAACCTGAACGACCAACAGGATCAGGAGCAGCTTGGGATCTCTTTAAGGACACAGGAGCTAACTTCCTGGTTGAGGAGGTCCTGAGGGTTAGAAGCAAAAGCCTTAAGGGCTAGAATGATTGCCCAAATCCTTGCTGTGAAGAAAAATGCCTGGGAGGAAATTACCAAGAAGGTGAATGTCATGTCGCAGATCAAGGGAACAGCCAAGGCCCCGCCAGTAACATTTATTTTCAGCCAATTCCCCTTTAGTCATCCAGACATTAGCACTTCCAGTATTCCATGTTGTGACATGTTGGCTCAAAGGCACAACCACTCTCGTCCCTTCAGGCAGACACCTCGTAAGCAAACAGTGTCTTCATTCCACTAAGTTTGAATAAATATCCGTTGACAACCCTATGCTATCTCTGTGACCTCCTCTAACCCAACAACCTTCGGAGATCTCCGCGCTCCTCCAATTCTGGCCCCTCGCGCATCCCTGATTTCCATCGCTGCACAATTGGCGGCTGTGCCTTCAGCTACTGAGGCCCTAAGCTCTGGAATTCCCTGCTTAAACCTCTCCGCCTCTCTACCTCTCTGCCCTCTTTTAAGGCGCTCCTCGAAACCTACCTCTTTGACCAAGCTTTTGGTCATCTGTCCTTATGTGTCTCAGTGCCAAATCTTGTTTGATAACGCTCCTGTCCAGCTCCTTGGGTCATTTTACTACATTAAAGGCGCTGTAATAATGCAAGTTCTTGCTGTTGTTGCTGGGTGATAGAGAAAAAAAACAAATTGCAACGTATCGCATCTTTAGGACAGACTATCCCAAAGCATTTCACAGCTACTGAATTGTTTTTGAAGGGCAGTCATTCTTACACAGCCGCCAATTTGAGCAGATCAAGATCTCACGAGAAAATGACCAGATAATTGTTTTTTGGCAGTTTTGATTGAAGGAAGGAATGCTGGCTAGGACAACTCTCTTGTCATCTTCAAATAGTGTTGTTGGATCTTTTGTGCCCAGCTAGCCAAACAGATAGGGCCTTGGTTTGAGGTCTCATCCAAAAGTTGGCACTTCCAACAATTCAGTACTGCACTGAAGTATCTAGCTAGATTATGTGTTCAAGTCTTGGAGAAGGACTATGAACTCACAACCTTCTGACTCACAGGCAAGAGGCCTACAACTGAGCCAAGCCAACTGATAGTAATAGAAACATCAAATTATCCACAAAAGGAAGGGGAGGACTTTATCATGCCCCATCCTTCCAGCAGCACTACTGCTGGTCAAAAAGGTAGATTTTAAGGAATGTCTTAAAGGAGAGGAGACAGAGAAGTTTAGAGAGGTAATGAAGGCACGGCCGCCAATGGTGGGGCGAAGGAAATGGGGGATGCATAAAAGGCCAGAGTTGGAGGAACGCAGAGATCGCGGAGGGTTGTAGGGCTGGAGGAGGTTACAGAGATAGGGATGGGCCAGGCCATGGAGGGATTTAAACACGCGGATGAGAATTTTAAAATCGAGGCGTTGGTGGACCGGGAGCCAACGTAGGTCAGCAAGCACATGGGATGATGGGTGAATAGGACATAGAAACATAGAAGATAGGAGCAGGAGTAGGCCATTCAGCCCCTCGAGCCTGCTCCGCCATTCGATGAGATCATGGCTGATCATGGACTTGGTATGATTTAGGATACGGGCAGAAGAGTTTTAGATGACCTCAAGTTTATGGAGGATGGAAGGTCGTAGTCCGGACAGGAGAGCATTGGAATAGTTGAGTCTGGAGGTAATGAATGAGGGTTTTAGAAGCAGCTGGGCTGAGGCAGTGGCGGAGATGGGCGATATTACGGAGGTAGAAGTAGGCAGCCTTTGTGATGAAGAGGATATGGAGTCAGAATCTCAGCTCAGTCCAGTAGGATGCCGAGGTCTATGGTGGGGGGGCAGGCGATCAGGTGGAGGCAATGGTGGGCCAGTCATTGCTTTTTCTGGATCTGGGAGGGGCACTCCTGCTCCTTCCGACTCTGCAAAAAAGCGACACGGTGAAATTTTTCCACTTAGGGTAGGCTGCTCAAGACCCAGAAATACCAGTCGGAGCAAGCGCATCGGAAACTCCAGCTAGGTCAAGCAAATGTAGGAGTCCCGGGTCTGAAACAGGCTCAGGAGCCTTATTTCAATAGTGAAGTGAAGCCTGCTCTGGGGGCTGCCTAAAAAAAAAAAGCGACCAATTTAGCAGTGGCCGGAACGCCCATGCAGATCAGGCGTGGCCCTCCGTCCTGCCACATTGGTTATCGGTACACCCGTTTTATACCCATAAAACAGGCTCAACGATGTTAAATTCAGACCCCCCAAGAACTTTTGAAGACACAGCTGCCCAAAAACAACTGTTGAAACGTATTCACCTTATTTGGTTAAAAAAATCGAATAAAGAAAATTACCTTCTTTGAAGCTTGACGAAGACAAGACAAGGTCATATTCTCTAATTCTAATCATTTTCAAAATATACGGCCACCTCCCCCGCAGTATCTCATCCTTTGTGTTAAGGCCTGGGCAGCTGCCAACATTTTCCAGGTACCCACTGGGGGCAGCGATCGACGGGCTCGCTACGAAGTTCCAGCTCCTGCAAAGGGCCAGCGATAATAGGGCAAAGCGAAGTGAGCATACTGTTCTCAGAAAGCTCTCTGCCTGCCCTCAGCTCAACCACTGTGCCCAGTGTCACCAGAACATACCTCACTGTTACATTAGAATCATGCAATGGTTACAGCACAGAAGGAGGCCATTCGGCCCGTCGAGCCCGTGCCGGCTCTCTGCAAGAACACTTCAGCTAGTCCCAATCCCCCACCCTTTCCCCGTAGCCCTGCCAATTTTTTTCCTTCAGGTTCTTATCCAATTCCCTTTTGAAAGCCACGATTGAATCTGCCTCCACCACCCTTTCAGGCAGTGCATTCCAGATCCTAACCACTCGCTACGTAAATTTTTTTTCCTCATGTCGCCTTTGGTTCTTCTGCCAATCACCTTAAATCTGTGTCCTCTGGTTCTCGACCCTTCCGCCAATGGGAACAGTTTCTCTGTCTCTACTCGGTCTAAACCCCTCATGATTTTGAACACCTCTATCAAATCTCCTGTCAACCGTCTCTGCTCTAAGGAGAACAACCCCAGCTTCTCTAGTCTATCCACGTAACTGAAGTCCCTCATCCCTGGAACCATTCTTGTAAATCTTTTTTGCAGCCTTTCTAAGGCCTTCACATCCTTCCTAAAGTGCAGTGCCCAGAATTGGACACAATACTCCAGTTGAGGCCGAACCAGTGTTTTATAAAGGTTCATCATAACTTACTTGCTTTTGTACTCTATGGGCTGGATTTTGATCCTGGGGCGGGTTGGGGTCGTGTCATCCACTTTTCGTGTTATCCACCCGACTGCAATTGGATGTGGGAGATTGATGCGATTTTCACCTAATTGGGCAATTGAGTTCCAGCATGTGGGAACCCATGAACCAATTAGTGTTTTCAGTCTGAAAGTCGCCTCTGATGATGTCATCATTGCTGCTGCATTGAAGGTCTGCAAAGACTGCCTGGCCTTTGCTGTGAGAGGACCTGAAGGCAAAATTAGCAGCAGCAGCCCTAAGTCTGCTCCCAGATATTTTTGCACCACCACTCCCAGATATGTCTCTCATCCACCGCCACTCCCAGATATGCCATCCATCCATCCATCCAGCCAGCCAGCCAGCCTGCCTGCCTGCCTGCCTATCCCGCCTCTTAGAGGCGGGACGGAGTCGGGACCAGCAGACATGATTTAATGAAAATTGCATGGAGACGTGCTTGTGCCCGCCCGCCAGTTTTCGCAATTTTAACCCCCCACAGGCCTCCAAACCCGCCTCCACGGGTCAATGAAAATCCAGCCCAATACCTCTATTTATGAAGCCCAGGATCCCATATGTTTTTTTAACCGCTTTCTCAACCTGCCCTGCCACCTTCAACGATTTGTGCACATATACCCCCAGGTCTCTCTGTTCTAAGACTAACAGATAATATAAAAGTTAGCTAAAACATGTTTCAGTGACACACACCATTAATTTCTGGGGTGGGGATTCTCCCGATTGTCCACCATAACTTTGACGGAGAATCCACGGAGAAATGGGAGAGGCGCCAGGGAAATTCTACCCCACGCTCTGGCTCTGCAATGATTCTGTTGTCGTGTGTACGCTTCTGTTTTGGTTCTGTGCAGCTTCCTCTACGTCAGTGATGGAAGGTGTCATCGACTGTGCTATCAAGCGGCACTTACTCACCAATAACCTGCTCACTGATGCCCAGTTTTGGTTCTGCCAAGACCACTCGGCTCCCGACCTTATTACAGCCTTGGTCCAAACATGGACAAAGGAGCTGAATTCCAGAGGTGAGGTGAGAGTGACTGCCCTTGACATCAAGGCAGCATTTGACCGAGTGTGGCATCAAGGAGTCCTAGTAAAATTGAAATCAATGGGAATCGGGGCGAAAACTCTCCACTGGCTGGAGTCATACCTAGCACAAAGGAAGATGGTTGTGGTGGTTAAAGGTCAATCATCACAGCCCCAGGACATCGCTGCAGGAGTTCCTCAGGGCAGTGTCCTAGGCCCAACCATCTTCAGCTGCTTCATCAATGACCTTCCCTCCAACATAAGGTCAGAAATGGGGATGTTCGCTGATGACTGCACAGTGTTCAGCACCATTCACAACTCCTCAGATAATGAAGCAGTCCATGCCCGCATGCAACAAGACCTGGATGACGTTCAGGCTTGGGCTGATAAGTGGCAGGTAACATTCGCGCCACAGAAGTGCCAGGCAATGACTATCTCCAACAAGCGAGAGTCTAACCACCTCCCCATGACATTCATTGGCATTACCATCGCCGAATCCCCCACCATCAACATCCTGGGGGTCACCATTAACCAGAAACTTAACTGGACCAGCCACATAAATACTGTAGCAACAAGAGCAGGTCAGAGGCTAGGTATTCTGCAGCGAGTATCTCACCTCCTGACTCCCCAAAGCCTTTCTACCATCTACAAGGCACAAGTCAGGAGTGTGATGGAATACTCTCCACTTGCCTGGATGAGTGCAGCTCCAACAACACTCAAGAAGCTCGACACCATCCAGGACAAAGCAGCCCTCTTGATTGGCACCCCATCCACCACCTTAAACATTCACTCCCTCCACCACCGGCATACCGTGGCTGCAGTGTGTACCATCTAGAAGATGCACTGCAGCAACTCGCCAAGGCTTCTTCGGCAGTACCTCCCAAACCCGCGACCTCTTCCACCTAGAAAGACAAGGGCAGCAGGCGCATGGGAACACCACCACCTCCAAGTTCCCCTCCAAGTCACACACCATCCTGATTTGGAAATATATTGCCGTTTCTTCGTCGTCGCTGGGTCAAAATCCTGGAACTCTCTCCCTAACAGCACTGTGAGAGTACCTTCACCACATGGACTGCAGCGGTTCAAGAAGGTGGCTCACCACCACCTTCTCAAGGGCAACTGTGGATGGGCAATAAATGCTGGCCTTGCCAGCGATGCCCACATCCCATAAACAAATTTAAAAAAAGACTTCTCACCCCTCGCCCCATTGTCACTGGTTGTTCGTTCAGCCACAGCCCTTGTCCTCTCTTGTCAGCCGTGGCTCAGTGGGTAGCACTCTCACCTGTGAGTCAGAAGGTTGTGGGTTCAAGCCCCACTCCAGGGACTTGTAACACGTAATCTAGGCTGACACTCCCAGTGCCGTACTGAGGGAGCGGTGCACTGTCGGAGGTGACTTCTTTCAGATGAGACGTTAAAGCTAACATCTTTCTTTGGCTCGGTATCAATTTTTGTCTGATTACGCTCCTGCGAAGTTCCTTGGAATGTTTTACTACAACAAAGGCGCTGTATAAATTCAAGTTGTTGTTGTTACCTGTGCACCTTGACGTGGGGGGGGAAGGTGGTGCGGCCCAGACAGGCAAGCTGCATCAGGGTGCCTGATTGGCGCCCACGGCTCGCCTGAATTATTCAGATGAAGCCCAAGGGCGATTTCTCGGGCCTTGCTGTATGTCGCCAGAATTGATCCCGGTTTGCGGCGCTAAGGACTTTAGGCCCCTTTTTGTCTTTGGGCTGAGGGAGCAGCCAATATCCAGCGGCCTAGGTTTGCTCCCTGCCCCCACTTCATTTTTACAGGGTGGGCAGGGCTGGAATATTGCTCGGGGATGAGCGCCGCCGTATCCCATCCCCCCGCCCCCATTTCCTGGTTCCTAGTCCCAGAGCTGAAGTGTATTGTAACTAGATCCAAATCAGGAAACTATGTACCTCCGCCTTATTTCATGCGATTCCATGCCTTTGTTACCTCTAGACTTGACTATTCCAACGCATTCCTGGCTGGCTTCCTACATTCTACCGTACGTAAACTTGAGGTCATCCAAAACTCTGCTGCCCGTGTCCTAACTCGCACCAAGTCCCGTTCGCCCATCACCCCTGCGCTCGCTGACCTACATTGGCTCCCGGTTAAGCAGCGCCTCGATTTCAAAATTCTCATCCTTGTTTTCAAATCCCTCCATGGCCTCGCCCCTCCCTATCTCTGTAATCTCCTTCAGCCCCTCAACCAAACCCCCCCCCCGAGATATCTGCGCTCCTCTAATTCTGCCCTCTTGAGCATCCCTGATGATAATCGCTCAGCCATTGGTGGCCGTGCCTTCTGTTGCCTAGGCCCTAAGCCCTGGAATTCCCTGCCAAAACCTCTCCGCCTCGCTACCTCTCTTTCCTCCTTTAAGGCGTTCCTTAAAACCTCCCTCTTTGACCAAGCCTTTGGTCACCTGCCCTAATTTATCCTTATGTGGCTCGGTGTCAAATTTTTTTTGCCTTAAAATACTCCTGTGCAGCGCCTTGGGACGTTTAAGGCGCTATATAAATACAAGTTGTTGTTGTTGATTGCGTCTTTTGAGTGACGGGTGGTAACAGGAGGCCCATCAGGCCCAAGCGTCCAGCGCTCTCTTGATCGCCGGTGTCGAGAGCACATCTCTGTGGATGGCGTCCAGGCCAAAAACAGCCATTTTCCTCCCTCTGGCCCCGTCCATTTCCCACCGCCCCCCCACACCCAAGGTGGACTCTTCCACCCCCACCCCCCACCCCCCCGCCAGAAATTATTCAAATTAGGCTGACCCTGGATAAATCACCGGGGACAGCAGTAACTAAGGTGCACAGAGAGAAAGCCCATCGTGCTGACGTCACGCTGCTTTTATCAGCCAGTCCCTCTGCCAACGAGACGCAGGCACTTTCTTTGATGTGCAGATCACCGAGAGGCAGAAGCTTGGTTCCTTAGATAAATATAATAGTCCTTTGAAGGAGAGTGGGTAATTTATTTTTAGACTTGACGCAGACATTATGGGCTAGAAGTTAGTCTGGGCCTGTTTCTGGGCCGAGACTTGGCACTGTGCGAGCAGCACATGTCTGAACAGAGAGACCTGAGGCCAGCCTGAAAAATTGGGCCTCGGGGCCTCATCTAAATATTCCGCCTGTCATGCCTCCACAGGCCCTTCGCCCCGGATTGAATTTTGGGCCACCTGCCTCGCTGGCAGCGGTCCTGAGGTACGTCCTGAGGGCTGAGGGGGAGGACAACGGGAGATGGGCCAATTGTGCCCAGCAGCTCCTCCTAGCTCCACAAAAAAAACTTAAAAAAAAAAATACTTGCGTGTTTGTTGGCAGCCGCAGCAAGCACCTAAAATCCTGAGCACTGACGAATTTCTCCCAAGGGGTCCTTAAACAGGTGTTAGACCCTTCATTAGCATATTCGAGGGGTCTAACACCCGTTATGTTCACACAGGACACCTAAAAAAAATAAGCCCCACAAATTTAGCAATGGGACCAACGCTTGCGCAGTTAGGACGCAGACAGTCCCACTGCCAAAATGGGATGATTTTCACCCATTATATGCCCGGAAAACGGGCGCAACACATACCAATTTCTACCTCTATGAATAGTTTCTTGTGCGGTCAGATGACAAAAAGCAAGGAGACTGCTGCTCCCCTCTCTTGACCTAAGTGTTAATAACTTAATTGCCCGGCAATGGAGAAGAATCTTTTTAATGTTCAAGTAATGCCTCAAGGCCAAAATAAAGACTGTTTGGCGACAGGGCAGTCGGTACCTTTGACTTAGAGAAGATGTTTCCACTTGTGGGGGCAGTCCAAAACTAGGGGCCGTAAATATAAGATAGCCACTATTAATAAATCCAGTAAGGAATTCAGGAGAAACTCAGAGACTGGTTAGCATGTGGAACTTGTTACCACATAGAGTGGTTGAGGCGAAGAGCATAGAGGCATTTATAGGGGAAGCTAGATAAGCACATGAGGGAGAAAGGAATAGAAGGATATGCAGATAGGGTAAGGAGTGGGAGGAGGCTCGTGTGGAGCATAAACACCGGCACAGATCGATTGGGCCGTAGGGCCTGAGTCTGTGCTGTAAATTCGATGTAATTCTGGCATCCTCTGGTCTCTGCTCGGCATTGCCTGTTCCATGTGATGCAGCTAAGAGGGGCTCTGTGGAGTTAATGTTCACATAGCATTTGGTCAGAGACTCGATGAGGAGGGCAACCAACACTTCTTCTTTTAAAACGGTTTTGTGTGCTGTGAAGTGTTCGTAGGTAGGCCAGTGATGGTCAGCTTTACCTCCCCACTACCACCCTCGATTCCCCGACTGTCACTGTGTTGTCGGACTGCCTGCCCGACATGAGAGTTGTGGGTAAACCAGAGTTTCTTGCATCTCAACGTCAGCAAGACCATCCTGTTCAGCCCCTCCCAGAATCTCCACCTCCTTGCTCCAGATCCTATCCCCGATGCACACTCAAACTCAATCCAACCTTGGTGTTCTGCTGAACCCTGAGCTGAGCTCCAACCCGCATCCAGCCCATTACCAAGATTTCCTAAACATTGTTGCCCCATGCCCCTACCTCTGGCCAACTGCCACCGAGACCCTCATCTCCGTCTATTCTGGCCTTTTGAACATCCCCGATTTTAAATGCTCTACCATTGGCGGCCGTGCCTTCTGTTGCCTAGGCCCTAAAATTCTCATCCTTGTTTTCAAATCCCTCTGTAATCTCATTCATCCCCACAACCTCCCCCCCCCGCCCCCCCGAGATATCTGCGCTCCTCTAATTCTGCCCTCTTGAACATCCCTGATTATAATCGCTCAACCATTGGTGGCCGTGCCTTCTGTTGCCTAGACCCTAAGCTCTGGAATTCCCTGCCTAAATCTCTCCGCCTCTCTTCCCCTCTCTCCTCCTTTAAGATACTCCTGAAAACCTACCTCTTCAACCAAGCTTTTGGTCACCTGCCCTAGCGTCTCCTTATATGGCTCGGTGTCAAATTTAGGGTTTTTTTTTGATAACACTCCTGTGAAGCACCTTGGGACGTTAAAGGTGCTATATAAATGTAAGTTGATGTTTGTTACTCAAAATATTTAATTTCTTTCAACACGCTCCACACTGGCCTCATGGGCTTCACTCCCATCACATCTGGAGCACCATCTTGTGCAAAGTTCCACCCACCAAATCCCTCCCAATCCTTGCCCACCTCCACTGGCTCAATGCATCGATTGTAAAATCCTTGCCCTTGTTTTCAAAGCCCTCCATGGCCTTGCCACTCCCAACCCTACATCCCTGCCGTATTCTCTGACCTTTGAAGCCTGGTCTACTGTGGATTTCCCCCCTCCCTCCCTCCCCTCAACCCTCCCCAGCTCTACCATTAAAAAAGAAAGACAGACTTGCATTTATATAGCGCCTTTCACGACCACCGGACGTCTTAAAGCGCTTTACAGCCAATGAACTACTTTTTGACGTGGAGTCACTGTTGTAATGTGGGAAACGCGGCAGCCAATTTGCACACAGCAAGCTCCCACAAACAGCAATGTGTTAATGACCAGATAATCTGTTTTTGTTATGTTGGTTGAGGGATAAATATTGGCCAGGACACCGGGGATAACTCCCCTGCTCTTCTTCGAAAAAGTGCCATGGGATCTTTTACATCCACCTGAGAGAGCAGACGGGCCCTCGGTTTAACGTCTCATCTGAAAGACAGCTCTTCTAACAATGCAGCGCTCCCTCAGCACTGCACTGGGAGTGTCAGCCTAGCTTTTTATGCGCTCAAGTCCCTGGAGTGGGACTTAAACCCACAATCTTTTGACTCAGAGGCGAGTGTGCTACTCACTGAGCCACAGCTGACAAACCCTTCAGCCATCTAGCCCCTCCACTCTATAACTCTTACCCTAAACTCCTCTGCCTTGCTACGTTCTCCCCACCTTCAAAAGCTTCCTTGAAACCTACCTCTATGACTGTGTTTGGTTGCACTTCTACTTCTGCTCGGGTCTGACGCCCAACTGGGTAGCACCTTGGGACCTTTTGCTATGTTAAAGGCGCTATATAAATGCAAGCTGTTGGACCTATACTGCGAGATTCTAGCGGCGTTTTTCTGCTTTATTGTCCTAAGTATCATATTTATAAATAAAAGAAAGACTTGCATTTTTATAGCGCCGTTCATGACCTCCGGATATCCCAAGGCGTTTGACGGCCAATTCAGTACTTTTAAAGTGTATCCAATGTTATAATGTAGGAAACGTGGCAACCAATTTGCGCACAGCAAGCCCCCACAAACAGCAATGAGAGAACCTGCATGTTTTTTATGTTGTTTGAGGGATAAATATTGGGCAGGACACCAGGAGAACTCCCCGGCTCTTCTTTGAATAGTGCCATGGGTTCTTTTATGCCCACCTGAGAGGGCAGACAGGGCCTCGGTTTAATGTCTCATCGGAAAAGGCGTTATAATGCATGCTTTGGCTTTATCTTGACTGTAACGTGTCTCTAACCGGCAGCGTGGTTATTTACTGCCTTTTACATCGGGCAGGAGATCATCGTGGGCGATCCACATGGTCCCGGCTGTGCTTCTCCCTCCGCCTTCGTCCCACCATTGGTGGCCGTGCCATCAGCCACTTGGAAATCCCTCCCTAAAGACCTCCGCCTCTCCAACTCCCTCCCTGCTTAAAACCCACCTTTATGACCAAGCTTTTGGTCACCGCCTCCTAATATCTCCTTCTGTGGCTCAGCGCCCATTTTATTTTGTTTGTTTTGTGCCTCTGTGATACGCCTTTTAAGAATGTCCAAGGCT
Source organism: Squalus acanthias (assembly GCA_030390025.1). NCBI lineage: Eukaryota > Metazoa > Chordata > Chondrichthyes > Squaliformes > Squalidae > Squalus > Squalus acanthias. The sequence continues at coordinate 202,624,290 of CM059426.1, forward strand.
TTTTCTTCTGCCCAGACCAGGGCAGGGATTGGCGAGAGGATTTGGAGCAGCAACAGAATCGAATCTGAACCATTGTGGTGTTTTTGTTTTGTTTTGTTAATATTTTAAACTGAGTGTGTAGGTGTCAGTTAAATGCTATTTTCTCAAAACGTTACTGCTCTTCTGATATGTCTAAGAGTTGGCACACTGCTATCCTCCTACTGTGGCAAATATATGCAGATCCCAATAGCTGCGGTGGATTTAGGATTAGCGGAATTAGTTCCCTGTAGCAGTAAGCAACTCGCCTCCCTGTATTAGCACGGGCACAGATAAAATATCTTTGTTTCTTTATTCATGCCCCATGCAGACTGTAACACGGAGTTTAGTAATGCAGATATCTCCTCCCACTTGGCACCTTCTCTGGATTCCCCCATTTTTTTTTCTCCTCCCATTTTCGGAGTCCGTGCAGTTCGATTACTTTGAAGTGCGTGCCCCTTGTGCGCCCTTCCCCCCCCCTCCCCTCAAACGAACTGTAAACCCCCCCCCCCAGTAAACTGGTGTCAACAGCGCTCGGTTTCTATTTTGACACACGCCTGAAAAGTGTGTAAAATGCCAGAATATCCACTTGTTTTACTACCAGGCGTAAATTTCACATTACAACTTGCAAGACAGTTCAATACAAAAGCAAAAATACTGCGGATGTTGGAAATCTGAAATAAAAACAGAAAATGCTGGAAATACTCAGCAGGTCAGGCAGCATCTGTGGAGAGAGAGAGAGAGAGAGAAACAGAGTTAACGTTTCAGGTCGACGACCAGGTTCTGATGAAAGGTCATCGACCTGAAACGTTAACTCGGTTTCTCTCTCTCCACAGATGCTGCCTGACCTGCTGAGTATTTCCAGCATTTTCTGTTTTTATTTAAGACAGTTCAACATATACGAGCAGCGCGCTAGTATGACATCTTTTAAATGCTGACCCCCTTGCTGTTTGTAACGTGGCAATGAGACCCAGGGGTTGGTGGTTGGAGAAGGAAAATTGATTTTTTTTTTTGGTATTGCAACAGTGTTAGTCTTGTGTGCAGGTAGGATGAGCACGAGAAGCTGCTGATGTGTCGGCGAGCATGTTAAGAGTGGGTCTGTGCCGCATTTGGGTGTTTACAGTTAGATTAGGCAGCTGATAAAGTCGTCTTGAACTCGCAGCCCAACGACCACAGCCTCCGTCGCGACAGGGACAGCAAAACACTCCCCGCTGTGGTAGCCGCGCTGCAGAGGTACACTTCTAGGAAGGTGCGCAACTGATCTTAACAGGCGCCGAACCTCCGCATTCACAGAAGGCAGGCGGCTTTCTGAACAGATAGCGCGGCTGACGGCGTTTCTGTTGATCCTCCCCGGTGCGCCGGGAAGCTGCGAGCACGTGTGTTTAAAAAGCTACTTTTCAAAATGTCATTGTGTCCGCAATGGTTAGCTACAGCAGCGCTGGATACACAACAAATGTTTTGAGGCCCTAAAGGGTTTGTTGTCATTACTGTGTTGTTTTTTTTTTAACCTGACAACTGAACGCTTTAAAGTGTTTCGTACATAAAGCAATTTCTGCCGCAAGTGTTATGAGAAGTTTTAAAGACGCACGTTTTTTTCTAACTTGTTGCCAACATGCACTGGCTGCTGCTGTGCGTGCTGGAGATTGCTCCTTCCAATTTTCAAGCCAGAAAGAAAGACTTGCGTTTATTTAGCGCCTTTCATGACCACGGGACATCCCAAAGCACTTTACAGCCAGTGAAGTACTTTTTTGAAGTGTAGTCACTGTTGTAATGTGGGAAACACAGCAGTCAATTTGCGCACAGCAAGCTCCCACAAACAGCAATGTGATAATGACCAGATAATGGGGGAAAAAATTGGGTGTCGCCCACTTTGGGGCGCTAATATCAGCCAGGCGCAAAGTTTAGCGCCTGGTGCTAATTATCGCCCCCGACTGCAAAATTCGCCTCTATCGACCCTGGAGGTGATTTGAGCGCTAAATCAAGTGCTACACACCTCTCACGGCGCTAACATCAGGGAGCGAGGCGCTACCTCAGAACGCTACCGAAGCTCAGGCGATATCAGTTACCATGGAAGCCAGACACACTGGCGCCGTCCAGTTCTTAAAGGCGAGGGGCCATCTTGCTGGCCAGCCACACCCTGCTCATTGCAGCCTTGAATCTCGGCCTGGAGAGACCTCTAAGGCAATTGTGTTGGAAGCACTAATGGATAGGCCCAGGGAAAGAGCTCGGCGCTTAGGAACCTCAAAAGTGGTGCTGAGGGCCAAAACTCCTTAGGACAGCGATAAATCTCTCCAGACATCTCTCAACCTGCGTGTACCAAAAATTTTGCCGACAAGAAAGGGCAGGAGGCGCCCGCCTTTAAATAGCGCTCCCCCAGACCCTTCTCAATTTGAAAACGTTTCCCTCTACCTGTCGTTCCTCGCGGCAGGTGCTAAGGCAGGGGGCGCGACTCAATATCCGGTCCGGGGCATTGCACGCTCAACTGACGTCACGATCTGCGGTCGCAGGAGATCGTGGCGGTAGTATTTAGCGCCGCCGCAAAGCGACTAGTCAGTTTCGCGAGCGGCGCTAATATTGCCGTGCTCGGGCGCTAAGTTCCTAGCTCCCCGTTAGCGTCCCCCGGAGGCGCGAACCAACCGAATTTTTCCCCCAATCTGTTATAGTGATGTTGATTGAGGGATAAATATTGGCCAGGGCACCGGGGATAACTCCCCTGCTCTTCTTCGAAATAGTGCCGTGGGATCTTTTACGTCCACCCGAGAGAGCAGACGGGGCCTCAGTTTAAAGCCTCATCCGAAAGACGGCACCTCTGACAGTGCAGCACTCCCTCAGCACTGCACTGGAGCGTCAGCTTAGATTTTTGTTTTCAAGTCTCTGGAGTGGGACTCGAACCCACAACCTTCTGACTCAGAGGCTGAGCCACAGCTGACACTATTAAAAGTGAAACTATTAAATTCAGCAGCTGTAGAAATTCTTGTGTTTAAAAATCGAGACCCTGTGTGTTTCCGTTAAGAGTGGTAGTTTGATTTGATCTGCTTACATGATTTACATTAAAAAAAAGTTTGATTTTTTTTCCCCTTGAAATTAACATTTAGATGAAATAATTAACATTTTAATTTTTGAAATGCCGTAAAATCCAGATTACAAATCACTCCTCTATTTTTGTGACTGCTGCTCTTGTGAGGACCCTGCTAGTTGCTCCCTAACATTCAGAGGTCACAACAACAACAAAGTCTCAGAAGCATAATCAGTCAAAAATTGACACTGTGCCAAAGAAGGAGATAGTAGGAGGGGTGACTAAAAGCTAAGTCAAAGAGGTGGGTTTTAAGGAGAGTCTTAAAGGAGGTGGAGAAGTCGAGGGTTTTAGGGAGGGAATTCCAGAGCATAGGGCCAAGAGAGCCGAAGGCACGGCCGCCAACAGTGGGGCGAAGGAAATGGGAGATGCGGAAGAATCATAGAAATTTACAGCAACCTTCGGCCCATCTTGTCCGCGCCGGCCGACAAAGAGCTATCCACCCTAATCCCACTTTCCAGCACTCGGTCCTGAGCCTTGTAGGTTATGGCACTTCAAGAGGCCAGAGTTGAGGGAACGCAGAGATCTCGGAGGGTTGTAGGGCTGGAGGAGGATATAGCGATAGGGAGGGCCGAGGCGATAGACATAAAACACGGATGCTGGTATGACACCATTTACAGCACCAAAAAGAGGACCATTTGGGATTGGTAACAAGAAGTTCAATCAAGTGACAGACAGGAGCCCAATGTTACACTGGGCCCCACACCTGCTCCCCGGGACCTGTATTTGCAATAGACATAGTACTCTAAAATTATCACCATACTATCCTAGGGGTACAAGTCCCTCGTGTAACTTCCTACTTTTACAATGGACGTTAACAGTTCTTGTATCAAGTCTAAACCCAGGCACTGGGGAGACATGTTGACATGCAAGGGAGTTTATTTTGATTTCATGTCACTAGTATGCAGTCAAAGAGTTTTTACCGCAAAAAATTTCAACAGATCAGTGATCCCTGGTTAAGGGGGGGAATTACCAATAATTTCCCTTCTTACTCATCCCTGGCACACAATACAGGATGGCACCTTCTCATGGAAAATTACACCCAACCATGTTCTAAAATTTAATGCCAAGACATAAAATGGCCCTTATTTTGGCGTTGAGTGTAAATGGGATCTTTGACTACAGAAGGCATCACAACCAGGCCTGATCCTGTTCACCTCCACTCAGGCACATTTTCCAGTCCAGGATAGTGACCGGGAGTGTGAGTCCCACCGATTCTTGCCCTCCCTCGCCCAAGGCCACTGAAGCTAACTTGACATAAAGCAGGGACTGAGCTACAGTGGGTGGTGGCTTAACTCAACACGCCATCAAGAGAGCTCTTCTACCTTATTTTCACCTTGCCCTTTTGACCTCAAATTTTCCCTGCAGCAAGTGCCGTTTCCTAGCCACGATCGGTTTGCAAGCACCTACCCATGCGAAGTAGGAGGTTAGTCAGAGCAAATCACCAGCGACAACTTGCATTTATATAGCACCTAAAACAAAAAAATCTCAAGGTGCCTCAGCCACACGAGCATCTCCAACCTTCTCCCCCGCCCCCCTTCCCTCCCCACTCCATTCCCCCCACAAGGTGAGATCAAGAACTTGCCATATGCAAGACTTACACTGTACTGTACCGGACCATCCGTACTTTTTAAAGCATGCATTTGTTGGGGTTTAGGAAAAGATTAGCAGACGAGGGGAGAAAGAAAGCAAAATAACTTAATTAAAAAAAGGTTTTAATTTGTGAATCGTGGCCTTTTTTTCGCTCCGTTGCATGCGATTTCACTATCATAAAAAAGCGAGCTTTATTTAAATCTCTAATGCTGATTCGTGTACCGAAAGAAGTGCGCAAAACCATAGATCAGTTAACGTTTCCGAGCTCAACCCTGCCCTTTCTCTTGGAGTATTCTAGCAGCTGGAGCAAGATGAACTTTGACCCATCTTGCTCAAGCGGCCCTCCAACTGTGAGTGCAGATGGGCTATTTGACCAAGGAGGGCATCGCCGCTGAAGCTGGATCCTTGTCCAGGGCAGGGAATGGTGCAGGGAAACTGGGTGGGGTGAGTGGAGGTAGCTAGCGATTTTGAGTGACAGAAAATTTTGCAAACTGGTCTTGTTGGAGGAAGGAACATTGCTTAAGATAGGACAATCATTAGTTTCTGACAGTCACAATCCAGCTGAAGAACAATTAAATGTACCAATTTCTTTGCTAAATTTTGTTTTCAGAACTAAAGATTTTTTTGTATTAAAAGCGGAGAAAGAATCCAGTCCCTTTTCCCCACTGAATGCTTCACCCTTCAAAGCCTCAGTGTTCTTCTTTGAGAATGTCTGAACAAATGCACATTGTGCTATCTATTGAAGTTGTTGCCCCATTAACATCAGGAATCAAAGTGCACAGCGAAACGATCACGCTTTTGTAGCTGCACATCTGTGGAAAACAGCCGATGTGGGTGACGCTTGTTACTGTCGACTGATGTCCAGGCTGCTCATTGCCGGACTGGCTGAGCACTGTAGTGTGGGGGTCACTGGGTCAGCACAGGGGTTACACGTTAAGGATTTTTTTTCCATGTATCCCATCACCACGTTATAACGGTTTGGAAGATAGGTGTTTACCATGTTTATTGTGCATTTGAATTGTTCCTCCTCTATGTGTTGTCCACATACCCCATGTCACGCGTCATTTTTTTAGACATTTTTTTTTCCGCACGCCAATTTTGCTCCGTGATTTTTTCCCAAGACATTCTCCCTCAAGCCTTCCCCAGTACTGCTCCATAACCGTCTGCTCAGTTAAGAGTTACCTCAAATTGATTCAATCTCCTGCTTTTATACTTTTTTTTTTCTTCCTTTCTGTGAGTAAGTCTCCCGCCTAAGATCACAGAGACATGTTTGGGAATCTCAAACCTGTTTCCTACCGCTGTGAAGCATTGCGCGCTATTCACCAGCTTTCAAATGAGCTGAGAATGGTAGAGTTGGCAGTGGACTCCCTGGCTTTTACTCCCTGAGTGAAAAGACCATTTAAATTCAAGTTATTCCACAATTGCCACAAGTAAAACAAACCAGGATTCCGCTATCGATCGATAGTGTAAGTTACAGTCCATGTACGTTGAGCATTCTTCATGATTTTGCAAGTTTCCCTATCTTCAATGGTGTTGGAAGTATAATCACTCCAGACTGCTATCTTAGGATGTTTCCATTATAAATGTGGATGTAAGAAATTATAATCGAAATGTGAACATTTTGGGGGTGAAATTTGTCCGGGCGCTGGCGCAGTAGTTAAAAAAAAAAGAAAGTCTTGCATTTATATAGCGCCTTTCACGACTTCAGGACGTCCCAAAGCGCTTTTCAGACAATTACGTACTTTTGAAGTGTAGTCACTGTTGTAATGTGGGAAACGCAGCAGCCTAATTGCGCACAGCAAGCTCCCACAAACAGCAGTGTGATAATGACCAGATAATCTGTTTTTAGTGATGTTGGTTGAGGGATAAACATTGGCCCAGGACACTGGGGAGAACTCCCTTGCTCTTCTTCCAATCGTGCCGTGGGATCATTTATGTCCACCTGAGAGAGAAGACGGGACCTCAGTTTAACTTCACACCCGAAAGATGGAACAGTGATTTTACTCAGCCAGCAGCACTCTTGTTACAGATCAGATTAAAGTAATTTAGAAAGGAATTAAATAATCAAACGGGAAACATATTTGCTATGAGCATTCCAGCTGATTATTCTTGGAATCCCCGACTATATCACACATATATAGCAATGGAGAAGTCAATGGGAAGGAAAATGAGGCGGGGTGTATAATGGTGGGCCGATTTGCTAGCGCCCATTTTGCGCTCCTGCTGAATTTGAATATCACTCTCTTTATGTCTGCGCACTCTGTTCCAATTACTCCCCACCCTCTAACCAATGTTCCCTGTGAAGCGCTCCAGGGGTCCCGCGCAGCCGGTTTGCCGGCTGTCCAATAGAAAATCCGAGCGTGCGCGATAGTTTGAATGGGCCGGGCAGCCCCTTAAAGGCGCCGCGTGACCCCAAAAAAATGACAGGGAGCATTGCCTCTAACCCCAATTCAACTGGACTTGGTCTTTATCTCTGTGTGCAAAGCTGCAGGCCATCGTCTTTATTTCGATAAGTGCACTGGGATGCATTTCACGAGAAACGGCATTTTGACCTTTTATTGTGTCTCTTGTCAGATCATTTGAGCCCTGACCCTCCCTTGTTTATCTTTTCTAAAACGCTTGTGGTGAAACCAGAATGATGTTCAGATTGTTGCCAGATTTGATCAGCCGACACGCTCAGCTCCCAGCAGGCGAAGCTTCTTATAAGCAGACCTGCATCTCGCCTGCCTCCACCAGCGCTGCTATCTCCGAGCGCCTGCACATGTAAACAAACAGGCGAGTGGTTAACAACGTGTCAGGTAGATTGTTTCAAGCGAACAGGAAGCTTGGTGTTTACACACCCACTGATCTGCAGAGTGAGAGCTCGCATGACCTGATACAGCCTCTGGTCGAATTCTTCTGTGCCAGTTGCACACGTCTTAACTAACGTGTTCTCCCCTTTCCGCTGTGGTGGGGGGGCAGGGGTGGGGGGGGGGTGCACGGGTAACTTAAAGGCTGAGGTTCTGGAGTTAAATTTTGTTTGTTTTGCTGGCAGGCATTGGTCTGCTCACCTCTGCTTCGTACTCATTAGGAGAGTAATGGTTGACGTTCGCTAGGTCCAAGGGCTGGAAGGGAAATGAGCAGCTGCCAGCCCCGCCTCCCCCCCCCCCCTCCCCCTCCACCCCTCCCGCGCTTCTGATCGCTGTCTAGTCTGTTGAAAAGTGGCGCATTTGCGAGGACAGGGTCAGGCTTGGTCACCCTGCACCCGCCATGGCGGAATTGCCTGCTGACACTGTCTGGGCTCACACATGTCCAACAGCTGCTTGGCCGAAGTGGAACTGGACCCCGGAGATAAGCCATCGCCTGTGGGAGGGAAGCATATTTTTAAAGTCAAAGTGGACGAACCAAAGGCATCTCGAGTCATGAGCATTTGATAATTTGTTAGCCTGCTTATTTCCCTCCCCCCCCCCCACGCCAAACACACACACAAAATGAACTTAAACCAATTGAAAAGATGCTCTTTTGCGCTCATTGAGAAAACACTTGCTGGAAAGAGAGTACGTCCACTCTTTGCGGGATAAAACAATTATTCCCCCCCCCCCCAACCGTGTATGTAAAGAGACAGCTGTGGCAATTGTGGATTAGGACTAGTCTCTTCCCGTCTACTGGAATCTTTTCTCGTCGCCGTTCCGTTTGAAGCCTGACCACAGCTGGAAGAGCTGTAATTGTGCTTTTGATTCTGCTGGCTTCGCTGTTGGATTACACCTTGCTCGGGCTTGCCTTCAGTTGGCCAGACTTCAGCTGCGGGGCCCCTCCAGAGCAGCCCCATATGTGGGTAACTCATCAGTAGGGTTTCGGTTTTTTCACACATGCCTGTGGTTGCTGGCCGAGTTCCCAATCCTGACCTCTATATCCACAGCTGTCGCAGTCTGCCAGTGAGATGTGTCCAACGCTAGCTTATTCCCTGTGTACCCTGCTTAAATCTCGCTCTCTCTCTCTCTGCCTCTGTCTTTGTATTCTGGCCTTTTCTAATTACAAAATTGCGAGGCTCCCGGAATGTTATCAGCCTTTTAACAAAATGTCGTCTGTGCACTGACATGTTGCTGTGTACCTTTCCTTTCCTGTCGGAATGGAACGCAACCCAAAATAGGGTGGACACATTGGGAATTCCGCTCTGACTTCCGCTACAAGTTGTAAATAAATATTGGCCAGCGTTCATAAATAGTTGTTTATTATTCAGAGTTCATTGAACAGCCCGCTTGCGTTTAAACAGCCTCTTTGGAGCACCTGAGGCTCTGTTTAAGAATGCTCACCTCTGTCAGAAGGTCGTGGGTTCGAGCCCTCACTCCAGAGACTTGAGCACCAAAATCCAGGCTGACGCTCCCAGTGCAGTGCTGAGGGAGCGCTGCACTGTCAGAGGCGCCGTCTTTCGGATGAGACGTTAAACCGAGGCCCCGTCTGCTCTCTCAGGTGGACGTAAAAGATCCCATGGCACTATTTCGAAGAAGAGCAGGGGAACTATCCCCGGTGTAAAGTGCTTTGGGGGAAGTGCGGAGGGCGTGAAAGCCACAACGTAAATGCAAATCCTCTCCTTTCCTTTTCCTGTCATCTGCATTGATGCCTTTTGGGTTTGGTCCCAGTGTTTGTAGGCCTTCCTCAGATATTCGAACGCTTCCTCTGTTCTGCATCACCCCCCCCCCCCCCCCCACTCCCCGACCCCCACAACTGCACTACCTCGATCCTATTCAATATGAATATTATCCAAGACCTCATAAGTCTGAATCCTCATTCTGCCACTGAGTGAATATTTTTACTCCTCCCCCCCTCAATACCTGACAATGCTTCTGAGAACACCTGGCATTGAAATATTTATCAGCCGTAACATGAGGTGTGGGAGGAAGGGTAACTTTAAAAGTGAGTCAGAACCAGAGAGAAAGAAATTCTTTCCCCAAATCCTAACTTAGACCATTGTTTTCCATTAGTGCTCATCCAGCATAAATGCAGGCTCTCTCGCTAGCAGTGGTGCTGGTGACAGCTCATTGATGAAGACGAAGCTGATTAGATCACCAGGCTATTGTGTACCTCAGGTGGTCTCTCACACGACCGGATCCACCCGTCACTGCTGTGGGTGGTGGGTGGGGGTGGGGGTGGGGGGGGTGTTGGGGGGAGGTGACTGTTGCACAACCTGAAGCCCACCTTCAGGTAAAATGTTCAGTACCTTGATTTGTGTGCGCCATGGATCCTGTATCCAGTATCGCGTGGTGTTATATTGTCCAAGAGCAGCATTAGATTGCTGAATAAATTCACGTTTATGCTGCAGCGTGCACTACCTGTACTCATTTTAAATCCATAGCCTTGATCAGTGCGGAAAAATGAGCTCTGCCTGTTAGGGGTACACTGTGGATCCCTTGGTTACACTGGTCAGTGGCTGAGCTATTATCAGTCCTTGGCTCAGTGTCAGCGCTCTGAGTCATGGAGGTTGTGGGTTCACGTCCCACCCCAGAGACTTGAGCACGTAATCAAGGTTGCTATTTCAATGCAGTCCCAAGGGAGTGCTGTACTGTCAGAGGTACAGTCTTTCGGATGAGGTGTTAAGCCCGAGGCCCTGTCTCCCCTCTCAAGTGGACATAAAAGACCCTCCGTGGCATTATTTGATAGGCAAGCAGGCGAGTTGTCTTGGCCAATTTTTATCTCTCAAGCAACATCACTGAAACAGATTATCTGGTCATTTATCTCATTGCTGGAGTTGGCTGTCTCGTTGACTGCATTTCAAAAGTACTTCATTGGCTGTAAAGCGCTTTGGGACATCCTGAGGTTGTGAAAGGCATCGTAAAAGCATCTTATGCGATTCGCCTCAATCCCTCTATGCGGTAGCGAGTTCCACCTTCTCACCACTCTCTGAGTAAAGAAGTTCCTTATTGGATTTATTAGTGACTATCTTGTATTTATGGCTCCTAGTTTTGGACTCCATCCACAAGTGGAAACATTCTCTCTACGCCTACCCTATCAAACCCCATCGTAATTTTAAAGACCTTTATCAGGTCCCCCCTTCAGCCATCACTTTTCGAGAGAAAAGCGCCCCAGCCTGTTCAGTCTTTCTTGATACTCTTCTGTATTCCTTTGTCTTACCCATTATGAAAGAAATCCCCATGTTTATGACTTGCCATGGGTGTCCCTTGCTCTGATGATACAGGTGTGTCAGGGACATCTTCACAGTGAAATGCCGAAAATGACTCTTGACACCAGCCTGAGTTGCTGATCTACTTGAGATCAGGAGCCGTTTCCTCCTGAGTTATTAGCCCTGGTACAAGGGAAGACCCAAAATAGTGGGGAAAGGGCTGAAAAGATCATCTGAAAATTACAGTGTAGACTATTGTAGGCTTGATTTGTGTTGTATAAGTGGGGGGGGAGAGTATTTTATACTGAAAATACTTATCCATAAGCTGTCCTCCTTTAAGACCAACAAAGGCCCAGGCTCTCATCTTACTGGTTCACTGTTATTAGATACACATCTCGAATCATGGCTGTCTTTGGATGGTCAGGTTATGGCAGGGACGGCTGGTGATCTTTTTGGCAGGTGAGGCACACGCTATACACGCCTAACCAAGCCAGCTTGTCGCCGAAGCAACGGGCCCTTTGCGCGAGCTCATTGTCTTCAAACGTACGCACCGCAAAGCGGGAACGGAGGCCCCGGTCACCCCGAGGAGAAGCTTCTAAAATCTGGGGAAAAAAGCGCTTTTTTTTGTGCAAGCGGTCTGTCGGATGCACGTTGCAGTTGTACGCGTGGAATATTCGAAAACAGATTTATTTTTCATGTGTGTGCCAGTCTGCAGTCACTGTGAAGTCTGACGAGGCTAGATTTGGCAGGGCCTCACGGACTGCAACTGGTGTCAGCCATGGCTCAGTTGGTAGCACTCTCAGCTCAGAGTCAGAAGGTCATGGGGTTCAAGTCCCACTTCAGAGGCTGTACTGAGGGAGTGCTGCACTGTCAGAGGTGCCGTCTTTCAGACGCGATGTTAAACCAGGCTCCTGTCTGCCCTCTCAGGTGGACGTAAAAAATCCCATGGCACTATTTCAAAGTAGAGCAGGGGAGTTCTTCCCTGTATTGCGGCCAATATTTATCCCTCAATCAACACCACGAAAAAACAGTTTATCTGGGCAATATCACATTTGTTTGTGGGAGCTTGCTGTGCGCAGATTGGCTGCCGTGTTTCCTACATTACAACAGTGACTACACTCCAAAAGTACTTTATTGACTGTAAAGCACTTTGGGACAGCCTGAGGTCTTTAAAGACATTATATAAATGCAAGTTCTTTCTTTCACCTGATGAGCCGCCTTTGGGTTAAGGTAATTTTAGGGTAAATGCAGATTTGAAATGGCTCGTTTTGCCAGGTGATTAAGAGTATAATTGTCTTTTTTGGGGAGTGGGGGATGGGAATTCTTTGGACAGCCAGGAGGTCTAGACATTGTAGGGTGCGTATATTGGAGCGCTCTTTCCCTGGTCCTTCTGTGCAGTCCTCTGTTGAAGTCTGTATGTGTGTAATTGTCGCTCAGTTGCCTCGACAGCACATGGACTAAAATCAAAGGTTCATTGTTTCCTGGGTGAATGACTCCAATTGTTGCTGTAATTATAATTTTTTGTTTTAAGATTGGATCAGCCGCTTTGTTGCGGTCTTCTCTGAAAGCAGCTCAGACACTGAGCTCACTGGCCAGTTCATTCTGGGTTTGTGATACTAGCCCGAAGCTTGCAAACAGATCACAAGACAATGGATGAGAGCAGCTATTTGTAGCAACCCTTTCAGAGGTCTCCAGACAGTGCAACCTTGTTTTCTTTCCCCTCACTGTCGGAAACTGGTTTGAAGAGAACAAGATCTCGTTTGTGCTCCATGATATAATACGTGGGGTTTTTGTTGTTGTGGGGCCTGTGTGATATGCTGGGCATGAAACATGTGAAACAGGGACAGACTCGGCCTACTTTCTGTGAAATACGATGAGATGAACATCCTAGTACTGTATTGGATCAGGTGCTTATGGCCTGCCATCCTGCCCCTCAGTGCTTTACTGTCGAAACCCTCAAGCAGATCATTCAGAATTTTAAAAATGTGGTTAATCTATTAGTTCATTTTGCTTCTATTAGTCGATGGTTTGTGCTCCTCTGCATTTCACGTTTGTGAGGCATGGACTTTAGTACAGCCTCTCGGTTGCGGTGTGCCACTGTCTGTGCGCCTGAAAACGAGCCATAACCAATTTCTAGGCCAAAGTTTTCTTGTTACTAAACTGAGAAAGAAGGCAACCTATTGTATCGTAACGTTTTGAATCAGAATTCAAGGGGAAAAAAAACCACAAGCATCAGAATGCCTAGAGACACTGAACTTAATTCAACTTAATGGGGCCACGTGGTCATGTCCCACAAGATAGTTCAGCGCAGTTTTTGCTCCTCCCTTATTCTATAGAATTATTGATCTGCATTGAGTCACTACGAGGTGACGAGCTACAACCAGGGAAGGAGCAAACGTCAGAGGTGAGTTGTTACTATGGCAGTCCCCCCCCCCCCCATGCCCTCCCTGTATTACGTTGACTACAGCCATTGACGTGGGCGGGCTTGCTGCCCTCTTAATCAAAGGAGACGTATGGCACAGTTAGAAAAGAGGCGGAAAATCAGCGGGTAACATACAAAGCAGCGGATACAGATTTTGAGAGCTGCTAACATCTTTAATTTAATTCCCCAATCACCCAAGAGAAAAGATGAGTACTGCGTTGCGTGCGTGCGTGTGTGTGTGTGTGTACTACTGTGCGGGATGCAACGCTTATTTTTACAATAAAACCCAGGAAGTGCCCCCCCCCCCCTGGTTTGAGGATCCTGCCAGCTGCTCTTTAGGCCGAAGATGCCTGAAGCAGCAACAATCCTGTCAAAGTCACAAGGGGTTCATTTTGACTTGGTGCGATAGTGTAAAACGTGTTGTAGCGAGTCGGCAGCCCGTTTCACTTCTCTCCCCATTTTTATTTCCATTAAAGGCAACGGAAATAAAAGCGGGGAGAGATGTAAAACGGGCTGCCGAGATCCGCTATCACACATTTACATTATCGCACAAGGTGAAAATGACTCACACAGTTTCTATGAAGAATTCAATCAGATAAAACACTTCAGTAGGTAAATATAGATATATTTACAAGTGAAATATATATTTAGATATATACGTATATTCACATATACCCATATATTTACAAATCTATATTTTTTATATATTTACACTTATTCACATATTTACATATTCATATGTATTTTAAAATTTACATACATATATTTACTGACATATATTTACGTAGAACATTCCTTTTCTTTGCTTTGCCATGTTGACTGCACGCGTTGATAAGTCTTCAGGCTGAGAATTCACAGCCGGGTAAATTTTTGCCAATTTGCACACCTGGTACAAAGTCTCTCCTGCCAGGATTGCACATTGGGAATTTTGGTCAGCAGATCCCACAGGATTTTTCTGTCCGTTAACGGGAGTGTGAATGCTTAAAACATAACTGAGAGCAGGTGTGTGTGTGGACAAGAATGGTGAGAATATAAAAACATTCAAACAAGAGAAAAGTTCAAACGCGCAATTCATTAAAGAAAACTGAAATAAACCGCAAGTATCGTGAATGGTGCTGATTAATGGGTGGATCCAAAATCTGTAGGACGTGGTCACTACAATGAAACATGGCCGTTCCAATGAAACGTGGTCGCTCCATTGAACCGTGGCTGCTACAATGAAATGCGAGGGTATACCTATCAGGAAAGGATGAACGGGCTGGGTCTCTTTTCTCTTGGAAAAAAGAAGGCTGAGGGGTGACCTAATAGAGGTCTTTAAAATTATGAAAGGTTTTGATAGAGTGGATACAGAGAGAGTGTTTCCACTGGTGGGGAAGAGCATAACTAGAGGCCATCAATATAAGATAGTCACCAAGAAATCCAATAGGGAATTCAGAAGAAACCTCTTTACCCAGAGAGTGGTGAGAATGTGGAACTCGCTACCACAGGGAGTGGTTGAAGCGAATAGTATAGATGCATTTAAGGGGAGGCTGGACAAGCATATGAGGGAGAAGGGAATAGAGGGTTACACTGATAGAGTTAGATGAGGAAAGACGGGAGGAGGCTCGAGTGGAGCATAAACGCCGGCATGGACTGGTTGGGCCGAATGGCCTGTTTCTGTGCCGTATATCCGATGTAATCCTATGTAAATATGGCCGCTCTACACTATTAATGTGGATAAGCTGATTGGTCACTTGCAATTGTAGCAATTTTGTTTCAGTGTACAACCAAAAAGGAGCTTTTGTTGAAACTGTCAGGAAATAGTGTACAGCAGGACATTGTCATGGTGTGCCTCTCAGGTCTGTTCCTCAGGAAGCGTTCCCATTTTGGAAAAATCACACAAAAGTGGTTGGAATTTTATTTATTTTTAAAATGTCACTGGTATATACGTATGATTACACACAGATTTATGAATTACTTGATAGAAAATGGAAGAAATAGTTGCAAAAGAACTTTCTGTCTACCACAGGAAGTGATTCAAAGGAACTTCCTGTGCACAACTCTGAAGAAGAATGGTTTTTGGACAATAGGGTGATGCCCTTTTACCTGAGTGAGCTACATGCAATTTCTGACACCAGCAACTTTGTTCAGTTGGACACACACAAAAACTCACTGTGATGGTAAGTGATCTCTTCGCTTATCCACAGTCTCAGGCTCTTCAGGGCAAACAACAGTTAATTGCACACTTGCTCCATGAGCATGGCTGAATAGTTAAGATCAAGCACCACGACACCATCCCAATCTGTCATACCCCACGGACAATGCCGTATTTCGATTGACTCCTTTCAAGCTAAATTGAGGATATTGCAACACAGTTTAAAGATGCCACCGGCTGTAGACAACTTGCATTTGCCAATAAAGCATTGATTGCTTAACATCAATGAATTAGTTGTAACTCAACTGTTCTCAATCTGACATGAATCAAGGGCATTTATTTAAAGCTAAAAGTAAAAATGCAGGACTCCTCTAATGACTTAGTGAGTTTATTCAGCGAGTAAGTGAGCCGGACAGTCTCAGGCTCGATTTCCCCAGTCAATGCTTAGACAGTTGATCTCAGCTGGGCTGGTAGGGCACTCCAATTGACTTCCGTGTCCCTGAGTTAGGAAGGGAAAATCAACTGACCAACATTGGCTCCCTGTCTACTAACTGCCTCAAATCTAAAATTCTCATCCTTATATTTAAAACTTTTCACGGCCTTGCCCCTCCCTATCTCTTTGACCTCTACAACTCTCCAAGAACTCTGCGTTGCTCTAACTCTGGCCTTTTATGCATCCCCCCGGCTCCCTTTGCCCCACCATTGGTGGCCGTGCCTTCAGCCGTCTAGGCCCTAAGCTCTGGAATTCCCTCCCTATATCTCTCCGCCTTTTAAGACCTTTCTTAGAACCTACCTATTTGACCAAGTTTTTAGACGTCCCTCCTAATATCTCTCTTTTTTTTTGACTCCGTGTCAATGAATTTGCCTGATTGCACTTCTGTGAAGCACCTTGGGATGTTTCCCTACGTTAAGGGTGCTATATAAATGCAAGTTGTTGTTGTTGTAGGATTCCTGTTCCTGTACCCAATCCCTATCCAGGAAATCCTGTGGCTGATGGCTTGCCAACAGTGACCAGGTTTACACGTAAATAAAGGTCATCACCAACAACAACGACAGCAACAACTTGCATTTATATAGCCCCGTTAGCATTGAAAAATATCCCACAGTGCTTCACAAAGGTGTAATCAGAATAAAATGATGCCAAGGTGGAGATAATAGGAGGCGTGACCAAAAAGCTTGGTCAAGGAGGTGGGTTTTAAGAGTCTTGCCAGAAGAGGGGGAGGTGGAGCGGTTTGGGGTGGGTGACGGGGGATTCCAGAGCATGGCGTCCAGGCAGTTGAAGGCACGGCTGCCAATGGTGGAGCAGAGGAGGGTGAGAAATGCACAAGAGGCCGGAGTTGGAGGAACGGAGAGTTCAAGGGTGATTTAGGGCAGGAGGATGTTACAGAGATTGGGAGTGATGAGGGCATGACGGGATTGTAAACACAAGGATGGGAATTTTAAATTGGAGGTGTTGGGGCTACTGGGAGCCAGTTTAGGTCAGCAAGGACCGGGGTGATGGGCGAGTGGGTCTTGGTACAGGATAGGATACAGGCAGCAGAGATTTGTAACTTAGGCAGGAAAATCAGCTCTACTGTGTCCAGTCCAATTGTGCAAAGCACCAGTAAAATTATATACAAGTACCAATCCAGAATCGGAGCGACTGCTGCCAACGAACCGGAAGCTGCGCAGAAACATTCTGAGCATAAATGTCAGGTTCCAAATATGAAACAGTAACGTTCCCCACAACAGACGGAGGAGCTGAAAGCGATGAGCACGCTCGGCGAGAGTACAGTAAAACTCTCTCAAGCTGACAACATCCTAATATCACCTTCCAGTCACATTTCCTCGTTAAATTGTACAGGAGGTTTTAGCCGTTCATTCTGATGAAATAATCGCACCGCTGCCGCTCTCTCTCTCTCTCTCTCTCTCTCTCCTCGCGTTCCTTCTCCGCCCTCCCTCTCGTTTCCCTCCCTAGGCTCTTTGTCCAGCGCTCCTCTCTCTATCTCTCCGCACCGTCTCTCTACTCTCTTTCTTTCTCAATGATCCTTTTCCCAGCCGATTAAATCCTAACATCCCGCGCCAGCAGATTCTGTTCACCAGCCGCGTGTTCAAACCAGGACAGGCAGAGGAGCTGATGGCGATAAACACACTCTGCGAGAGTGCAATAAAACGCCGACAACATCCTACTGTCCCCTTCAAGTCACAGCACAGACCTCACAATACCTGAAATTCCCACCCCTCACCTTTCCCTCTCACTAATCTGTGGCAAGTCCGGCGAGAACAAACAATAAAACCACTGGAACTGCGCGAGCGCGACTGCGTTATGTCGTTGGCAGTGGTCGCGTCCTTCCAGAGTACGAGCAAAAGCCGACCAACAACTTGAAAGAAGCCGGCACAGCCCTCCCCCCAAATCCTGCCTGTTCAAAAGAACAACCTGAGTGAATATATGTGAGAAGTCGCACAACACCAGGTTATAGTCCAACAGTTTTATTTGAAATCACAAGCTTTCGGAGCGCTGCTCCTTCATCAGGTGAAGTGAAGAGATGTATATGGGCACAGCATATATAGTCAGAGAACACTGCCAGACGATTACAGTTAATCTTTCTAACTGCCCTTTATCACACCTCGGCAGGTGTGATAAAGGGCAGTTGGAAAGATTAACTGTAATCATCTGGCAGTGTTCTCTGACTATATATGCTGTGCCCATATACATCTCTTCACTTCACCTGACGAAGGAGCAGCGCTCCGAAAGCTTGTGATTTCAAATAAAACTGTTGGACTATAACCTGGTGTTGTGCGACTTCTCACGTTTGTCCACCCCAGTCCAACACCGGCATCTCCACATCATGAGTGAATATAAGCCTAGGACATGTGAAAACAGGTAATTAAACTGAAAGTGCAATGGGCTTCTTGTAACTTGAGCTGTAGGTATAAGAAACATTTCTTCACTTGTATTGGGAGGTGGAAAAATGTCATGAGAAGGAGGATACAAGTGTTGAAGGCACAAGATTTATTTTGGGATGGGGGGATTCTCGGCCGGGGTCCTGCAGAATATTCTTCTTCTTGGCCCTTTATTTGGTGCATTTGCCACCATTTTATATCCTGCAATGGATCAGCTGGTCCACTGCTCCCCTCACCTCTTTCCAAACCTCTCCAAATCCTCCTGGGTAGGTGTGCTATTCCGAAGAACTCATTATTAATGATAATTAACATTGTCAACAAAAATGACTGGAAAATGGGCAACGCCACGAATCAGGTACGCTCTGCGTCGGGAGCATGAAATTTCCTTTTAAGATTTTGAAAGCGGTGATAAGAATTTCATACAGCTAGTGAATCCTGAAGTAAAAGAAGCCTAAAAAGTTCTACCCAGCCCCACCACTGCTGAAACTCTTATCCTTGCCATCATCACCTCCGGACTTGACTTCTCCCATAACCTCATCACTGTGCCCCCCGCCCCTCCTGCCCCCTTCCTCCCCCCACGCCAAACTCTCCCCACACACACACTCCAACTTGTTCAGTACTCCAATAGCAAAATACTGCAGATGCTGGAAATCTGAAATAACAACAGAAAATGCTGGAAGCACTCAGCAGGCCAGGCAGCATCCGTGGAGAGAGAAACAGAGTTAACGTTTCAGGTCTGGGACCCTTCGTCAGAACTGGAAAAAGTTAGAGATGCAACAGATTTTAATCAGGTGCAGAGGCTGGGAAAGTGGGGTGGGGGGGGGTGGTGGGGAAGGAAAGAACAAAAGGGGCTGTCTGTGCTAGAATGTAAGGCAGGAGAGATTAAATGTTGCAAATGGGGGATGGCAGAATAATCAACAGCTGCCTTGTGAAAAAATAGGGGCAGGGGTTATAGTCTGAAATTGTTGAACTCAATGTTGAGTTGTTGCATCTCTAACTTTTTCCAGTTCTGACGAAGGGTGCCCAGACCTGAAATGTTGACTCTGTTTCTCTCTCCACGGATGCTGCCTGGCCTGCTGAGTGCTTCCAGCATTTTCTTTCGTTCAGTACTCCATTGGCCTCGATCCCACGCCAGGTCCCACACACAACCTTCCCCCTGCCGACCCACGTGTCCTCACCACCTTCTACTCAGAGAGCACTTTGTCCCCAGTGTGTGATATCCTAAAAGTAATTAACGCATAGAAAATCCGTGCAGTGTAAATACAAAACAATTTACTAAGATAACCGGGAGGGAAACAGAAGAGCAGCAGCTACAGGAACTTCTGTTCGCCACCAAGCTTCCATTGAATTATGCTCCACGCCTTGAATTGGTCTTCGCAGGTCCAGCCCACCCCCCCCCTTTTCTGGCTTAGTTTCGGCTCAGTGCTGTGGTGACAGATTGTTATTTGTGCCTAAGAGTTGGTCGTTGAAGGCCTGGCTGTGCCCACCGAAGCTTTTGTGAGGGCAGGGCAGTAATTAATCAGGGTGGTTTCAGACAATCCTTTGACACTGGTGGATTTATCTTGACTCGTGACCATTTAAAGCAACATATTGAAACACAGCAATAAAGGGGGCGGAATTCCTGTGGAGGCTCAATAATCCACCGTTCCAGAGGTTCCAAAATGTTAAGAAAGAAGCTAAAAAAAAACCAATTTACAATTTTTATTAAACCGAAATCCTCAACTCCTTAGAAACTGGAGCCCGTCCTCCAAACGGGTTTTAACAAACGGGCGGACGACGCGTGACACTCCAGTGGGCAGTGCCACATTGCCAGACTGACGTTTGTACCGGAGCGGTCTGATCTCACGGCTACACGTGCGCGGGAGAGCTTCGTGCAGCAGCAGCAGCGTTGTGGGGGCGACCGGGGGACAGCACGGACAACAACAACAACAACAACTTGCATTTACATAGCGCCTTTAACGCAGTAAAACGTCCCAGGGCGCTTCACAGGAGCGATTATTTGACACCGAGCCACAGAAACAGGTATTAGGACAGGTGACCAAAAGCTTGGTCAAAGAGGTAGGCTTCAAGGAGCGACTAAAGGAGGAGAGTGAGGAAGCGAGGAGGAGAGATTTAGGGAGGGAATTCCAGAGTTTAGGGCCTCAGCAGTTTAAATACAATGCTGATTTTCTTCAGCAAATTTTGACATGTGGACGTGCGGTGGGAAACACGGATGGTTGGCAGATATGATTATAGAATCTGCCCTTCCAAACATGCATTGTGTCCAGAAAGAAGAAAGGAACTTTCTTATACGGTCTTTCACAACCTTAGGTCGTCCCCAAGTGCTTTTCAGACAATTAAGTACTTTTGAAGTGTAATCATTGTATGGAAGGGTGGCAGCCAATTTGTGCACAGCAGGATCCCACAAATAGTAATGAGGTTTTAGTGATGTTGGTTGAGGGATAAATGTTGGCCAGAACACCGGGAGAACGCATCTGCTCTTCTTTGAATAGTGCCTTGGGATCTTTTACGCCCATCTGAGAGGGCAGACAGAGCCTCGGTTTAACGTCTCATCTGAAAGACGGCACCTCCGACAGCGCAGCACTCCCACCGGAGTGCCAGCCTAGATTATGTGCTGAGGTCTCTGGAGTGGGACGATGAACCCGTTGACCTTCATGACACCTGAGGCGAGAGGGCTCCAACTGAGCCACGGCTGCCACCACTAGGGTGAGATCCTTAAACAGAATGGCATTCGGGTGAGGTGTTGCTGGTTACAGGCCTATCACTGATGGTGGTATCTGTGGGAAAAATGTGAGATGATAAAGTACAAGTATTGAACCACATTAAAATGTATTGGCTTGCGTTTGATTTTTTTCCCCCCTGTAGTATGTACTATATGGATCATTTATAACACATCTAGTATCACAATAAACAAACACTGGGTTGCCAGCAACAGAAGTTGCCTGTAAATGAAGCTTTCTCCAGGCTGGATATTTGTGATATAGTGAGCCTACATTTGAAAAGCAGCTTTGCCACACATTTGTTGTCACTGGGAAATCCTTAATTAAAATAAATAATCCATTCATATCCACTTGTCCTGTTCAAACTATCTTGTTTCAAAAAAAGAATATATTTAAAAAATATATAATCTATTTTAATGCTTATTTATAATCTGCAGAAAGTGTAATTTGCATTATAAATAACTAAATCATGAATTTCAAAATGCTTTAGGCAGGCTAGTGTTTGGTAAGTATTATTGAATGACATTATTGAATGACATTATTTAAATGAAATCAATTTATATATATATATAAAATAAATTATAAATGTTATATATAATATTTATATATAAGCACCATGATTGACAGGAGACAGAGTCAAATCATTACCTGAAGCAGAAATGCTGCCAGCTGAAGTGCTGTAAATGTAATCGAATTGACATTGTAACCACATTTGGAGTGTTTTCTGATAAATACACGGGCCAGCGTAGTGTGTGTGTGTGTGTGTGGCAGGGCGATTTACTAGATGGAGCCCAATGCTCTTGTCTCTGAGCCAGAAGGCCGTGAGTTCAAGCCTGACTGCAGGATGTGGGCAGGTAATCTAGGTTGACAATCCAGTGCCCCGCTGAGGCAGTGCTGCACGGTTGGAAGTGCTGTCGCTTTTGGACAAGGTGTTAAAACAGTCTGATGGTTCGACTGGATTGTAAATGACCTTCACAGAAGAATGAGGAACGCTCCTGGTGTCCTGCTCAATATTCCTCCCTTAGCCAAAAATAGGTCATTTATTTCAATTGTCAATTGCCTTTTGTCGGATCTTGCTGTGTGTATAACAATGACTACTTCACAAGTAGGTTATGAGTTGTGAAGCTCTCTGGGCTATCCTGAGGATCTAATCAGGTGCAATATCCGTGCAAGCTCGTTCTTACTCCCCACGTCCAATGTCTAAAAAAAGTACCTTTCTGAGTGTTCATTTTCAGCCCTTGAAATGAAGGCTCGGTACTTTGGGCTTCTTCCACTGAACACCAGTAATGACGCCTCGGGCAGCAACTTCACGGGGAAGCTCAGGGCTCAGCGTCTGGGGCCAGGCTAAACTGGGAGAAGTCAGTACCGATTGGAAGATGGTGTCTGCTTAGTTGACAAGTGACTTTTTCTAGCTGGAGATTCTCCTGATCATAGATACATAGATACATAGAAGATAGGAGCAGGAGTAGGCCATCCGGCCCTTCGAGCCTGCTCCGCCATTTAATGAGATCATGGCTGATCCTTCAATTCAGTATCCCGTCCCCGCCTTCTCTCCGTAACCCTTAACCCCTTTTGCCTGTAGAAATATATCTAATTCCCTCTTAAATATATTTAATGAGCTGGCGTACACTGCCCTCTGTGGCAATGAGTTCCACAGGTTCACCACTCTCTGAGTGAAGAAATTCCCCCTCATTTCTGTCCTAAATGGTTTAGCCCTTATCCTTAAATTATGTCCTCTAGTTCTGTTCTCACCCGCCAAGGGAAACATTCCTTCTGCATCTAATCTGTCTAGACCTGTCAGAATTTTATACACTTCTATGAGGTCCCCTCTCAATCTTCTAAACTCCAGTGTGTACATCCCTAAACTACATAGTCTCTCCTCATAGGTCAATCCCGCCATTCCTGGTATCAGCCTGGTGAATCGCCGCTGCACCCCCTCCATGGCAAGAACATCTTTCCTCAGATGAGGCGACCAAAACTGTACACAGTACTCGAGGTGTGGTCTCACCAGTGCCCTGTACAGCTGCAGCAAGGTATCCCTGTTCCTGTATTCCAACCCTTTTGCTATGAAGGCCAGCATACCGTTTGCCTTCTTGACCGCCTGTTGCACCTGCATGCTCGCCTTCAGTGACTGGTGTACAAGAACACCCAGGTCTCTCTGTACTTCCCCCTCTCCCAATTTATTGCCATTTAAATAATAATTTGCCCTCCCGTTCCTGCACCCAAGGTGGATAACTTCGCACTTGTCCACATTATAGTGCATCTGCCATTTATCCGCCCAATCACCCAGTCTGTCCAAATCGCTCTGGAGCTTCCTGGTCTCCTCCTCTGAGCCCACCCCCCCTCCTAGTTTAGTGTCGTCTGCAAATTTGGAAATGCTGCATTCGACTCCCTGATCCAGGTCATTAATATAAATTGTGAACAGCTGGGGACCCAGGACAGATCCCTGTGGTACCCCACTTGTTACTGCCTGCCATTCAGAAAATGAGCCGTTTATTCCAACTCTCTGTTTTCTATCTGACAGCCAGTTCTCTATCCACGTCAATACTTTCCCCTTTATCCCATGAGCTTCAATTTTCCATGCTAATCTTTTATGTGGGACCTTATTGAAGGCCTTTTGGAAGTCCAGGTACACCACATCTACTGGCTCTCCCCCATCTATTTTACCAGTTACTCCCTCAAAAAATTCCAATAGATTAGTCAAGCACGATTTACCCTTTGTAAATCCATGTTGACTCTGTCCTATCCTGTCCCCATTTGCTAAGTGCTCGGCTATTTCATCCTTAATGATGGACTCCAGCATTTTGCCCACAACTGATGTAAGGCTTACAGGTCTGTAATTACCTGCTTTTTCCCTACCCCCCTTTTTGAATAGTGGGGTAACGTTAGCTACCCTCCAATCCATGGGCACTGTTCCCGAGTCTAATGAATTCTGAAAAATCATGCTTAGTGCATCCGCTATCTCTAGGGCCACCTCCTTCAGTACCCTAGGATGCATGTTATCAGGCCCTGGGGATTTGTCCGCCTTCAATCCCTTTAGCTTCCTTAACACCATATCCTTAGAGATATTGATTTGCGTCAGTTCCTCCTTTGCCAATGTCCCTATTTTTCCCGATATCCCAGGGAGGTTTTTTGTGTCTTCCTTCGTAAAGACTGACCCAAAGTATGCATTTAGTTGGTCTGCCATTTCCTTATTTCCCATTATATATTCCCCCGTATCTGACTGCAATGGACCAACTTTGGTTTTCACCAGTCTTTTCCTCTTGATATACTTATAAAAGCTTTTGGAGTTAGTTTTTATATTTTCCGCCAGCTTGCTTTCGTAAGCTATTTTGCCCTTCTTGATTAAGCCCTTTGCCCTCCTTTGCTCTATCTTAAACTGTTCCCAATCTTCCGCTCTGGCGCGTTTTTTGGCTATTTTATACGCCCTATCTTTGGATTTT
This sequence comes from Squalus acanthias, assembly GCA_030390025.1. Taxonomy (NCBI): domain Eukaryota; kingdom Metazoa; phylum Chordata; class Chondrichthyes; order Squaliformes; family Squalidae; genus Squalus; species Squalus acanthias. Next base: position 202,648,670 of record CM059426.1, read on the forward strand.
ATGCTGTCTCTAATTTCCCCTGTTATCCACGGTTGAGTCACCTTTTTAGATTTCCTTTTATGCCAGATTGGTATAAACAATTTTTGCAATTTTGTCATTCTATCTTTAAATGCTTGCCATTGTTTATCTACCTCCAGTCCTCCCAGGAACGTTGTCCAATCAGACCTACTCAGTTCCCGTCTAATGGCATCATAATTCCCCTTGTTTAAATTCAGGACCTGAGTCTCTGAGTCAATTTCTTCGCTCTCCATTTCGAGTGAGAAATCGATCATGTTATGATCGCTCTGACCCAAGGGTCCCCGTACAACAAGATTACTAATTAGTCCCTTCTCATTGCACAGTACCCAGTCCAATATAGCCTGTTCCCGAGTTGGTTCCTCGACATATTGATCCAGATAACCATCCCTTAAACACTCAAGGAATTCCTCCTCCTCATTATTTTTACTGATTAGGCTAGTCCAATCTATATGTAAGTTAAAGTCACCTATGATGACAGCTGTGCTCTTATTGCACGCTTCTCTAATTTCCCTCGTGATGCCCTCCCCAACCTCTATTTTACTATTTGGAGGCCTATATACCACTCCTATTAATGTTTTTCGCCCCTCGCTATTTCTTAGCTCCACCCATATAGATTCTGTATTAACTGAGTTAATATCCTTCCTTTCAATTGCATTTATCCCCTCTTTTACCAGCAATGCTACCCCTCCTCCCTTTCTTTTTTGTCGATCCTTCCTAAATACTGAATACCCCTGTATGTTAAGCTCCCAGCCCTGCTCACCCTGCAACCATGTTTCCGTAATCCCAATTAGATCATAATTATTAACCTCTATTTCCACAGCTAATTCATCTACCTTGTTCCTGATGCTTCTCGCATTAAGGTATAAAACCCTCAGGCTTTTTTTATGCTCACATTTTTTATGAATTAGTTTGGCCCTTTGTTTTTTGTTCCTCTCCTTTTTACCATTTATTTCTGTCTGCCTTTCACTTTCCTCTATTTCACTACATGGGTTTCTAGCCCCCTGCCATACTAGTTTAAATGCTCCCGAACTGCTTTATCAAAATTTACCCCGAGATCAAGACCCAAATGTCAATCCATGGGCTTCCTGCTGCTGCCACTTCCTGGCGTCTCCGTGACTGATTCCTGCTTTGATTAGAGGCCCAAAATCAACAGAATATCAGGCAGGCTACTTTTAGCGCCCGAAAAAGTTAGCGCCCCGAAATTCAATGGTAGCGCCCTAAGCAGGAGGGGGGGGCGCTACTGGAAGCGCTCCCCCTCCCTCTTGGGGCGCTCCAGCCCAATATCGCGGCGCTGGTACTGCAGGCCTTCCTTCCCTTATTAAAGGGGAGGGGCCTTGCGCAGCGCGACCCGGGGCCCAGCTGGGCCACCAGGGATCGGGGTGCCGGCAAAAGAGCCCGATTGTGGCCAGCACCCCATGGGGGGACGGCAAAGGGGGCAGGTGCTGGCAGGCGGCCAGCAAAAAAAAAAATGGCAGCCCGGCACCTCCCCTTTAAATATCGCCGCACATACGTCCCCCTGACCCTGTCAGACATCGTGTCAGGGGGGCGCGACCGAAGTTTGCGCTGTGCATGGCGATACGTCATCGGTGGAGGCGCAGCTCCGCGGGGTGCTACCGGCTACCACCGCCGCTAACCTCCCGCTGAATTTCGTGGGAGGCGTTAGCGGCGCCGCGCCTGGGCGCTCGTTGATTTGCGCCCCGTTAGCATCCCCTTAGGGCGGTAACGGGAGGCGCAAAACAACCAAATTTTGCCTCCTAATTCTCCATCTCCTTTTGCCCACCTTTTCTCATCGTCACAGTTCCTTTCAGTTCTTGGTGGGTTGGGTTGGGTCATGGAGATCTCCGTGGCCATCGTCACGGATACTCTAAGCAGAAAGAAAGACCTTGCATTTGTATAGCAACTTTCACAGCCTCAGGACATCCCAAAGCACTTTACTGCCAATGAATTACACATGCAGTAATGTTGTAATGCAGGCAAATGCAGCAATCAATTTGCGCACAGCAAGGTCCCACAAACAGCAAATGAGATAATGACCAGATAATTTGTTTTTAGTGATGTTGGTTGAGGGATAAATATTGGCCAGGACACCAGGGAGGACTCCCCCAACTCTTCTTCGAATAGTACCATGGGATCTTTTACATCCACCTGAGTGAGCGGACGGGGGCCTCAGTTTAACGTCTCATCCGAAAGACGGCACCTCCGACAGTGCAGCACTCCCACAGCACTGCACTGGAGTGTCAGCCTGGATTATTTACATGGTATGTACAGAATAACGTCCTGTGGGGCACAGTAACAATGCAGTAATAAAACTGAACCTTCGATCATGGCTTCGAGATTGAGTTCCAAGTCAAATTAAATTCTACACAGGGATCAAATCGGGCTCAGGTGGAAAACCTGATAAATATCGGGGCCCAGGGAAGACCAGCCAGTGGCGTGAAGTTGTGTAAGAATAAAGTACGATCGCCAATATAGTCCCCGGCAGTCAGGTTAGAGAGTAATGTATCACTGCCAGCAGGGGATTGACAGGTTCCTCGGTTGAATTAGTTGTGCAAAGAGTGGGGTTTTCCACCATGAGCAGACGGTTAGATTCCGCTTTGTATTTGCAACGTCGGTTTACGCAGGGATACTTCGATTTCTGAGACAGGAAGTTTCTTGTCTTTAGTTGGCGGGGAAGTATTGAGTTGGAAACCTTGTCTGACTGGAAGACTTTGTGATCCCGGGCTGGGATGAGTGAAGTCACCTTTGAGGAGTATTGCTTTTAAACATCCCAAAATTGTTGCTACTCGCAGCTTACACGCAGCCCGAGAAATCTGTGGGACAACTGAAGAGACTTGAGAGACCAGCGGGACTGCCGAGCAAACTCACGTTATCCATTTATTGGCAGCCAGTGGCTGCTGTGTTTTATTTTGTTCTCCGCCTCCTCTCCTGAAGGCACCGACTCTTTGCTGGGATACGTGTTCATGGTCACCAAATGTCCTCCGATGTCTTACCCAAGCGCCATTCTTGATATGTTACGCCAAGTTACATCGAGTCTACGGCATAGAAACAGGCCATTCGGCCCAGCAAGTCCGTGCCAGCGTTTATGCTCCACACGAGCCTCCTCCCACCCCTCTTCATCGAACCTTATCAACATAACCGTCTATTCCTTTCTCCCTCATGTGCTTATCGAGCTTCCCCTTCAATGCATCTGTGCTATTCGCCTCAACCTGGGTAAAGAAGTTTCTCCTGAATTCCTGATTGGATTTATTAGTGACTATCTTATATTTATGGCCTCTAGTTTTTGAATCCACTACAAGTGGAAACATCTCTATGTCTACCCTATCGATCCCCTTCACCATTTTAAAGACCTCTATCAGGACACCCCTCAGCCTTCTCTTTTCTAGAGAAAAGAGCCCCAGCCTGTTCAGCCTTTCCTGATAGTTATGCCCTCTCAGTTCTGGTATCATCCTTGTAAATCTTTTTTGCACCTTGTCCAGTGCCTCTATATCCTTTTTATAATATGGAGACCAGAACTGTTCAGAGTGCTCCAAGTGCGGTCTAACCAAGGTTCGATACAAGTTTGAACATAACTTCTCTGCTTTTCAGTTCAATCCCTTTCGAAATGAATCCCTGTGCTTAGTTTGCTGTTTTATGAGCTTATTAACCTGCGTTACTACTTTTAGTGATTTGTGCTATTTGTCTACAAAAGGCATCCACAGCCAAACGTAAACCCGCCCTTACCTGACGGCCACTTACAAGCGCACACGCAGCATTGTCCAACAGGAGTCGGCGGAAAGACAGACTTGCATTTCTATAGCGCCTTTCACGACCTCAGGACGTCGCAAAACGCTTTACAGCCAATGAAGTACTTTTTGAAGTGTAGTCACATGTAATGTAGGAAACGCAACAGTCAATTTGTGCACAGCAAGCTCCCACAAACAGCAACGAGATAAATGACCGGATCATTTGTTTTAGGTGTTGGTTGAGCGGTAAATGTTGGCCAGAACACCGGGAGAATTCCCCTGCTCTTCTTCAAATAATACCATGGGATTTTTTTTTTTACATCCACCTGAGAGGGCAGACGGGGCCTCGGTTTGACGTCTCAAAGGAAAGACAGCACCTTCCTCAATACTGCACTGGATATAGGGCCATGGGATCGTTTACGTCCAGCTGAGAGAGCAGACAGGGCCTCAGTTTAGCATCTCACCCGAAAGACGGCACCTCTGACAGTGCAGCACTCCTCTCGGGTACTGCAGTGGAGTGCAATCAGCAGCAGGAAGGAACCCTGGCTGATTTCCTAGCCCAGGGATGCGAAGGCAAACTGCAACACCCTTACAACAGCCCCCGAGATCAGCTAACTCAGTGCCGCCCAGAATCTGAACCTTCCCAGGCTCTTATGCAACAGGCGATCAGGAGAGCACGGCTAAGCAAATGAATTGGAGAATGCAATGCGTGGTACTGGCCTCGAGTGATTTTTCTCTGCCGTGCGTAATTTTATTTTTACTACTGTGAAATTATCGTGGCAGGGACCATGAAGTGAATAAAGTATAACTTACTGCATAGCTCTGTATCGTCTGTTTATCTCCTAATCAGTAAAAAGAATTGTGGTCATGCTGCCCAGTGTGGTACAGAGCCACGCAGACCAGGACTATCCCATGTTCGGTCCCTGGTCTGGGCTGAGTTATTCGGCCTACAGTTAGTAGGGGGGAGGGAAATGCTGCAATTGACCTCCGTATTTGTTCTAGAGAGGGGGGGTGAAATAAGCCGGGGTTCCTGCTCCTCATCGTTCCCCAGTGACTCCGGCTGGGTAGTGCACGGGCGGATGTTAAAGCGAGGACCAGGGTGCAATGGCCTTGCTCCCACTCACCGTCTGAGCACGCACAGAGAAGCCTAACGACTTGGGTAAGTTAGCGGAGGGAGGTTGGTGCCTGAGGAGCCTTATCTTGGCGTGTTGTCAGTGTCTATGGAGGAGGAGCCAGTGGAAAATCAGAAGAAGAAGAAGAAAGACTAGGGGATGAAACCGTGGAGAGGCAGCGAGGCGGAATCCGCCCCCTCGGCATTTGAAAATAATTGCGAGGATTTTGCGGGAGGGGTTTTTTTTTTCCCGACGGTGTAAAAAAAAAGTGCTTAAAGTTTGTAATTTTCTTTCTTGGATTACTCGTTCCTCCCCGTTTATTCATTTGTTTATTTCCTTCTCGCAGGCCACTCACCAAAACTCCTCCTCCTCCAGCCAGGAGAGCAGGATGGATTGGGCCATAGACTTCTCCGGGACTGTCAGCAGCGCTGTTCCATCATCAGCCAGCAGAAAGCGCAGGTCAAGTGGGCTGAGCCAGACGATGTCAGTTTCTTCCCTCCTCCGGAGATGGAACGTCTCACTTCTAAGTGGTGCTCCATCTAGCAGCCCACCTGGAAACTGACGCACACACACAAAATAAAAAAAAAACACTCACCCGACCGAGGCAGACAGTTCTGAGTGGCGGCCAGCACTGGGACTCGGAACTTGGGACCTTGTGGTTGGGACTTTAGCACTCAACAACTTGAGCAACTGGGCTGCTGTCAAGACTGTCGTCTATAATTTGATCGTATCGCTGGACAACCCCCGATTGGCAACCCGACCATCCTTCCTCCCCCCACCACCCCCATCTTTTTTTTTTCCATTTACAAAACTCTTACCGAGGAGCCGCTCGCCATATAGGCCGCGCTTCGCACCGCACATTGTTCCCAGCCTGGAGTGAAGCCAGCGCCCTTTATGTACACACGCAGAGAGAGCGGGGCCCCTTTCTTCATCCGAGGAGTCATTTTTTTTTGCACCTGTGCTGTAGTGAGGAAATGAGGACTGTCGGGTCATTTTTTTTGGAAGACTTTTTATCTGCAAGCTCATCCTCCAAGCGCGTTCTCAGTTCCCTGCTACGGTACACACGCACAGTCATTGCTTTAAGTACTTGGAAGAAATAAAATCTGAAATGGGATTGGAGGATATTAAGACAAAATATATTGTATAGGTTCCAATGACCTTGTTCAGCAGAAAGGAAATTTGTACAGTCCCCACCTTGACCGCTATCCCTGCCCCCTCCCTAGCGTTTGGTTCTTACCACTTCTGGCCACTATTGCACTTCATTCTTCACCTCCAGAAGCACTGTGATACCATCAATGGCACTTTGTTATTGGCGAATGGGACATGTGCTTCAAGGGGGTTGATTTGGCCCTGTCCGTGTTTCCCCTCCCCCCTTTGCTCCCAGGAGACGGGCTGCTCCAGGACGCGGCCCCACTGAACTCACGCAGTGAGCGGGAGCTGGCGGTTCCAGCTCCGCCACTCTGGGACACCGAGACTCGTTCCTTAGAGCCTCCGCGGGGACTGTTTTATTTAAAATGAAAAAACTGGAACAAAATATTAAACTTTTTATTATTGAGTGTTTTGATTGAACTAATGGGACAGATTTGTGACAAAGAGTACCTTTCACATTGCAGGCACAGCAGGGATTCTTGAGTAAGCTTTCTTGTGAGCTGTATCACTATACTTATTTCTTTTGAAGCAGGTTTGTTAAGAATAATGGAATTTTAAAAATAAAATCAAAAGCTGTTTTTTTTTTAGTTTTTAGTGTGGTTTATCCTTTGTTCACGTGGAGGCACTATAAATCCTTTTTTTTCGGCTGACATGCGGTAGTGTAGTGGTTATGTTACTGGACTAGTGAATCCAGTAGGCCTGGTACTACTACTCCTTAGAGGATATAAGCTCAAGTCCCACCATGGCACCTGGAGAATTTTGAATTCAGTTTTTTTTTAAATCTGGAAAATAAAAAGCTGGTATCGGTAAAAGTGATCATCGTAAAAACCCAACTGGTTCACTCATGTCCTTGAGGGAAGGAAACCTGCCGTCCTTACCCGGTCTGGCCTATATGTGACTCCAGTCCCGGGCCGATGGGGTTGACTCTTAACTGCCCTCTGAAGTGGCCTTACTAAGCCCCTCAGCAAATAGGGATGGGCAATAAATGCCGGCCTTCCCACATCACGAGAATGAATGAGAAAAAAAAAAATCCCTTTCATGTGAAACCTAAATGGCAAGAAGCAACCGGAATTAACACAACTGCACTTTGATCCTGCCAAAAATTAGGGTTCTGCGTAAGAAGCACGGACTCGAGTTCAGGGCCCGGATGAACTGTCTTAACCTGCCGACATCAAAGGACAGTTGCTGTTTGGTGCAGAAGATGCGAGAATCCCAACAGAAACGCATCTCATTTCCTCTAAGTGAGGAAATGCATTCCTCGCTGCTAATGGGGAGCAGCTTTGAATTACCGTGTGTGTTGCCTTGCTGCTGTGAACTTGCTGGCTGGGAGCCCAAAGGCCTTTTCCTCTGCAGGAAGCCAAGTGTTTTCATGTGAAACTGACAGGAAAGCCTTCCTGGGAAGAGTAACCCGTGGCACGTCTTTGGAATTGTAAGGGATGCAAAAAAAAAAAAGTTGAGGCGGATTAAATTAAACCCGTTCCCACCGGCGCTTCTCCGATGTCTTATCGGTTTTTGAATTCGGAAGGCAGAACCTTCACCTACATTGCCACCGGCACATGCTACCTACAGCTCACTGCTTTCGCCGACCTGTGGCAGCTTACACTGTTACTGTGTGTCGGGGAGAGGGTTTCTCCGTGTTTCTTTTCCAATTGGAACTCCCATTTTCAAGAGGATGCCAAGTGGAGGAAGCGCGCGTAATCGTCCCGTCACCAGCCGCCTGCTGTTAGTAGCTATTACGTGCCCAATGCGTTTGTGAGCTGTGCACTTACAATGGTGCTGTATCAAACCGAGCTGCATTTCAACAGCGCGCTCGCGGTTCAAGGGGGATTGTTGAAGATGTCTTTTTATTTATATTGGAGTCATTGGTGATGATGCTTCTTTTTGTGACGTAGGCTTCCTGTTGCTTGAAGATAATTCGAAAATTCCATTAATACTCTTTTTAACCAAAGATTTAATAAAAGTGTGTAAATAAGAAATAAATAATTTGTTGAAACATCCTTGTAGGTATTTTTTGATGCATCTTCATGTCTTGCAGTTAATGTGCACTTGAAATTCCTCTTCAGTCTATGAACTCTTCCTCTGTAAGCAATCGGCCTGCGTTGAGGTAGTCTCTTATGAGGGGGTCGTGCGGAAAGGCTGTAGGTGGATATTTTAGCACAGTGACAGGGGAAGCTTTTATGCTGAATGTACTACTTCATTGCAGATCACTATCGTATTTCGCCCTTTATAAAAGAAAAAAGGAATAAAGTGCATTTTACCAAACAAATAAATAACTGTACTGGCTACTTCCGTTACTGGAGTCTTCGGCCTGCTTCTATGTACGGCTCGGTGTGTGAGTGTAGTGGTGTTTTGTTTTTAAAAATTCATGACATACCTGGGTCTCTTGCTATGTCTCTCCTTTTTTTTAAGTTCTTCTTTAAACATGCCAGTTATTTTTCATGATTGTACATTCAGACCGCACGTGACCGGTTGGCCCATTGAATGCGCATTACAAGAATATAGAGTCAGTTCTGTTGACAAACCCTGTCCTTTTCAGCTTCGTTCAACACTGGCTTGTCCTCCAGTTGATCGTCAGCAATCTTTCACCGGCATGCATCGGAGACTTGGACTACCTCGCGAGCAGGCCGGGTTGAAAAACAAAAAGGCAGCGGACCAGGGGGGTTTCTCAAGACATCTGCTGCATTCGGTGGTGTGACCGTGTCACCAACAGTCCGGTGAAAAAAAGGTGGCCGCCCAACCTTCCCAAGTGCCACAATTGGCAAACGACATTTATCGTAGTTTGGGCACTTGGCCAGGCTCGACTGGTCACATGACACTGTGGGGAATATGTGAGGTCGTCCACTTTGGATCTGAGAAAGACAAATCGGAATCTTTTCTTAATGGTGAGAGACTATGAGTTGTGAAGGAGCAAAATGATTTGGGTTCCACATACACAGATCACTAAAAGCTAGTGCACAGGTACAAAAGGTAATCAGAAAGGCTAATGAAATGTTGGCCTTTATATCAAGGAGTTCGGGCTTCCACAATGAGGAACTGGTGCTTCAGCTGTATGGAGCCTTGGTCAGACCCCATCTGGAGCACTGCATTCAGTTTTGGGCACCGCACCTCAGGAAAGCTATCTTGGCCTTGGAAGGGGTACAGCGCAGATTCACCAGAATGATACAGGGCCTTAAAGGGTTAAATTAGGATCACAGGATGCATAAACTTGGCTTGTATTCCTTCGAGTTTAGAAGGTTGACGAGTGATCTAATCGAGGTGTTTAAAATGATAAAGGGATTCGATAGGGTAGAGACAGAGAAACTATTTCCTCTGGTGGGGGAATCCAGAACAAGAGGGCATAATCTTATAATTAGGGCTTGGCCATTCAGGAGTGAAATCAGGAAGCACTTTTTCACACAAAGGGTAGTAGAAATCTGGAACTCACTCTCCCAAAAGGGGGAGTCAATTGAAATTTGCAAGATTGAGATCGATAGATTTTTGTTGGGTAAGGGTATCAAGGGATATGGAGCAAAGGCGGGTAAATAGAGTTGAGGTACCGATCAGCCATGATCTGAATGAAAAGCAGAATGAAAAGCTTGAGGGGCTGAATGCCTAATCCTGTTCCTATGACACCATCTAAGTCCCTTTTAAACATTGAAAGAACTTGCATTCAGATAGCGCTTTTCACATCCTCAGGATGCCCAGAGCCCTTCACAGCTAATTAAGTCATTTTGAAGTATAATCACTTATATAGGCAAACACGGCAGCCAATTTGTGCATAGCAAGCTCCCACAAACGACAATGAGATAAATGACCAGTGTTGGTTGAGGGGATAAATGTTGACCAATGCACTGGGAGAACTCCCCTGCTCTTCCTTCAAATAGTCCCATGGGATCCTTTACATCCACCTGAGAAAGCAGACAAGGGCTTCAGTTTAGCATCTTATCTGAAAGAGGGCACCTCCGAAAATTGGAACTCTGAAGTGTCAGCCTAGATTATGTGGTCAAGACCCTGGAGTAGGACGAGCCCACGACCTTCTGACTCAGCAGCAAGAGTGCTCCTCACTGAGCCAAGGCTTGACTTTGCATCTATGGCCTTCTGAGGCCGTGAGCTCCACATGCGCACAACTATTTGTGTGAAGTAGTTTTTCCTGTATTCACTTTGAACTGGTTTAGCTAAGACTCTGTCCACTTGTTCTGGATTCCCCTACAAGAAGAGTAATTCCCTGTCTACCCTATCAGCTCCCTTCGTTATTTTCATCAGGACACTCCTTAACCTCCTCACCTCCAGGGAATTTAACCCAAGGTTACCTGCTCTTTCCTCATTACTCAGTCCTTTCACCCCAGGTATCGCCCTGCTCACTAGGCCAATATATTCATCCTAAACTGGGACACCCAAAACTGAATGCAATATTCCAAATGAGGAGTGGAGTTAAATAATATATGAATAGTCACTTCCTGTCTCTGAAGCACTCAGTTGCTACGACAACAGGAAATGACATTGCCAACATTGTGGATGAAGTTCAGAAGCTTTGATTCCATTTGGTGTGTGATTTGTGTGAGTTTTGTTTCCCTCAGGTTTCTCGCCCCACCTTACCCACTGCTGGTCCCTTACTGGTCCAGTAGCTTCTGGCTCTTATCCTGAGGAATGGAACACTATCCTTTTTTGCACACACAATATCAGCATCAAACATTCCCATGGTAGTCCTGTACGGTTAGATGCAGAGTAAAACTCTCCGTACTCTGCCCAAATAATTGGGGTTGGAGGGAGGGGGGGTGCAGTTCATAATTTGCTCTGGTTGCTATGTGGGGTTAACATATCACAGGAGTTTCCTGATCTCCCGCTGTAACTTCAGTGGGAACCTCTGAGGGGCGGCTGTTTACGCCCCTTTCTTGTCTGATAACGCTCCTGTGAAGCACCGTGGGACGTTTTACTACATTAAAGGCGCTATATAAATGCAAATTGTTGCTGCTGTCCGCCGTTTGCGGCAGTCACCCACCGAGGATACGGGAGAACTCCCTGCGGAAATCACCGGCGATGCTGGTTTAATGGAGCTGCAACGAGCCCCCCCCTGAGCAATTCTTCCTCCAACGTGCCGCAGCCTCAGAGGAGTTCCCCCTACTGCACCAGTGTGACATTTTCCACTTTCCTTCACCTGTTATCCTGCAGCCTCTCTGACTGGCCGAGTTGTGGGCCGAGGGCCCATTCCCGCTAGAAACTGGACTGCAACCGTCCAAACTCATTTAATTTAATTTAATTCTTGTGTCACCGGTCAAAGACCTGGACTAATAATTCAGGGAACGTGAGATCAAATCCCACCGTGGCACTTTGAGAATTTGAATTCAGTTTTTTTTTAAATTCCGGAAAGGAAAAGCTGGTATCAGTAACTGAAGCTGTCTGATTGTCGTGAAAACCCAACTGGTTCACTCGCGTCCTTGAGGGAATGAAATCTTACCCGGTCTGGCCTATAGGTAACTCCAGTCTCACACCAATGTGGCTGACTCTTAAGTGGCCTAGCATGCCACTTCAGTTCAGTTGTATCAACCTGTTACAGCGGTTCAGAAAGAAGGCCCACTACCAACTAGGGACGGGCAATAAATGCCGGCCTTGCCAGTGATGGCCACATCCTGAAATTAAATAATTTTTTAAAAAAGGCCAATTAGCAAATCACCTTTATAAGAAACTGTGGATGAGCGAGGAAAAGAACTTTGAGGCAAAGAAATCGAGAATAAATCAGTGAATTGCCAGTCGTGAGAAATCGAGAGCCACCAGTGGTGAGAATAGAACAATCAGCAAGAAGACTTTTAACAAGAAACTGGGACATGTGCAAGACTGTGGGATGAGCGGGAGACTTGCAGCGAGACACCGTGGCGCGGCGATGGTTAATCTGTTTGTGCAAAAACAAGAAGAGATAAGATTAAGAGATCGTGGAAGAATCGTGGCTGAAAATTAAATGATCTGACCTTGAAATACTGGGTAATGAAACACGGAGAAGCATCGATGCACCGGATGTCTTTCTGCGTTGATGTCACTTTCTGTTTTAACAGCGATTGAGTTTTCAGAAACAGGAAATGGAGACTTTAAAGGGGCTAGGTTTTGCGAACATGTTTTGACAAAGATTTTCCTCCTTCAGAGCTTGCTTAAGGCACCAGCAAATCCAGTGGCTGTATGGGGGGTCCTCAGCTTTTATTGGGGGGTCCGTGCAGGTGCACAGGGTTTCACGTCCAATAAAAATATTTTTGGGCAAAGTTGAGGTAGATTTCACCATAGATGCAAATAGTGAAGGGGAGGGAGGTAAGGAGGACATGGCGACTGACCCTCCCCTGCCCAAAATAGTGTTTCCAAACATGCTGTTGACTCGCCCCCTCACCCAGATGATAAGGATGGAATTCCCTGCAGAATACATCTGGTCCTTTCTAAGTGTTTGCGTTTCAATTCCATTCGATATTGAGATTTATTCCTGGTATTTGTGTGGCGATTCTCCCAGTGTAACTTTGGCAGTAAGTAGATTGGCAGAGGCGGCAGGAGATCGGGGAGGCCCCTGTGGAAATTCAACCCCTTAAGTGTTTATGTTAGATCAGTGCTCTGGAGGAGGCGTTAAACTGAGGCCCAGGTGTTTGAGCGGGTCAGGTGGATGTAAAAGATCCCTTGGCACTATTCAAAGAGTAGGGACTTCCCCTGCTGTCCTAGTCAACATTCCTCCCTCCCTGCATAGATTTAATAGGATGACACATGGACTCCAAGAGCTAAATTACGAGGAGAGATTACACAAACTAGCGTTGTATTCAGTGTTCCCTTTAATTTTTTTTTCTGCACGGGTCCTTTAAATTTGCAGCAGCCGCCCGAATGCGGTATCTCTTCCAGCGGCCGCAGCTGGTGAGCGGCCTGCGTGGGACCTCGTGATTGGCTGAACGGCGTAACAGGCTCGAGGGGCTAAACGGCCGACTCCTGTTTCCAATGCACATAGCCCACACTGTCAATAACAACTCTGCAATAGAATCAGCAGTGCTGCCAGAAGTATTTAATTTTATAGTGTGATAATATTTAATGTTAAAAAAAAAGTGTGAATGAATGGATAGATAAACAGATTTGACACACATATATACTTAAATAAAATAGTGTGTGTTCAGACTCCCAGATTAGGAGTTTCTGGGCACCCAATGTTGATTCATTGAAGAATCCCATTGTGAAACTAGTCCAGGCAAGGCACCCACAGGGGACACGTGAATTGCAATAAAGCAGGGAACCTGTCGGAAGTTAATATTAACTGTGCGTATAACGTGTCATGTCCTGCTATTTAATTATGGTTGCTTCATAATACTGTAACGACAGTCTGTTACGTAGCACTGAACTCCAGTATAGGGGACCTGTAAGCGAAAAAAGGTAAAGGTACAAGTTGTGGATGCTTGATTTATCTGAAAACAAACCAGAAAGAAGTTGAGATCTGGGAGGAAAAATACGAAACCCTGCAGGTGTTGTTGCAATTCTGAAACAAAAGCAGAAACTGCTGGAAGTGCTCAGGTGGGCAGGCCGCACCTGTGGAGGACAGACGGGTCGACGATTCGAGTCGGAGAGGGAGATGTCACAGGGATGTTTTGACAGAGGGTCCACATCTGAAACACTATCTCCTCTGTTCTCTCCACAGATGCTGCCTGATCTGCTGAGTGTCGGCAGCATTTTAAGTTGTGTATCTGGGGCAATAGCTGGTGCTGGGAGTTAACACATCCAAAGGCAGAGTAAAGTTGCCTCTAGTTTGAATCCGCATAGTGCCGTAACTAAGTACCTTTGGTGCCTGGGTTCTAATAGAGGCTCATACGATGGAATGAAAGTGTTGAATCTTAGTAAAGTGAATCTGGAACAGTGTCAGCCCAGTTCCCTTAGAAGGTGCAAGTTCAAATTGGTATAAAATTAGCATTCTCACTCGGAAATCAGTAACAATGATACTAGAACAATAGAAGAAAACATTTTGGTTTGGCATTGAGTCACATTGGCCCGTATTTTCCGATCGCAGGCCTCCCGCGGGCGGAGGTCTGTGATCTGGAAAAATCTACGCCCTTACCTGAGGGCTCCTGGGACGCACACGCTTCCGATCCTGGGCCTCTCCAAACTCCAACTGCACAGGGCCCACGTATCCCAGAGGCGCAGGCAGTTCGCAGCGTCCCTGGGATCACGTGGGCCACGGGGAACCAATCAAAGAAGGGAATCTCCCTTCATACACTTGACAGGAAGACCTGTCAAATATATGAGTGGAGATCACCCCAAAAACATAGTAAAACTTTAAATATTTTTTTTTTTAAATCACATTTTTAAAATGACTTGAAATTACAATAAATTAAAGTTTTAACAAAAATTTAATTTTTTGAAAAAAATAATTAAAGTTTTTTACGGGGCTAAAAATAAACTTACCTTTTATTTTTAAATGATAAATCAGTGAAACAAATTTTTTTTTCAACTTTTTTCAACTTTTATCCTGGTAAAAGCAGGCCTCACGCCTGCAATTACCAGGCGTAAGAATTGTAAGGGTTTTCTGTGGGTGGAGGGTCTCCGAAAAGCGGAACTATCCACCCGCAGAGGCCCTTCTCCAGGGCAGCCGGAGGATCTGTCAAGCTTTCTTGACAGATCGGAAATGCTGGTTTTTAGCGCATGCGCTGTGCATGCCTGAAACCGGCATTTCCAATGTCCCTACGGGTGGGTACACAGCGCGTACACACCGGTAGGGATCGGAATATCCGGGCCATTGTTGATGCAGAGTAGAGGGAGCTTTAGTCTGCATTTGGGGGAAGACATACTCAGCATAGGTGCAGTGGTATTCAAAATTATGAGGGGTTTTGACAGAGCAAGTAGGGAGAAACTGTTTCCACTGGCAACTGGGTCGGTAACCAGGGGTCATAGATTTGAAATAATTGGCAAAAGAACAGAGGGTTGTTAAGATCTGGACCCCACTTCCTGAAAGAGTGGTGGACTCAGATTCAATAAGAACTTTCAAAAGGCAATTGGACATGTATGTGAAGAGAACTAATTTTCAGGGGTGTGGGACTAAATTGGACAGCGCGTTGAAATTACAATAAATTAAACATTTTAAACAAAAATTTAATTTTCACAGGCGCAACGGGCCGAATGACCCAATTCTGTGCTGTAAGATTCTATCTCTGATTATATATCGCTCCACAGAAATGGGGCAACCAATCCAGTTTCATTTAATGAGTAGACAATGTGGCGGGGGTGGAGGGCAGGATTCCCGTTACCGCCTTCCTGAGGCCCCGGTTTTCCATTATTTAAAGTGAACGTGTGAGAATCACGGGATGACTAGCGCAGGAGAGGAAACCCTGGGCCAGTGGTTCTTCCCGATATTCAGGAAATTAGGTTCTGTGTCAGTCCCCTGAAAAGCTACGAAATTCAGCCTTAGCCGTTTGGTGCAAGCGCATTGCCATTTCTGCCCAACCTCACTTATTTGTGTCGCTGTGCAATTTCCTGCTCCGCTATAGCTGTTAATTTGTCATCTTTGGATTGTATGGCCAAGTCCAGTCATGAGCCTGGCAATTATTTGAACAAATATTATACAGAAAGAAAGAACTTGCATTTATATAGCACCTTCCACAACCTCAGGGTGTCCCCAAAGCACTTTACAGCCAATGCAATAATCTTGAAGTTTAGTCATTGTTGTAATGTCGGAAACACGGCAGCCAATTTGTGCATCGCAAGTAATAAAAACAGAAAATGCTGGAAATACTCAGCAGGTCAGGCAGCATCTGTGGAGAGAGAAATAGTGTTAATGTTTCAGGCCGATGACCCTTCGTCAGAACTGGAAAAAGCTGGAGATGGAACAGGTTTTTAAGCAAGTGTAGGGGCAGGGAGAGGGGGGAGGGGAGGGGAGGAAAGAACAAAAGGGAAGGTCTGTGATAGGATGGAAGGCAGGAGAGATTAAGAGACGTTAAGAGAGATTAAGAGATGGTGCAAGGCAAAAGGAGATGGTAATGGGACAAGTTAAGAAACAAAAGATGGCTCTAGATGAAGTGTAAATGGCACTGGCAGCGTGAAAGACAGCTGCCATGTGGGAGAGAGAAAAAATAAAATAAAATAAAATAAATGGAAAGAAAAAAACATAGGGGCAGAGGTTATGGTCTGAAATTGTTGAACTCTATGTTGAGTCCAGAAGGCTGTAAAGTGCACAGCAAGGTTCCACAAACAGCAATGAAATAAATGGCCGGATCATTTGTTTTAACTGTTGGTTGAAGGATAAATGTTTTGCCGGGACACTGGGAGAACTCCCCAGCTCTATGAAAGGTGCCATGTTTTTTTTTTACATCCACCTGAGAAGGCAGACGGGGCCTCGGTTTAACATCTCATCCGAAAGATGTCACCCCTTCACAACTGCACTGAGCCATTGGACTAATTATGTGCTCAACTTTATGGAGTGCAGTTTCAACCCACGACCTTCTGACTCGGGGGCGAGAGTGCTACCAACTGAGCCAAGGCTGGCACATGATCTAATGAACAATTTGCTGGGTTAGAGAAGGGATTCACCTCCTATCCAAGAGTGTGATAATGCCCCACAGTGTTTAGGGTTTTATATCAGTATCTGATCAGATTTATAATAACCTTTTCTTTTTTTTTTTAAGGAAAGCAAAATACATTCTTGACGTGCAAAGCAAAAGCAGCGACACCAGGCCCGCTTCTGGAGATGGAGGCTTGCTGACGACCTGATCTGACCTGACCTGACCTGTCTGCTGTCCTCTCACCTTCAGCAGAATCCATAGTTGACGTCATTTCCACTCCAGACTGCGCTAATACGGTGATTTCTTTTGCACTCGCTCTGTCGCAGAGTTGTGTAGAGCTGTTGTGCAGCCCAACCTCCCTCCTCCAAAAATCCATATCAAGGCACTGCACCCCATTCACTTGCCAAACCCCATCCACTTTTGCCGAACCCCATCCACTTTTGCCAAACCCCATCCACTTTTGCCAAACCTCACTAAATTTTGCCAACCAATACGCCATTTGTATTTACTCTTGCAGTTTGGATTATGGTCTGTCCTGAACAATTCAACTACTACATGGCAGGCACACTTTGACCCACATCAAGATTACACACGGCCAGTATAAGACGCAAACATCACAGGGAAAATACTGCCGGCATGAGACGCAGAAAATGGCCTCTTGGGCCTTATTTGTTCAACAAGAAAATGTAAATAGATTTAATTTTATTTCATTTTTCCTCAACTGAAAACCTTTTCCTCCCCCCGCCCCATTTATTACTTTACCTTTTTTAGTTCTTAGTGTATATTTTAGTGATAGCTATTTTATTTTAATTAAACCTAGAGATCAGGAAAGTATCATAAGAAATCCCTCTGTTTCTGCCAGAAAAGAGCTTGCAGGAAGACATGGTCCTCGTTGTGTTATTTGTACCAAATACTGAGCTCTGAGCTTCTGTACGGTGTCCTATAGTGCTCAGTCAACGGAGGGGCGGGGGGGATTCTCCAGCTCGTCCACAGTAACCGGGGTGGCAAAGCCGTGGAAACCCCAGGAAAGTGGCATTAAAAAGAATGCTGTTTCTCCAGGTTTTGGCCGCTCTTTCGCCGAAGCTACAGCGGACGAGCGGGAGAATCCCCATAGAAATTCCCCCCCCTCCCCCCATAATGACAAATCATCATGTGGGGGTCGAAATCGTTGCTACATTTATTCTCAAATACAGAATCACAGACCTTGTGTAAGCTCTGCCATCACACACTGGTGTTTCAGAAAACTCAGCACTTGTAGTGTTGCTATTTTTTAAATCCTGTTTATGTTATGTACTTGTCTCTTTATGTTGTAATTATCTCCTAGTTAGATCTTCGTGTTGCCTTTTTTTTTGTCAATAGAGTTTATCTGGTGCCATGTAATTCATTATGGTATAACGGGTTCAAGCCATTAACTTTAAAAAAAAAAGAAATGTCATTGTGGCTCAAATCTTTTATGTACAGAATTTTGCCAAATTCAAATATGTCACAAGTTTGTGTGGTTTTTTTTTTGTGTGGAAAAATACTGTGCAGTAAATTTGCCATTGTCTGTAACCTCAAACTTGTGGAACAAACTAAATATCATTTGAATACCACGTGTGACTCAACCAATTGATTGCATCCTCCGCTCACTCATAGTTTGCTTTGCTACAATCAAGACCCCACTGCTTTTAACACCGATAGCAGGGAGGGGAGGGAAGCTTGGGGGAGGGGTGAGTTCCTTAACACTCATTGGGGGAAAAAAAACACTCATTGGTGTTAACAGTTAACTCACCAGAATACTGCAACATTCAGCTATTAATGCATAAAAATTACTTGTATTTCTATTGAAAATACGAGACTCACGGGTGGGGGTAATTTTGACTTTGGACGACAGTGTAAAACGGGCGATATCGAATCAGCCGCCCATTATACATCTCTCCCGATTTTCATTTCCCATTGAAGGGTGGCTGTGTTGATGTCGGCCGTTTTAAACTATTGCCCAAAGTCAGACTAACCCCACACCTTGGCCGCGATTTTCCCTACCTCGGCGGGCGACGTCGGTGGTGGGTCTCGGCCCCGCTGCTGGCTCCATCCCCACCTCCGAGATGACTTTCCGATGATTGGGCCAATTGAAGGAAGCGGGTCTGATGATGTCATTTGATGACGCGTCATCAGCCAATTTCCTTAAAGGGACCACGCGCAAATTTACTTTGACATTTGTGCTGTCAGTGTTCTACAGCATTGAGGTGCTGCAAACACTGACAAGCACTGCACAAAGGTGTACGGTTGCACCCAGGCTCTCCCATGACTCCCTCCATATGCTTACGGAGGGAGTCACAGCACGCAGGGAGGTCCTCTTCCCTTCCCATGGGCGGAAGAGACCCCCCCAGGAGATTAACGCAGCCTGTTTGCACATTGCACAGGAGGACACAAGCAGGGATGTCATCAGGAGTACCTGGCTGCAGTGGCACAAACGTTTCAATGATCTCAGTAGATCACGAAATGTTACTGCAAAGCTACACTTAACCTCATCCTGCTGTGCCTCTCATCACATCCCTATCACTCTGCCTTCCCTACCCTATGCCTGCACATCCTTACTCACACCAACTTACCTTGCACCTCCACCCATCTCTATCTACATTATCACTTCCCATCTCACTAGCCAGCCTCAAACTCACCCTCATCCTAGTCCAATCATACCAAATAACAACACACAAGGGTCGGCACTTGGATGTTTTAGCCATGTTCATGTGAAGTTTCTGTTAATGTGCTGTCAAACATTGAAATCCTTATTTTCAACACTTTGCGTTCTTGGACAGATTTGTGTGCACCTTTGGAAGTGGCTTAGTGAGTTGCAGTGAATGGTGAGACATAACAGTGCCCCCCGCAATGGTAATGAGTGTGAAAGGAATGGGTTAGGCATTGTAGGGATGCTTTATGGTGTTGGTGTGGGGTGGTGCCAACTTGGCGCATCATGTGGCAGCTAGGGTGTACAGCATCAAGTGAAGTAAATCTAGCCATGGTGAGGCCATCCCAGGCCTCCCGGGCAGCAATGTGGTCGGGTGCTGACGCCCTGTGTCCTGTGCAGCATCAGCTGATTGCGGAGAAGGTTAGTGTAGTTGTTGGTGCTGCTGGTGTGCCTGGTGATGCTGGTGTTGGGGCTGATCGTGGTCAGATTCTGAGGACCAAGGTGAGAGAGTATAAAGTGCACCCATGCTGATGGAATAGATGGCAGGTGAAGTAAAGAGGACAGAAGCGATCTGTCAATGGTGGGAGAGGTAATCAGGTCAGACTGCATGGAGACTTGTGTAAAGACTTGCAGCATGGTGAATCTGTTGTGGAAATGCAGTTTAAAGATGCTGGTGCTTAAGGGAAGATATCTGAATCAGCTGGGAGCTTTGACTTGACATTTGAAGCTGTCAACTCATCAGCTGATTCAATGGCAAGTGACCTCCCGCCTCAGCTTCACTGATGAGGTCTAGGCACAGCAGGAAACTCATGGGCGACCTGTGAAAGTTAAAAAGCTGGGGAAAAAAGCATTGTTAAGTGGCTGTAAACAATCCACTAATGATTTGAATTGGGTCCCCCACTGCTGCCTGTCGGGACTGCTCAGCGCTGGCAGACCCGACATCGAGAAATGCAGGTGTGCGCATTTTGATAGCGGGTTCCCGACCCACTGTCAATGGTTTTTAAATTTAACAGCTGACCCACCACCCATCCCATCCGCTGAGCGCTGGCAAAATCGTGGCCTTTGTTTCGAATAAGGTGAGCACATTTTGATGTACGATCCTGCACTGATTTTATATAAGTCACGTGTTGGAAATGAGGTGCGCGTTGAACGGTCTGGATGAGCTGCAACAATAGGGTAGATTTTAATTTAGGGTGAGGTCGGATAATGAGGGGGTAGCGGATCGGAGCCTGTTGTACACCCTCGCTCAATTTTCATTTCCATTGAAGCCATTGGAATGTGCAATTGGGCGGGTTGTCTAATAGCCAATCAGCCACCGCCCGTTTTCCACCCCAGTCACGACTATATGGAGCAGGCCTGATGGATCAGGTTAGTCTTTTCTTGCCCGTCATTTTCGTATGTTCCTCCGATTCCAGGCAGCCTTGGTTACTGCATTGTCTAGCTGGTCACCTGGAGCAGGTGGCGGATAGCAGTTGCCTTTCATTTCCTTCTTGCTCTTATCATTACTAATTTCTGCTATTATCGC
The DNA here is from genome assembly GCA_030390025.1 of Squalus acanthias. Lineage (NCBI taxonomy): Eukaryota > Metazoa > Chordata > Chondrichthyes > Squaliformes > Squalidae > Squalus > Squalus acanthias. Next base: position 202,669,339 of record CM059426.1, read on the forward strand.
TGCTGCAGCTCTCCCGCTGTTATATCCACACTTCTGACAGCTGTTAATTCATCGGTTACCAATGACGACAGTCCTCTGCCCAGCTTAAGATCTGCTTGTGAAGCACTTTACAGCCATAAATTAAAATATTCCGATCGTCTTCCCTTCCTTGCAACACTTGTTTTGACGAGATCATTTACTCTGAGCTCTATTTAGTGTCCGTTCCAGCCCTTGTAAATCCATTGGGGACACAACCTCCTGGTGTTAAGAGGCCTGAAAGACTGGGCCAAAAACAAAACATGCTGGAAACACTCAGCAGGTCAGCCAGCATCTGTGGAGAGAACAGAGGAGTTAACACAGCTGGTACTGACCCTTCATCAGATCGACTATTATGGGATGTTAAGCTTGTTCTTCATTCTCTATATGTTCCTTTTCAGCCAGTGTCCCGTGCTAATTTCAGCACACAGGCCTCTTACAGCTTTGTCAAACTATGTCAGTAAAACTAAAAATGTGCAGAAATGAGCCATTTGGTGATAAAATTTTAGATTACCCTTTATTCAGAACATTTACCATAAACGTCAGACAGTTTTCTGGATGGTAATCACGTACATTTGCTGTTCAACTGTAAAAACTCAACATTCCAAACGTTTGCATCATGGCTTACTGTGAGCTGCGAGCCTAATTTGATATATACACATATCTGTCATTAATATATTAGAAACCTTACCTCTGCATGAACTTCCAGTCAACTTTTTCCATTATAAATTTCAACGTCCACATTTATAATGGAAACTGTCTATGTAAACTTGTCACACTGCAATTACACCCTCCCACCATTGGTGGCGCTGCTGCACGTCAGTGTTAAATCTCCCGGTTGCTCAGCCTGTACTGCAGAGAAACTCCTATAGTTCAACCAACTCGTTATCAGCTTCCAAAATTGCCATAGGTTTTTCTATTTAACTCTAAATAATAATATAAAATCAAAGTATTATATTAAAATAAGGACAGAATGTATGACTTTAAAATGAGGAGTGAATTACATCTGCATGCCCTGAGCCAACTAACCCCTGCCCTCTAACCCCACTACACCTGAAAAACACACTTGGTCTCGACTCCCCATGTGCAATGCCACGAGAGATCAACTAGTTTCTATTAAAAAGCATGTTGAAATTGAAAACAGAACATATTAATAACAAAATTCTTCACAGGCAAAAAGATCCTTGATGAAACACTTCAGTCTTCTAGCCAAGGGCAACAACACATCCTTGGAGCCTTCCAATTCGACTGACTGCTACACTAAGGATTTTTAAAAAGTTAATTAAAAGGCTCCCTGGTGGCTAAATGCTAACTGAGACACATAGATCAAAAAGGCCCGTGATGTGATTCCCAGTCTACAGTGTTAGCTGATCTCAGACTGGACAGTGAGGATACTGTAATTGGCTGCAGTGCTTCTGGGCTAGGGAGGGGAAAATCAACCTTGATTGATGCTCCAGATTGTTACCTACTAGCCTTGTCTGGAACTTGTGTGTGTATGTGTGTGTGTTTATGTGTGTGGGTTTGTATGTGTATGTGCGTGTGTCTGTATGTATGTGTGTGTGTGTGTGTATTTGTGTATGTATATGTCTGTGTGTTTGCATGTGTGTATGTACATGTCTGTGTGTGTTTGTATGTGTATGTGTGCACGTTATGTGTGTGTATGTGCATGTGTGTGAATGTGTGTGTCTCTGTGTACGTGAGAGTCTCTGTGCGTGAGTGTCTCTCTCTGTACATGTGTGTGTGTATGTCTATGTGTGTGTAGCTATGTGTATGTGTGTGTTTGTATGTATGTATGTGTGTGTGTGTCTATGCATGTGCATGGACATTTGAGGACAAGATTGGGCTTAGCTCTGATGACCTCCATGGTGAATAGTATGCAGGCACCCACTGTCTTGACTCACATGGGTCGAACTGACACCTGTGTGAGATGCTGGAGAGTGACTAGTGCCTTCAGGGAATTGGGTGGGGGGGGGCGGGGGGGGTTGCGGGGCGGTGGCAGGAGAGAATTGGTGGTGCTTTGTTTTTGAAAAAACAGTTAATTGATGCATTTAAAAAAAATAATAATTCTCAGGATGTGGTCATTGCTGACAAGGTCATTATGTATTACTCTTGTTGGCCTGAAAAGGTGGTGGTGGGCCTTGAACCGCTGAGTAGTGGTTTTATACAACTGAGTGGCTTGCTAGGCCACTTCATAGGGCAGTTAAGAGTCAACCACATTGGTGTGCGACTGGAGTCACGTATAGGCCAGACCGAGTAAGGATCGATGTTCCCTGTAAGCTGTGCAGCCGCGCGATGCTCCAGGGATTCCTGCGCAGCCAGCTTACCAGCACTTGCACTCCTCGAACCTGTCCCGCCAGTCAATTAGATCGTGGCTGATCTGTATCTTAAAGGGGCCGCGCAGGGCCAAAATAAATTATAGGGAACATTGGTAAGGATGGCAGGTTTCCTTCCCTAAAGAACAGAAGCGAACCATTTGGTTTTTTTTACCACAATTAGACAGTTTCATGGTCACTTTTGCTGATAATCAGCTTTTTAATTCCAGATTTATAAAACTTCATTCAAATTCTCCATGGTGGCAGTTGAACTCACGTTCTCTGGATTCTGAGTCTAGGTCATAGGGTAACTAGGAATGGGCAATAAACGCCGGCCTTGCCAGCAAAGCCTACATCCCAAGAATGAAAAATAAACGTTCAATTTCCATTTTTTCATGTATTTCATTCTACGCTTACTTCCCTTTCCATTTCACTGTATTCCCACCTCACAACCCCCCCCCCCCCCCCATCTTTGATCGAGAGGGTCAGGCAGGTGTCTTGCTGTCCGGCTTATTTCTGCCCCAGTACTCTGTGACTGCTAGGTGGAACGTAGGAACAGGAGGAGGCCATTCAGCTCCTCGAACCCGTGCCGCCATTTAATTAGATCATGGCTGATCTGTATCTTACCTCCATCTACCCGCCTTGGTTCCGTAACCCCTAATACCCTTGCCTAACACAAATCTATCAATCTCAGTTTTGAAATTTTCAGTTGACCCCCAGCCTCAACAGCTTTTTGGAGCAGAGAGATCCATATTTCCACTACCCTCTGTGTGAAGAAGTGCTTCCTGACATCACCCCTGAATGGCCTGGCTCTAATTTTAAGGTGATGCCCCCTTGTTCTGGACTCCCCAAGATGGCGCAATCCATTCGGTTTCCTTTCCCTTCGTGTGTGGGAACATCTGCCTCTCATGATGGCACAGCTGGGATTGGTGACTCATTATGGACAGATAGTTTTGAAAATGTTGAGTAATTATTTTTTGTCCATAGAATCATACATAACTTGTCTGAATCCATAAAAAAAATTTTTTTTTAACAATTTGATACACAATATACAACTAAGGCAACTCCACTCGGTTTGCCTGTTCTTGACTTGCATTATAGCATCCAAATCTTGATATAACCATGGCAATAATTGAAATGAGTCTTGACTAATCTTAATCTAATTTAAGGGGGCATAATCTTAAAATTAGAGCAAGGCCAGTTAGGAGTGAAATCAGGAAGCATATTTTCACACAAAGGGTAGTGAAAATCTAAAACCCTCTCCCCTAAATTTTCAAGACTGAGATCGATAGACGTTTGTTGGGTAAGGGTATCAAGGGCAATGGAGCAACAGTGGGTAAATGGAGTTGAGGTACAGGCCAGCCATGATCTAATTGAATTGTGGAACAGGCTCGAGGGGGCTGCTGTTCCAATGCATAATTGAATTGGGTTTTGACTAATCTTAATCTAGTTTTCATAGTTGAGCTCTGTGGCACAAAATAGGGCTATAAATTGACAATCCCAGTCCTCCTGCAGCACAAGGACAGATGGTATGGGAAATGGAAACGTCGCACAAGTACAATTAGTCTTCAGGCAACCTCCTGAGGCATCGCATGGGGAGCTCGGTACGACCTCCAGCCTTTCCTATACCCTGCCGTAGGAGTGTTTGAGATTGTCACTGGGTGCGCAAAAACAGCTTTAACTTCCCATTGCGGACTTGTCTCCTCATAATCATCACAAAATTCATAACATGCAAGAAAAGCATGCAATACCAGATGGTCCAGAGTAGATCATTAAGGGTGTATTTCGTCCCTTGTTGGATTCAGACACTCACTGCTGCACCACATGTGCATCAGCTGACCCAAAATCACTATGGGTACCTAGGCGATGCCTCCTGAATATCCATTATAGATTTCCAGACTCCCCTGCCTTCTCTTATTCATTGACTGAGTTGAAAGTAAAACACGTCTGCTCCCGTAACAGGCAGATGATCAGAATTCGACCCAACTGACCAGACTCCTGCTCTGAAATAGCCCTGCAAGAGCTGTTAGCCCAGAAAGCTACATTCGCTGGAGCAGCACATTGACGGATAAAGTGCACATTTATAAATTGAGAGCAGGGAGCAGAAGGACTTCACATTTTTAAGCTGCCTCCGACCGAGCCGCATTGGATCAGAAGGCAGCGGGGCACAGAGGAAGTGAAGATCAATATACATTTATTTAAATTGTTGGTTGTTTGCCAACGCAGTTTGTATTCCGTCGATGGAAATGCAGAATTAAACTTTTTCCCTTGCTTCTCTTTTAAAAAGGCAGTAACAGATTTTCATAATTGTTCCCCTGTCTTGAATAGAGGACTTGTATTCATGTAGAAAACTCACATCACTGTTAAACCACCGTTACATTAAATGCTCCTTTCTCCTCTCCATAAAGGAGACAAACTGGCAAAAACAAAGTTGACATTTGGAAAAAAAACTCATACGCCGCGATTTCCCCTACCTCGGCGGGTCCGTGGCGGGCGATGTCGGTGGCGGGTCCCAACCCCACTGCCGTCTCCAGCCCGCTGTGTAGAATGATTTTATGTTGATTGGGCTTGTTAAGCCCGCCCAGCGCGTTTGCTGGCCAATTGAAGGAAGCAGGGTCTGATGAGGTCATTTACTGACGCGTCATCAGTCGGTTTCCTTAAAGGGACCATGCGCGAATTGAATTTGACAGTTCTGTTGCCAGTGTTCTACAGCATTGAGTTGCTGCAAACACTGACAATTACTGCACAGAGATGCGCGGCTGTACCCAGGCTCTCCCATGACTCCCTCCACAGCATGCAGGTAGGTCCTCTTCCCTTCCAATGGGTGGAAGAGACCTCCCCAGGAGACCAACGCAGCCTGGTTGCACATTGCACAGGAGGACACAAGCAGGGATGTCATCAGGAGGATCAGGCTGCAGTGGCGCAAACCTTTCAATTATCTCAGTAGATCACAAAATGTTACTGCAAAGCCACACTCAACCTCATCCTGCTGTGCCACTCATCACATCCCCATCACTCTGCCTTCCCTGCCCTCCTCCTGCACATCCTTACTCACATCAACTTACCTTGCACCTTCACCCATCCCTCTCTAGTTACATTATCACTTCCCCATCTCACTAGCCACCCCTCACACTCACCCTCATCCTAGTCCAATCATACCAACTCACAAAACACAAGGGTAGGCACTTGGGTGTTTTAAGCAATGTTCATGTAAAGTTTCTGTTAATGTGCTGTCAAACATTGAAACCTTTATTTTCAACACCTTGAGTTCTTGGACAGATTTGTGTGCACCTTTGGAAGTGACTTAGTGAGTTGCAGTGAATGGTGAGACATAACGATACCCCCCGCAATGATGATGAGTGTGAAAGGAATGGCATGGGCAGTGTAGGGTGGCTTCATGGTGTTGGTGTGGAGTGGTGTCAACCTGGCGCATCATGTGGCAGCCAGGGTGTACAGCGTCAAGTGAAGTAAATCTGGCCATGGTGAGGCCATCTCTGGCCTCCCAGGCAGCAATGTGGTCGGGTGCTGATGCCCTGTGTCCTGTGCAGTATCAGTTGATTGCGGAGAAGGTTGGTGTTGTTGTTGGTGCTGCTGGTGTGCCTGGTGCTGCTGGTGTTGGGGCTGTTCGAGGTGGGATTCTGAGGACCAAAGTGAGATAGTTTCAAGGGCACCGATGCTGATGTAATAGATGGCAGGTGAAGTTGAGATGAAAGAAGCAATCTGTCAATGGTGAGAGAGGTTGTTCCAATGAGGTGACACTGAATAGAGAGTTTGCTCCAAACACTTGCAACTTGCATAAAGCTCAATCTGTCTTCCAAATGCAGGAAGCAACAGCTTCTGACCTTGGAAAGTGAACAGCTGTGAGATGGGAGCTTTTATAGCACATTTGCAGCTGTCAAGTAATGAAATGATATCATGGTGACACAACTCCCGACCTGCTTACCTGACGTGATCCCTGAGCAGTGTGGACCCCGTGGGCGACCTCGTAAAATGGTAAGGTGAGCTCAAAATACTTTTTAGTGGGCTGTTAACAAGGTCATAATGACCTGAATTGCCTCCCCCGCTGCTGCGTGTTGGGTCTGTTCAGCCCTGACAGACCCGACATTTGGGAAAGTCACGTGGCAGCGAGTTGACAGCGAGGTCCCAACCCGCTGTCAAAAAAATTTTTTCACGCCCAACCCACCACCGAACGTGCCCGCTGACCCCCCCGGAAAATTCCCCTCATAATCTTACCTTTCACCTCACATATCCCTGACAAAATTCCAGCAGTAACAGCCGTGAATAATCATTTGGTTTTGGTAGGCAGTTACTACCATTGCAAGTGATTATTTACAGGTTCAGCTGAAGGTTATCGACTGCCCTCTGAGCAAGGAAAGATAACCAATGTGACTAGGCAACAGGAATGGCTGGTGACGCGTTTAACTCGTATGAGAAGTGCGTGCAATGCGCACAGGGTAGAGCAGAAAGCAGAGCTCTCCCTAGCTACAGTTACACTGGCTGACTGACTGGGAGAAGCTGCTGATCCAAATCTCTGAAGTTGGAGAGTAACTTAAAGCAGTTCCTTTAAGGTAGAATACATGGATTCAGGAAAGGGGAGGTCATAGTTATCTATCCACCAGAGTTTTTCAAAGTCACGGCACAGGAAACGCAGTTGATGTGTTATATTTGGATTTCCAGAAAGCTTTCTACAAGATTTCACACTGGTAACTGATGTCTAAGGTAAGGAGAAATGGAACAGGCAATACGGTATAGCGCTGGATAGAAAACTGGCTTAAAAGGAGGAAACGGGGAAGGGTAACCATAAGCGGGAACCTTTCGGGCTGGAAGGAGGTTACATAGAAAGGGTTGATCTTTAGACCCCTGCTGTTCATATTATATAACTAGCTGGTCGCCTGTGGCACTGCTCACTAAGTTTTCTAAGGACAGGTGTATTATACAAATGGGGCCCAATTTTCATGTGTTTTGCAACCGGGGGACATTTTTTACCCAGGATGCAAAGCTCAGAAAACAGGGGTAGAGACATAGGGCTGGATTTTGTCTTGGGGTCGGGTTGGGGTCGTGTCATCCGCATTTCATGTTGCCCCCCCGACTCCAGATTAATGTGGATGAATGATGCAATTTTCACTTAAGTGGGCAATTGAGTTCCAGCATGTGGGAACCCATGAACTAATTAGTGGTTTAAGTCTGAAAGTCGCCTCTGATGATGTCATCATTGCTGACTGCCTGGTCTCAGAGACTGTCTGGCTGTTGGTGAGAGAGGACCTGCCTGGCTTTTGATGTGAGTGGATCTGGATGCAAAATGTGGAGAGAGAGAGAGAGAGAGAGAATTTTTTTTGCATCCAAGTCCTCTCACAGTAAAGGCCATGCAGTCTCTGAAGACATTCAATGCAGCAGCATCAACTTTCAGACCTAATACTACTACTACCTTCATCACATCTCCGTTGTAATAGTGGAGCTGCAGCTGATAGTCAGCTATCCACTTGTGCTCCCGCCAGGTTTCACTGGAGTGTTTCACATCAGGCGTACTTTACGTCGGAAAAGGGTTAAACTAGCTAAAACATTTCAAAATGGCATTACAGAGCCAATTTAGGGCTTGTTAAGGGCTTTAATGGCCTCTCCCGCCTCTTGGAGGCGGGACAGAGTCGGGAACCCCGCGACTGATTTTGTCAAAATTGCGTGGAGGCGGGATGGAGTCGGGATGGGGTCGTGAACCCCGACCCCGCAAATTTAACCCCCCACACGCCTCCAAACCTGACTCCATGGGTCATTCAAAATCCAGCCCGTAGTGTCATGGATCTCTGGCCGTCGATCGGGCGAGTGCAGCCAGAGGCCGCAGCCAAATACCAGCGAGGACGGACGGTTCCTGACTGGATTGGTGTGGGGTAGGGTGGGCTGGGGTTGGGGGGTGGTTGGTTGATCGCGGTCAGGGGAGGGAAGCTCTGGGCCCTAGGTTTGCTTGTGAGACCGGGAGGATCAGTCCTGCTCTTTACCTTTTCGGCCCTCTTCTGGGCCGGCTGCTCCTTGGCGCCGGGGTTTTCCTGGTGAGGCCGGCACCCGACGTCAACCTCACAACACTAAGTTAAAATGGGGTCGTCAGACCATGGATTTTGAATCGCAATGACGCCCGCGGCTGCCTGGGATGAGAGCCTCACTGGCTATCCAAAACCGGCTGCTAAAATGGCATGTGGCATAAGGTCGGTGCTGACACCGTGAGTTATAGTAGTACACAGCATTTATAGCACAGAAACAGGCCAGTCGGCCCAACTGGTCAATGCCGGTGTTTATGCGCCACATGAGCCTCCTCCCACCCTTCTTCATCTAACACCATCAAAATATCCTTCTATTCCTTTCTCCCTCATGTCTTTATCTAGCTTCCCCTTAAATGCATCTATGCTTTTCGTCGCAAGCACTCCATGTGGTAGCGAGTTCCACATTCTAACCACTCTCTACATAAAGAAGTTTCATGCTGCCTATATTTCAACCCCCCAGCACGCCCTAAAAGAATATAAGAACATAAGGAATAGGAGCAGGAGTAGGCCATTCGGCCCCTTGAGCCTGCTCCGCCATTCAATAAGATCATGGCTGATATGATCTTGGCCTCAACTCCACTTTCCTGCCTGCTCCCCATAACCCTTGATTCCCCTGTTTTTCAAAAATCTGTCTATCTCCGCCTTGAATATATTCAATGACCCAGCCTCCACAGCTCTCTGGGGTAGAGAATTCCAAAGATTCACGACCCTCTGAGAGAAGAAATTCCTCCTCATCTGCGTTTTAAATGGGCGACCCCTTATTCTGAAACTATGCCCCCTAGTTCTAGATTCGCCCACGAGGGGAAACATCCTCCCTGCATCTACTCTGTCAAGACCCCTCAGAATCTTATATGTTTCAAAAAGATCACCTCTCATTCTTCTAAACTCCAATGAGTATAGGCTCAACCTGCTCAACCTTTCCTCATAAGACAACCCCTTCAACTCAGGAATCAACCTAGTGAACCTTCTCTGAACTGCTTCAGTGCAAGTATATCCTTCCTTAAATAAGGAGACCAGAACTGTACTCATCAGCCTGGGGGGTTCAAATTGGGACTTTAACGTAACTAAAAGGAATGCAAATGTTATTGTATTTCTAAATAGACGTCATTTTACATTTGAGGTGCAAAATTGAACCAGTTGTTAATTTGCCCGAGTACCGAGTATGTGTGACAGTATCTGAAGTTCAAACTGTGGTCTGTGCTGAGTTAGCTGCGTTTAGTTGGATGACAGCAAGACAGCACAATTATTGTTTGATTATTTGTTGTGCATTTTGCAGCACTAGAACCCTGAATCTTCCATTACCAACTATCATAGAATCATAGAATGGTTACAGCACAGAAGGAGGCCATTCGGCCCGTCGAGCCTGTGCCGGCTCTCTGCAAGAGCACTTCAGCTAGTCCCACTCCCCCGCCCTTTCCACGCAGCCCTGCCAATTTTTTTCCTTCAGGTACTTATCCAATTCCCTTTTGAAAGCCACGATTGAGTCTGCCTCCACCACCCTTTCAGGCAGTGCATTCCAGATCCTAACCATTCGCTGCGTAAAAAAGTTTTTCCTCATGTCACCTTTGGTTCTTTTGCCAATCACCTTAAATCTGTGTCCTCTGGTTCTCGACCCTTCCGCCAATGAGAACAGTTTCTCTCTATCTACTCTGTCCAGACTCCTCATGATCTTGAACACCTCGATCAAATCTCCTCTCAACCTTCTCTGCTCTAAGGAGAACAACCCCAGCTTCTCTTGTCTATCCACGGTACTGAAGTCCCTCATCCCTGGAACCATTCTTGTAAATCTTTTCTGCACCCTCTCTAAGGCCTTCACATCCTTCCTAAAGTGCGGTGCCCAGAATTGGACACAATACTCCAGTTGAGGCCGAACCAGTGTTTTATAAAGGTTCATCATAACTTCCTTGCCTTTGTACTCTATGCCTCTATTTATGAAAATGAGAAGTCGCACAACACCAGGTTATAGTCCAACAGATTTATTTAAAATTACAAGCTTTCGGAGCTATCCTGCCCCTTCTTCAGGTAAAGTTACACTGAGTGAATCTACAAAAGTTCACAATATAAACACAGATACTACAGAGATACAATCTTTCCTTACATCAAAGACACACCAAGAGCACAGCCAAGACAATGAGATGTGTCCCAGGGGGTCCAACGTGTCAAATCCTGCTGTCTGTAGCCGATCTCTCTCCATATCCCTTCCTCTCTCTCCGTCTTTTTTGGGGTTTGTATTTTGTGTTTGTTTTTTTGTGTTTGTTTTTTAAAAACTGGAAAGACAGACAACGATGTCAAGTCACGTTCTGTAGCGTGACATGAACCCGATATCCCTATTGAGGCCGTCCTCATGAGTGCGGAACTTGGCTATCAGTTTCTGCTCGATGATTTTGCGTTGTCGTGTGTCTCGAAGGCCGCCTTGGAGAATGCTAACCCGCAGATCCGAGGCTGAATGCCCTTGACTGCTGAAGTGTTCCCTGACTGGGAGGCAACTATCCTGCCTGGCGATTGTTGCGCGGTATCCGTTCATACGTTGTCTCAGTGTCTGCATGGTCTCGCCGATGTACCATGCTCTGGGACATACTTTCCTGCAATGTATCAGGTAGACAACGTTGGCCGAGTCACATGAGTATGTACCATGTACCTGGTGGGTAGTGTCCTCACATGTGATGACGGTATCTGTGTTCATGATCTGGCATGTCTTGCAGAGGTTGCCGTGGCAGGGTTGTGTGGTGTCGTGGTCGCTGTTCTCCTGACAGCTGGGTAATTTGCTGCGGACGATGGTACTTTTGAGGTTAGGCGGCTGCTTGAAGGCGAGTAGTGGAGGTGTGGGGATGGCCTTGGCAAGGTGTTCGTCATCATCGATGACATGTTGAAGGCTGCGAAGAACATGGCGTAGTTTCTCCGCTCCGGGGAAGTACTGGACGACGTAGGGTACTCTGTTGGTTGTGTCCCGTGTTCGCCTTCTGAGGAGGTCTATGCGGTTTTTCGCTGTGGCCCGTCGGAACTGTCGGTCGACGAGTCGAGCGTCATATCCCGTTCTTACGAGGGCGTCTTTCAGTGTCCGTAGGTGTCCATCGCGTTCCTCCTCGTCTGAGCAGATCCTGTGTATTCGCAGGGCTTGTCCATAGGGGATGGCTTCTTTAACGTGGTTAGGGTGGAAGCTGGAGAAGTGGAGCTTGCGGTAGAGTGAAGTGCTGAGGCGTCCGTCTTTGATGGAGATTCGTGTGTCCAAGAATGAAACCGATTCTGAGGAGTAGTCCATGGTGAGTTTGATGGTGGGATGGAACCTGTTGATGCTATCGTGTAGTCCTTTCAGTGATCCTTCGCCGTGTTGTGCGACTTCTCATTTTTGTCCACCCCAGTCCAATGCCGGCATCTCCGCATCATGACCTCTATTTATGAAGCCCAGTATCCCATATGCTTTTCTAACCGCTTTCTCAACCTGCCCTGCCACCTTGAATGATTTGTGCACATATACCCCCAGGTCTCTCTGTTCATGCACCCCCTTTAGAATTGCACCCTTTAGTTTATATTGCCTCTACTCGTTGTTCCTACCAAAATGTATCACTTTGCACTTTTCTGCGTTAAATTTCATCTGCCACGTGTCCGCCCATTCCACCAGCCTGTCTATGTCTTCTTGAAGTCTATCACTATCCTCCTCACTGTTCACTATACTTCCAAGTTTTGTGTCATCTGAAAATTTTGAAATTGTGCCCTGTACACCCAAGTCCAAGTCATTAATATATATAGTTGTGCGTGCTAGTCATTAACTAGCACGCACAACTAGCTGGGCTGGGCGGAAAATGATCAGCCTGTATTACGTTTCTGGATTTTTGAAACCATTATTCCATGGATAGGAGCTAGGTATCAGTTATTTCAAATTTTAAAATGTGCTTTTAAGTTAAAGCTTCAAAGGGATTAATTTCTCAGGACAGCCTCTGGGATGCAGATCAGAAGTCAGGTGAAAGGTGGTTACTATGCCGATGGGAAGTTGTTCTCCATAGGGACTAAGCAACACACGGTTCGTTAGTTTATCTGGGTAACTGGAAAACACCTCTTACCCATTATGTTGGAAAATCTTTGATCTTTTGTTTGTCTGTGAAGCACGAGTTAAGAAGAGCGGCATCGTGACCAGAAGGCAGTCTGGCTTTTGGGAAACAGGCTGCTGCACAGGCAATCAGCCAGCAGTAGGCTACAAAAGACAGGAGACTGCAGGGAGAGGAGGTTCTGTCTTGGACTGTAAGATAAAATGTTGAGGGTTATTCCGCTTAAATGAAGTAGGACGACCCACGAACATGGGGTAGCATAGCGTTTTCATTATTTTCATGTGATCACATGAAGATAATTTTGGCATCAGTTTGGCATCAATTGGCAAATCTGATCATAACTATTGCTCTGTGCATTCACCTTACTGAAGAAGAAAGTAGCTCAATGTTTTCAACCAAGTCTCACCTCATCCAATGTTGACTCAGTCTATCTTTGGAAAGATTGAAGAAAATACCTGTGGAATAGCCATGGAGATCCAGTCCTGATAACAAGGGGCTCTCATTGCTACACCCCGGGTCCTGCTATCATCAAAGTATATAAAGTGCACGGTTAGTTAACTCCCATAAATGTAAGACACTCGGGTCTCTTATGGAAGTGACTGATGTCACTGAACCCAAGAAGGTATCTACTGCAGACCAGGGATCCATTTTCAAAGCACTATCCAGTAACCCCAATCGGAAGGTGCACTTGTGGACATCAAGCTTAGGCGAGGGTATATTGAGGCTGGGGTGTGATGCCCAGCCTTGATCAAACACCTTGCTAACCCTCAGAGTTCAGACTCACACATAAAGAATGACGACTTGGGCACTGCCACCCTTGGAACAGAACACCAATGAGGGGTCAGGACCTTCATAAAAGTAGGAGATAAAATGTCAGCAGCTGATGAGAGAGCCGATCACTGCTTTAAGAGATGGATGGAGATGTTTATCTCACACTGCCATCGTGTGGCTATTCCATAACTACAGTAACATAGGGCAGGTACTGAAATATATCAGGAAGAATTTTTCAGATGCTGCATACTAGGTCTCAGCTGTAGGTATTTCCAGGGCTACTGACACTAGTAGGTAATTCCTCACTGGTGACACTCAACTCATTTTACATGAAATGAGGAACACTGCTGACAGATAGGAGAAGCCCATCAATAAATAACTCCCTGCACCACTGATTACTCTGTATTAGGATCACAACCAGCACTGAGGCACACCACAGCCACCTCAGTAACTATCTTGTGTTGAAATTATAGTAGGTGAGCGAGTGGTCAATCTATGGAACAGGCTCCCTAGGGAGATGATGGAAGCAGTTACTGTTGATTCTTTCAAATGCAAATTAGATAGATAACATTTTGGGATACAGTACATGAATAATTTGAGACATGACATGCGGTACGTGTAGAATGCTTGGGAGGAATAGGTGACTTTGGACCTATGGTTCCCAAAGCTCTCCACCACTGTGGGTTTTCCTCATAAGAACATAAGAACATAAGAAATAGGAGCAGGAGTAGGCCAATCGGCCCTTCGAGCCTGCTCCGCCATTCAATAAGATCATGGCTGATCTGATCCTCACCTCAAATCTAAAGAACACAAGAAGTAGGAGCAGGACCCGGCCACTCAGCCCCTGGGCCCACTACGCCACCCACAGGGCATCGACCGATCCGAACTCAGCCTCATGTCCAATTTCCTGCCTGCTCCCCGTAACCCCTAGTTCCCTCATGTCATGTCTGGGTCTGTTGTAGGCTAATCGATAGAGATTGATTGCCATGATTAGTCAACAACTCCATTATCGTTGCATCTTCTGACTACCAGGATGGTAGAAGTTGAATGAGATAGACCTTGGTCTTTTTAGATCTAGCAACTCCTTTCCCCCCCCACCCCCACAAGCTCTATGAAGCAACTTAGGATGTTTTAGGCGCTATATAAATGCATTTTTTTTCCTTTGTTGTAAATGCACAAAAGAAAAGCTGAATGCAAAAGCTTACTACATGTACAAAGAATATAATAATTATAGGAGCCTGGGTTGGAGAATCAGTGCTACAGGCCAATCTCTGACCTGAGGTCCATACTGGGACTGCAGGGTTGGTGAATTATTCTTGCAAACACAACTTGTGCTCTGTGTCCGCAGCCAGCCAGTGGCGTGGCTTCCTGGAGATAGTGCGGCTGTCAGACCATCTGAAGACTTGGGCCCCACTGTTTCCTAATGAGCTCCTTCAAGACCCTTCCCGTCAATTACGTCATCGCAGCGAAGCTTGCAGAAAGAAAAACCCTACTTTTAAAGAAATGTCAATAAAAATTCTCCCAAACCTATCATTACTTCTATAAAACGTGAGACTTCTTTCAGCAAATAGTATTCCTTCTAGACTGTTCTTTCCCTTTAAGGGAAAGGAAAGTTCAGGGACCGTACTGTTTGTTCAATAGGATTCCGCATTCTGATCTTGTATGATGCCAATCTGGTGAGTCAAACATAGACCAGGTTTTATCACTGCAAACAGACATAAGATAATATGCTAGGTATTGATTTGTTATGCCTAGCTGAAATGTCTATGTGGAATAAGAATTCAACGGAGCTAATGTATTATTATTCATTATCAAACAAAATTAGAGTTTTTCAATATCGTTGCATAGTCCACCAGAAAGTTGGGCTACTTTTGCTAGAAAGTGGCCTTCAGAAGACTTGATGGAGCTTTGAATGAAAACAATCCAGAGCTGAGAGAAGGAAGGTTAATCGTTTCTCTTCACTGATCTCCCATTTTTTTCTGCCCACTTAAATATTTTGCCCAACTCATTTTGTAATTTTTGAGCTGCCTCCTTCGATTTCACTGCCCTTTCTGATTTGGAATCATCAGCAAATTTGACTAATCTCCATCTCTCCATCCTGTGGCTTTACTATGTGCTATCTACAGGCATGCAGCAACTCGTCCAGTCCTGAGGTCATGAAAGGTGCTATATAAATGCAAGTCTTTCTTTCAAGTTCCCTTCCAAGTTACACACTATCCTGACTTGGAGACATACAATAACAACAATTTGCATTTATATAGCGCCTTTAACGTAGAACAACGTCCCATGGCGTACCGTTGTTCCTTCATCATCACTGGGTCAGAATCCTAGAGTTGCCTACTTAACACCATTGTGGGAGTAGCCTTGGTTTAAGGAGAAGGCCCACCAACACCTTCTCAGGGCAACTAGGAACGGGCAATAAACCCAGCCTTGCCTGTGCCACTCACATTCTGAGGACAAATAAAAAGAAAAGTGTCGAAGTCATTGGATGAGAACTTGGCAGTGACGAACTGCTTGCTAGAACACATTGTCTGACCTCACACATGAAAAATGGTCACCTGGATGAGGTACTGGATGGCATCTGTGCAACTGTATCTCAGCAGGGCGTCAGTTCATTTAGAGATGATGGGGAGATAATTGAAACACAAGGAAAGTAGGTTATCATACAATGCAGCCCACACACTGAGCTGCAGATCAGTCTGATACACACACGAGAAACAATCTGAAAAATACACAAGGTGAGGGCTGTTTATCAGGTTCCATTCTTTCTTCTCCCATCCCCTTAACTCCTTGCCCTCAGTATGCTTGAACAGGCAAAGTAGACTTTTTCATGTGTGCCAAAAGAGGCCATTCAACTACAGGAGCATCACACCTGATCCTAATACGATCATCAACTGCCAATTAGACAGCAACCAGAAGCAGGGACCCTGTCTAATTTTCCATTGCTTAACTGAAGTGCACTAATGTCACTTGTAATGCCCACACTCCCACTCTGGATGGATTTGCTAATTCAGCAGCAGACAAGGCATTGAACCTGGGATCTTCCTACTCTGGATGGCTTAGCTACTCACTGGTGCTGTAGTGAATGTTCTTTGAGGTTGGGGCTAAGGTACGTTGTTGGAACAGACTAGAGAGAGCTTTACGCCGCATCTATTCCTGACCTTAACTATAGCACCCACTTTCTGTATGGCAGAATGTGCTGGCGATGTAGGATGGGTTGGTGCGTGCAGTCGGAAACTCCATTGGAACACTGCGGTGGTCTGTAACCTAATGCTAACCTGCTTTTCTATTCTCCCAGGCTCCTGCGCCATTGGAGCCTGCTCCACTTTGCCAGATTTTCCTACTTCCATTTCCACCTGCCTCATCCCTCACCTCCTCCGCTTTTCACATATTCTCAGTGTCTCAGAAATATCTTTTAATTCCTTTGATTTCCCTCGCTATGCCTCCGACTGTCATGTTAATACCACCTCTGCCATGCCACCATCTCCTGCTTTCCATTTAAGCACTTTACAGGTCATTCTATTTCTTGTGTGTGTTTGTGTGCGTGTGCTCGTGTGTGGGTGTGGGTGTGCATGTGTAAGTGCTTTCCATCTCCTTTCCCTTTGTTCTGTTCCTTCTTTAAATCTGTAATATTCTCCAGTTCTGATGAAGGGACCACGTATGAAATGTTAACCTGTCTTTTGTCTCCACAGATGCTAACGGACTTGTAGTACTGGGTGCTGACACTGAAATGGAAAGTGCTGCATTCTCCAAACTAGCATTCTTCTTTGACAAGTACAAAATTCACAAAGAAAATTCTGTGCAGCGCCATGCACTATGATTTGCTTTGCATCTTGATTGTATATCTGCAGTACTTTAATGTATTCTTAAGTACTATTTCTTTACTGCAATTATCAGTTACATGCTGGTGGAGCATACATTAAATGTGTTTTTTTTTTATTCGCTTATGGGATGTGGGCGTCACTGGCAAGGCCGGCATTTATTGCCCATCCCTAATTGTCCTTGAGAAGGTGGTGGTGAGCATCCTTCTTGAACCGCTGCAGTCCGTGTGGTGAAGGTGCTCCCACAGTGCTGTTAGGGAGGGAGTTCCAGGATTTTGACCCAGCGATGATGAAGGATCGGTGATATACTTCCAAGTCAGGATGGTGTGTGACTTGGAGGGAACTTGGAGGTGGTGGTGTTCCCATGCGCCTGCTGCCCTTGTCCTTCTAGATGGTAGAGGTCGTGGGTTTGGGAGGTGCTGCCGAAGAGGCCTTGGCGAGTTGCTGCAGTGCATCTTGTAGATGGTACACACTGCAGCCACGGTGCGCCAGTGGTGGAGGGAGTGAATGTTTAAGGTGGTGGATGGGGTGCCAATCAAACAGGCTGCTTTGTCCTGGATGGTGTTGAGCTTCTTGAGTGTTGTTGAGTGGGTTCAGTGTACATAAAACAGAGATACAGGGTGATAGGAAGTGAGCCTTGCATAGTGACAGAAAGACAACCCTGGGGTTGGCTCTGGTGAGTGCTGCGGGTTTTCACTGGGTCATGTCCAAAGATTCAGCCCTACTGGGAAAAACGTTGCTTGATGTCCAAAAGTGGTATTGGTTTTACCAACTGTGGTTGCCTGTTGAAGCGATGATGATGTCCATCGGATCTTTTAGGTCATACTGTCATAGCTTTGCAACCTTCCAAAGGGCAGGTGTGTTGGCCAAGGCATCTCTGACATGGCACCTATTCTGGGTTAACTGTTGGCAGTGGGACAGGAATAAAGGACCAGATTCTGAAGAATTTCTCCTACTTCTGCCTCAGTGAGTAAATTAATTCTTTCAGGCTCAACCCACATTGGTTTTCTCTCTGTGCCACTGCAGTGGGCTAATACCTTGGGACCGAAATGAGCTGAGCATTAGGTCCATAAGTATCTCTATGGGGAGGTCCACAACTGGGTCTGGCTTGAACGTTCGCTGGTCTTTTGGATTCCACCTCGTATTTTTTTTGCCAGTGAGACTCGATCCCTGACCAGAAAATGTGAATGGCGGTCTCCTTCCCACTGTAACCTCTCCAGCATTCTACTCGGGCTTCGGAATCCCATCTGTGTAGGCAGGAAGGAACATCATACATCCGGAGGCTGATCTTAATTTGACTTTCTTTTAATTTCTTGCAGGCGGAAACCGGAAGTGCTGCCATGTGAATCCTCAGCATTGGAGAGGGATTCAATCATAATCTCTCTCCCAGTCTATTTTCTGCTGTATTTGTGCTGTCTGAATGTGTGGCACTCTCACATGTTTAGCTCTGCATTATTGTTTCTGTGTTGGCATAGCCGTGTGTTGTGAGTTTTATATTTTCCCCTTTTTTTTTAATCCAAGTGTTAACTCGAGATTGAGAGTGCTCACCACAGTGAAAAGCCAGGCATGGAGTCCATCCTTTCCAATGTGCAACGAGTGGTCAACTTTATCAGCACCGCTGTGGAACCCACCATGATGGAGCTTCTCAGGGCGAATCAGACGGCTGCCACCTTGACTCTGAGTGCCAATGTTGAAAGGGGCTTCCAGGGTGTCACAGCAGTACAGCACTCTATTTTCCAACAGAGCCCTAGGAGTGCTGAGGCACAACACCAGGAGAGTGGCAGTGGCTCCACGGAAGAGGAACCTGATGTCCTCTCTCAGGATGGTGGCATACCTGCTCAACCATACTGACACAAAGCTGGGTGGGCGTGTGTGCTGTGAGGAGGATGCCGAGAAACTCCAGGATGATTTTGGACAGGTTGGGTGATTGGGCAGAAGCATGGCAGATGCAATATAACGTGGATAAATGCGAGGTTATCCACTTTGGTGTCAAAAACAGGAAGGCAGATTATTATCTGAACGGCAATAGATTGGGAGAAGGGGAAGTGCAACGAGACCTGGGTGTCCTTGTGCACCGGTCGCTGAAGGTAAGCATGCAGGTGCAGCAGGCGGTTAAGAAGGCAAATGGTATGTTGGCCTTCGTAGCGAGAGGGTTTGAGTACAGGAACAAGGATGTCTTGCTGCAGTTGTACAGGGCCTTGATGAGACCACATCTTGAGTATTGTGTGCAGTTTTGGTCGCCTTATCTGAGGAAGGAGGTTCTTGCCATGGAAGGAGTTCAGCGAAGATTCACAAGGCTGATACCTGGGATGGCAGGAATGACGTCTGAGGAGAGATTGGGTCGATTGGGCTTATACTCGCTAGAGTTTAGAAGAATGAGAGGGGATCTCATTGAAACTTATAAAATTCTGACAGAGCTGGACAGACTAGATGCAGGAAGGATGTTCCCGATGGTCGGGGAGTCCAGAACCAGGGGTCACAGTCTAAGGATAAGGGGTAAGCCATTTAGGACAGAAATGAGGAGGAATTTCTTCACCCAGAGAGTGGTGAACCTGTGGAATTCTCTACCACAGAAGGCAGTAGAGGCCAATTCATTAAATATATTCAAGAAGGAGTTGGATATATTTCTTAAGACTAAAGGGATCAAGGGATATGGGGAGAAAGCAGGGACAGGGTTCTGAATTTGGATGATCAGCCATGATCGCATTGAATGGCGGAGCAGGCTAGAGGGGCCGAATGGCCTACTCCTGCTCCTATCTTCTATGTTTCTATGTTTCTCCCACACCTGCCACCACGCCAGTGCCCTTGCAGATGCCCATCAGCCAGCCAGCCCAGACTGCTATAGCCCAGGCCGAGATGTCAGGCTCTCTAGGGCCAGAGAGGTCGTCCTCCAAGGCCATCTGCAGTCCCCTCGATGGAAGCTCAGCAGCCTTCCACCTCCCAAGTCGCAGTCACTGTGGAAATAACAGGATAGGCAAAGGAACACAAAAGACAGGCACTAAGGGAAGGAAGGCACAAGGGTGAATACTTAAATTTTGCGTAAAATGTGAGATTATTGATTTGATAAACTTGGTTTGGGATTTGGTGTTGGTTTTTATGTTTGCAGTCAAGTGAGAGAAAAAGCAATAAGTGTTGAGTAAAAGAGGACAATGCGATCGTGATTGTCAAGATAGGTAAGGAGTGTGGGACTGCTGGTGAATGGGGGCTTGGAGTTGTGATTAGTGCAATCGCTACTCAATCAGTTGATCTCTTCGAGCTCAGGCAGAAAGCGGCTCTTTTCTTTACTGCCTCTCCTCCTCCCCCTCAGTTTGTTGGTGCACAGGCGGTGGTAAGGCCTGGTCCCTCATGATGGCAAAGTTGTGGAGCATGCAGCAGATGACCACAAATCTGGATACCCGCCCAGCGCTGTACTGCAGGGCTCCTCCTGAACGGTCCAAGCAGCGGAAGCATTGTTTGAGGACGCCAATTGTTTACTCGATGATGTTCCCTTGTGGCAGCACGGCTCTCACTGTAGGCCTGCTGTGCGGGGGGTCCGAATTGGAGTCATGAACCATGTCAGGAGTGTATAACCCTTGTCGCCCAATAGCCAGCCTTTAACTTGGGAGGCCTGGTTAGAATAAAGGCACAAAGGACTGACGCAGAATGAAAAAGTCGTGACTGCTACCGGGATAGCGGACACAGACCTGCAATGAACTGCTGCCTGTAGGCGTAAACCAGTTGCACGTTGAGTGCGTGGAATCCTTTTCAATTGATGATCATTCCAGGGTTCTGATGGGGAGTACATGCAGACAATGGCACCATGCACCATGGGGAAGCCTGCCAAAGTGGGCAAAACCTCATGCTCTCTCCTGCTTCTCTCGGTCAGTGGGGAAGGAGATGTGTTTCTCATGGTGTGTAGAGCCTCAGTAACCTCCCTGATACATCGGTGTACTGCGAACTGCGAGATGTTGCTAATATTACCTGTTGCAGCCTGATGGACCCGTGGCATAAAAGTTGAGAGCGACGGTAACCTTGACAGCCACAGGCAGTGCGAGGCTGTATTTGTGGCTGCAGTGACAGCCTCCTTGGTGAAGTGAAGGCACCTCATACATTGCTCCTCAGTGAAGCTGTAGGATAAATGTTCCCTGAAGACCCTCTGTGGATATGGCCTCCTGTTCAGTGCCCTCCTTCTCCTCCCTCTTCTGGCAGCTTGTCCTTCTCTGTGATGTCTTCCTTCCTGCTCCCAGTGTGCTTGATTCCCAGAGGCAGCCCTACCAGTTCATCCATATCTGGAGCCAGATCATTTGTGAAGGAGACAACAACTACAACGACAGGAGAGCAAGAGCAGCCAGACCTCTCTCTGTGCAGACAAACTGAACTTTGAACCGTGCTAGAAAAAAAGACTTGCATTTATACAGCGCCTTTCACAACCACCGGACGTCCCAAAGCATTTTACAGCCAATGAAGTACTTTTTGAAGGGTAGTCACTGTTGTCATGTAGGAAATGCGGCAGCCATTTTGCACACAGCAAGCTCCCACAAACAGCAATGTGTTAATGGCCAGATAATCAGTTTTAGTGATGTTGATTGAGGAATAAATATTGGCTCTTCTTCGAAATAGTGCCATAGGATATTTTACGTCCACCTGAGAGGGCTGACGGGGCCTTGGTCAGCCTAGATTTTTGTGCTCAAGTGTCTGGAGTGGGACTTGAACCCACAACCTTCTGACTCAGATGCTGACGCTTAACTCAGCAAAAAAAATGCCTAGAAGTCGAGCAGTAGCCAGAAGTAGTACACCAGCAACTTGCCTGTAAGCTCCGTGTGATCCTTTTAAGTACCACTGGCGAGGGGGGCCCGTCACGTTGGTCAGCGACACGTTGTGCTGAGCGAGGTCTGGTAACTTGTGGACTGGCAACAGAAAAATGACCGTGAAAGCTGCCGGATTGCTGTACAAAATCCCCATGGCGAGGTCAGCATGTGGCCTCCGATTCACTGGGGCCTTCCAAAATGGCAATTGTGTCTCCTGCAAGCAGCGTTGCCCACTCATCCAAACGATTATCTCTCGCTCCTTTGTATCTTGCTGGCGTGCGATACTCTCACAAGCGCTCCCTCCTACGCCAAGAAGGAAGTGTCCGCTTGCATCTTAGACGCCATTTTGGGTCGGGGGGCACTGTGAAGCACCTGAAAAACAGGCGTTACGCATCCCAATTTGGGTTTTTGTACAACAATCCGGCAGCTTTCACGTTCATTTTTCTGGTGCCGGTATACAAATGACCAGATTTTTTTTTTTTATATATATATATGGTGGGATTTGAACTCGCGACCTTTGGATTGCTAGTTCAGTACCAGTACCAGTACCAGAACCACACTGCCACCCCAATAACTTTTAGGCTGCCTGTGGGAGAAATAAACTAGCCCAATGAGGCATTTCACAGCAGCCCTTTAATCAATTAGCATGTCACGGAGGACAAAAAGCCTTTTGATTGATGCATCAACCAGAGCTCTTTTATATTTTTGACTGTAATCTTAAATTCAAAGAAAAGGTTTGAGTAATTGCAGTTTACAATGAAATTTACACATCTGTGTGTACTTTTCCTGTCAACCCGTCTGGGTGACGTTTTGAATGATTTCAACCACTTTCCCTCCCTTGACACTTTCGCACTGCAAGATTTTTTATGCGTGTTGCTCACTTCACCAGCTTATCAAAATCTCTGGTCTAATCAACCAAATTTTTTTTATTTTTTTTTAAAGTGCAAGCATGTCAGCTCAAGTCTGGGCCACACAAAGATAACACAAAACCACACACAGGATGGAATGTTTTAACTAGTTTTCCCAACCCACTCAGTCTATTGAAGTGAAGCTTTTTCGCAGCTTAGCGGGAAAGTGTGGGTGCACTATCAGTTAAAGCTATTGTACTAACAAAGAATTCAACTTTCATAAATTCTCAGCCAGGTATGCTTTTGATCAACTTTTTCATGCAGGGCAAAGTTTAGAACATTGAATAAATATAATAAAATTAAAGCTTTCAAATGAACAGCAGAACAAGCAGCTTTGTCTTCTTTCATATCAAGCCTTAAGTCATAGCCCTTAGTGCGCATACTGTTGCTGGCTAACTTTTTGCCCGTATTGACTTTATTGGGCCATTAGAAATTCTAGAATTTGAAAGAATCCCACACAGTAGGCTCTTGGTGGCAAAAAACAAATCTTATTTACATACATCCTAACCCGCATCAAGTCCCGTTCACTCATCACCCCTCTGCTCGCTGACCTACATTGGCTCCCGGTTAAGCAGCACCTCGATTTCAAAATTCTCATCCTTGTTTTCAAATCCTTCCTTGGCCTCGCCCCTTCCTATCTCTGTAATCTCCTTCAGCCCCTCAACCCCCCCGAGATATCTGCGCTCCTCAAATTCTGCCCTCTTGCGCATCCCTGATTTTAATCGCTCAACCATTGACGGTCGTGCCTTCTGTTGCCTCGGCCCTAAGCTCTGGAATTCCCTGCCTTAACCTCTCCGCCTCGCTACCTCTCTTTCCTCCTTTAAGACGCTCCTTAAAACCTACCTCTTTGACCAGAGCTTTGGTCACCTGCCCTAATTTATCCTTATGTGGATCGGTGTCAAATTTGTTGTCTTAAAATACTCCTGTGCAGCGCCTTGGGACGTTTTACTACGTTAAAGGCGCTATATAAATACAAGTTGTTGTTGTACAAAGGAAAAATGGGTAACATACAAGTACTGCATGGATGGTGTTGAAATCACCAGGGATGAAGTTGAAAGAGACCTAGGAGACTCAGTAGAATCAATGCTGAGCATGTTCAATCAATGTAGAGCAGCAGTCAACAAAGCCAGAAGGATGCTGAATAATAGCCAATACAGTAGAATACAAGTCAGAGAAAGTCATGATCAAACTGCACAGTGCTCTGGTCAGACCACACCTTGACTACTGTGCCCAGTTCTGGTGGCCCAGAAACAAGGGAGGCTTTCAAGCACTGGAGACAGTGCAGAGACGAGCCATGAAGCTCATCCCTAGTGTCAGAGGCCTATGTTATGTGAAAAAGACTGGAGAAACTTGGGCTCTTCATCCTAGAAAACAGGTGTCTGTCTGATAGGTGATTTGTCTCAAATGCTAAGAAAAAAGTTAACCTGCAATACTACTTTAAATTAAACTGTTGAATTCAGTTTTAAAAAATAACTGGAAATACCAAACTGGTATCAGTAAAAGGGACCATTAGGTTGTCGGATTGTCTTAAAAATCCAACTGGTTCACTAACGCCTACAGGGAGGGAAACCAGCCATCTTTACCCGGTCTGGCCTATATATGATTCCAGTCCCACACCAACATGGTTGGCGCTTACTGCCCCCATAAGTGACCTCTCAAGTCAATTACAAAGAACTGCAGTGGTTCAAGAAGGCGGCCAAAGACCACCTTCTCAAAGGCAACTAGGGATGGGCAATAAATGCCAGCTTTGCCAGCGACCTTCACATCCTGAGAATTTCTTTTTAAAAAGATGCAAACCCCAGGCCTGAAGAGACATATTTGTTAGTAGAGAAGTTTGAGAATGATCTCGTCAAAGCTTCAACCTGCTTTGTTGTTCTTGGGACTCCTTTTGTAATGCTTCTGAACGTATGGGAATCAAGAATGCAAACCGAGCAAGTACTTTTGAAGTGTTGTCCTTTTTGGGTCAAGATCTCCGAGACTTATGCATTGCAGGTGCTAGAGAGAAGTTGTCCAGGAATGGATAATGTTGCCATCTCTCGGAGACTTTATGGGCATGTCCACTTGGGAAAATCAGTGTGTTTGCTTTGAAGGTCATGCTGTACCTGTCTATTAGCCCAAAAAAGGAGACAGGGAAATAAGAACATAAAATATGTAGACCAGCAATTCAAACCACCAGGCCAGCTTCTTCCAATGCAATTGCGGAATTCATACTGTTGATATTTAATTTTGGGAAGATGAATAGCCACAAGTAAAACACCCCAGATGAAAGTTTGTGGAACTACAAAGACAGAGGTAGAAAATTTCCTCAGAGCTGTTCCACTCCGCCATCGTAAGACTCTTTCCTCAAGGTGTCAGCCTTGGTTCAGTTGGTAAGCGCCTTTTGTGTCAACTCGTAAGTTCAAGCCCCACTCCAGAGACTTGAGCCATTAATCCAGGTTGACCCTTCAGTGCAGTGCTGAGGGAGTGCTGCACTGTCGGAGGTGCCATTTTTCGGATGGGGCGTTAAACCGAGTCCCTGTCTGTCTTCTCCGGTTGACGTAAAAGATCCCATGGCACTATTTCGAAGAAGAGCAGGGGAGTTCTCCTGGTGTACTGGCCAACATTTATCCCTCAACCAACATCACTAATTCTCTCATTGCTGTTTGTGGGACCTTGCTGTGCGCAAATTGGCTGCCGCATATCCTACATTACATCAGTGACTACACTTCAAAAAGTACTTCATTGGCTGCAAAGCCTTTTGGGATGTCCTGGGGTTGTGAAAGGCGCTATATAAATGCAAGACTTTCTTTCCTCTGGTGTGGGAGTCGGTGGTGAGGGGGTCTGCAATTTAACATCATCACTAAGAGAGTGAGGAGAGGGGTTAGGAGGAATTTCTTTATTCAGAGGGTTGCCGGAGTTTGGAACGCTTTGCCATGAGGAATGATTGAGGCAGAGACCATTGAGTGCTTTAAGAGAAAATTGGATCAATAGTTGAAGCAGAAAAAGATACACGGCTATGAGGAGACGTGGGTTATTTCTGGATTACTTTAGCAAGGGACCGGCCTAGACACAATGGGCCGAGTGGCCTCCTTCTCTGCTGCAAATTTCTATGGCTTTATGGTTTTATAATTAAATTAAATTGTATGATATCAATCTAACATTAGTCTGAGATAGGAGTCATAAATACAAAATTATATTTGAACCCTGAAGTCTAGACTGTTTATAAAAAGTATTCATGCTCTTGCGATTTAACCTTGGCACCATTTTTGTGGTTTGCTGTTGGTCTTTATTCTTGGTCAGGTTATCACAGGTGAGCCCCATCAAATAAAAGATCGAGGGGGAGAAATTTGTGTGGTTGAGAGCTTTAACGCCGGTTCAAGCGCCGCACACCATATCGGTGTTGCCGGTAGTGCTGCCACTGAACGCGATTGCCGGGGACCTCACCATCACGGAGATCGTGACGTCAGTGAGTGTGCAGCGCTCACTTGATGCTCAATCTCCCAACTTCATTACAGCCAATGAACGTACTGGCTGGAGAAAACAACGACAGGTTGAGGTGGCGTGCAACAGCCAGAAGCCAGTTCCAGGTTTTTGAAGTTTGAGTGGCTGTGTGCTACCTCCTGCTACTGGAAGAGGTTTCTTTATTCATTTCAAGGTTCTTTGGTATCAGGGAGTGTTGTGGCAAGTACAAAACTCCGTAATTAAATCTGAAAAGCTCCAACTTACAACACTTGCTGAAAGTCATGGGGGCTGTACTGGCAGTGGACCTCACTCTCCAGGATC
Organism: Squalus acanthias; assembly: GCA_030390025.1. Lineage (NCBI taxonomy): Eukaryota > Metazoa > Chordata > Chondrichthyes > Squaliformes > Squalidae > Squalus > Squalus acanthias. Next base: position 202,695,787 of record CM059426.1, read on the forward strand.
TACAGCGGAGGGAGCGGAGGCAGTGAGACAATCGGCCTTCTGGATGGGCTGTCCGTGACCAGCTCATCAGACTCCGATTCGCATGAATGAAACCCCAGATTCCTGTAGCTCAGCACATCCCCATCATACAATCCCTGTCTCTCGCCATATCACGGCGTCCTCCTGGGTGCAAAGGTGAAATGAAAGAGACCACAAAATATTCCAAACACAATTAATCAATTTATCTATAAACATATCACTCTTGTGCCTGCCGTAGTTGAATAGCTGTCATTGTGTGCAAGGTGTGAGATGTGGGTGTGAGTGTTGCTAGGTAAAGATTGTTGGTGGGTGAGTGCTGGGGGTGGGGTGCATTGAGCGGTGTGTGAAGCTTGTGGTACAAATGGTGGTATGCAGCATTTGTTGAAGCCTTCACTCACCCTGACCACTCGTGTGAGCTTGTTAAACTTCTTCTGGCACTGTGTGGGGGTCCTGGGGACCACAGTGCTGCCCGTGATGTGGTGTGCCACCTCCCTCCACATAGTCTGGTAGACTTGTGGCAAGGGCCTCCTGCCAATTGGCTGGTACAGGACCGCCCGCCTTCTCTCCACCGTTAAAATCAATGCCTCCAAAGCTTCATCGGAAAACCTCCGGGCTCTCTCCCTGAGGTGGCGATCTGCCATCAGGATTTGTAAATAAGTGCTCCTTCTCCCTCTTCTTATGGTTGTTGAGGCAGCTGCACACACAACGCTGTGAATGAGGTGCTGCAGCATCAATGAACCTCCCCTTTAAGCAGTGAAAAAAGCCTGTGGCAATCATTACTTGCGTTTAGACTGCCTCTGATATTGGTCCATCTTTTCAGTGTAACACCAATGAGCTTGGGTTTTTAGATGAGGATCATGAAGGCAATCATTTTAATGAGGAGGACCAATTTTGCGTGCAGCCTAGACAATTTTCAACTGGCGCTACTTAAACATTTTGGGGGAAAAATTCAGTTGGTTGCTCCTCCCGTTAGCGCCTTAAGAGGGCACAAATGGGGCGCAAAGCATCTAGCGCCCAGGCATGGCGAAGTTTGCGCCGCTCGCGAAATTAACTAGACATTTTGCGGCGGCGCTAAACACTACCGCCACGATCTCCTGCGCCGGCAGATCATGACGTCAGTCGAGTGCGCAACGCCCCGGTATCGCCCCGGAGCGGATATTGAGTGGCGCCCCCTGCCTTACCGCCTGACGCTAGCAACGACAGGTTGAGGGGAGCGTTCTGCAGTCATGAAGGGAAAGGGGGAGCGCTATTTAAAGGTGACCGCTTCCTGCCTTTTACTGTTGGTGCCATTTTTTAACTACGCATTCTGAGAGAGAGAGAGAGAGACTTCTGGAGAGATTCAACGTTGTGTGAAGGAGTTTTGGGTACTCAGCAGCACTTTGCAGGTTCATTTTGATTTGCCATTCCTTGTATCGATTTAGAAGAGACTGTGGGGGCTGCACTCTGAGCTCTTTGCCTGGTACTCTCCATTGTTCTTTCCAGCAGATTTGATGTGCAGGTCTCTCCAGGCCGAGATTCAAGGCTGCAATGAGCAGGATGTGGATGGAAAACAAGATTAACCATCCCCTTTAAGAACTGGCCCGTGCCATTGTGTGTGTGTTCCATTGCTGACTGACATTACATGAGCTTCACCAGCGCTCTGAGGTAGTGCCTCGCTCCTCGGCCTTTGTGCCTTAAGACAGGTGTGAAGCGCCTGATTTAGTGCTCCAATCACCTCCAGGGGCGATAAAAGTCAAGTTTGCAGTCGGTGGCGATAATTAGCGCCAGGCGCTAATCTTTGCGCCCGGTCGATAATTGCGCCCCAAATGGGGCGATACTGAATTTCTCCCCCTTTTAGTCTAAACACTGCCCATTTCTTGGCTTTAATGAATTTCTAGCCCGAGAAGCTTGGCTGCAACATCCTCTGCTACATCTGGTAGATAATGCTAATCATATCTGCAAAAAAGGCTATCATTGAACTCTCAGGTCCAGAATCCATGATGCGAATGTATCTAAAACTGAATGTTGCAGCCTTTGAGTCTCCCTCCGTTAATGACTTGATGCAAGGTCTTTAAAATACTTGATGCAGTCTCAGAGTGAGAGCATTAAGTAACTGGGTTAGTACTTGTGCTAAAGCTGTGCTCATTTATAACGATCAGCCAAGGTCTCTTGTATGGCCATTAGCTTAGTGTTCTCGCTCAGGCCAACATCCCTAGCATCGAAGCTTTGACCATGCTCGATCAGCTCCGATGGACGGGTCACATCGTCCGCATGCCCGATACGAGACTCCTAACACAAGCGCTCTACTTGGAGCTTCGACATGGCAAGAGAGCCCCAGGTGGGCAGAGGAAACACTTCAAGGACACCCTCAAAGCCTCCTTCAAAAAGTGCAACATCCCCACCGACACCTGGGAATCCCTGGCCCAAGACCGCACAAAGTGGAGGAGAAGCATCCGGGAAGGCGCCAAACACCTCGAGTCTCTTCGCCGGGAGCAAGCGGAAGCCAAGCGCAAACAGCGGAAGGAGCGCACGTCAACCCAAGCACCCCACCCACCCGCCCCTTCAACCACCGTCTGCCCCACCTGTGACAGAGACTGTAGGTCCCACATTGGACTCATCAGTCACCTGAGAACTCATTTTTAGTGTGGAAGCAAGTCATCCTCGGTTCTGAGGGACTGCCTAAGAGAGAAGAGAGAGCTTAGTGAACTGAGCTACACATAACCTGCTCTCCCCAGGACTGACACATGAGTCAACAACGAATTAACCATTATTAAAGGAAGAGGGTCCTAAATTGCTCCATGGCACTCCAAAAAGTGACCCGTAATGGTAACAAAATCTTCACTGTCGTATGCCACAGGAGTTGGGAAACTATGCCGGCATGCTAGAGGAAGAGGAAAAGACAGAGAATTCAACAAGGATGGATTCTGAAGAGCCAGGAAGTGGAGGGCAGAGGCTAATACAATATCTTATCTGGTGGGAGGTGGGCTAAGGGATGTATTAGCTGATATTTTTGATTCATGTAGCATGGGCCATGAAAGAAGCTGCCTTAGACTCCCCCTCCCCCCCCGGCCCCCGCCCCCTGCACATGCAGAGCCTGTAATTTGTAGATTAGACCTTCCTTTGTCTCGCATGGAGCAGTTGCTGGGTTGCACAGGTAGACAGTCTCTTGATTTTCAAGGAAAATTGCACTCTTCCTGCCTCGGCACAAATGTGCTGCTCTTCCCTGCAGCACTCCGCAGGAGGCTGAGATGCAATTATCTATAACGTGTGAAACAGCATTTGCAAATTTTGAAGTTGTACTACAATAGAGCAGATTGCTGCCGGTGGTGAGAGCGACAGCAGAGATAATGCAGTGCAGTGTGGCGAGGGCTCCATACTAAATATGGAGAAGGCAAGAAAAGTTGAAAATGGTGGAAGCGCTCAGCAAGTCAGGCAGCATCTGTGGCGAGAACAGACCGCTCAACATTTCAGGTGTCGATCCTTCGTCAGAACTGGAGGATATCACAGAGGAACAGCATTTATAAATGAACAGAATAAAGGGAAGGGGGGAAAGACACACACGAGAAAAGAAATAGATTGACCTGTAAACTGCTTGAGTGGAAAACAGGAGATGGTTAAATGACAGAAGTGTTATTAGCATGAGACAATAGGAGAGACATCAATGAAATTAAAGACATTCATGAGACACAGGAGAGTGAGCCTTTAGCTTAGTGGTAGTATTCCCATCTCCGAGTCAGAAGGTGAAGGGTTCAAGCCCTGCTCCAGACAGTCCCGGTGAGTGGAGACCAGAATATAAGAACATAAGAACATAAGAAATAAGAGCAGGATTAGGCCATACGGCCCCTCGAGCCTGCTCCGCCATTCAATAAGAACATGGCTGATCATCGACCTCAACTCCACTTTCCTACCATATCCCCATATCCCTTGATTCCCCTAGAGTTCAAAAATCTATCTATCTCAGCCGTGAATATACTCAAAAGACTCAGCTTCCACAGCCCTCTGGGGCAGATGATTTCTAAATACTGAAGTTGACATCCAGCGGGAGACTTGCGTCTGAACGGGGTGACCACTGGATCAAAGAAAGGTCAACACCAAGGGTGCAGAGCACAGTGCCAGCATGGTGTTCCAATGGAGGGCCCCCAAGCACCAACCCCTCCCTCCAACAACCCCCGGAAAATACCAGCACACCCATTCCACAGCACTCGCCCTTCCTGCTGAAGAGAAAGTGGGATCTTTAGTTAAGGCCTGAAGTTATTAAGGCCAGTGAACTGAACAGTGCCCGATAGAAAGATATGATGCTGTCCCTCGAGCTTGTTTTGAGCTTCATTGGAATAGTCTTGAAGGCCAAAGACAGAGAGGCCAGAGCGAGAGTGGGATGGGAATTGTAGTGGCGAGCGACAGGCAGCTTGGGAATCATGTTTGCGGACAGAGCAGATGTATTCGGCAAAGTGCTCACCTAATCTGCCTTTGGTCTCCCAACTGTAGAGGAGTCTGCACCGTGAGCATACTGGGTGGCATAAAATACATGTAAACTGCTGTCTCAACTGGAAGCCCTGGACAGTGTAGTAGGAGGAAGTGAATGGGCAGGTGTTGCATCTCCTGTGCTTGCACAGGAAGGTACCAGAAGATCAGGTGGTGTGGGTGGTGGAAGAGTGAACCAGAGTGTGATGGAGGGAACTGCCCATTTGGAAGAGGTGTTTAATGGGAGAATCATGTTGGAGGTGGCAGATGATGATCTGTCAAATTGGAGCCTGATGGTGTGGGAGGTGAGGGCAAATGAAACCCCATCACAGTTGTGGTTGGGGGGAAAGTGTTGTGTGTGGGGGCGGGGTGGTGGAAGGGAAGGATGAGGGCAGAAGCGTGGGAAATAGGATGGACCCGGTCGAGATTTCCTACTTTAAGATATTGTTGTGTAGCAAAACTCAAAGTACGTGGAGGAGACCTTATTTTTGAAAAAAGAAAATAAGAGCTTGAGCGAGTGAAAAATATAAATTGCATGCCCAGTGATTTGAAAAACTGTGTGACAGGAGTCTGTGAATGAAAGAGATACCTTTTATATTCAGGTGTTAGCACCTAGCACTATATTTTTTGTTGTGTACTGGAGAACTGCAGTAATAAAATAGTACCTGCTGCCACCTAAAGAGGGCTCAAGTTCTCATGTTAGTCGTCCAATAAGCAGTCAGTATCCTCTTTTGAGGGGGAGAGGGAAGCAGGTTCTCTTTGGATTCCCACTATCACATTGACACAAAAAGCCACAATATCGAATTACCACCTAAAGAATTGTAGTAAGTTCTACCTTAGGCCACATTCAAAAAAACGCAACCTAAAGGCTTACTCTTACGCCCCATTTACCCCACAGCACTCTAGGAGGCAGTGCTACTGCCTTCAGTGGCATGGAAGATCACCTCAATGTGGTACCTCTCCCCTCCTAACACTGTTTGAGACTGCAGAGCCAATAAATCAAGATAAATGGCTCCAGTTGTCTGTGCTGGCTGCCATTGAGACCACTACCTCTACATTCACTTACATGTGCACATTGGCTGCCACTTCTGATGAAAGCTCCTCTACCTCTCCTTTGGCCATCTCCCGGCCCCTTCTCTGCTTACTCCATCTTCTATTCACTGCCTCTTCTTCTGATCTCTGCCACCCTCCCAACATGACCCTCTCAGTTGTTCTTCCATTTAACACAACTCCCCCTGATGCCATCCCAGGCAGGTACTAGGAGTCCCTCCTAGACAAACCCATAGCCTCTCTTTGCTCTGCCCTTTGCCGCATCTATCAGTGACTCAGAGCAGGAATCCCAACTTCTCCCAGCGCTTGAAGGGACCGAGTGTAATGTAGCCAAGTTTGCGGATGATACAAAGCTGGGTGGGAAAGCAAGTTGAGCAGAGGACTCAAAGGGCTGGATTTTCATTGACCCGTGGAGGCGGGTTTGGAGGCGTGTGGGGGGTTAAAGTTGCAGATTCGGAGGTCCCGCCCCCATGCCAGTTTCGCTGGAGGCGGATACCCGACCTGTGCTGGGACCCACCTCCCCGAGGCGGGAAGGTGATTAGTGACAATTAACTGCCTGTTAACAGGTAGTTAACAGGCAGTTTTTTGCCTAATCCCTATTTTAGTGGCTGAAATGTGGGCTTCCCGACAGGTCCCAACCACACTGTTTTAGCGAGGCGGACCGTGGGTCTGCAGGGGTTGGAGGGGTCGATATGTCCGGTGGGCAGGTGAGTGATGGGTGCATGTGTGCAGAGGTAAGTGTGTAAGGGAAGTGTAAAGTGTGGGAAAAAGTTTTACTTACCTTAACTTCCTCCTGCAGGTGTCAGCCCTTCAGGTCTCGGGAGTCAGAAATCTCACCGGCACAGAAAACAGAATGGCCGTTCAGCTGTCAAAAGTTGCAGCCTCTGTTTTCTGTGCTGGATTGATTTCTAACTCAGCCTGAGAGGAAGCACTCAAGTAAGAAGGCAGATTGTCAGTGTTTGACAGCCTCACAGAACTGTCAAACGCTGATATTTCATCTGTCAAAAGCTCTTGACAGATGAAATGGCAATCTGTGACATCACCTGTTGCCGGGTGGCCCTTGATTGGCCTGCTAAACCCGCTGGGTGGGCTCAACAAGGTCAATCAAGTGAAAATACAGTGGGTTGGCCACAAGTCGATGGAGGCGGGACTACAACTCAAAAAGTGGGAGTCCCGCCTCCATCACGTCCCCAGTATCAAAATCCAGCCCACAGAATCTGCAAAGGGATATAGATAGGCTAAGTGAGTGGGCAAACATTTGGCAGATGGAGTATAATGTGGGAAAGTGCGAGGTTATCCACTTTGGCAGGAAAAATAAAAAAGCAGTTATTTAAAGGGAGAGAGATTACAAAATGCTACAGTTCAGAGGGACCTGGGGGTCCTTGTGCATGAAACTCAAAAAGTTAGCATGCAGGAACAGTAAGTAATCAAAAAGACAAATGGAATGTTGGCCTTTATTGCAAGGGGTTGGAGTATAAAAGCAGGGAAGTCCTGCTACAACTGTACAGGGTATTGGTGAGACCACACCTTGAGTACTGCGTACAGTTTTGCTCTCCTTATTTAAGGAAGGATATACTTGCATTGGAGGCAGTTCAGAGATGATTCACTAGGTTAATTCCAGAGATGAGTAGGGTTGACTTATGAAGAAAGGTTGAGCAGGTTGGGCCTATACTCATTGGAATTTAGAAGAATGAGAGGTGATCTTATTGAAACATATAAGATACTGAGGGGGTTCGACAAGGTAGATGCAGAGAGGATGTTTCCCCTCGTGGGGAAATCTAGAACTCGGGGGCATAGTTTCAGAATAAAGGGTCACCCTTTTAGAACTGAGATGAGGAATTTCTTCTCTCAGAGGGCCGTAAATCTGTGGAATTCTCTGCCCCAGAGAGCCGTGGAGGCTGGGTCATTAAATACATTTAAGGTGGAGATAGACAGATTTTTGCCAGATAAGGGAGTGAAGGGTTATGGGGAGCGGGCAGGGAAGTGGCTTTGAGCCCAAGATTAGCCATGATCTTATTGAATGGCGGAGCAGGCTCGAGGGGCCAAGTGGCCTATTCCTGCTCCTATTTCTTATGTTCTTATCCCACCCACTTTACTCTCTAGCCTCCACCAGGCGTACTCCCGTCCACTCCCTCTGTGCCCGATCACCTTAGACGATCTCCTACTTTAGGTCCATTCTGTATCACCCTTCAAAATGTTTGCTTAAGAAGGCTCTTCCCATCCACAATCGCATCCTGGGATGAGTCTATCAACATCTTACTGGAATCTCTTCCCTACTTTCCTCAGTCTTTACACAGAACAATTCCTCAGCTTCAGTGATTTCTAAACCTCCCAGATCCCTTTCCTTACTCAGCCTTACCTGGCACATTAAACCCTTGACCACATTCATAGCCCCCTTCTATCTATTCACCATCCAAGGCCTCATCATCTAAGGTCTCAATCTCAGACAAGGCAGTCTCTGATTTATTTATTTACAATCCACATCTCCCTGCCCACCCCAGAACAAAACTGTCCTCTAGCTCTCTCAGTATGCAGATGAGGCCCAAGCACCTCTTGCCTCTGGCACGTGCTGCCTCCACAGTGCCAAGTCTTGGCCTGAAAATGGACAGACTAATTTCTACCCCAAAGTATTTGGCAGAAGTTGATGCTGGTTAGCTGTCTGAAGGCATCTAGTTTGTTTATGATGTATTGCTTTCATCAGTGCTGCAATTGTGTGCTATGCAGACTAGTCTAGCTGCAGCATACTCTGCCTCTCTGACCCCCTCTCTCTCTCTTTGCCCCTCTCACACGCTCTCTTTGCCCTCCTCTCCCACGCTCTTTGCCCCTCTCTCCCACGCTCTTTGCCCCTCTCTCCCAGTCTCTTCGCCCCTCTCCCACTCTCTCTTTGCCCCCCTCTCTCCCACTCTCTCTTTGCCCCCCTCTCTCCCACTCTCTCTTTGCCCCCCTCTCCCACGCTCTTTGCCCCTCTCTCTCCCAGCCCCTCTCTCCCACTCTCTTTGGCCCTCTCTCCCCCTTTGCCCCTCTCTCCCCACTCTCTTTGCCCCTCTCTCCCACGCTCTCTTCGCCCCTCTCCCACTCTCTCTTTGCCCCCTCTCCCACCCTCTCTTTGCCCCCTCTCCCACCCTCTCTTTGCCCCCTCTCTCTCTGCCCCTCTCCCCTCTCTCTTTGCCCCTCTCCCACGCTCTTCACCCCCTCTCCCACGCTCTCTTTGCCCCTCTCCCCCACTCTTTGCCTCTCTCCCACGCTCTCTTTGCCCCTCTTCACCCCCCTCTCCCACGCTCTCTTTGCCCCTCTCTCCCCCACTCTCTTTGCCCCTCTCTTCACCCCCCTCTCCCACGCTCTTTGCCCCTCTCTCCTTGCCCCTCTCCCACGCTCTCTTTGCCCCTCTTCACCCCCCTCTCCCACGCTCTTTGCCCCTCTCCCCCACTCTTTGCCCCTCTCCCACGCTCTCTTTGCCCCTCTTCACCCCCCTCTCCCACGCTCTTTGCCCCTCTCCCCCACTCTTTGCCCCTCTCTCCCACGCTCTCTTTGCCCCTCTTCACCCCCCTCTCCCACGCTCTCTTTGCCCCTCTCTCTCCCACTCCCTCTCTTCGCCCCGCTCTTTGCCCCTCTCTCTCCCACTCTCCCGCTCTCAGAAGGCCCCGAAAATGTTCGTGTAGTTAATCACAGCGATATTCTAGGCAAAAGTCCTGGAGGCTCCTTTAGTATAGTCATTGATTTTGGAAAGATAACCCCAAACCCCAGTAGAAGGCTCAGACTCGGCAATATGGTTCGGCTCTACTTCCGGCTTCCTCATATATCGCACTGCGCACGCGCGGCCGGATTATGTGCGCACGCGCAGTACCAAATAGACGCACATGCGCCGAGGGAGTCAAACGCTTTGGAGTATAAAATTCCAATTTGTGCTTTAGCCTCCTAGTATGTTAGTTACTTTGTCTGCTTTAATTGCTCTCTACATAACAATTAAAAGAGCAGACTAGTCACGACTATTACAATAAAGGGCACAGCCTTTTCTTTTGTGTATGCTCATTTTAGAAATGGCCACTTTATATGATAATTTCTGGAAGTTTGTTGTCTGGTGATGAACGGTTCTGATACCTTAGATTCCTGGAAAGAAAATACAAAGAGGGTTATTTTGGTGAAAGGGTGAAAACAGGCGCTAAGCGGGTGCTGTTTTAATAAGACAAGCCTGTTTGAAAGTCTGGTGTTCGTCCACAATTTTGGAGCTAACTGATGATTACCATAATTTAAACATTAAACGTGGCCGGAGGTGCTAAAACAGACACCTGCGGGTTTAGCACTCAAGCGCTGTTTAGAAGCAATTTTCGTGGTGTGGTATATGTAACCTCCACACACCCAATTCCACTGAAGGTGTGAAGTGCGCTGGCTAACACACAACGGAATGTTTCAGGATGGCTCAGGGACCGAGGGAGAGGGCGCACAGCTTCTCAGACACGGTACTGGAGGAAGAGGGATGTCCTATACCCTCGGGGGGGGGGTAAGAACGCCACCTTGCCCTCCTGTCCCTCTCTCCTGCAGCAGCTGATGCTGCTCTGCCTGACCTCATCTCCTCCTCCAGACCAAGAGGATCCCGAGCAATATCTCCATGACCAAGCATGCCCTTTCTTCTGGTAACTCCTATAAGGTCTCCAATAAGGTAGGGTAGCACAGCACTAACTCTGTTTAGGTGAAGTCCTCAGAGAATTTCTGGGGAAAATGTTGATAGAGTGTTGGTGAAGTCTTGACAGAAAGTCTTCCGACGTGTCTCAAGAGTCCTCTTCAGAAGCAGTCTATCTCCAGTAACAAATGAAGAGTGAAAGCTGAGCATGGCTTTAAGTAGCGCTGGAAATCATCAGCAACAATTTGTTTACTTCTGTTCAGCTGGTCGCTGTTAGGAAAGGTCGTTAATTGAAGCACTAGTCACCAAAATGGCGTGCAACCTCTTTAATGAGCACGAGCAGGCAATTTATTGTCAATCAGGGCCTTAACGATCCTCTGCTGGTGGCCCTTCCTGGCGCTCACTTTAACACAACAACAACCTTTAACGTAGTAAAACGTCCCAAGGCACATCATAGGAGTATTATAAGACAAAAAATTTGACACCGCGCCCCATAAGGAGAAATTAGGGCAGATGATCAAAAGCTTGGTCAAAGAGGTAGGTTTTAAGGAGCGTCTTAATAGAGGAAAGAGAGCTAGAGAGGCAGAGAAGTTTAGGGAGGATATTCCAGAGCTCAGGGCCTAGGCAGCTGAAAGCACGGTCACCAATGGTTGAGCGATTAAAATCAGGGATGCTCGAGAGGGCAGAATTAGAGGTAGTGCAGATATCTCCGGGGGGCACGGTGGTTGTGGGGCTGGAGGAGATTACAGAGATAGTGAGGGGCGAGGCCATGGAGGGATTTGAAAACCAGAATGAGAATTTAAAATCGAGGCGTTGCTTAACTGGGAGCCAATGTAGGTCAGTGAGCACAGGGGTGATGGGTGAACAGGACTTGGTGTGAGTTAGGACACGGGCAGCCGAGTTTTGGATGACCTCTAGTTTACGTAGGGTAGAACGTGGGAGGCCAGTCAGCAGTCTTCTTCTTAGGCAGTCCCTCGGAACAGGAGGATGACTTGCTTCCACATTAAAAATGAGTTGTCAGGTGACTGATGAGTCCAATGCGGGACCTACAGTCTCTGTCACAGGTGGGGCAGACGGTGGTTGAAGGGGTGGGTGGGTGGGGTTGACGTGCGCTCCTTGCGCTTGGCTTCCGCTTGCTCCCGGCGAAGAGACTTGAGGTGTTCGGCACCTTCTCGGATGCTTCTTCTCCACTTTGTGTCGACTTGGGCCAGGGATTCCCAGGAGTCAGTGGGGATGTTGCACTTTTTCAAGGAGGCTTTGAGGCTGTCCTTGAAGTGTTTCCTCTGCCCACCTGGGGCTCTCTTGCTGTGCCGGAGCTCAGGAGTAGAGCACTTGTTTTGGGAGTCTCGTATCGGGCATGCGGACGATGTGACCTGTCCATCGGAGCTGATCGAGCGTGGTCAAAGCTTCGATGCTGGGGATGTTGGCCTGAGCGAGAACACTGACGTTGGTGCGCCTATCCTGCCAATGAATTTGCAGGATCTTGTGGAGGCAGCGTTTGTGGTACCTCTCCAGTGCTTTGAGGTGCCTGCTGTACATGGTCCATGTCTCTGAGGCATACAGGAGGGCGGGTATCACTGCTGCTCTGTAGACCATGAGCTTAGTGCCAGGTTTGAGGTCCTGGTCTTCAAACACTCTCTTCCTCAGGCGACCAAAGGCTGCATGGCACACTGAAGGCAGTGTTGGACTTAGTCATCGACGTCTGCCCTTGTTGACAGTAGGCTCCCAAGGTATGGAAAGTGGTCCACGATGTGTGTGGATTCTTTCGCGCAGTCAAGACCATCTACGGCCCAAGCACCCAAGGTCCTACCCCACTGCGGGCCAAGAATGGAGAGGTACTCATCAAGGACAGAGAGGCAGTCAGTGCCCGCTGGAAGGAGCACTTCGAAGATCTCCTTAACCAAGACTCTGTCTTCGACGTGCGTGTCCTCAACTCCATCCCGCAGCATGCTACCCGACACCACCTCAGCACAACCCCAGCCCAGCCTGAGGTGAGGTTGAAAAGGCCATCTGACAACTGAAGAACAACAAGGCCTCAGGAGCAGATGGAATCCGACGAGGCACTAAAGCATGGCGGAGAAGCACTACTGGCGTGAATTCATGAACTCATTTTTCTTATCTGGAAGGAGGAGAGCATGCCAGGGGATCTCAGAGAGGACGTAATTGTGACCATCTTCAAGAAAGGTGACAAGTTCGATTGCAGTAATTACAGAGGAATTTCCCTGCTGTCTGCCACAGGGAAAGTCATCGCAAGAATCCTCCTCAATCGCCTTCTCCCAGTGGCCGAAGAGCTCCTCCCAGAGTCGCAATGCGGATTCCGCCCACTAAGGGGCACAATGGACATGATCTTCACCGCACGTCAATTATAAGAGAAATGCAGGGAACAGCACCAACCGCTGTACATGGCCTTCTTTGATCTCACAAAGACCTTCGACACTGTCAACCGTGAGGGATTATGGAGTGTCCTCCTCAAATTCGGCTGCCCTCAGAAGTTTGTCACCATCCTCCGCCTGCTTCACGACGACATGCAAGCCGTGATCCTGACCAACGGTTCCACCACAGACCCAATTCACGTACGAACCGGGGTCAAGCAAGGCTGTGTCATCGCACCAACGCTCTTCTCGATCTTCCTTGCTGCAATGCTCCATCTCACCCTCAGTAAGCTCCCCACTGGAGTGGAGCTAATTTACAGAACAAACGGGAAACTGTTCAACCTCCATCGCCTCCAGTCCAGATCCAAGGTTATCCCATCCTCTGTCGTTGAATTACAGTATGCAGACGACGCTTGCGTCTGTGCTCACTCGGAGGTCGAACTCCAAACCATCGTCAACACCTTCACCGAAGCGTACGAGAGCATGGGCCTTACAATAAACATCCGTAAGACAAAGGTCCTCTACCAACCTGCCCCCGCCACACAGTACTGCTCCCCGATTATCAAAATCCATGACAAGGCCTTGGACAACGTGGACCACTTTCCAGTCAGCAGTGCATTGGAATAGTCAACACTAGAGGTAACAAAGGCATGGATGAGGGTTTCAGCAGCAGATGAGCTGAGGCAGGACAGAGACGGGCGATATTACGGAGGTGGAAATAGGCGGTCTTAGTTATGGTGCGGATATGTGGTCGGAAGCTCATTTCAGGGTCAAATATGACACCAAGGTTGCGAACAGTCTGGTTCCGCCTCAGATAGATGCTAGGGAACGGAGTTTGTGGTGGGGTTCAAAGACAATGGCTTCGGTCTTCCCAATATTTAATTTAACTCCTTTACCAAGATGGCATCTTGCGCTAAAGGTGGGCTAAAGACCCCACCTTGGCCACTTCAGAGGCTCTTTAGCACCTAAGGTATACGAGGAAGATCGCCCCCAATAACCCCAGATCAATTAGTACACTGTTCGATACTCTAGTGTCAGTCTAATCCAAGCTACTCCTACAGAGAAACTTTATACTTCGTTTTTGGTCCGACACACAGAGCAAAGAACCTGGGGGAAAAACAAACTTGCAACGGCACATCCATAGTACTTTATAGAAGATGGGAGGAAGCCACATGTGGCACTTGCTATCGTGGAGGGCGGGGGTTCCATGGTGGCAGCGGCCCAGATTATTTTTGTGGGCCCGAGAAGAAGATGGAGATGCTCTGGCTATGATTGGATTAGTATAAGCGAATCAAGCAAGGACAATTCCAGTAAGCTGAACAGAGCCGAGGCGTTTGAGGAGAATTATTTGGTTGACTGTGTAAAAGGCTGCAGAGAGGCCAAGGAGGATGAAGAGGGATAATGCACCACAGTCACAATCAGAGGGCATCATGTGCAACTTTGGTAAAGGCCATTTCGGTGTTGTGGCAAGATGGAAACCTGGGAAGAGATTCAAACAGGGAGATGCAGGAAAGATGAGCATGGATTTGGGAGGCGTTAACACATTCAAGGACTTGAGGGGAAAGGGAGGTTGGAGATTGGTGGTTGTTTGCAAGGACAGAGGGGTAGGTTTCTTTTTGAGGAGGTGATGACCGTAGTTTTGAAAGGCACACGGACAGTACCTGCAGAGCGAATCATTTGTATGCATGGGGGCAGGAAAGGAATTTGGTTGGTTAGCAGTTTAGTGAGAATAGGATGAAGGAAGCAGCAGGTAGGTGTCATGGATCAGGGGAACTCAGAGAGGGCAGAAGGGGAGATGGGAGGAGAGAAACTAGTGAGAAATGTGGGTTCAGGACCAAGACTGGGGGAGCCTGGAGTGAGGCTTGGCTTGGTAGGCAAAGGAATTGCAACAAAATAGCAGAGGCAGCAGAACAGATGGTCTCAATCTTAGTGACAAAGTGGTGCATGAGCTCCTCACACTTGTGGAGGGGACAGGGGTTTAAAGAGATGGTTGGCAGTGGAGAAAAGAAGCCGGGGGGGGTTGTCAGTCATAAGTTTTTCTTTAACTTAGAAATTAAGTGACGCACAGGAATTGGGCAACATACAAAGTAAATAGAAATAATACAAACTAATTATAAACGGGATCTGAATTATGCAATTCACGTTGCATTTTATTGACACATTGAAAAGTGAAAAAAGATCTTACAAATTCAAAGCCCAAGATCATTTCAAGTGCATCAATAGGAAGAACAAAGATTTCTTTGTCTGTGTAATAATGTTTAAGGCACCTCTGTGCGCAGAAGCAATTAATTTTACAAATTAAAAACCATTTTACAGATTACATACCTCAATCACTTGCACCAGGCTGGGTCAGCATTATCCAGTTTGTAGCCACATTAATATTTTGAAAATATTACATTGTACGGATATTACAGTGTACTGTATCAAGTAAGTGCCAGAGCAGAAGTTCTAAGCACTGAGGCAACAGTCTGACAGCTTGCACGATTTTGTGTAGATAAGTGCAGCAGCAAGACTCCTCGCCTTCTAGGAATACTTGTAGAAGCCTTCACCTGTCTTTTTACCCAGCTTTCCTTCATCCACCAGTTTATTTAACAGAGCGCTGGGGGTAAACAGGGGGTTGTCTGGATCCGCCTTATGCCATCCTAAGAAGGAAAAATGGCTGTGGTCAGTGAAAGGACATGGTTAAAAACACTTTCTTTTTGTGTAGTTGAGGGAAGGCAAAAAAACACAAGCAATTCTTGAAAGTTCTGACTGCGCAAGTTGCACAACAGACTAAATCAGGACGTAAAAAGTACATCAGGACACAATTTAGTTTTAACCCGTCGGGTTATTTCCCAACTTTACATAAAAACTCATCTGACATGTGCACGGTTTCCTTGATTTGGGCGTTGATGGCTGTAACCCAGTTAGCACCGTGACAGCGGGGCACAATTCCAATTAGCGCTCACAGTGGTCAATTTGCACAAATCCACAGCCGTAATTCCAAGACACTTCATTAGGAGATGAATATATAAATATACATCACCCCCCCCACCCCCAAACAGGATATCATTTAATTCAACAAGAAGATGCCAAGGAGACTGCTGAGCAATATGGTGTGAATATTTACTAGTATTTAGCCCACAGGTGCCAGTTAAAACAATGCTGTAATTGGTGGCAGATGCAGGTATCTGTCATAAATTAGCATTTCAACATTTATGGGGTTTTCAACTGTTTGGTCAGAATACTGTTTAATGGTTTACAGTATTAACAGGATTTTAAGCTATGTAGCACTAATAATCACTACATGCTGCTAGCTTTCTTCACGACACAAGGAAATTACCTACTCCCAGGTCTCCAGTTCCTTCTGCGGCCTGTTGTATTTACTTCTGTGAGGCACTTTGGTTCATTTTTCTATGTTGTAGATGCTGTATAAATGCAAATTGTTGAGGGGAAAGTGTGGCTTTGATGACTCTCCCTTGATTTTCAATCATCTACTCACATGAGCTTGATCCCATATCCCACCTCTTGGATGCCTGTAGCTTTCGCAGCACCCTGCTTGATACAACTACAATGCTTCAATGGGGTAGGAAAGTCCAGGGAGAGTACTTGTGTTCAAAGTACCCTTCTCTCCTCCAAAAATCGGTCTGAAGATTGTTACCCAATATAAAATACTGTTGAATTTGTAAACACCTGGAAACTCATCACTTTAGGTCACCCCCCTCCTCAGCTGCTCCAGGTGAACAATGTTATCAACAGAGGGGTGTGAGCATCCTGGAAAAGATCCTTTCACTGCAGTAGGGGCTGGCACGTCAGACTGGCCTGGCAGCTAATCTGGAGCCACCCAACCCCAGAAAGCCAGAACCAGTGGAAGCAAAGCTCAACAAGAGCCAGCAGTAAGTGGAGAGGAATGGAAATTTTAAAAATCAGTAATTGCAAGGAGATTAACCCAACAGGTCCCACCCTGAATGGGATTTTCAGCTGTATTTATTGGGTTAAGTCAAGATTCAGTACTTAAGAGATGATCTAATGTCAGGTTTACTATTGAAAGCAGCAGGCTGAACCAGACACTTAATTTGCAGGAAGCTCAGCCCACAACCACTTGCCTTAACAAAACCAAGTCCCTTTCCTCCCTTTCTCAAAAGTGGTTCAATATGCTGTCTTATTAACAGAAATTAATGGAAATGAAGACCTTTTTTTTTTTACCAAGGCTGGCATTATAATCATTAAATACAAAGCTGCTATATTATCCAGCATTCATAACCTACTAACTTAACATTCCAGAGTATACAAGGCCTGATGAGTGCAAATGTTTATCAAAAGGATTCATGCTTTACCACAGCACCACCTACTGCTCACTCCTTTAGCACATTTATACAATATAACGTGGATAAATGCGAGGTTATCCACTTTGGTGTCAAAAACAGAAAGGCAGACTATTATCTGAATGGCAATAGATTGGGAGAAGGGGAAGTGCAACGAGACCTGGGTGTCCTTGTGCACCAGTCGCTGAAGGTAAGCATGCAGGTGCAGCAGGCGGTGAAGAAGGCAAATGGTATGTTGGCCTTCATAGCGAAAGGGTTTGAGTATAGGAACAGGGATGTTCTGCTGCAGTTGTACAGGGCCTTGGTGAGACCACACCTTGAGTACTGTGTGCAGTTTTGGTCGCCTTATGAGGAAGGATGTTCTTGCCATGGAAGGAGTTCAGCGAAGATTCACAAGGCTGATACCTGGGATGGCAGGAATGACATATGAGGAGAGATTGGGTCGATTGGGCTTATACTCGCTGCAGTATAGAAGAATGAGAGGGGATCTCATCGAAACATATAAAATTCTGACAGGTCTGGACAAACTAGATGCAGGAAGAATGTTCCCGATGGTCGGAGAGTCCAGAACCAGGGGTCATAATCTAAGGATAAGGGGTAAGCCATTTAGGACAGAAATGAGGAGGAATTTCTTCACCCAGAGAGTGGTGAACCTGTGGAATTCTCTACCACAAAAGGTAGTTGAGGCCAAGTCATTAAATATATTCAAGAATGAGTTAGATATATTTCTTAAAGCTAAAGGTATCAAGGGATATGGGGAGAAGGCAGGGACAGGGTACTGAGTTTGGATGATCAGCCATGATCTCATTGAATGGCGGAGCAGGCTCGAGGGGCCGAATGGCCTACTCCTGCTCCTATCTTCTATGTTTCTATTGTAATAGAATGGTTCCAGGAATAACATTTGGATGATTTCAAGTCAAGGGCCTGAAATTTGCGGTCGGAGGCGTACCTCCAGAGCACGCCTCCGACCCTGAAAAAAAAAAACGAAAGTACCTGGTGGCTCCGGAGCTTCAGGCTCTGGGCCTACAGGCGTACGCCTGCGTAAAGGCCCACAGATCCCAGGCGGTTCGGAAGCGTCACTGGGATCACGTGTGCCAGGCCAACCAATTAGAAAGGGGGATTCCTCATAAGCTTCTGGGAATTCCATTTACGAACGGAATCCCTATATATGCTTAGGAGAAATCCCCAAATAAATAAATAACACAATTCTAATAAGAATAAATATTCCCATGTTCAAAATGAATTAAAAGTCCCTTTGATTAAGCATTTAAAATCAAAATGCAATTTTTGAAAAATAAAAATATTTTATTCCGGCCCAAAATTTACATGAACTAATTTTAAATGTTTTTGTATGTTTTAATCATTAAAAAAATTTTAATTTTACATTTATTTTAACCCATACGCTGGTAAAAGCAGGCCTTACGCTTGCTTTTACCAGGCGTAAGGGTTGCGTGGGCAATCGCTGGGCAAATAGCCCTACTCTGCGTAAGCGAAAGTGTTTTTGGGGCGCATGCGGACAATCTGTCAAGGAGAAACTTGACAGATCGCAAGTTCCGGGTTTTCGCGCAAGCCATTCTGAGGGCTTACGACGGCATATGCAGGCCCCGCAAAATCCGGACCAATAACTTTAAAAGCAATAGCAACTTCAACTGTATGCAGATCAGTTTAATACTGATTGTAATTAATTATTTAATTGACGACAAATTGGTAGAATTAAAACTAGAATAAAAGTCGCTCCCGTGACTTTTAAAATCGGACCAGATAAACACTGCAGATCCCCAGGTCATCAAACCTTACATGATAGTACACCCTGTACATCAGATTTTAAAAGTATGAATATCATTTTAGATCAGCATTGGAGGTCCTACAAAAAGTGATTCAGAGGTACACAGTGCTTGGAAGCATAAAAGTGTAGTGACAAGACAGTGGGAAAGAAAGGTTTTGCTCCCTCTTGCTGCGGAGCTTGTAATCACCGCATTCCTGGTATGGGGTTACTTCAAGGGGAGCCCAGGTGCCTCCACACAGGCGGGGAAAGAAAATCTGCAATCCCATTCAGGCTGCTGCATGTCTCATGGTTGCAGCATTGGAGCCAGCCTGGGGGAAAAAGGTCACTTGCATGTTCACCATCTAGCTGCAGTTTGTGAATCGACCAGGAATTCCAGAACAAAACGTTTTATCGCTCGACAAAAATTGCAAAAAAAAGCATCCAAGTGAAACAGGTGACAGCACAGTGCTCCAACACAGTCCCCTAATTTTCAAATGCCCTTTTAATGATGCAAATGAACAGTTAATATTTGTAAGAAAAGATTAAAATGCATTATAAAGAAACACCAGGATCATCATACACTTACACACAATAGGTTAGGCAACAAAAAAAGATTGTTTACAATCAATCTTGCATTTAATGGGACAGCTACACCATTACTTCATTTAGATAGAGATCAAAAATGGGACTGTGAAATTATATGCAGATATGTGAGCATCACCACTAACGTGCTGTCAAGATTGAATACGAGCAGACTGGCTAATTTGGGATCCTTCCAAAGTTCAGACACTGAACTTTCTTACGTACGTTCTCTCACCAAAACCAAGTGTAGTTGAACCGGTTTCTAACAACAGGTGTTGCCGTTAAAGTGAATTTGTTACATCAGGTTTTCAATATATCAGAATTTTTGGTCAGTTTCCATAGTACATTACAATAAGCATTGTATTTAGTACTTGGAACATGATATCTTCAATAAAAAGGTGTGTTTCAGAGAGGATATTGTATTAGCACTAGATTTAGCCTGTACACTATTAAAACAAACTTTAATACAAAATGGGCTCTTTAATTTTTTTGGACAAAATGTACAATTTTTCACTCAACAGGAAACAGAACAACTGAACAAGATTTTATCAAACAAGAAAGAAATCAAACTGTCAAATAAGATGAAAGAAGCACTGTCTTCCCACCCCCCCACTTTAAGGCTCGCCTCTCAACATAAGGTTGACAAGGATAGCCAGCTCATGATGTAATGTGATTGCCATATTACAGGGAGAGATGCAATTTCCAGGTTTATTTATTTTCCAGGTTGGCTTGACTGCAGGTTTGCTGTGTTCATAGTCACACTCTGTTACTGCATCTATAAAACTGTTCCAAGAGTCAGACAGCAGCTTGCTGTTAACCACCTTGTCAGCAGCTATCACATAGCCTCAAAGTCCTCTTTGGTAGGCATGTCAAGCATCTCCCTCAAGTGGTTCAAGACCGCTTCAGAGCTGTGCCTTGTGTTGTGCTGGCATAGCATAGCCTTCCACACTTTGGCCGTGGCCTCCTCTCAATGGCCGTGATTTCCCCTACCTCGGCGGGTCCGGTGCGGCCGGGGTCGGGTTGTGACCCCGCTGCTGGCTCCAGCCTGCTGTCCAAAGTGATCTTACGTTGATTGGGCTTGTTAAGCCCACCCAGCGCATTTCCCAGCCAATTGAAGGAAGCGGGTCTGATGATGTCACTTGATGACGCGTCATCAGCCAGTTTTCTTAAAGGGACCATTCGCAAATTGAAGTTGACAGTTGTGCTGTCAGTGTTCTACAGCATTGAGGTGCTGCAAACACTGACAAGCACTGCACAGAGATACACGGCCGCACCCAGGCTCTACCATGCTTATGGAGGAATCGCAGCTCGCAGGGAGGTTCTCTTCCCTTCCAATGGGCAGAGGAGACCTCCCCAGGAGATCAACGCAGCCTGGTTGCACATTGCACAGGAGGGCACAAGCAGGGAAGTCATTCGGAGGACCAGGCTGCAGTGGCGCAAACCTTTCAATGATTCAGTAGATCACGAAACGTTACTGCAAAGCCACACTCAACCTCATCCTGCTGTGTCACTCATCACATCCCCATCACTCTGCCTTCCCTACCCTACTCCTGCACATCCTTACTCACACCAACTTACCTTGCACCTCCACCCATCCCTCTCTAGTTACATTATCACTTCCCCATCTCACTAGCCACCCCTCACACTCACCCTCATCCTAGTCCAATCATACCAACTAACAACACACAAGGGTAGGCACTTGGGTGTTTTAGCCAATGTTCATGTGAAGTTTCTGTTAATGTGCTGTCAAACATTGAAATCTTTATCTTCAGCACTTTGCATTCTTGGACAGATCTGTGTGCACCTTTGGAAGTGGCTTAGTGAGTTGCAGTGAATGGTGAGACATAACGGTACCCCCCGCAATGCTGATGAGTGTGAAAGGAATGGCATGGGCAGTGTAGGGATGCTTTATGGTGTTGGTGTGGGGTGATGCCAACCTGGCGCATCATGTGGCAGCCAGGGTGTACAGCGTCAAGTGAAGTAAATCTGGCTATGGTGAGGCCATCCCTGGCCTCCTGGCCAGCAATGTGGTCGGGTGCTGATGCCCTGTGCAGCATCAGTTGATTGCGGAGAAGGTTGGTGTTGTTGTTGGGTCTGCTGGTGTGCCTGGTGCTGCTGGTGTTGGGGCTGATCGTGGTGGGATTCTGAGGACCAAGGTGAGATAGTTTGAAGGGCAACAATGCTGACGTAATTGATGGCAGGTGAAGTTGAGATGACAGAAGCAATCTGTCAATGGTGAGAGAGATTGTTCCAATGAGGTGACATTGGATACAGAGTTTGCTGCAAACACTTGCAAGCTGCATAAAGCTCAATCTGTCTTCCAACTGCAGTAAGCAACAGCTTCTGACCTTGGAAAGTGAACAGCTATGACTTGGGAGCTTTTATAGCACATTTGCAGCTGTCAAGTAAAGAAATGATATCATGGTGACACAACTCCTGGCCTGCTTACCTGATGTGATCCCTGCGCAGTGGGGAACCCGTGGGCGAACTCGTAAAATTTAAATGTGAGCTTAAAATAGTTTAAGTGCCTGTTAACAAGCTCTTAATCATCTAAATTGCCTCCCCAGCCACTTGGTGTTGGGTCTGTTAAGCGATGACAGACCCAACATCTGGGAAACTTAGCATGGTGGCAGGTTGAGAGCGGGTTCCCTACCCGCTGTCAAAAAAAAAAATTCCCACCCGACCTGCCACCAAACGTGCCTGCTGACACCCCGAAAAATTTCCCCCAATGTCTTCCCCAATCGTTTGCCTGCCTGACTGTGGCTTGCACCGCTCTTCTCTCTCGTTGTCACTCTTATCCAGCTGCCCCCACCCTCCAGCTAATCACCAGTCAATCACATCACTAACTAAAGTCACGCAGAGGCCAAGTGTGGCCATGACAAAATCTCGAAACATAGTCGTGCAGAGGCTAAACGCCAATGGAGGATTCTTTTTTTTAAATAGCTAAATTGTATCAATTACAGACAAAGGCTACATAAGTAAAGAAAGATTTCACTCTACATACCATCAATAATAAACTTGCTGGTGTCAAGTCCAACATAATCCAATAATTCGAAAGGACCCATCGGATATCCTGCACCCAGCTTCATTGCCACGTCAATGTCTTCCTTTGATCCATGACCTTGGAAAAACATCAAAATAGTCTCAATATTTTTAAGTAAAACAAACCCAATTAACTGCTAAAGGGAGTGCACAGTAAAAAGATACCAAGCAGAAAGAGTGATACATAAAATTCATCAGATTTTCACTCAAAGCATGCCAATGGAAAGATTGTTCTGTTGCATTTTGTAGGCATAAAAAGCTCCACCGAATTAACTCAGAATATAAAACAGAACAAGACGCAGAATATTATGGAACCATTAAAGAGGCATTATTTTGGTCAAAGCTTTGCAGTTTCATGCTCGCTACTATTTTCTACAGTGAGGTAAAACACTACCAATGTCAAGAGTTACTGCTGATTACAACCCAATTGCTACTTTGATCTCTCACAGATGCCCAGTAACAGAATATCAAAGCCAAATGGGATCTGATCATCAGCACTCTAAACAAAATAGTACAGCACTACATATATTCTTTTTTTTCCCCCATCAAGGCTCAACCCAAGAAAAGCCTGGCGTTTCTTTTCGTTTTAGGAATAACACCCAATTTATCTCGGAGACAGCAACCTATTTATTAAAACATTTTAACTCAGCATTTAAGCATTTAATGACTGAAAAAAATACATTTCACTGGTATAGCATTCACGGGCATCTGGCCCAGTAACTATTTTGAAGAGTTAGAAACATATGCCCAATCACCATTATCTGATAGATACATTTCTGTTCTGCTTGAGAGTCTAGGCATTTCAATAATGCAACCCATGAAAGCTCTGAATGTAGCACCGAATTACCCTCCATTATGCTTCATAGGAACACAGGAATGGGATTAGGCCATTCAGACCCTTGAGCCTGTTCCACCATTCAATTAGATTATGGCTTATCTGTATCATAACTCCATTTACCCGCCTTGGTTCCATATCCCTTAATACCCTTACCTAACAAAAATCTATCAATCACAATTTTGAAATTTTCAATTGATCTAGCCTCAACGGCGTTTTGGGAGAGAGTTCCAAATTTACACTGCCCTTTGTGTAAAGTGCTTCCTGACATTACCCCTGAATGGCTTAGCTCTAATTTTAAGATTGTGCTCCTTTGTTCTGGACTCCCCATCAGAGGAAATAGTTTCTCTCTATCTACCCTATCAAATCATCTTAAACACCTCAATTAAATAACCCTTATATACTCAAGGGAATACAAGCCTAGTCTCTGCAGCCTGGTCTCATAATTCAACCCTTTTAGTCCTGGTATCATTCTGTCGAATCTGTGCTGCACCCCCTCCAAGGTCAATGTATCCTTCCTGAGGTGTGGTGCCCAGAACTGAACACAGTACTCCAGAGGCGATCTAACCAGAGCTTTATACTCTACAGAGTTTCTCGATACCTTTTGAAAGTGGGAGGTAGTGTTTGTCTCTTTCTTTCTATTTCCGCTGTCCCACAATTTACACATGACATAATACAGTGGGTATGACATCATTATTGTGCATAGATATTATAAAAGTAGCTTATCTTGTACAGCCATCTAAAACTAGGACACAGTCCCTAACAAACACGTGTGTCCCTCCTCCCCAAACCATCTTTGATTTAATTGATCTCAAATCTCTTCATTGGATGTTAACAGAACTAAGAACCATTGTTCCACCCAGTTTCTCCTCAGTTCAATGGTAAAGCTGAAATTTTCCCTTATCGTCTGTCAAACTTATTTTTCAGTTTCTCGCCCTTCCTTCAGACAACCTTTCCAAAGTATTCTCTGCCTGAACTCAAGTCTCTTGAAGTCTCCCCCTCCCTAGATCACATACTCCAGTTGAAGCTTTGCTCTGGCAAAAAAACGTACTCACCCAAGGCAGAATATGACCGACAGCCCTGTTGCATAGTGATTTTATTTTTAAACTGCTGGGGTGGGCAAAGAAATAAACTCAACAGTAGTGCTTTTTACTTTCAATATAAAGTTAAACTACAGATAGTTCAAAAGGAAAGCTACTTCACCTTCTAGGAAGAGCTCATAAAGTTTAACAAAGTTCTATAAAACCAAACTGTCTCGATCACAGCGGCAAGGATAGCAGCAATTCCATTTTCCTTCTTGCCAAAGTTTAAGCATCAGCAATACTGGAGGCCGAAATCAAAGTCTATAAAAAACACGGTCACTAAGTTCTTGTTGAGCCAGTCTAATAAAACAAAAACAGGGCTAATCTTTTACTGCCTTATGCATCACTGCCATAGAGGTGTTCAGTTTTAATTGCAGAAACACACGAGGGCAGAGGGATGCTTTGGCAGTGGACTAGGGAAAGCAGAGAATATAAATCGTTATAAGCAATATTGAAAGGCAACAAAACTGGAGATAGCTCAACACTCCAAAGTCAAATGGGTACTCACAAAAATTAAGGATCTTGTGGGATCCTTTGTACAAGGACTCAATTCTAGTTGAATTGTGCTTTAATGTCACTACCCGCTAGCCTAGTGAGGGGAAAGCTTTGGCAGATGTTAGCTACGCAGCATGCAACATTTCACCACTTGTGCTAAATGAAAACATACAAAGTTCTTGCTATGGAGGAGGAGGAAATTAGAGAACGCTATTCTCATTTTGGGAAATAGGACTTCATTTGAAACTTAGCTTTCCAATACCTAGTTTTAAAAAATCCTGCATGGTTTAAATTTTTAATTACCTCTCTCATGTAGCCGGACGGCTTCCATCATGTACGGCACAAGAAGCCGGTTCACAATAAATCCAGGGGTATCCTATGGGGGAAAAGCAAGTTAAATAAAATCCTGAATCAGTATTAAAACTCCTTTCATGCTTATAAGGGTCTCATTAAAATGATAAATAATTTTAAAATTATACATTGCATAAAACCAAATACTCAACCAAGACCTATCAAATACAGAATTTATTTCATGAGCAAGTTCAAATTCTGTATTCTATACTTGGAATTAAATACAATTGGAACTATATAACTAAAAAAAGTCAGAGGAAGTCATGCTCAAAGTATACAGAATGCTGGTCAGACCATTGTACTGTCTTGGCACTGAGACACTGCCCTAGAGTCAGCACAAAGAATAGCCATGAGGCTGATGTGTAGTGTCAGAGGACTACTGGAGAAACTTGGGCCTTTCAGCCTTGAAAGGAGATGACTGAGAGGTGACCTTATAGATGTACATGAGATAGTAAACTGTATGGAAAGGTTAAGTCTGGAAAATTACTGCCAACTAAACCATGTGTGGGATAAGGGAACACAGGCTCAAACTCATAAGACAAATATAGGACTGATATTGTCAGGAGGCTCTTCACACAGAAAAGTGAAGGATACGGATCAAACTTCTTGATAGGATAGTGGAGGGGAATACCCTGGATATTTCAAGAAACAGTTGGATGAAATAAAGGGAGAAATGTAGGACCTTTCTAGATGGACGAGTTAAAATAGGTCAAAGGTCCCTTCTCATCCATATACACTATGGGGATCACTTTTACCTTCACCGCCTGGGCAGTAATCTGGCACAGCAGAACACCTGCCTGTTGTACAACCCGCATGATTTTCACCCCAGTTATTTCTAAATGCTCACCAATTTTGAATTTTCAACTGATGCGGGGGCTTAAAACAGGCAGTAGCGGATCAGCAGAGCCCGTTATACACCCAACTGATTTTACTTTCCATTGACTTCAACAGAAAGGAAAACCAGACGGGGTGTATAATGGATGGCTGATCCACTGTTGCCTGTTTTATGTCCTGCTGCAGTTGAAAGTTCCACCCATAGATTCTAAGGGCTGGATATTAACTCGGAGGTGGGGAGGGAGCGGGGGGGGGGGGGGGGGCTGGATTAAGGTCGGGAAACCCAGAAGAACGGGTCTCCCTCAGGTCCTGCCGGGTTGGGGGGGGGGGGGGGGGGGGGGGGGGAGGTCCGCAGGCAACATCGGCATGGGGGGGAAGAAAATCGGAGTCTGCAGGTAACATCGGGGAGGCTGAAGCAAGGGGTGATTGGAGTCCAGAGGCCACAAGGAAGATCAGAGGCCAGAGCCGGGGGCGGGTAAAACAGGTAAGCTGGATCCAGCAGGTAAGTTTAAAGGCATGAGAAGTGATCTTATTGAAACATAATAGATGCTGAGGGGGCTTGACAAGGTAGATGCAGAGAGGATGTTTCTCCTTGTGGGGGAATCTAGAACTAGGGGGCATAGTTTCAGAACAAGGGGTCGCCCATTTAAAATGAAGATGAGGAGGAATTTCTTCTCTCAGAGGGTCATGAATATTTGGAATTCTCTACCCCAGAGAGCTGTGGAGGCTGGGTCATTGAATATATTTAAAGGAGGAGGTAGACAGATTTTTGAACGATAAGGGAGTCAAGGGTTATGGGGAGCGGGCGAGGAAGTGGAGTTGAGGCCAAGATTAGATCAGCCATGATCTTATTGAATGGCGGAGCAGGCTCGAGCGGCCAAATGGCCTACTCCTGCTCCTATTTCTTATGTTCTTATATTATGTTCTAGTGCAGGCAGTAATAACCTACCTTACAAGCCACAGGCTTTTTCCCCAAAGCTTTGCTGAAATTCATTAGTGATTCAAATGTCTGCTGGCTGGTCATTGGAGACTGAACCACCTGTTCATAAAGATTAAAAGAAAAATCAAAAATTTCACATTAAAATAATAAACCCATTATTAACAAAAGTACCCATTCAGGGAACTGCAACCCAAGCATTTTCTAGATTCAATTGATAGAAAGACATTAACAAAGCAATTAAATTTGAGGCCATTTACAGTGCAAAAAAAAACATGCCAAAGTAATACTGGTTAAAAACTGGTAATGCTCTTAACTTCAACTGCACCTAGTTTCACAAGTGCTAGTAAGGCTGGTTAACTCTCCTATTCCAGAGTGGAATTCTGCACTCCCCAACTTTCCTGGAGGGTGATTAGAAACAGAAATAGGATACAAGAAAAGGTGAGAGCTAAATAAGGCAATGTGGCCAGAAGAACAATATAAAAGAGAAGCAAGGAAAATGGAGCAAGCAAGAAAAGGGTGAATGAATTATCCATGCAGGAAAGATTGAACAGGCTGGGGCTCTTTTCTCTAGAAAAGAGAAGGCTGAGGGGTGACCCGATAGAACTCTTTAGGATTATGAAAGGGTTTGATAGGGTAGATGTAGAAAAAATGTTTCCATTTTGGTAGGAAAAATAGAAAAGCAGAATATTTTTAAATGGTGAGGGATTGGAACATGCTGGTATTCAGAGGGACCTGGGTGTCCTTGTACATAAATCACAGAAAGTTAACATGCAGATACAGCAAGCAATTAAGAAAGCAAATGGTATGTTAGCCTTTATTACAAAAGGATTGGAGTACAAGAGTAAAGAAGTCTTACTGCAATTATATAGGGCCTTGGTGAGACCACACCTGGAATATTGTGTACAGTTTTGTTCTCTTTACCCAAGGAAGGATATACTTGCCATAGAGAGAGTGCAACAAAGGTTCACCAGACTGATTCCTGGGATGGGGGGATTGTCCTATGAGGAGAGACTGAGTAGACTAGGCCTATATTCCCTAGAGTTTACAAGAATGAGAGGTGCTCTCGTTGAAATGGATAAAATTCTTAAATGGTAGATGCAGGGAGCAATGTTCCTTTAATTTTTTTTGGTGCTCGGCCCCTTTCAGGGGCTGCGTGGCCCATTTAAAATACTGCGCATACGCGGTTTTTCCCATTTAAAAGCCGGTGAGCCAGCTGCGCGGGAGCTCCAGAGCACTGCGTGGCCACGCAGCTTAAAGGGAACATTGGCTGGGAGGATGTTTCCCCTGGCTGTGGAGTCTAGAACTAGGGGTCACAGTCTCAGAATAAGAGGTCGGCCATTTAGGACGGAGATGAGGAGAAATTTCTTCACTCGGAGGGTGGTGAATCTTTGGAATTCTCTACCCCAGAGGGCTGTGGATGCTCAGTCGTCGAGCATAGTCAAGACAGAGATCGATAGATTTTTGGATAATAAGGGAACCAAGGGATATGGGGATAGTGCGGGAAGGTGGAGTTGAGGTAGATGATCAACCATGATCTTATTGAATGGCCGACTCCTGCTCCTACCTCTTATGTTCTTAAGACCAAAACTAGGGACCATAAATAGAAGATAGTCACTAATAAATCCAATAGGGAATTCAGGAGAACCTTCTTTACCCAGAGAGCGGTTAGAATGTGTTGTTCGTTTTCACAAGGTGTAGTTGAGGCGAATAGCATAGATTCATTTAAGGGGAAGCTGGATAAACACACAAAGGAGAAAGGAATAGAAGAAGGTTATGCTACTACTACTTTGTATGGCTGATGTAGACGTAGAGCAACTACTACAATTTTACATGTAGGTGGTTAAACCAGATAATTGCGGCAGGAGTAACGGCGTGTATTGCTGTGATGCCTCCTTTGTATTTGTGAATCGGGCATTGAGTCATTATATGTTCCATGGTCTGTTCTGGGTGACCACAGTCGCACACAGGAGAGTTTTTAATTCTCCATTTATGCATCAAGTATCCGCATCTGCCAAGGTTTGTGCGGATGCGGTTTAGGGTTGCCCATAAACTTCGCGGAAGATCGAAGCCAGGGATCTTCTGGATCAGGTCTGTCACGAGATGTTTGTTTATGATTTCTTCTGAACTCCATTCGGCTTTCCAAGCTTCATCAGGGTTAAAGTTGCATTGTCGAAGGTTAAGCGTGTGGGTCCAAAAGGGCTTGCACGACTTCAAGCGGTGGTGAGGGACGTTGTTGAGATCCTGGTGGATGGGGAGACGTTTATTTTCCACGATTTGCTGGACTTCTCGGAGGGTTGTGACGTCGCGGCAAACAGATGGGGGAGCAATGTGTGACAGCACGGGCAGCCAGGTTGTTGGGGTTGACTTGAGGATTCCAGTGATGCACCGCATTGCAGTGTTCAGTTGGACATCAACAAATCGAGTGTGGCTACTTCTGGTCCACTGTACTCGGCTACGGAGTACACAAGGGCCATTGCTGAGGTCCGTAGCACTGATAGGGTTAGATGAAGAAGGGTGGGAGGAGGCTCATGTGGAGCATAAACACCAGCATGGACCAGTTGGGCCGAATGGCCTGTTTCTGTGCTGTACATTCTATGCAAGTCTCTGGGACAAACTGAAGATTTAAACAAACAGCTCTGACCTTCATTACAAAATAACTTGTATCAGCTAGGCGTTCTGCATTTCACACTGTTTATTTTGGGAAATGAGAGGAAGGGAAGAAGGGAAATGTAGTGGATATTTGAACCAGTCCTCAGAGCCAATTTTTAACAAAAAATGGTTATCAAAAGCATCCATTCCATATTTTTGGGGAAACCACACCTCCAGAAAGTATGGGTGTCTTAAACAGCAGAGATTCTCTCCTCAGTCATCAGAGTTTTAACAAACTAAATATTCAGAATATTCCACAGAGGGAGTATAATTGTGGAGAATGAAGGTATAGTGGCTACAATACAGAAAACAGAGAGCAGGGGTTAAGGGTAGCAACTCAGACTGGCAAAAGGTGCAAAGTGGTGTTCCACAGGGATCGGTGCTGTTCACAATTTACATTAATGATTTTTTTTTTTTTGTTCATGGGATGTGGGCATCACTGGCAAGGCCAGCATTTATTGCCCATCCCTAATTGCCCTTGAGAAGGTGGTGGTGAGCTGCCCTCTTGAACCACTGCAGTCCGTGTGGTGGAGGTACTCCCAGAGTGCTGTTAGGGAGGGACGCTGAAGGAATGGCGATATACTTCCAAGTTAGGATGCCGTGCAACTTGGAGGGGAACTTGCAGGTGATGGTGCTCCCATGCGCCTGCTGCCCTTGTCCTTCTTTGGACTTTGGAATCGGAAGTACAATTTCAAAATTTGCAGACACCACCAAATTTGGGGGTGTAATTAGCATAAGGAAGAATGCGACAAAATACAAGATGACATTAATAAACTTGTAGAATGGGCGTGTAATTGCCAAATTAATTTCAATATAGACAAGTGTGAGGTGGTGCATTGTGGTAGGAAGAATAAAGAGGCCAGATACTGCTTGGATAATAAGAGTCTAAATGGGGTAGAGGAGCAAAGGGATCTAAGGATACACATTCACAAATCACTAAAAGTAGTGATGCAAGTTAATAAGTCCATAGCAAAGACAAACCAAGAACTGGGGTTCATTTCTAGAGGGATAGAATTGAAAAGCAGAGAAGTTATGTTAAACTTGTATCAAACCTTGGTTAGATCACACTGGAGTACTGTGCACAGTTCTGGTCTCCATATTAGAAAAAGGATATGGAGGCATTGGAGAAGGTGCAAAGAAGATTCACAAGGATGATACCAAAACTGAGAGAATATACGCAACAGGAAAGGCTGAACAGGCTGGGGCTCTTTCCTCCAGAAAAGAGATGGCCGAGGGGTGACCTTGGAGATCTTTAAAATTCTGAAAAGGTTTGATAGGATGGACGTAGAGAAAATGTTTCCACTTGTGGGGGAGTCCAAAATCATAAATATAAGATAGTCACCAATATATCCAATAAGGAATTCAGGAGAAAGTTCTTAACTCAGAAAGTGGAACATGCTACCCCATGGAGTAGTTGAGGCAAATAGCATAGGTGCATTTATAGGGGAAGTTAGATAAGCACATGAGGGAGAAAGGAATAGAAGGATATGCAGATAGGGAGAAAGAAAGAAAGAAAGAAAGAAAGAAAGAAAGAAAGAGACAGACTTGCATTTATATAGCGCCTTTCACGACCACCAGACATCTCAAAGCGCTTTACAGCCAATGAAGTACTTTTGGAGTGTAGTCACTGTTCTAATGTAGGAAACGCGGCAGCCAATTTGCGCACAGCAAGCTCCCAGATAATCTGTTTTTGTTATGTTGGTTGAGGAATAACTATTGGCCCAGGACACCGGGGATAACTCCCCTGCTCTTCTTCGAAATAGTGCCATGGGATCTTTTACATCCACTTGAGAGCGCAGACGGGGCCTCGGTTTAACGTCTCATCCGAAAGACGGCACCTGCGACAGTGCAGCACTCCCTCAGCACTGCACTGGAGTGTCAGCCTAGCCTTATGTGCTCAAGTCCCTGGAGTGGGACTGGAACCACAACCTTCTGACTCAGAGGTGAGTGTGCTACCCACTGAGCCACAGCTGACACTGTGGTTAGATGAAGAGGGGCAGGCGAAGGCTCCTGTGGAGCATAAAACGCCAGCATAGTCCAGTTGGGCTGAATGGCCTGTTTCTGTGCTGTAGACTCAACAAGAGACATTGGTAAATTAACTGTGATATTCTGATTAAAACACAGACTAATGATTCTTTGACTCAACTTAACAGAAGATAGCTGGGAATAACTTTTTTTTTTTAAACATTATCCTAGTTTTTTTTTTATCTCTTCCATTTTCTCTGCAGGTAATAGAAAACAGTGAAAACGAACCTCCACTAGCTTCATCAAGGGTACGGGGTTGAAGAAATGGAGCCCACCAAACCGGTCCTGTCTGGTTGTAGCATTTGCTATTGCTGTGATTGGCAGTGACGAGGTGTTGCTAACAAAAATAGTTTTCCTATTAGGATAACAAAGAAAACAAAATTACTTCTTCAAAATAACAAAATACTTGCAAGGAAGCTTACTGCTGTTCATTTTCCATTAAAAGCACATTTGAAATCTGCTTGTTTTACGATGATGGAAAGTTAAGCGTAAATACTTGTAAAAACCAGATTTAATCACTTGCAGTATCTCTTCAAATTTTAGTAGGTTCCCCGTCTTACTAAAAAGTTGTGCCATCATTTCCACAATGTACCAATTCAGCATCATAAAATGCAAATCAATAAGGTGCAATATATCAATTTCACTTTGAAATGTCTGCACTTACAAAGAATCAAGAATTACTGACCAGAGAATGGTCAGCATAGCTCTATTGTATAACAATAATGAGCTTATTTGGAAATTACTGAGGAAACATCCTACAATTTAAAGTTATGATCTGTTCACCAACGAACAAAAGTGGCATACTGGAAAGTCCCTTTTCCATTATCCTCTGTGGATCCATCAGTATCTATTTAGCAAAATATACTGGGTATTCCACAAAGAACCAGTATTGTTAAGTAAGAGACTTGAACAAATAATCTAGGCTGAAACTCCAGTGCAGTACTGAGGGAGTGCTGCACTATCGGAGGTACCGTCTTTCGGATGAGACGTTAAACCGAGGCCCTCTCAGATGGACGTAAAAGATCCCACGTCACCACGCGCTGGGGCATTGTCCCCAGTGTCCTGGCCAACATTTATCCCTCAGCCGACACCACTAAAGAAACAGATTATCTGGTCATTAATTAATTGCTGTTTGTGGGACCTTGCGGTGTGCAAATTGGCTGCCGCGTTTCCCACATTACAATAGTGACTACACTTCGAAAAATGACTTAATTGGCTGTAAAGTGCTTTGGGACATCCTGAGGTCCTACAAGGCTCTATATAAATGCAAGTCTGTCTTTATTTATTTATTCCACTGGGAGAATAAAATATAATTCAAATACTTACTCCGAAGCAAACTTATCCAGTTTTTTAAAAAGTTCCTGTTTAACATTAATATTTTCCACAATAGCCTCCACGACTAGGTCTGTGCTGTGCACTGCAGAAGCAGGGTCTGTGCAGGTACTGATTCTCTGAAGAGTCTGCTGAACAAATTCTGCAGCAGCCTAGTGTTGGAAGAGAGCAGTAATGAACAGCAAGATCCACGATAATAACAACAGAAAATGCTGGAAAAACTCAGCAGGCCAGGCAGCATCCGTGGAGAGAGAAACAGAGTTAACGTTTCAGGTCAAAGACCTTTCCTCAGAACTGGAAAAAAAGCAGGAAATGAAATAGATTTAAAGCAAGCATAAAGCTGGGAAAAGGGGGAGGGGATGAAAGAACAAAAGGAGAGATTAGGAGACCTTGAGAGACATTAAGAGATAATCAAGGCAAGACGAGGTGTTGATGTAACAGGTTGAGGCTAAATGAAGTGTGAAATGCACTGGCAGAATGAAGGACAGCTGCCAGCAAGATCCAGTTGTGTTTCCCACTTATGTTCAGTCACAATTTTATCAGCAACCCTGTGACACAGTACTGTGAATGAATTATTACTAAAATAGGTTATCCATTGCTACGTTCTAAAACGTCACTGCAAAGTTAAACCATTATAGCGATGCATTGACAATTTGCAACTTGTCAAAGCAGCTTAATTTGCAGTCTTTTTTTTTAAGAATAAAGTGGTTGTTCCCATGTCACGGTTGATTATTATTAAATTATTCTAGACTCAAAAGAATTCCTGGAGAGTTTGAAGTACTCCATCTACTATGTATTTTAAGTTGAGAAATTTAGGAACTAATTTCCTGACCCATGAACCTTTTCCCCATATACTCACTTCCACCTGGAAGTGCTCTGATGATGTATGTTATTGGGGCAGCCCATGTACATCCTGGAGTACCTCCACTCACTTACACTGAAATTAGCTGTTCAGACGGGTCTGGATGATGATCCGGAAGTGCCATCCTGGTACAGGAAACTCTTGTTTAACCGGCACCTAAATATCCGGAATTCTCTCTTAACCGGCAAAAATCATACTCCGAAAACTCCTCTCAAATAACCGGCAATGTTGCCGAGTCCGAGTCTCCCGCGAACGCCGAGTTAGTCAGTGGGGGTAGTTCTCCAAAGTGCCACTACTCGGCCTCCTGGCGCTGTCGGAAGTCCGAACACGGCAGTAACAGGAGTCTGATTTTTGTTTGTTAAAAATAGCCTCGGTAGATATAACTCTCCGTTATCCGGAACTTTGGATCAACCGGCACCACGCCGGTCCCGGATACCAAAGAGTTTCCTGTACTAACTTTCCCAGCACATGTGCCTGCAAATCAGTCCAAAATATATGTGAACAAAGCTATTCCTGGATGTCCCCATAACCATGTTATCAGAGCAGCTCCAGGCACAAATAGGGACCCCAAAGTAATGAGTCTGCACAGGTAGGAAAACTAGTTACTAAACTGAAGTTATCTGCTTAGAGACTGGAGACTTGTTCCCCCATTTAAAAAAAAAATTGTAGAGAGGAAGGAGTATTTTATTCTGAAAATGCTCCTCAAGGCATTCTTTCTCCTGTAACAGTTTCAAGCATGAACAGAATCAGATAGAATTCCACCAAGGTTAGTGTTTAACATGCCAGTCCACAGAGACACATCTGAATGGCTACAAACCAGATATTACAATATAACTCCTGTTCCAACTTAGCCGTGGTTGCTTAAAACAAAAACTGGGGTTAGACTGCAATCGACAGCAGAAGTTTTAAAATTTAATTATGGCTGTTCCAAAAAGCCTAAATTGCCTAAAATTCAAGCTTTGAAGTTTTAGATCAAAAGAAAAAAAATAGTCCAACATGTAGGCGAGACAGTCACAGCCACTACCACTCAATTCCACACATGGAGCACTGTAATAAGGAGTCCGAACAGACCTTCATAAAAAAGGAATCTGATTTATGATTAGTTTAATACATTGGTACCCCAAATATTGTGCCACAGTAGGATGAAAGTTCACACCCATAATTTTCCACACAGCAAGATCCTCATACATTGAGGGGCACAGGAAGAGGAGAAGGGAACTAGATGAAGCTGTTTTGACATTTTTTGGGGGGATGTGAAGGATGCTGGCAAGGCCGCATTGACTGCCCCATCTCCAACTTCTCCTTCCTCCCCAAGGTCCTTGAATGTGTTGTCACCTCCCAGATCGGTGCCATTCTCCCACAACTCCATAAAGAACATTCGCTCTGACTGTGATGCATTATCGCTACTTCCCCTCTGTGCAGCCTTCAAAACCATTGACCAGACCATCCCCCTCCCAACACCTCTCCTCCACTGCCCAGCTGTGTGGGACTACTTTCACTTGGTTCCACTCTTACCTATCAGATCGTAGCCAGAGCATCTCTACCAATAGCTTCTCTTTCCAACACTTCACTGTCGCCTCTGGAGTCCCCCAAAAGAATCCATCCTTGGCTCCTCCATCTTCCTTATCTGCATGCTGCCCCTCAGACATGGGGTTAGCATTCACATGTACGCTGATAACACCCAGCTCTACCCTCTCAAGCAATCCATTACCTCTACATTATCAGATTGTTTGTCCAACATCCAGTCTTAGAAGAACCTTAACTGCTCCAGTTAAACATACCACTTTTGCCCCCGCCACAAACTTATGCACCCTCACCACTGATTCCTTCTCCCTCCCTGCCACTGTCTCTAGCTGAACTGGGCTGTTCGCAACTTTGGCATCCTGTTCAATGCGGAGCTGAGCTTCCAACCCCATATCCTCTCTATCACAAAGATTGCCTACTTCCACCTCGGTAACATTGTCTGCCTCCACTCCTACCTTAGACCATCTCCTCCTGAAACCGTTGTACATTCCTTTGTCATATCCAGATTCGATTGCTCCAATGCTCTCCATAAACTTCAGCTCATCCAAAACTCTGCTCCCTGTATTCTATCCCGCATCAAGTCCCGATCACCACTGTCCTCGCTGACCTACATTGGCTCCAGTATCCCAAATTTAAAATGATCATCCTTGTGTTTAAATCCATCCATGGCCTCGCCACTCCTCATCTCTACAACTTCCTCCAGCACTACAACCCCCTTGAACCAAACTCGCCATCCCTCTTACCCGAGTTTCTTGTGCATCTACCCTCCCTTCACTCCACTCCACTCCACTCCACTATTCAGCCGCTTAGGTCAAACTCCCTGGAATTCCCCTCTGCCTCTCCACCTCCTTCTTCCCTTTTAAAGCCTTTCTTAAAACAACCTTTTTGACCAAGCTTAAAGTCACCCCTTCAAATATCTCCTTCTTTGGCTTGCCATCAGTTTTTCTTACATCTCTGAAGTGCCTTGGAACATTTATCTATATTGAAAGGTGCTATAAAAATGCAAGTTTTGTTGTCCATAACACAGACAGTCTACACAGAGATGTTGGTACCCTTAGGGTTATTTTTTTTTTGCATTACAATTGCTGATTAGAATAGTGGCTGTATAAAATGTTTTCCAATTATGGTATACTGAACCAAACCTTCATGTTGTCATATTAACACACATCTGCTCTAAAAGCTGCTTCTAATCAGTATAAAACACTGGAAAACAGAATGACAGACACACCATCTAGTGCACAACATAGAGGAATTATGGTGTAGGATCAGCAGAATGCATATCTGCTTTGAAGAATTATTGCAGTACTGGACTATGACCCATTTGGGTCCAGGAAGGTGGCAGGTTCAATCCCAGGTCTGTGCTGAATTAGCAGATTTTACCCAGAGTGGAGGTGGGACACTATAATTTGCTTCATATACTATAATTGGTCTCATCTGTGATGTCCTCCTTAGTCAAATAGCACACCAGCATGGCTTACACGTGAAGAAGGGTGCTTTGGAGTTAAACCTTGAAGGAGATGACAGGAAGGAAGAAAATTTCCAGAAAAAATTAAAAATAGTTGTAATAGTGCAGTTGTGGCCTTCTGACAGCAGAGGCCCCCAAAGAGCAAGATAAAATTAATAACTTCAAATCATCGTCGCTGATTAGTGGCTTCTGATGATCAACATTCAATACAGTGGTACAATTAAGAGGGATATCCTAAAGCGAATAGGTTAAACTGTTTGCA
Source organism: Squalus acanthias (assembly GCA_030390025.1). Classification (NCBI taxonomy): domain Eukaryota; kingdom Metazoa; phylum Chordata; class Chondrichthyes; order Squaliformes; family Squalidae; genus Squalus; species Squalus acanthias. Next base: position 202,732,634 of record CM059426.1, read on the forward strand.
TGACAGATTTGTTAACTTAACATACAGACACTCAATTTTCACAACGTTTTTTTTTTAATATTCGACAATGTCGCCCGAATAGCTTTGACTCATACAGATTAGCAATGGTCCCATGTATGATTCTCAATTGTGCCGAGTTAGCAGATCTCCGCCAAGATGGCGGAAGGAAATATGATTGGTCTTGGTGCCCCTGGGTTAAGCAGGGAAAATTCTACCAGGATTCCTGTTCCTGATTTGAAGTGTACAAGCGTACACATAGAGAAAAGGACAGGATCAGGATCAGCTGTAACGCCCACTTTTAGCCCATTAACATGCAATGTGAAGGCTAACACATGATGAATGGCCATTTCAGCAAACAAAGCCCGTGGAATCATCTCCCATCAGAAGAAAAGGGGGAGAAATTGCAAAGTTGGGGGGGGGAGAAGTTAGGTTCTAACCACTATTTAAACTATCTAAAGCAGTTCTCAAAATTCAGTTACAGTTTAATCAAAACACACTCTATGAAAACTTATTCCTGGCTTCTGAAAAGCTGGAATGCTACTGAAACTGGAAGTGATGTCAACAACAGAACAAAACAGATTGAATATTCACTATGTTCCAGTGCATAGTGTGTGCTTTCCACATTAGTGGGAGATTGCACTGTTCTGACAAGACAGATCAGTGAAATACAACCATCTAACAAGAAACTACAGAATGACAGTGATCACTGTAGGACCAAATGAAGGATGAGAAGAGGCAAAGCCAAGGTGTGATGCCTAAGTTGCCTAATAGCGATACAGTAGTTATAAAAAAACGTAAAGTCTAGGGCCTGTGCTGGGAGTGGGACTGGCCAAGAATAAAAAGGCGAGTCCTTTGTAACTATGCTATGTCCAATGACCAGCGGAGATGTAGCGGCCACATGGTTTCCATTGACCAATCACTTCACTCAGATCCGATGGGCCGACATGCAGTTCCCACAAACATGTGGAATTTACTAATACAAAAGCAAAATACTGCAGATGCTGGAAATCTGAAATAAAAACAGAAAATGCTGAAAATACTCAGCAGATCAGGCAGCATCTGTGGAGAGAGAAACAGTTAACGTTTCAGGTCGATGACCCTTCGTCAGAACAGCCAGTTCTGACGAAGGGTCAGCGACCTGAAATGTTAACTCTGTTTCTCTCTCCACAGATGCTGCCTGACCTGCTGAGTATTTCCAGCATTTTCTGTTTTTATGTGGAATTTACTGTTGCTAGATTATTTGAGGGAAACATTACAGAGTAATTTTTTTAAATTCATACCCAAGTGACAATAGAGATCCCACTATCATATCTTACAAGAATACTGTTTGGCAAGCTTTCATTGAAATGTCAACAGTCAATACATATTAAAATAGTTAGTTGAATTAGTATACAAATGCTTACAAAGTTCATTAATGTCAATGCATCACCTCAGGCTTATCTATAAACTTCTTCTTGCTTATACGCCCAACGCTGTCTCCAATTTGCTTTAATGATTTCTTCAAGATATCGTCAGCCTGATCCACCAGTATCACCGTGTGTCCTGTTGCAGCAGCTGTCTAATGAAAGCAGAAACATCGGTCCATCAGTGACACCTTGAGCCAACTCAAAAATACTCAGAAGATCTTTTAACTCCAGTGAAAAAACGTCTAATCAAGCACACAGTAAAATGAAACGCCACAATAGGAGTTCTCTCAACTCAGAGCGTCTGCTCGAGACCAGGCCAGAACCAAGAACTTCATAGTCAAACAAGGGAAGATGTTATGGCTTACTTCAATTTATCAAGGGCAGGTTGGAAAATCTATAAAAAGGTGCAATTGAAGAGAAAACATAATCCTAGAGACAATATTAGAGTGCTACACGCAAGCAAGGCTGCTATTGGACTTTGAAGGTCAAAGATAGTAGAGCAGATTAGAGTTGGAAAATACCGTGGCAACAGAACCAAAAGAACTTGCATTTAGATAGTGGTTTTCAGAACTTCAGGACGTCCTAAAGCGCTTTGTGGCCAATTAATTACTTTTCGAAGTGTTGTAATGTAGGAAACAGGGACCACAATGTGGTGGAGTTTAATGTTAGGCTTATGAATGAAACGTAAATGAGTACAACTGAAACGATCATGTAGAAAGCCAGATTTTAAAAAGAAGAGGGGTGAGCTAAGAAAACTGGACATGAATGTTAAGAGGGGAAAAGCGTGGAAGGAAAGCTGATCATGTTTAGAAATACTATATGGTGTGGAGAGGGAGATAGTTTGGGTGGTACTGCACACAGAAAAACAAACTGAATTGCAGAATATAATCCCAAAACACCAATAAAATTCCTAAATCCAATGTAATAACAAGGAGTTTGATGAATTCAGTCACCTTAAAGCAGTGACCTTGGCCAGCAGCCTTTATTCAGGGCTGTTTCTCAGTTGTACATTTTTTGGGGAGGGTATGTCAGCTTTGGAATCTGTGCAACAATGGAAGCAATGAGGAATAAAACAACATAAAAAAGGGAATTGTCCCTAAAGTATTAAGCTACAGGTAGCCCGCTGGACTATATACTCTATTATCAACATTATTTTTTAGTAATAAAAAAGCATTAACACATAAATCTGGTTGAAAAGTATTAAATATCAAATTTTAGAACTATTTTGCAGCAGTGTACCCTTTTCCTAGCCAGTATTGGTATTGAAACATAATGGGGAAGCTTCAATGAATTTTTTTCACAAAAAAAGCATTATTAAAATGTGAAATTCCCAAGTGGATTCGATAAACATGAAGAGAAATATTAAAAGAGCTGTCAGGAAAAAGCAGACTAGATAGCTACGATGTGGAGCTTGCATAGCAACAATGGGCCACATGGCCTCCTTTTGTGCCATTCCACGATTCGATGTTTAGGAACGGATCAACTAGATGAACCAAATAACATTCACTAGTTAACTAGGTTTAAACCTGCTCAAGGTGCTGCCAATATGTGTATTAGATTGAGGAGGGGAAAGAGAACACGTTAGCCCAGAATGTTTTTATTCAGCCTTCCTCCAAAAAGTTTATTGTGGTATCATGTACCCAAAAACAAAATGCAAATTTTAATCTTTATTAATTGCCCTGCTTAAAACACCAGCAAGTTATTTTTTTTATGCCTCTTTATAAAGGCATTTTCTTGTATTAGTATCTTTACTCACATAGTAATCCTATTCTCAGAACTTGTACCAGTGCCCAAGCCGCACCTTAGACTGACCAGGGGCAAAACCCCCTCAATTTAATTTTAACTCCATCCCAATGAGATTTGTTTGGTGCCTTTCGCGCCGACGTCTGAAATACGCACTCAATATGCAGAATACTATGGGCACATGTTGCAGGACTCCAAAAAGTGTGCAAAATACAGTAAGTAGTTAAGAAAACAAAAAATGTATCTGAACAGTTGCTTTTATCACTGGCTGTTCATTTCAGTTAGTTCTAACTGAGCAAGCTGTGAATTAGCTTCAGACATTACTTTGTGTCAAAACAATGCAGAAAAGCAATTAAGAAAAGCACAAAAAGAACAGAATGTTGGGATACAAAAACCTTGACGTCATTTCAAATACTCACTTCTGGTTACTCCATTGTGTGCATTGGAAAGGGTACAGAGAAAAGCAAATAAAATGATTCCAGGTGTAATGGGGATAAACTATGATGAAAGATGAGAGAAGCTCAAGGTCTATAGTCTAGTAAGGTCCATAGTTGAGAAAGGTTAAGGGTGAACACAGACGATTATGAAATGTGAATCCAGAAGGTCAGTCAGACCATAGAATAGTACAGCACAGAAGGAGGTCATTCGGCCCATCGAGTCGGAGTTGGATATTTCGAAGTGCAATCCAGTTAGTCCCACTCCCCCGCTCTTTCCCCATATCCCTGCAATTTTTTCTCCTTCAAGTATTTATTCAATTCTTTTTTAAGGCTACCATTGACTCTGTATCCACCACCCTATCAGGCAGTGCATTCCAGATCCCAAGCACACGTTGCGTAAAAAAGTTTTCCCTCATGTCGCCTCTGGTTCTTTTGCCAATCACCTTAAATCTGTGCCCGCTCTTTATTGATCCTTCAGCTATTGGAAACAGTTTCTCTTTATTTACTCTATCTAAACCCTTCATGATTTTAAATATATAAAAAGATAAATAGACCAATTGGGGAAATTTCATAAATTCAACAAGGGGAAATTGAAATCAGATCTTAGAGAAAAAAAATCATTGCTGAAAGGAACATAAATGTTTGGAATGATCCATCAGTTAACAAGAGACCTTAGGGGAGTTCAAAATGCAATTGGATGCTTGGCTGAGTGAGCTGAAATGCTAGAGGGTCAGGGTTGAGGAGGCAAATAAATGGCCTTTACTCATCCTGGACTTTTGCGATATTCCAGTTGGTGCCATTGTTATTCTACACTGTCACCTTGGAATCAGAACATTGTGGGTTCAAGTTCCACTCTAGGATTTGCACACATAACCTATGCTGAAACTCTAATGTAGCACTGAGGGAGTTGAAGCTTCTGTCCTTTAGACGAAACATTGCACTGAGCAACTGTATGCCTGTTCCGTGGACAAAAAGACTCCGTGACACTTTTTAAAGAAGAACAAGACGTTCCCCCAGTGTTGGAGCCAATCATTCCTCCCTTAACCAATACTACCAAATAATGGGCCGAAAATTGATCCCGGTGCGCGAGAGTACGCACTGCATACTCTCGCGTATTCCCACTCCAATTGCCGGTTTTCTGCATGCCCTGCGCATGCGCTGAAAACCGGCAATTGCTCTTCAGAAAAGGGGGCGGGTCCTCGGTGCATCGCGTGCGCGCTACAGGCTGCGCACACGCTGTGCACTTCATGCTTTGGACGCGCAGGTAAGTACTGAAGATTTTGGAAATGTAAAAAGGAGGAGTAAGACCCGCTTTTAAGAAGGTAAGTAGTGAATTAAGTATTTTTTTGAATTTTTTTTTTTTTTTACAGGTATATCTTTTTTAGAGACTTTAAAGACAGGTAAGTTTATTTTTAAAACTTTTTAAAAGATTTTAAATTTTTTCAAAAATTTAATTTTTTATTTAAAATGGTTAATTTAATTAACTATACTTATTTTATTAATGTGATGTTTTTTTTTAATTTAATTGAGGTTTAGCTGTTATTTTGGGGGGTGTAAGATTCATAGATTTCACAGCTATGCTGTGAGACTTATGAATGGAAGATGGTGTGCTGCCATTGGCTCTAACTGAGTCACGTGATCCCACAGCTCGCACGAATTCACTACGCCGCTGGGATACGCAAGCCCAGCACAGCTGATGTCTGGAACATCAAGTTCGTGCGAGCTGGATCTGAAAAAGCACAAGCGAGGTGAGACATCGTGGGGAAGGCTTACCCCCGCGGGAACAGAGCGAGATCAATTTCTGGGCCATAGTCAACAGAAGTGATAATGTGCTATGCAAGTGCAGAGCTTGCTTTTTTTCCTTTAACATACATCTAGCACCACAATATTGTGCAATATTAAACACGCAGTCAGACATTCAAAAATGTAAACAACTTGTGATAAGATTAGAGTTCAAACTGGGATTGGATTTCTTTTAAACTGGAATTCTGGACACTGTGTGGCAATAGAATTGAACGACTCAAGAAATCACAGCCCTGATTAATATTTTATGCACCTAAAAGTAAACACTGTAGATCCAACTCTGGTCAGCCTTCCATAGAAGATGTGATTTTCATTTCTGATTAGTTCACTAATAAGTAAAACATTCGATAACTGGAGATCAAAGTTCAAAGACAATCAATACATACCAGTAGGAATTCTTTGAAACTTAAATTCTAACAATTAAACTTGACTCAAAATCATCAAACCCAACTTTTGCAGTACATGAATTTTAAACAAATTAGAGTAAAGGTTACAGGAGGCATTGAAATCTCACACAGCAGGGCATAAACCTCCACCCAGACAAATTCTGTAAAGTGAGCCAAGTAGCTAGTTATTTATAGAACCATAGGGAAAAGAAACTCTCTTCTTTCACTAGGTAATCGAACATGTTTTATCTTTACTAGAAAATAAAACTTTGTGTATTGTTTGTTAAAGTGTTGGGACACTGGGACCATGAGGAAAAAAGGGTTACGGACTAAGGGGGAAAAAATTGGGTCGTGCCCCCTTTGGGGCGCTACTTTTAGTGCCCTGAAAAGGTTAGCGCCACCGCGCCCGAAATTCACCAGTAGCGCCCCAAAAGGGAGGTGGGGTGCTACTGGAAGCGCCCCGCCTCCCTCTTGGGACGCTGCGAGTGAATATTGCGGCGCTACGTGCTGCAGCGCCACGCTCTGTGGCACGTTGCGCCGCGGTACAGCAGACCTTTCCTCCTTATTAAAGGGGAGGGACCTAGCGCAGCGCGACCCGGGGACCAGCTCAGCCACCAGGGATCGGAGTGCCGGTAAAAGAGCCCGGCACTCAAGAGAAGTGTCGGGCTCACGGAGCGCAGCTGGCACCCTGTGGGGGGGCTGCAGAGGAGGCTGGGGACGGCAGAGGGGGCAGGTGCTGGCAGGTGGCCAGCAACAAAAATGGCCGCCCGGCACCTTCCCTTTAATTAGCGGCACCCCGGCCGCAGGTAGGCCCCCCCTGACCCCGTCAGACATAGCCTCCGGCAGTAAGTCAGGGGGTGCTACCGAAGATCGCAGCCGGGGCGCGAGCGGAGCGCTGCGATGACGTCATCGCCGGCGGCACAGCGCCACGGGGTGCTAACGGTTGCCGCCACTGCTAACCTCCCGCTGAATTTAGGGCGCTAATGGGAGGCACAAATCAACAGAATTTTTCCCCTTAAGGCTTTGAAATTACACGACAGAATAATAGCAGAAGTGAATGGATTAACTATTCTACTACCATAAAAGGAGAGGAAAATCAGATGAATGCATCAGGTATTTGTTTGTGAGTATCTGCCCAGCTAACATTTATCCCTCAATCAACATCACTAAAAGAGAGACTATCTGGTCAATTATCTCATTGCTGTTTGATGGATTTTTTTTGTGCAAACTGGATGCCACATTTCCCTAAACTACAACAGCGACTACACTTCAAAAATACTTTATTGGCTATGAAGCGTTTTGGGACGCCAGAGATTGTGAAGGGTGCTTAATAAATTCATGTCAAGGCCGAAATATCTAAAGTGGTTATATAACAATTTTTGAAAGACTAGCATTCCAACAAGAGGGAACAAACATCTCTCTTTAGAAGGATAAATCAATCCAGTTATTCGATCAACTTTTAGATATTTTTGGTTCAATTTTCTCCCCTCTTCTGAAGGCATCAACTTCCTCATTCCTATCCAAGTACCGGTCGCTGTCCAGTAACTTATGCAAGTGGCTACTGTTCACGTGCAAACTTTGACAATATGACAATGAGTTATCCGACAGTGAAGGGCATTACTGCCAACTCAATCCTATCTTCACCAGGTGTCCATGTACAAGCACTTCCAGCAGGGGTTGCTGGTTAGTGATCAGGAGTTGGAATGTTGGCCAACTCTTCTTTCCCAAACTCAGGAGTGACCAATTGTAACTCTTGGTGCTGTGCTGCCTGAGATCAGCTAACTTAGATCAGGAAGGTGGTGAGGGACTAGTAAATGTTAGTATTCGGAGGGATATGGGGGCCCTTGTACACGAATCACAGAAAGTTAACATGCAGGCATAACAAGCAATTAGGAAGGCAAACGGTATGTTAGGCTTTATTGCAAGGGGGTTGGAGTACAAGAGTAAGGAAGTCTTGCTGCAATTGTACAGGGCTTTGGTGAGAGCACACCTGGAGTACTGTGCACAGTTCTGGTCTCCTTACCTAAGGGAGAATATACTTGCCTTAGAGGGGGTGCAACGAAGGCTCACTAGTTTGATTCCTGGGATGAGAGGGCTGTCCTATGAGGAGAGATAGAGTAGAATGGGCCTATATTCTCTGGAGTTTAGAAGAATGAGAGGTGATCTCAATGAAACGTATAAACGTATAAAATTCTTAGAGGGCTTGACAGGGTAGATGCTGAGAGGCTGTTTCCCCTAGCTCGAGAGTCTAGAACTAGGGGGCATAGTCTCAGGATAAGGGGTCGGCCATTTAAGACTGAGATGAGGAGAAACTTCTTCACTCAGAGAGTTGTGAATCTTTGGAATTCTCTACCCCAGAGGGCTGTGGATGTTCAGTTTATGAGTATATTCAAGACTGAGATCGATAGATTTTTGGGGACTAAGGGAATCAAGGGATATGGGGATAGTGCGGGAAAGTGAAGTTGATGTAGAAGTTCAGCCATGATCTTGTTGAATAGCGGAGTAAGCTCGATGGGCCATATGGCCTACTCCTGCTCCTATTTCTTATGTTCTTATGAACTCCAGACCTTATGGAATGGCTCAGAGGCAGTGACCACTTCTGAACCATCAGTAACGCCATTGCCGTCTGTTTTTTTTTAAAAAAGTACCATCTCCCTTTTGTTTTTGATTTCTCTCTGCACCTCTTTTTCCAAATAGGTGACTGCTTGCCTGGGGTCTAAAAATAGCAAAACTAATTTGATTAAACTGGTATTTTCAAAAAGGAGAAAAGAAATTGAGCCATTTGACCCTGAATACAATTTTATGCATACATCCCCAGAGACCTGGCACATTTCTGGCAGTTCATTAATGCATCAAATGGTAGATTATGAAACTGGAGCCCTAAGATTTGCGCCATATGGCAAGCCTTCTTTCGAAGTGTGTGTTCTATGTGGAGGTGCTGAGTAAATATGAGCAACGACATGCCAGGGATGGAGAGAGGGCCAAAGGAAGAAAAAGAATGAAGGTGTTTTGCACCAAGCGACTTCTCATCCTCTATGATTTCAACCTCCATCTCAATTCATTGTGCTCTCTCTCCTCTGAGTTCACTACCCTCCTATCTTCTCTTAATCTCTCCCTCCATGTAAACTCCCCAACCCATATTCACGGCCACCCCCTCGACCTTGCCATCACTCGTGGCCTCGCTACTCCCATCGTGGCAATTGCAGATAAGGCCATCTCTGACCACTTCCTTGTATCGCTCTCACCCACATCCCCCTTCCACACCCCATCCCTCCCTGAACCCTACTTCCTTCTGTGTCCGCCCCCTGGAAAAAAAACTCTCCCAAATCTCTTACAACTGCACTTACGAAATCCCAGCTGTCCAGCCTTTGGCCCTCCATTCACCACAACATTTCTTCAGCTACCGATCTTCTCAACCACACCCTCACCACCACCTTTGTTGCCCTAGTCCATATGAAAACAATTACTCTCTCTCACCCTGGTGGTTCCCCCTGGTACGGCCCTCATTTTCGCTCCCTTAAGTCTAAGGTACGCAGACTTGAACGGATATGGCGGACAACTGGTTCAGCCATTCACCACATAAAGCATTATCAGGTCCTGCTCTCGTCTGCCAAAATTGCTCACTATTCCAGAATCATTCTGGAATGCAAAGATAAACCCTGGCTTCTATTCTCCTCTGCTAACCATCTTCTTAAACCCCTTAACTAACAGAAAGCAGAGAGTCGGGATAAATGGATCATTTTCCGGTTGGCAAACGGTAACTAGTGGGGTGCCACAGGGATCGGTGCTGGGGCCTCAACTATTTACAATCTACATTAATGACTTGGATGAAGGGACAGAGTGTAATGTAGCCAAGTTTGCGGATGATACAAAGATGGGTGGGAAAGCAAGTTGTGCAGAGGACTCAAAGGGCTGGATTTTGTGAATGGAGACGAGTTGGAGGCGGGACTGCTGCTTGTCGGGTCTCAGTCCCACCTCCATCATCTTCTGGCCAACCAGTGGGATTTTCCCCTGATTGACCTTGTTAAGCCCGCTCAGCAGGCCAATTAGGGGGAAGTCACTGACAGAGCACATCGACGTCTGATGTGCCATCAGTCAAGACTTCTTGAAAGAAGATAAGTCAGCTGTCAAACACTGACATTTTGTGTAGCTTGATGAGCCCTTGTGTTCAGGACTCATCAAACCTTTCTACTTTGTAGATTTCAGATGACTGTTGGTTCGGAGGATCCAACAGCCAGACTGTGAAATCTACAAGGAAGATGTCGGGACTCCCAATCCAGAGCGGATGAAAGCTGTAGGCAGAAACAAAGGTAAGTGAACATTTTCTAACACTTAACACTCACCTCACATACTTATCACTCCACACTTGCATCCATCACTCACCTCTACATCTTACTTTCAGGCCCCTCCGACCTCCTACTCGATTCCTCCAACCTGGCGGGGTTCTCCGAGGTCGGGAAGCCTTCACCGGAAAAGGTAAAATGGGACTAATCCTTTTTTCTGCCTGTTAACTACCTGTTAACAGGCAGTTAAAAGGATTTAATCCCTTTCCCGCCTCGAGGAGTCAGGACCCGAAGCAGCACATCTTCCCGCCTCCTGGCAAAAGGGCACGGAGGCGGGATGGGGGCAGGTTTGCCATCCGCCCCACTTTCTGCTACTTTACTGGCAGTCCCGCCTCCTGGGGTCTGAGAAAATCCAGCCCAAAGAATCTGCAAAGGGATATAGACAGACTAAGTGAGTGGGCAAACATTTGGCAGATGGAGTATAATGTGGGAAAGTGCGAGGTTATCCACTTCAGCAGGAAAAATAAAAAAGCAAATTATTATTTAAATGGAGAGAGATTACAAAATGCTACAGTTCAGAGGGACCTGGGGGTCCTTGTGTGTGAAACACAAAAAGGTAGCATGCAGGTACAGCAAGTAATCAATAAGGCAAATGGAATGTTGGCCTTTATTGCAAGGGGGTTGAAGTATAAAAGCAGGGAAGTCCTGCTACAACTGTACAGGGTATTGGTGAGACCACACCTTGAGTACTGCGTACAGTTTTGGTCTCCTTATTTAAGGAAGGATATACTTGCATTGGAGGCAGTTCAGAGACGATTCACTCGGTTGATTCCTGAGATGAGGGGGTTGACTTATGAAGAAAGGATGAGCAGGTTGGGCCTATACTCATTGGAATTTAGAAGAATGAGAGGTGATCTTATTGAAACATAAGATACTGAGGGGGCTCGACAAGGTAGATGCAGAGAGGATGTTTCCCCTCGTGGGGAAATCTAGAACTCAGGGGCATAGTTTCAGAATAAAGGGTCGCCCTTTTAGAACTGAGATGAGGAGGAATTTCTTCTCTCAGAGGGCCGTGAATCTGTGGAATTCTCTGCCCCAGAAAGCAGTAGAGGCTGGGTCATTAAATACATTTAAGGTGGAGATAGACAGATTTTTGCAAGATAAGGGAGTGAAGGGTTATGGGGAGCGGGCAGGGAAGTGGCTTTGAGCCCAAGATCAGCCACAATCTTATTGAATGGCAGAGCAGGCTCGAGGGGCCAAGTGGCCTATTCCTGCTCCTATTTATGCTCTTATGTTCTCTCCCCTGTCTCCCCCACCCTCACCTCCGACAACAAGTGTGAGGAGCTCATGGACTTCTTTGTCTCTAAGATTGAGACCATCCGTTCAGCTGCCTCTGCCACTTCCCTTCCTTCCCCTAGCCCACTGGGCCAAACTTCCTCTAAGGTTCCCCCCTGCCCTAGCCCTGAACTCACATCTTTCTCCAGTTTCTCTCCGATCTCCCTTTATGACCTCTCCGCTCATCTTGTCCATGAGACCCACTTCCTGCTCTCTCGACCCTATTCCCACCAAACTGCTGACTGCCCAACTTCCTTTTCTGGCTCCCATGTTAGCTGGTTCTCTCTCCTCAGGTACTGTCCCCCTCCCCCTCAAATCTGCCGTCATCCCCCCTCTCCTCAAAAAACCAACCCTTGACCCCACCGGCCTTGCATACTACTGCACCATCTACAACCTCCCTTTCCTCTCCAAAGTAATTGAATGTGTTGTCGCCTCCCAAATCCGTGCCCATCTTTCCCGCAACTCCATGTTTGAATCCCTCCAATCAGGTTTCCACCCCGCCACAGTACCGAAATGGCTCTCATCAAAATCACAAATGACATCCTTTGTGACTGTGACAAAGGTAAACTATTCCTCCTCATCCTTCTTGACTTGTCTGCAGCCTTTGACACGGTTGCCCACACCATCCTTCTCCAACGCCGTCCAACTCGGTGGGACTGCACTCACCTGGTTCTATTCTTATCTATTCATAGCCAGAGAATCACCTGCAATGGCTTCTTTTCCCGCTCCCACATCGTTACCTCTGGTGTCCCCCAAGGATCTATCCTTGGTTCCCTCCTATTTCTCACCTACATGCTGCCCCTTGGCGACATCATCCAAAAATACAGCATCAGTTTCCACATGTACGTGGACGACACCCAGCTCTACCTCACCACCACTTCTTTCGACCCCTCCACGGTCTCTAAATTGTCAGACTGCTTGTCCGGCATCCAGTTCTGGAGGAGCAGAAATATTCTCCAATTAAATATTGGGAAGACCGAAGCCATCCCTCTCCTTAACATCTGTCTGAGGCTGAACCAAACTGTTCGCAACCTCGGTGTCATATTTGACCCTGAAATGAGCTTCTGACCACATATCCGCGCCATCACTAAGACTGCCTATTTCCACCTCCATAACATCGCCTGTCTCTGCCCCTGCCTCAGCTCATCCGCTGCTGAAACCCTCATCCATGCCTTTGTTACCTCTAGACTTGACTATTCCAACGCACTCATGGCTGGCCTCCCACATTCCACCCTATGTAAACTTGAGGTCATCCAAAACTTGGCTGCCTGTGTCCTAACTCGCACCAAGTCCCGTTCGCCCATCACCCCTCTGCTCGCTGACCTACATTGGCTCCCAGTTAAGCAATGCCTCGATTTCAAAATTTTCATCCTTGTTTTCAAATCCCTCCATGGCCTCGCCCCTCCCTATCTCTGTAATCTCCTCCAGCCCCACAATCCCTCTGCCCCCCCCCCCCCACCGAGATATCTGCGCTCCTCTAATTCTGCCCTCTTGAGCATCCTTGATTATAATCGCTCAACCATTGGTGGCTGTGCCTTCTGTGCCTAGGCCCTAAGCTCTGGAATTCCCTGCCTAAACCTCTCTTTCCTCCTTTAAGACGCTCCTTAAAACCTACCTCTTTGACCAAGCTTTTGGTCACCTGCCCTAATTTCTCCTTTTGTGGCTCGGTGTCAAATTTTTTGTCTTACAATACTCTTATGTTTTACTACATTAAAGGCACTATATAAATACAAGTTGTTGTTGTTATGAGAAAGACTGGGAAATATCAAAATCTGGTCAAAATTTGTGGAATCTTCATGGACCCATACCAACTAATTCAGGACCATACCAACCAGCAGCAACTCTGGTTACATGCTTTCTCGCCCTTTACTCCCCCCCCCACCCCAGCCAGATCCCAATCCACTCCCCTCCATTCATCCCAGCTCCTGCTGCTCTTCCTCCTCTCCCCCGCCCATTACTGGATTCTCCCTTCCCATAGCACTGGCTACTGCTGCTCTCAATTCCCATGATCAGTGGTAGTTCAAGTGCCCTCCAGCCCAGTTTCCAGCTATTATCCCACCGCCTCTTTTCTCTCATTCCACCCCTCCCAATTATTTTTGCTATGTTCCCCCTCCCCTGGCTCCCAGTAATTCTGGCATGATATCAGCTGTATTAAGCAATGCTGAAAGTGGGCTAGAACCACAATCCAGGGACAACAAAGGTACAAGAAGATGACAACAGACTTAATTACCAAAACTAGATACAAGAAAGGTTAAAGTGAAAGAAGAAAACAGAAATTCAGAAAAGGGGAACAAGCATAAATCAACAAGGGCAAGTAACAAATTACAAAAACAGGTCAAATTTTACAAAATTTTCAAATTTCTAAATATTACAAAAAAATTCTATCATGAGCAATCACACGGGCGATCCATAAGCAAAGGTTAAATAAACTCTTCTGAGTTTAAGATTTAGTTATTAATTAATTTGCCAACAGGCAAACTTTGAACTCAAGGGCCAGTTAAACTCTTTACAAAAAGGAATTTGTCATTCTCATTTGTAATGCGCTTCATCTGAACTCAAAACAGCAGCTTTAGGGTGCACTATACAATTATGACTCACTGTTTTTTGCTATTCTCTAGCTTAACTTTAATATTTTGCAAGTTGCAAAAAAGCAAATGACACAGTGAACTTTTCGCTTGAGGCTAGCAAATGGCACTTTTTTTTTGAGAAGGGGGTTTTAAAACTTAACACTTTAGTGTCAGTTTGGCTCAGTTGGTAGCACTCTCCCCTCGTAGTCAGATGGTTGTGGGTTTAAGCTCCATTCCAGAGACTTGAGCACACAATCTAAACGTTAGCGTGGAACTGAGGGAGAGCTGAAATATTAGAGGTGCCGTCTTGCAGATGAGACATTAAATGGAGGCCCCACCTGTCTGTTCAGGTGGATGTAAAGGAGCCCATGGCACTATTCGAAGAGCAGGGACGTTCTTTCAATGCTGTGGCCAACATTAACTGGTCACTTAATTTCCTGATACCTTGCTGTGTGCAAGTTCAGTAGTTATACGATCATAAGAACAGAGTAGGAGCAGGAGTAGGAGTAGGCCATTTGACACTTTGAGCCTGCTCTGCCATTCAATAAGATCATGGCAGATCTTCTACCTCAACTCCACTTTCCCACCATATCCCTGGATTCCCTTAGTATCAAAAAATCTATCGATCCCTGTCTTGAATTATAGTATGAGACTTGCAACTAAGAGGCTACAAGTTTAAATTGCATCATAGCAATTTGAGAAACTAAATTCATTGCATCTGGTAACTTGAAAGTTGAAACATGGTTAAAACCCAATTGGTTCACTTATATCCTGCAGGACAAAGAACCTGCCCCCTCTACCCAGTCTGGCCTACACCTGACTCCAGTCCCATACTAACATGGTTGACCCTTGATGCCCTCAAGGCAACCAGGGATGGGAAATAAATGTTGCTTGCCCATATCCCAAGAGCAAATATTTTTTAAAAATTGGCTACATTATTTGCAATCATAACAGCAATTGCTCTTCAGAAATTGGCTGTGAAGCACTTTGGGATGCCGTGAGAAGATGAAGGCAGCTTGACACCATCCAGGATAAAGCAAGTCTGCTTGATTGGCACCCTATCCACCAGCTTAAACATCCATTCCCTCCACCACCGGCGCACCGTGTCTGCAGTGTGTACCATCTACAGGACTGCAGCAAGTCGCCAAGGCTTCTCCGACAGCACCTCCCAAACCCATAACCTCTATCAGCTAGAAGGACAAGGGCAGCAGGTGCATGGGAACACCACCACCTCCAAGACACGCACCATCCCGACTTGGGACGTATATCACGATTCCTTTATCGTGTCAGCTGTGGCCCAGTTGGTAGCAATCTCACCTCTGATTCAGAAAGTTGAGACTCCACACCTGGAATATTGTGTACAGTTTTGATCTCCTTACCTAAGGAAGGATATACTTGCCATAGAGGGATTGCAACAAAGCTTCACCAGACTGGTTCCTGGGATGGGGAGATTGTCCTATGAGGAGAGATTGAGTAGACTAGGCCTACATTCTCTAGAGTTTAGAAGAATGAGAGGTGATCTCATTGAAACATACAAAATTCTTACAGGGCTTGACAGGGTAGTTGCAGGGAGGAGGTTTCCCCTGGCTGGGGAGTCTAGAACCAGGGGTCACATCTCAGAATAAAGGGTCGGCCATTTAGGACTGAGATGAGGAGAAAGTTCTTCACTCAGAGGGTGGTGAAACTTTGGAATTCTCTACCCCAGAGGGCTGTGGAGGCTCAGTCATTGAGTATATTCAAGACAGAGATCGATAGATTTTTGAATATTAAGGGATATGGGGATAGTTCAGAAAATTGGAGATGAGGTAGAAGATCAGCCATGATCTTATTGAATACTGCCAAATGGCCTACTCCTGCTCCTATTTCTTATGTTCAAGTCCCACTCCAGAGACTTGAACACAAAAATCCAGGCTGACACTCCAGTGCAGTACTGAGGGAGCGCTGCAGTGTCCTCTTTCGGTGCCATCTTTCGGTTGAGCCGTTAAACCGAGGCCCCGCCTGCTCTGTCTCAGGTGGACGTAAAAGATCCCATGGCACTATTTCAAAGAAGAGCAGGGGGATTCTCCCCGGTGTCCTAGCCAACATTTATCCCTCAACCAACGGCAGTAAAAAAAATTATCTGGTCATTATGATATTGCTGTTTGTGGGAGCTTGCTGTGCACAGTTTGGCTCCGCGTTTCCTACATTACAACAGTGACTACACTTCAAAAAGTACTTCATTGTTTGTAAAGCGCTTTGGGACGTCCGAACTCCCTCCCCTTCAACGTTGTGGGAGCACCTTCACCACAAGGACTGCAGCAGTCAGTTCAAGAAGGCGGCGGCCCACCACCACCACCACCTTCTTCGCAAGGGCAACTCGGGATGGGCAATAAACGCCAGCCTTGCTAGTTCACATCCTGGGAATGCAAATGCAAATTCTTCAACCTGCCCTGGCTGATATCCTTCTGCAGGCACCGTGCAACCAAAAAAAAAACGTGCAAGGGTTTATTAAAGTAGTGTGGAGAATGCACGGATTGGAGACATTAACCCTGATCGATGCATCTGCCGGAGCCCGGCCCCGAGCCGCGTTGCTGGGGGCAACGGGCCGCGCGCCGCTCCGTTGGAACGTTGCCCATGACGCCGTTAGCATTCAAACCCGGCCTCGAGCTCCAACCCACCCCGGTTCGCGCATGCGCCCTGCTCAGCCTCGCCAGCAGCGGCTCCCCCGCCCCGCGCGTGCTGACCTGTCACTCAGGCCTCGAGCCCACTGTTGGGGGGAGGGAGAGGATCGGTGAAGGAAAGAGTGGGCTCGCTCGCTGCTCCATGCCAAACCCATTACCTGCGCAACGCCCGCGCCCATGAGGCCACCGCCGATCACCGCGATGTGTTTGATGGCCTGGCTCTTGGTGGACGACATGGACCGGAGGAACTGGTGGGTGACAAACGCCATGGTGCCCGACGCGGAGTCCACTTGGCTGCAGCTGTTTAGACGGCCGTCAATATTGAGGAGGAGCGCCCCGCCCCTGCCAATCATTGCACAGGGGCAAGGGTCTCCATGTCCAGTCAATCATCGTAGCGCCGCCCCGTCAGTCTTCGTTTGGGGAGGAGCTCCCCGTTCTGTCAATCATCCTATGGGGCGGAGCTCCCCACCCTTTCAATCATCGTTTGGGGAGGAGCTCCCCGTTCTGTCAATCATCCTATGGGGCGGAGCTCCCCACCCTTTCAATCATCGTTTGGGGAGGAGCTCCCCGTTCTTGTCAATCATCGTATGGGGAGGAGCTCCCCGCCTTGTCAATCATCGTTTGGGGAGGAGCTCCCGACCCATCAGTCATTGTACAGGGTGAAAGGTGAGGGGCTCCCTGTCCTGTCATTAGCAACAGCTTGCATTTATATAGTGCTTTCAAGGTACAAAAACGTCCCAAAGCACTCCAAAGATAATGGCCCAGAAATTGATCTCGCTCTGTTCCCGTGGGGGTAAGCCTTCCCCGCGATGTCTCACCTCGCTTGTGCTTTTTCAGATCCAGCTGGCACGAACTTGATGTTCTGGACAGCTGCTGGGCAGTGCTTGCGTATCCCACCGGCGTAGTGAATTCGTGCGAGCTGTGGGATCACGTGACTCAGTTAGAGCCAATGGCAGCACACCATCTTCCATTCATAAGTTTCACATACGTGCTGTGAAATCTATGAATCTTACACCCCCCCAAAATAACAGCTAAACCTCAATTAAATTTAAAAAAAAACCATCACATTAATAAATTAAGTATAGTTAAATAAATTAACCATTTTAAATAAAAAATTAAATTTTTGAAAAAATTTAAAATCTTTTAAAAAGTTATAAAAATAAACTTACCTGTCTTTAAAGTCTCTAAAAAAGATATACCTGTAAAAAAAAATTCAAAAAAATACTTAATTCACTACTTACCTTGTTAAAAGTGGGTCTTCCTCCTTTTTACATTTCTAAAATCTTCAGTACTTACCTGCGTGTCCAAAGCATGAAGTGCACAGCGTGCGCGCAGCCTGTAGCGCGCACGCGATGCACCGAGGAACCGCCCCCTTTTCAAAAGAGCAATTGCCGGTTTTCAGCGCATGCGCAGGGCATCAGAAAACCGGCAATTGCAGAGGGAATACGCGAGAGTACGCAGTGCGTACTCTCGCGCACCGCGATGAATTTTTGGGCCATTAAAATAATTGACACCAAGCCAAAGAAGAAGATATCAGGAGGATTTGGTCAAAGCTTGCTCAAAGAGCACCTTAAAGGAAAATAGAGGGGATTAGGGAGGGAATTGCAGATAGTTACATCTAGACCACTCAAAAATATCTTTAAAAATACCTGCTGCAGTGCCCGAGATGTTTAGGTGCAATAAATATGACATAGAATCATAGAAATTTACAGCACAGAAGGAGGCCATTCGGCCCATCGTGTCTGTGCCAGCTGAAAAAGAGCTATCCAGCCTAATCCCACTTTTCAGCTCTTGGTCTGTAGCCCTGTAGGTTACGGCACTTCAAGTGCACATCCAAGTACTTTTTAAATGTGATGAGGGTTTCTGCCTCTACCACCCTTTCAGGCAGTGAGTTCCAGACCCCCACCACCCTCCCGGGTGAAAAATGTTCTCCTCAACTCCCCTCTAATCCTTCTACCAATTACTTTAAATCTATGCCCCCTGGTTATTGACCTCTCTGCTAGGGGAAATAGGTCCTTCCTATCCACTCTATCTAGGCCCCCCCATAATTTTATTTTAGCTGTTCATTTGATACCTGTGAAGCTTTGGTGCTTCACCCAGATTATGCCTGGAGATGGAGCACGCGGTGTCCGCCGGCATGCTCGAGGCCTTCCGCGACCGGTGGGCACCGAAGGGACTGGAGTGCATCTTCACCCCGGTCAACCAAATTTTAATTTAATTTGTTAAGTTTTCTTTAATGTTTTAAGTTAAGTTACAGTTTATTTGTTTATGGGTTGCTCAAAAGAGTACATCCAGATTATGGTACCATATTTGAGCAGGGTTTAGAGTTTGAGATTTATAGACTAGTCCCAATGCAGGCCTTCATTGAATGCCGTTAACTAATTACTCTGTAATTACAATAACAATTTGCACTTTTATCATAGTGAAATATCCCAAGTCATTTCACAAAGGGGAGGGTGGAACAGACAATGAGTGGGAAGTGGAAGAAAGGTGGTAGAGTTAACCAAAGCCACTGTTGGAGAGGTAGATTTTGAAGAGGTGACTGAAGATGAGGAGAGAAGCAGAAAGGAGGAGGGGTTTAAAAGCAGAACTCCAGATTGAAGGCCAAGATGGCTGAAGGCTGTATTACTGCTGGTGGAGTAGAGGCAGAGGTGGGTACACAGAAATGCAAACTGAGAATGGTGGAGGGTATGAGCTGGGACATAGGGCTGGAGCAGGTTGCAGAGGTAGGGTGGGGTAAGGCCATGGGGGGATTTGGAAACAAGGATGACAATTCTGAAATCAGTGCACTGGGAGGGAGGGAGGGAGGGGGGTGGTGGGGGGAGACACAGTGGAGCTTGACAAATGATGAGTGTACTAGATTTAGCATGGATTGGAACGGTTGAGTTTGTATAGGATGGAACTCGGGAGGTCATCCAGGTAGACATTGTAAACTGTGAGCTTGGAGGAGACAAAGGCAGGGAAAAATGTGTCAGCACCCGTCGGGTGAAGCAGGGACAAAGATTGGTGATGATTTGAAGGTAGAAATAGAAGGGGATAGATTTTCATCTTGTGCCCAGGCAGTTACCTGGAGCAGCGAATCAGCCTTCCGTTTATAGAAACCCTCCAATTGTTGTCCCATTGAAATCGATGGAAATGAAAATCAGACAGTTTCTATAACGGGCGGCTGATCTACAACGCTAGTCTGGGCAGCAAGCTGAAAATTAATCCCAAAGTCTTGGTGATGAACTGGATGTGGGGTTTGAAGCTCAGCTCAGAGTCGAGCTGGAGGTCGAGATTGCGCACCATTGTGCTCAGACTGACTGAGCAGATGGGGCGGAAGGTGGAATTGGGAAAGAGAGTGCAGTTTCTGGTGAGAACCAAACAGGATGGTGTTGATCTTGGCAATGTTTAACTGGAGGGAGAGTTAATCAGACAGTCCAGCAGCAGTCATGGTGCCTAGGATGGCAGTGGAGAGGTATCATCAGCTTATATATGGAAGCTGACCCCATGCTTATGGGATTATGTCACTGAGAGGCAGCATGAGGAATAGGAGAGGACCACACACATTGAAGGTGATGTTGTGGGCTAAGAGGAGAAATCACTGCAGGAGAAAGACTGTTTACAGATAAGGGGTAACTTTTGAAAAAAAAAAATCAACATTAAAAGACTACATTGTAAGTCAACAAATTTCTGAAATGAATATTTTGGTCCACAGACTGTTCTATAAATCCAGTGTAGAGGGATTAACACTGCAAAATAATACAAGTCCTTTAGCTTTGGGAGGCAATGTATCAAATATTTGGTCAGTTTAATTTATGCAGATTCTTTGTAATGCCCCTTGCGTAACTGGTGCTCTCATCACTTCAGTAATATTTCATATTAAAATGCTGAAATAACCGCTTTCTCATACTAACAGATCTGTTTCCAAGAATTCCCATCATTGGGCAGACTTAAAACCTTTACCTGACGAAGGGGCAGCAGCTCCGAAAGCTCGTAATTTTAAATAAAACTGTTGGACTATAACCTGGTGTTGTGCGACTTCTCATTTTCATCTTTACTCACACCAACATACCTTGCAAATCCACCCGTCCCTTTCTATCTACATTATCACATCCCCATCTCACTCGCCACCCCTCACACTCACTGTCATCCTAGTGCAATCATACCAACTAATAACACAAAAGGGATGTGGGTGTCGCTGGCAAGGCCAGCATTTATTGCCCATCCCTAGATGCCCTTGAGACGGTGGTGGTGCAACAACACTCAAGAAGCTCGGCACCATCCAAGACAAAGCAGCCCGCTTGATTGGCACCCCATCCACCACCTTAGGTGGTGGCCTTCTTGAACCGCTGCAGTCCGTGTGGTGAAGGTACTCGCACAGTGCTGTTAGGGATGGAGTTCCAGGATTTTGACCCAGCGATGATGAAGGAACGGCGATATACTTCCAAGTCAGGCTGGTGTGTGACTTGGAGGGGGACTCGGTGGTGTTCCCATGCGCCCGCTGCCCTTGTCCTTCTAGGTGGTAGAGGTCGCGGGTTTGGGAGGTGCTGCCGAAGAAGCCTTGGCGAGTTGCTGCAGTGCATCTTGTAGATGGTACACACTGCAGCCACGGTACGCAGAGGGAGTGAATGTTTAAGGTGGTGGATGGGGTGCCAATCAAATGGGCTGCTTTGTTATGGATTGTGTCAAGCTTCTTGAGTATGTATGCTTCAAAATTCTATTGAACTGAATTGCTCTGTGCAGTATTAGTAACAAAGCGTTCATGTGGAATTCCTCCATCCGCTTTTTAAACTTATTGGCACATTTAAATTAAATGGATTTGATGCTAATACTTGGTGACCAAATTGAACAAATGTTCTATATGCCAGCACTGACATGCCATACAAAAATGTAACTCTCCCCTTGCCCGTAAAAATCTCTAGCCTGCTATTGAAATGGAGTTCTTATGAATGGGATTATACAGGGATAAGTACGGGAATGGATGATCGAGTACTCCATGGAAAAGGATCCTGTGTTGCTTGAACCATGAAAACATCACCCTTGGAAAGCAGCTGGCAAAGTCTGAATGATGGAAGACAGAAGAATGCTTGGCTATCATAGTGGGGAATGGACAGGGTAGAATTTTGAAGATCTTTCCTTCACGTGAGGAGACAGATTATACATCCTCTGCGGAATGGCTCAAATGGCTTTTCTCATTCTATGCTTGTGTTCTTGTCTGCTTCAAAATTCGATTGTTTCTAATACTGCACAGAGCAATTCAGTCCAAAGTGTTCATGGGGAATTCCTCCATCCGCTTTCTAAACTTACTGGCACATTTAATTTAAATGGATTAAAATCTTTGATGAAATAGTAAGAAATTGAATTTAATATGAAGGTAATAAAGTTCATTACTCTGTATTTCTTATTTGGGTGGATTATAGTCAGTGGGTGGCGCTGTGTAGCAACAGAACAGTGCAATAGAAGCACTCAAATACCCATAATTCAGGGTTACCAATATATAGTGAGTAATCCAAATTCCATTTTTTTTACATGGGATCTCAGTATTTTTACAAGCGTCAGGTTAGGTTATGTCCTCAATTCCTGGAGTGGGGCATAAACCCACAATCTTCCTACTCAGAGGCAAGAGTGCTACTAACTGAGCTAAGGCTAACACTTTTAACAAATTATTGAAAGGAAGAGGGGCTCCTGAACTTTAGTTGTGCTGAGGACAGAAGGGTTTATTCCCCCTCATCCCCATTTGGATTTTTTGTTGTCTGTTACATCTCTTCAACACCGTTTCGCAAGTGCTATCAGTGCAACCAACCTTTCATGAAACCCACTGCAAAGAATGTCCACTTCTGATGGACCAACACCTACCTTCCCATTGCATACAGCAAAAATGAAGCTACTTATCAGTGTTATAAACAGGGAGATGGAAATACCACGCACCACTTTGCCCCATACTGTAACAAGCTTCCCATTTGCTGGACATAGATAGGCACTGGAATAAAAAATCCATGGTCCTACTGTAACTCCCAGACTAGCTGGATCTTTCTTATGTCAGGGATTCAATGGACTTTGTAATGGACGGAGCCTCGGCCTGACCCAGTGGCAGAAGAACAGCCCAGGGCAGGAACTCCCAACACCGGGAGATCCCGTGCCCCCTGGGTCTTATAGGGACCCAACAGATCAACGGTGGCAGTATGCCCCAGGTGTACCAGGTCGCCGATTGGTGGTTGTGTCTCCCACGAGGGTCCAGGCCCAGGATGCAGCCTGGATTCCCGAAGATTTGAAAAGTTTTTTGGCCCCGTTACAAAGGCAGCCGATGGGCAGCAAGTGTGATGACTTTGGCTGGAGGCATTTAAATGAGGTGACCTCCCCCTGATCTAGCAGATCATCAAGGAGCCGGATAGGGGAATAACTTCTTAAGCAGCTAAGAAATTTTGATGACCACAGCCTGTGAAATGTTTGTTTCCAGGCTCTTTATGGATGGAGGAAATCCTCTCTAGCATGGATTGGTAAAGGTAGGTCATCTCTGAAAAATCTAGGTAAATTTCTTGAGGAGTTCGCTAGCATGGTGGACAGGGGAGTGTCTATGGATGTTGTCTGTAGAGACTTCCAGGAGGCATTTGATAAGAACATAAGAAATAGGAGCATGAGTAGGCCATATGGCCCATCGAGCCTGCTCCGCCATTCAATAAGATCATGGTTGAACTTCTACATCAGCTCCATTTCCCTCTCTATCACTGGCTGTGGCGATGTTACGGAGGTGGAAATAGGTGGTCTTAGTGATGGCACAGATATGTGGTCAGAAGCGCATCTCGGGGGTCAAACAGGTTGAGAAAGACGAGGAGGGATAGTTTACAATGGTCACAGTCACTTAGGATGTCATTTGTAACTTTGATAAGATCCGTTTCGGTACTGTGGCGAGGCAGAAATCTGATTGGAGGGATTCGAACATGGAGTTCTAGGAAAGATGGGCATGGACTTGGGAGGCGGCAGCATGTTCAAGGACTTGAGAGGAAAGGGAGGTGGAGATGGGGTGGTAGTTTGCAAGGACAGAGGGGTCAAGGGTTTGTTTTTTGAGCAGAGGGGTGATGATGGCAGATTTGAAGGGGAGGGGGACAGTACCTGAGGAGAGAGAACTGTTAACAATATCAGCTAACATGGGGGTCAGGAAGGGAAGTTGGGTGGTCAACAGTTTAGTGGGAATAGGGCCAAGGGAGCAGGAGGTGGGTCTCATGTACAAGATGAGCTCGTAAAGGACATATGGGGAGATAGAGAAGGAAGACTTGCATTTATATAGCGCCTTTCACGACCACCGGACATCCCAAAGCGTTTTACAACCGTTGAAGTACTTTTGAAGTGTAGTCACTGTTGTAACGTAGGAAACGCGGCAGCCAATTTGCACACAGCAAGCTCCCACAAACAGCAA
Source organism: Squalus acanthias (assembly GCA_030390025.1). Classification (NCBI taxonomy): domain Eukaryota; kingdom Metazoa; phylum Chordata; class Chondrichthyes; order Squaliformes; family Squalidae; genus Squalus; species Squalus acanthias. The sequence continues at coordinate 202,756,650 of CM059426.1, forward strand.
TGTGATAATGACCAGATAATCTGTTTTAGTGATGTTGACTGAGCATTAGATATTGTCCAGGACACCGGGGATGACTCCCCCGCTAGAGGAAATTAGAGAAAGATATGCAACATGATGTCCTGTGCCTTACCTTTTTCCCTTTTGAGGATGTTGACAAGATGAACAGTTGGTCTTTCTGAAAAGCACTTGGGGTTGTGCAACAGGGCCTCTTTCACCACTCAGAAAAAACATCAGGACGATGCAGATGAAGATTCTGTTGACATTGATGTAGTAATGAGCAAGATGGGTCAGCAGGACAGAGGGGACTGCAAGGAGGATGGGGCTTAGTTAGCCCCCATCTGTCTACTGACCTCCAGTTTTTCACTTGTCTAAAACAGGTTCAGCAAGCAACGCGGAAGCAACTGGAAACCCAAGTTGCCGACCAGTGGCCAAGAGCTTGGCAACATTGGGAAGGAGCTGACCTCTTGCAAAAACACAGCCAACATTACAACAGGCTGGTGGAAACAAAACGCAAATGTTGTCTCTTCCTTCTCCTCCCTCCTGCCTGTCACGTAGTCAGTGCTGCAGACCCTTGGGTCGTGGGGCAGGGCTATATCTGCGTGTTTTTGATTACAGTAAGTGTCATGCACGACACCAGCTATTTGTTACTGTCCCAGTTCTCTCAAGAAATTGATGTGAGCTCATTATGTCCTGCTGATTCAATAAACAGAAGCCACCGCCTGACTCTAAATATCATCTGACATGTGCCCAAATACTCAACAAGACATCATTTAATATACCAGTAAGTATATGCTTAAAAGACAAATGGATAACGAAGCAAATGCAAGTGAATTGCAGTCACTGCACACATTTTTATTGTTACAATTAAGATGATCTGCCAAAAAGAAAAAGACAGACTTGTGTTTATATAGCGCCTTTCACGACCTCAGGCCATCCCAAAGCACGTTACAACCAATTAAGTACTTTTTTTTGAAGTGTAGTCACTGTTGTAATGTAGGAAACGCGGCAGCCAATTTGCGCACAGCAAGCTCCCACAAACAGCGATGTGATAATGACCAGATAATCTGTTTTTTTGTGATGTTGATTGAGGGATAAATATTGGTCAGGACACCGTGGATAACTCCCCTGCACTTTTTTCATAACGGCACAGAAGGAGGCCATTCAGCCTATCGAGTCCGTGCTGGCTCTCTGCAGAGCAATCAAGTCAGTCCCATTCCCCTGCTCTATCCCCGTAGCCCTGCAAGTTTATTTCCCTCAAGTGCCTATCCAGTCTCCCCTTGAAAACATTGAGTGTGTCCGCTTCCACCACTTCCGTTGGCAGCGAGTTCCAGGTCCTCACCACTCGCTGTGTAAAAAAGTTTTTCCTCACGTCCTCCCTGTATCTCTTGCCCAAAACCTTAAATCTGTGTCCCCTAGTCCTTGTACCATCAACTAGTGGGAACAGCCTTTCCCCGTCTAGCCTATCCAAACCTGTCATAATCTTGTACACCTCTTCTTCGAAATAGTGCCATGGAATCTTTTACGTCCACTTGAGAGAGTAGACAGGGCCTCAGTTTAGCGTCTCATCCGAACGACGGCACTTCCAACAGTACAGCACTCTCTCAGTACTGCACTGGAGTGTCGGCCTAGATTTTTGTGCTCAAGTCTCTGGAATAGGATCAGTCACAAATGAGAGATTAAAAGGGTAACCTTAAATCCATTTTAGCACTGGTATGTTGTTTCTCAGTTATTTGCCTGAAATCCTTAATTCATACTCAAAAGGTCTCAAATTAAACAAAAATCTTCAGAGTTCACTTCCCGAAGAAAAGTCAACTTGAGATTTTTTTTGTGTGTGTGGCCTCGTGCATATCCGTGGTTGGTTCAGGTGACTAAGCATTATTTATAAAGGTTCAGGGAGCATGAACTATGCGTATTGGCACTCCTAGTAAACAGGAGTTACCACACTGAACTGTTCATGATTTATGACGAGGGTACAAAATGTCTAAATACAGTACTTGGCTTTTCAATAAATAGCAGATAAATTTAGTTCTGACACGAGAATATTGGTCATCTATTAGCAAAAATATGATAATGGGAAATATCAGGCCCTATATTTGGGCTGGTGGCAATTTTGCCAGCTAATACTTGACCTTTTGCCCAGATCAAAACCAGATAGGGGCAAGAGGGGGGCAGATGATTGACAGTAACAGAAACAATTTAGTGGTAATCTGATCTATTTTGGGCTGGATTGTATTCACTTTGAAGCACATGAATCATGAATGGATGGGCCCAGCTGTTAAACAGATGAGAATAAAGACCCTCGCCTGTAGATTCTGTCAGTGACAACATTTTATATATTGTCTTCCATTTCAAATTATTACCAGTTTAAACAAAAGGTCAGCAGTTACAGTTTAAGTCATTGTGCAGATTCCTGGGGGAGTCCATGTTGTCTATCGCAGATACAATGCTCGTGATTGAATAGCAGTCTCCAAAATTTAGCTTTTCCCAACTACAAGGGATGATTGATTGCATCCATTGGCCATTTGACCCCCTGTCCATAATACTTTGCTCTACATGAACAGCATTCCCTCAATTTATACATACAAATGTTTTATACCGTACTATCTTTGGGTTTATTGAAATCGATTGTTATAATGTGATGTTATAAGGGGTGTAATGGGGACTTTCTCTGCCCCTTACTTTGTATATTAACTTTCTGCCTTTGTGACATATCTGCCTATACTCTGGTCCCTACAGGGGCAGATATGATGGCCCTGAAATTCACTAAGGCCAGTTTTCAGGCACCAAATGGTTGCAGGGAACGATCCCTATGCCCGAAGACGGAGACCTGAGGATTGCGAGAAATTGGTCCTCGGGTCTCATCTAAATAATCGCACCTGTCGTGCCTCCACAGGCATTTTGGGTGGCAGCGGCCGTCGGGTATGTCCCGCAGGGGGTCAGTGGGATGGGGGCCAGTTGTGGCTGACAGGAGTGCTGTGGAGCTGGGAAGAGCACTCCTGCTCCTCCTGGCTCCACATTCATTTTAAACAAAATTAAACTTAGTGGCAGCCTCTGGCTAGGCCACATCCACAATTAGAAAACCAGAGTAGAGCAGGCCCGACGCTTGCTCCACACGTGGCAGCTCAATTTCACAGACCGGTTGTAAAACAGACGTATAGCCCCTCATTAGCGTCGGCAAGGGGCCTAACCTCTGTTTTAGGCAGCCGCCTCGGACACCTGAAAAGTGGCCTGACCCAATTTCGGGTTGGACGTTTTACAGGCGTCCTTGGGACACAGGATGTATATCCCTGAAATTGGGCCTCATTGTGCCCGTAAAATGGATGCAACGAGGTCCAATTTCTACCCCATAATATTCCACTATAGTATGATACCTCTCACTGAACCAAATTAATAGGTGAAAGCAAAACTCGCTTTCAAAGGTAAGAAATTTTAGGAGTGGCAGTGGGTATGGAACTGTACCCCAACATAAATCAATGCCTTCAGGAAGGAGGACAGAAATAAAGGGCGGACAAGAGTTATTGGCCACTCACGACAGGTGAAACGATCGTGGTGAGCTAGCAGCTGGCGTTTTACCCAAGTGCTGGCTCCTTCTTTCAAAGCTGGACAAATCGGTCCATTCAGTGGACAATGAAATTCCTGTCCATGGAGGAGGCTTCTGGAGGTTTCCATTCATTTGAGAAATCCAGTAATGCTTTGCAGTGGCCTTTCCAGTTACTGAAACAGCTGTTGGTAGCAAAAAAAGAGAAAGACATTGTAAAGTGGAAAGAAGCACTGTTGTGAATCAGCAATTTTTTTTGCAGTCAAATAAATTTTGCTATATTCACTTATTTAAAGTTACCACAAATTTAAATTTAGCGCAGTACACAATTTTTGTCTCTGAGCAAAAATTAATTTTGCACAAAAGTACTTTGCAGCCTCTGGATGTGGAAAATATTCTGTGTGTTAATAATTTTCCATTTACGGTATGTCCTCAGTTTGCGCTTCTGTTTGACCGTGGGAAATATCATAACTAATCCCAAACCTGTCTTCAGCCAACTTACACAGACACGTACTTCCAGCAGAGCCAGGAATCGGAATTCTAACCCAGGAATACTAAAACTTACAGCACCCTTATCAATGCTCTGGCCGAGATCTCCTAGCTCAGCGGAGACTGGGGATTGAATCTGGGGCATTCTTAGTCTGTGCAGTTTAGACACCTGAGCCATGGGGCACCAGGTCCATATCCCTTTATTTGTTTAATCAGGAATTTACCTTGGGCTGCTGGTAGGATATCAGCATGCAGCTGCTGAGGCTGAACCAGGACCTGAACACCATCGGATGAAGGGTACGCACCTGAAATGCCATATCTTTACAGATATGCTGTGTATTTCCAGCATTTTCTGTTTCTATTCCTTAAACACTTGTAGTTCTATGTCAAATAAAGTTTTCTTTTCACAAAATTTGAGCTTTGAAAGTTCACCTGCGCCCCCTGCCATAGACTCTCTGTAGGCCTCTATGTAAGGCTCGGTATCTATCACACTGTACTTCTGTATCATATAGTTTATCTGGCTCTGCAGTCTCTGCACCAGATTGCAGTGCATTCCAGGAGTTAGTAACTAAGTGTGATTCAGTTAGTCCTTAAGTTATTTTTAGCTTCATGTTGCTTTAATTTTCAATCCTGTTGTCAGTTAGATAAAATCTCATGGGTTGACTAAGATTGCCTTTCTTAAATTACCTAATGAGGAATGTCTCCCTAGATGCCCATTGAAAACACTGCATATCCAACAGACTTAGATTTTTACCAAACCACTGAATGCCGTCTTCCAGATGAACTCATTAGACGATGGATGGATAGAGATAGAGAGTAGATAAATAGATATGACTATGTATAGGCATAGATATAGGCAATTTGACTCACCTTAACTCGGAATAAAAAACCTTATAGACCAGTCCCATCATCTAATTGCAACTTAAACATACCTTATCCAAAAGACCATTCCAAGTGTTGATTACTTTTTGTATGAAGAGGTTCTTCCTCACACCTACCCTAAATTGCCCTCTCACTGGATTTAACCTATACTTCCTTGTCCTAGTGTCTTGGCTTATCTTGGAGCAATGCTCCAGATTTGCCTTAGCTACGTTGCTTGATATCTATAAGGTCTGCAGTCAGTCACATTCTTTCAAGGCTAAAGAGTACCAGTTGCTCCAGTCTTTTCTGGAAACTCCATTCTTTAACCTAGGAATTAGACTTCTATGTACCACTTCCATGGTTTGAATGCTTCCCTAATGCCCTGCTCATCAAAACTGAACACATTACTCAAGGTACTGTCTGACCAACAACTCACATTTCCGTAATGGACATAAAGATGTCTCAGTGCACTTTACTGGGTGATGGGTAGTGAGTGACACTGAGCCGGGGGGTGGGGGGAAGAGAAGGAGGAGGCATGGGGGGGGGATCAAAAACATAGTAAAGAGGAGTGGCTTAAGGAAGTTATTGATAGCAGGGAGGGAGGTGCCTAGGCAGAGATACTTAAGGAGGGGGAGTTCCAGAGAGCTACCATTAATGCTGGATCAGAGTAAGTAATCAGTGATGGAGGGCACTGTAGTGTTACCATGACATCTGCCAACCTATACATAACTGACCTGACAATAATTTAGCATTCTCTTTGCTTTGTTCCTTGCTGTGCCACAGTGAGTTGGCATATTAAGTGATGGTTCTTTTCCCTATATATGTGCCATCCAGAGCATACTTGTGATGCTCACTTTTCCTCCCAATGCATATCGCCTTGCAGTTGTCTGAATTAAGTTTCTTCTGCCATTCATTGGTTTTATTTTCCAGCTCATATACATGATGACAGAAAACTGAATCCCCCATCTCTTGCGAAGGTATGAGTGAAACAGCTTCAGTTTTTTTCAATGCTGATATCTAGGGAGCATAAGTCAACTGATTATCAAATGTCATTTGATTAATAAAGAATTTTACCTTTGCAGTACCAAGGTACCTTTATTATCGAGTATGCAGTGTCCCAGTTTAAACACAACAGCTGTAATAATTTGTGTTGTATTTGCACATTCTTACTCAATATCTTTTCTTCTCTTCAGGGCACAAGACTAGAGGGCACATTTACCTCACAATGTCAGCCTTGGCTCAGTTGGTAGATTCTTGCCGAGTGAGAAGGTTGTGGTTTCAAGCCCCACTCCAAGACTTGAGCACATAAATCTAGTGCAGTACTGAAGGAGTGCTATACTATCTTTCAGATGAGATGTTAAAATGAGGCCTTGTCCTGTCTCTTGGGTGAATGTAAAAGATCCTATTCCACTATTTGAAGAAGAGTAGTGGAGTTGTCCCTTAACCAAAAACAGAATAATTGGTCATTCATCTCATTGCTGTGTGTGGGACCTTGCTGTGTGCAAATTGATTGCTGCATTTGCCTACAAAACTGCAGTAACTACACTTCAAAAGTAATTAAATAGCTGTGAAATGCTTTGGGACATCCTGAGGATCTGAAAGGATTACAAGTTTGTTCTTTCTTCTTGGTTGCACTTGGGGAACACTCAGTTCCTAGGTGCAATGAAAAAGAGAGATGAAAACTGGAAAATTTCAAAACTGAGTGATAGATTTTTGTTAGGCAAGGGTATTAAGGGTTATGGAACAAAGGGGAGTAAGATGGAGTTAAGATACCGAGCAGCCATGATCTAATAGAGTGGCAGAAGCTTGAGGGGCTGAATGGCCTACTCCTGTTCCTATCTCAGCCCACAAAATACTGACCAACTAGTGACCATCCTCCTGTGGATAGAAGAGGTAGTATGCAGGGTCTCTTTGACTCCAAGATGATTCATCAAACAATGGAAAATCCTAACTGGGTCAAACCTTCAGGTCAGACTTGTTACCTGAGCCAGTCAGGTCCACAGTACTCCAGCAACTACTGATTGACCAAGCAGTGCCACTTATTAATAGGACCGGGAGGGGTATTCTGCTTACTGGGGACACTGGTTGTTATTTATATGGACTTCCAGAAGGCATTTGATAAAGTCCCTTACAAAAGACCATTACCTAAGGTTGAAGCCCATGGAATTGAAGGCAAATTATTGACCTGGTTAGGAAATTGGCTGAGCGGCAGGAGACAGAGAGTAAGGATAATGGGCAGGTACTCTTAATTGGCAGGATGTGACTAGTGGTGTCCCGAAGGGATTAGTGTTGGGGCCTCAATTATTCACAGTATTATTAACGACTTCGATGATGGCATAGAAAGCCACATATCCAAATTTGCTGATGACACAAAGATAGGCGGCATTGTAGGCAGTGTAAATGAAAGCATAAAATTAAAAAGGGATATTGATAGATTAAGTGAATGGGCAAAACTGTGGCAAATGGATTTTAGTGTAGGCAAATGTGAGGTCATCCACTTTGAACCTAAAAAGGATAGAACAGTGTACTTTCTAAATGGTGAAAAGCTAAAAACAGTGGATGTCCAAAGAGACTTGGGGGGTTCAGGTACATAGATCATTAAAATGTCATGAACAGGTACAGAAAATAATCAAAAATGCTAATGGAATGCTGGCCTTTATATCTAGAGGACTAGCATACAAGGGAGGTAGAAGTTATGCTACAGCCATACAAAGCCCTGGTTGGACCACACCTGGAGTACTGAGAGCAGTTTTAGGTACCACACCGTAGGAAGGATATCTTGGCCTTGGAGGGAGTGCAGTGTAGGTTTACCAGAATGATACCCAGACTCCAAGGGTTAAATTACGAGGAGAGATTACACAAATTAGGGTTGTATTCCCTAGAATTCAGAAGGTTAAGGGGTGATTTGATCAAAGTTTTCAAGATATTATAGGGAACAGATAGAGTAGAGAGAAATTATTTCTGATGGTTGGGGAGTCTAGGACTAGGGGGCATAGTCTAAAAATTAGAGCCAGACCTTTCAGGAATGAAATTAGGAAACACTTCTACACATAAAGAGTGGTAGAAGTTTGGAACACTCTTCCCTAAATGGCAATTGATGCTAGATCAATTGTTAATTTTAAATCGGAGATTGATAGATTTTTGTTAACCAAACATATTAAGGGATATGGGGCAAAGGCGGGTATATGGAGTTAGGTCGCAGATCAGCCATGATCTCATTGAATGGCAGAACAGGCGGGAGGGGCTAAATGGCCTGCAAATGTTGTTGAATACCACATCCAATGTTGAAACAGAAACATAGAAAAATAGGAGCAGGTGTAGGCCATTCGGCCTTTCGAGCCTGCTCCGCCATTCAATATGATCATGGCTGATCCTCTATCTCAATACCATATTCTCGCTCTCTCCCCATACCTCTTGATGCCTTTTGTGTCTAGAAATCTATTTCCTTCTTAAATATATTCAGTGACTTGGCCTCCACAGCCTTCTGTGATAGAGAATTCCACAGGTTCACCACCCTCTGACTGAAGAAATTTCTCCTCATCTTAGTCCTAAATGTCCTACCCCGTATCCTGAGACTGTAACCCCTCGTTCTAGACCCCCCAGCCAGGGGAAACATCCTCCCTGCATCCAGTCTATCTAGCCCTGTCAGAATTTTATACGTTTCAATGAGATCCCCTCTCATTCTTCTAAACTCTAGTGAATACAGGCCTAGTCGACCCAATCTCTCCTCATACGACAGTCCTGCCATCCCAGGAATCAGTGTGGTGAACCTTCGCTGCACTCCCTCTATGGCAAGTGTATCCTTTCCGTGTATCCTTTCCTAGGTAAGGAGAACAAAACTGCATACAGTACTCCAGGTGTGGTCTCACCAAGGCCCTGTATAACTGTAGTAAGACATCCTTGCTCCTGTACTCAAATCCTCTTGCAATGAAGGCCAACATACCATTTGCCTTCCTAACTGCTTGCTGCACCTGCATGTTTGCTTTCAGTGACTGGTGTACAAGGACACCCAGGTCCCTCTGTACATCAACATTTCCCAATTTATCACTATTTAAATAATACTCTGCCTTTGTTTTTCCTACTGAAGTGGATAACTTCACATTTATCCACGTTATACTGCATCTGCCATGTATTTGCCCACTCACACTTGTCTAAATCGCCTTGAAGCCTCTTTGCATCCTCCTCACAATCCCACCTAGTTTCGTGTCGTCAGCAAACTTGGAAATATTACATTTGGTTCCCTCATCCAAATCATTGATATATAGTGAATAGCTGGGGCCCAAGCATTGATCCCTGCAGTACCCCACGAGTCACCGCCTGCCACCCCGAAAAAGACCCATTTATTCCTACTCTCTGTTTCCTGTCTGTTAATCAATTTTCAATTCATGCCAGTATATTACCCCCAATCCCATGTGCTTTAATTTTGCACACTAACCTCTTATGTGGGACTTTATCAAAGGCCTTCTGAAAATCCAAATACACCACATCCACTGGTTCTCTCTTATCTATTCTACCACTTACATCCTCAAAAAACTCCAGTAGGTTTGTCAAACATGATTTCCCTTTCATAAATCCATGTTGACTTTGCCTAATCCCATTGATATTTTCTAAGTGTCCTGTTATATCACCCTTTATAATTTTCCCTACGACTGGTGTTAGGCTAACCGGTCTGTAGTTCCTTGTTTTCTCTCTCCTTTTTTAAATAGTGGGGTTACATTTGCCACCCTCCAATCTGCAGGAACGGGTCCATAATCTATAGAATTTTGGAAGATGACAACCAATGCATCCACTATTTCCATGGCTACCTCTTAGTACTCTGGGATGCAGATTATCAGGCCCTGGGGATTTATCGGCTTTCAGTCCCATTAATTTCTCCAGCACTATTTTTTTTACTAATACTAATTTCCTTTAATTCCTCCTTCTCACTAAATCCTTGGTTCCCCAGCATTTCTGGGAAGTTATTTGTGTCCTCTTCTGTGAAGACAGAACCAAAGTATTTGTTTAATTTCCTTGTTCCCCATTATAAATTCTCCTGTTTGACTGTAAGGGACTGTAATTTGTCTTCACTAATCTTTTTCTTTTTACATACTTGTAGAAGCTTTTACAATCCACTTTTATGTTCCTTGCAAGTTTACTCTCATACTCTATTTTTCCCCTCTTAAATCAATCTCTTGGTCCTTTTTTGCTGAACTCTAAACTGCTCCCAATCCTCAGGCTTGCTACTTTTTCTGGCAACTTTATATGATTCCTCTTTGGATCGAATACTATTCTTAATTTATTTTGTTAGTCATGGTTGGGCCGCTTTTTCTTTTGTGTTTTTGCGCCAGAAAGGAATGTATAACTGCTGCAATTCATGCATTCGTTCCTTAAATGTTAGCCATTGCCTATCCACCGTCATGCTTTTTAATGAAGTTCCCCAATCTATCATAGCCAACTCACTCCTCATATCTTCATAGATTCCTTTGTTTAGATTTAGGACCCTAGTTTCGGATTGGACTTCTTCACTTTCCATCTTAAATGAAGAATTCTATCATGTTATGGTCACTCTTCCCTAAAGGACCCCGCACAACAAGATTAATTAACCCCTTCTCATTGCATAATACCCAATCTAGGATAGTCTGTTCCCTAGTTGGCTCCTCAACGTTCTGGTCTAAAAAACCATCTCGTACACACTCCAGGAAGACATCCTCCACAGTATTATTGCTAATTTAGTTTGGCCAGTCTATGTAAATTAAAGTCACCCATGATTACTGTAGTACCCTTGTTACATGCATCTCTAATTTCCTGTTTGATGCCATCCCCTACATTACCACTACTGTTTGGAGGCCTATAGACAACTCCCACCAATGTTTTCTGTCCCTTGGTGCTTTAGCTCCACCCAGACGGATTCTACATCTTGATTTTCTGAGCCAATATCCTTTCTCCCTATTGCTCTGATTTCATCCTTTACTAACAACGCCACCCCACCTCCTTTTCCTTTTTGCCTGTCCTTCCTAAATATCGAATATCCTTGGATATTCAGCTCCCAGCCTTGGTCACCCTGCAGCCATGTCTCCGTAATCGCAATTATATCGTATCCGTTTACATCTAATTGCACTGTCAATTCGTCTACCTTATTACGAATGCTTCGTGCATTCAGATACAGTGCCTTTAGATTTGTCTTTTTAACATTTTTAGACATCCTAACATTTTTTTGTACTATGGCCCCATTTGTCTTATTACAATTTTTGCTTACCCAGACCTGATTTGTTAGTGCACTCCGTCCCTTCCTGACACAATCTGGTTATCCTTACCCCAATCACTTTCCTGCACTGCTTCCTTGTCTTCTCTTTAGCATTCTAGATTTCTCTCCACCCGTACCCTCTCCCCCCCCACCGCCTTATTTAGTTTAAAGCCCTATCTGCCTCCCTAGTTATTCGATTCACTAGAACTCTGGTCCCAACATGGTTCAGGTGTAGTCTGTCCCAATGGAACAGCGCTCTCTTTCCCCAGTACTGGTGCCAGTGCCCCACGAATCGAAACCCTCTTCTCCCACACCAATCATTGAGCCACGCATTCATCTCCCTGATCCTATTGACCCTATGCCAATTTGCTCATGGCTCCGGTAATAATCCAGAGATTATGACCTTTGTGGTTCTGCTTTTTAATTTAGCCCCTAGCTGCTCAAACTCTCTCAGCAGAACCTCTTTCTTTGTCCTACCTATGTCGTTGGTACCTACTTGGACCACGACAACTTGATCCTCCCCCTCCCACTCCAAGTTCTTCTCCAGCCCGGAGAGGTCCTTTACCCTGGCAACATAGCCTTCGGGTCTCACGCTCCTGGCTGCAGAGAACAGTGTCTATCCCCCTAACTATACTGTCGCCTACTACAACCACCTTCCTTTTTACTCCCCCCCACTTGAACGGCTTCCTGTACCACGGTGCCGTGGTCAGTTTGCTCGTCCTTCCCACAGTCCCCGCACTTGTCCACAAGGGTTACAAGAACCTCGAATCTATTGGACAAGTGCAGGGACTGAGGCTCCTGCAATACTACCTCCTGGATCCCCGTACCTGCCTCATTCGCAGTCACACCCTCCGGTCCCTGACCACGTGTCAATTCTGAAGTATTTAATCTAAGGGGTGTGGCTGCCTCCTGGAGCAAAAGGTCCAGGTAACTTTCTCCCTCCCTGATGTCTCGCAATGTCTGCAGCTCGGACTCCAGCTCCTCAACTCGGAGCCAAAGTTCCTCGAGCCACCGACACTTACCGCAGATGTAGTCACCCTGGACAAAAATGTCCACAAGCTCCCACATATTGCAACAGCAACTCATCTCCTGTTCTCCGATTATTTTATTTGTTTAATTAATTAGTTTAGTGTTAATCAAATTATTTACCTTGTTTAGTTTATTAATTAAATTAAGTTTAGTTTTTAAAATTTAGTTATATGTTAACTTAAAACTTAGCCCACAGTCACTACCAATCACTTACCTGCCTTACTTGTGACATCACACTGCCGTTTTCTCGTTGATGGAGGTCTGCTGCTACTTTTATCCCCGCTCTCAGGCCTCAGTCTGCTGCTGCTCAGGTCCGCCGCCACTCTGCGGGAGAAGTTAGGAAAAGCAAGCACCTCCTTTCCCCACTTCACTGAACTCCCACACTTACCAAACTCCCAGTTGTTCACTCTGTGCTCACTGCACTCACAGGCCCCTGTGTTTATACTGTTTGTAACTCAGATGAGTCAGCACTGCTCGGCTACTGTTTCAGGAACCAGTTTAATCCAGTTAGCTAATTAACTAACTGCAGCAGCTCTCCAGCAGGAGCGCTTGCTTGTTTGTCTCTGCTTAAGCCTGAAGAAACTTAAAAATTTAAAGTTTAAATTTTTAACTTAAGCAGTTAATCTTACTTAAGAGCTACTAGCAATTAACACTAGATTTTAAAAAGAGAGTAACCTTTAAAACTCCCACACTTAAACTCCCAGTTGTTCACTCTGTGCTCGCTGCACTCGGTGTTGGTAATGACTCCACCATCAAACCATATAGAACAGGACCATTCAAGGTTTGATCCACAGCCTGCATGGAGTTAATTGTAGCCAGGGTGTCAGCAGCCCTGGACTAGTGAGTCCAAGGATTCCACTTCTCAGTGACGTTAGAAAGTGTGTGTGTATATATATGTTAGTGCTGGGCTGGGGCAGCACTGGGCTTGGCTGTGATGCACACCCCATAGAAATTAGCCTGGCAACTCTCACTGTCTGAACTGACATGAGGAAAAGCCAGGCCAGGCCACTTGGGAAAGTGACCAGCAACCCTTGTCCAGCAGGGGTCAAAGGCCGGGATCTTGCCCAAGGAGGCGCGTTGGGGGCGGGACTGCTGGTTTCCGGGTTCTAGTCCCGCCTCCAGCAACATCTGACGACCTGACGCTATTTTCCCTTGATTGGCCTGGTTAAGTCCGCCCTGCGGACCAGAGGTTGGGACCCGCTCCCAATTTTTCCCATCAGTCCTGCCTCCAAACCCGCCTCCTCAGGGCTGGTAAAATCCAGCCCAGAGCCTTTAAGAGAGATAGGGAGACAACTGGAGCGACAAAAAATAAAACTAAGTTGGGATTTATAATGAAATAAATAGGCCACAACTAAAAATGCATTGACACGAGACAAAATGATTCAATATATTTTTTTACAATCAAATATTTTACACAATCATTACGACATTTTGTATGATAAACTGTGCCCATAGAAAATGCATATACACAGATTAGGACTAAAATACAAGGCACGAGATTATTTTAAAAAATTTAATATATGAAATCAGCATTTTAGAATAATAAAAATACCAATGATTGTATCCCCTAGTAAACTCTTGTGATTTTCTTCAACTCTTTCACCAGTTTGAATTTAGATTTGAAAATACTTTTTGAACAGCATTTAGGTAAAGCGATAGCAAGGTGCAACCTTCAGGGGGCTCCAAATCAAGTCTTAAAGGCCTCCAAAATTATCTGAATTCCTTGAAATGGGAAATATATTCTACTCAATTGCTCCATAATCTTAATTGTTCTAAAGGATGAAGCACTGTTGTGACTCTCTGTTGTGATGTTTCATAGTTTAAACCGGGGAATTAGAGGTAGCCTAGGAGCAGCCATTTTATATCAGAGGTATCACAAATAGGAACAGTCAATTGACTCTCCCCTTTCCTGATGGCACTGCAGCCGAATAACATAAAGGGAAGTTCTATTCAAAACGCCAGCTCCCAGGCTACCTCTGACTAGCTGTTCAACTAAATAAAGGTTGACTAGGTTAAGTGTATAGATAGCTCCCTTTTCTAACACTGAGCAACTCTAGAGCTATCGAGTGGAACATACCTCCATGGATGCTAAGTTTTGAGGAGTGCCGAAGTGAGAGATTCTCCTGCAGGACGTCACCAGAAGTGGAGCAGGGAGGGGAGGAAAGGTCATGATCAAATGCTGCTCCGACAACTCCCGAGCCAGATTATCATCAACCTGATACTGGGGTGCGTGTCCGAGGGAAAGGGAGAGACAAGGACATACAGGGAGTGGGCTCACTCGTGTGCTATACTAGCTCCAGTTGCCAGGTGGAGAGTTTTGCTTTCGTCTCTTGCTTTCTCGGAGTGCAAACAGGCAGGCTGTACGCAGTCAGTCACTGAGGGATTGGGCAGAGACCCAAATGCATTCCCATAAAACAACCGCAGCCGCTCCCTCTCCAGTACTAGGAAATAAACCCATTCACCAACTCCTCTTGCAAAAGACGTGGTGTTGATCCTGTCCCTGGAGTCAACAGCAAACTGTTTATTTTATACTGTGCAAGAATTTGCCATGTAAGCATGACCGAGAGATTTGGCACAAGTAAGACTTGGCGTACATAAACTGTCCCTTTAAGGAATAGCCTTAGCTACTAACATTTTGATAATGAGCTGCTTTAGGGAAAAAAAGGTCCTATATTGATTCAATATATGTGCAATACTGATCTTTAGAATGGGTCATATATATGTGTTTTCTGTTACAGAAAGTGACATGTATAATGGAACATATATACGATTTCACTCTGGGCAGTGTTTTGGGTAAAAACAAATTGTAACCAATTAAATTTTAGTAAATAATAAAATTCAACTCATTATTAGGTGAAAGGAAAACAAAAATATTCAAGTCAAACATCTAAAGTCTGCTAAATTGACTGGAGACATTAGATAATAAATTCTGCAACTAAACTGAATACAACTGCTGTCAGAATTGAACTATTGGGTTGAATATTGCTGAACCTCGCCTTCATCAGAACATTGACCTATAAGAAAGTACAGCTTTAAATCGTTGCAGAAAATCAGATTTGAATTAGCTAACACTAACTTATCCCATCTTGTACTAGGGCACCCTCCCTTCCTTTCCCCTTTCATTTTCTTTCCTCCTGAAAGATGTGATTCCTTGCTGAGGTATCGTTCAATGGGCAGTCCTCCAGCAGTTCACTTGCAAGCCTAGCCAGCGAGTGCTGGAAAGCTAACGGACCGCAAAAGGCATCACAATCCAACCTGCTTTTGGCCTCACCCGGTGTTCATGTACACTACCAGGAGTCACTAGATAGCAATCAGGAGTGGGAATGCTGGCCGATATCTCCCCTTCCGAGGACCTGTTATGAGGAGCTCAGTTTTAGCTAATGATTTTCAGAGTGAAACTAATAATGAATGAAGTGTGCCCAGAATGAGACCCCTTCTACTCTTTTTGGTTAGTTTCTTTTGGCATGTGCTACAAGGGTTGAAGTCACTAACCAGTCATCCCAGAATCCCAGTTTCTCTGGAGACAGGACTCAGGAATGCTGGTTTTAAAAATTCAAAGTTCACAGTTTTAGTTGTAATCTGAAATAATGTGCAAAATAATTTGTTGCATAGATTTGTTAAAACACACTTAGCAGGATAGTTAGTCCTCCTATCTGTGCCTTCCAATTCTTCCTTCAAGTGGAATGTTCAATCGTGGTAGGACTGCGTTCGCAGAGAATCTGAGTGTATATCCTTGTTACCTAGATCACAGGTGAGACTTAGTCTGAGATCCTCGCTTATGGTTTATATATTTAACCAACTTCTTCAGGAATGACTCAAGTAAATGCATAATAGCCATAAGACCTGCATTTGAAATTTAGGCTGAAGTTAGATGCATGTTAAAAATAACCAGCTGGACCTGCAAAGCATTGGTTCCCCACTGTCCTAGATTTCTTAAGCTTACATTCAAGTTGTCGTCTGGAAAAGTGCTCGATTCATTTATTAGACGGAAGTGAATGTAAACCACAAAAGATAAAAATTCTTCTTTTGGTGGGCTGCTGCGCAGGAGAAGATGGAGGATCACTTGGGCTTGTGTGAGCTCGTCACAGCTTTTGAACCCTAGAGTATCTCCAACACGACAACTTCAGGCAGGTTGGAGGCCAAGAGAGCGGCCACACGTAGGAGCAGGGAACCGAAGTGTGCACGTTCTTCTCAAGGAAGAGGAAAACCTGGAACCACCAGGCCTGGGAAAATTGATTGGTCTGTGAGGAGGTTTTCAAGGACTGTTGAAGAAAAGAAGAACTTATGTTAAGATATGTTATATACATCTACTCACTCATCAGGTGAAACATACAACAATGGCCCAGAGATTTGAAAATTATCAAAAATAAATTCTACCTAAAATAAGAGGGGTTAGGTCACTAAATATATGTAACCTGAACAGCTAAATCTAAAGACACAATGTCCCTGTCTTAGCAAATTGTTAATAAATCACACAGCTTTGCTCACTCATGGACAAATACATTGTCTGGGCTCAGGCAAGAAAAATATGGATAATAGTTGAATCAGGAAGGGGATTTGGGGAGAAAAGGAAATAAAAGAACTTTCATATTTGTTTCTTGTTCTGCTCAAAAGTGGTGAAGTAGCTGGGTGTCCCCAAGTGTAACCTTCAAAATAGGTTTCCATCTCCATGATCCACCAAAAACTCACCGGAATATTGGCCATTGTATGGTACCACCAGAAGAGCCTCGTTGTAATGTAATAGGCCACTAAAACATCCACACTGTAATGCTCATGGGCTATTAGGATACACACAATTCCACCTGCGCTGAGGAGCCAGCAGATCCAAGGATACCACCAGAACCGACGTGGTGAGTCTGTGGAAAGCAAAGCAACCGGGTGTTAAATCCTGCACTTGTATAAACAAAGACTCATGGGGCTAGAGTTTCATCTTCTCTATCGGAGTAGTAATCTGACACGGTGGATTATTCACCCTTTATTTAACCCGCTTGATTTTTATTCCATTGAAACTGGCCAGGTTCTGTAAAGGGCGTGCAATCCACTCCGCCAGATTACCGCCTAGGCAGTGAAGATGAACATCTACCCTATGGCATCCTTACAAATGGCTGAAACACAAATCCAAGAGACAATTGTTTTTTTTAAAAAAAACACTGATATATCTATATTAAAAAGTGCAAGTCTGCACACACTTCCCATCTGTACTATTTGACTTCTGGACACATTGGAGGCAATTTTAATCTAACCCACCCATCGGGAAACTGGCGAGATCAGGTGCAACGCAGGTTTTACACCCAGCCTGATTTTACTCTACATTGAAGTCCATCGAGTATAATATTGGGTGGGATGTAAAACCGGCGTTACACCCAATCCCGTGGGTTTCCTGTCGGACGAGGTAGGTTAAAACTTTTTCCCCCATTATTTTTTTTCCTGTGTCCACATTTATAGTGGGCTATGCCTGTATAAATTATATAGTAAAAATCTTAACACATGCACACACTTCCTGTTAACTGCAGCACCACTGTTGGTAGGAGGGTGTAACTATAGTTTACAAGGGCAGTTTTCATTACAACTTTGGACACAGGAATTTATAATGGATGCAAAAAAATAAGGCCAGACTGTATGACTTCATAAATTAGGGCAGAATATCATCTGCACACCCTGTTCCAATTATTCCTCCCCCTCTAACCACCCTCCACACTAAACGTCACAGATCAACAAGAACTACATAAATATAAAAGTTAAATCAATCAAAAGTAACACGCACAATTTTAACATTGAACAATAGGCTTGAACATCCCACTGTCCCTTTGCACGCCAAAGGATCTGCCCATTGTATCACACACACCCCAGAAGATCCTAGGTTTGACTCAGTCCGTACTGAGTGAGGTGATCTCAGCTGGGACAGAGTTGGGGGTTTCACAGTTGGCCTCAGCTCCCTTGGGCTAGCAAGGAATAAATTTGGTCAGGTGTTCTGCTTCTGACTGCTGGCTGGTGTCTCCTGATGGAAAGTGCAAATGAATGGATGCCAGTTGAGAACAGGGTCAGGCTTAGCAGGGACACCATCAGTGGTTGAATAGTCTGCAACGCTAACCATATAGAGCTTACTCATGAATAATTGCCAATTGGGCAATGTATTAGAGTGATGTGGACAACTGTGCAACCTTACCCCATGTGTCAGCAGCTGCAGGGCAGGGTGGGAAGAGGTGAAAATGTGGGGGGGAAGAATTGGGCTCGGAACCCAAGTGTGGAATACATACTAAAATTAAGGTACAAAAACCAGGGTTGAAGTTCACAGCCGCTCCAATCGCAATTAATTTTGTTTTTAATTGTGCAGAATCAGTGATAGTAAATAGTTGGAATCTATCCCGGGAGCAAAGCCAGATGACTTTAGTCATGGGATAAATTATAACATTAATACAACATTCTGTTTAAACACACAAAGAATGGATCCAGCTCTTCCTCATCAGGTTAATCACAACTCATGTGTCTCTGTACGGCTGGGTGTGGTGTAATACATCTTGTGTTTATCATCTGGAAAACATAACAGGCTCTAGAAATACAGCCTGAAGACAAGTCATATAGAATGTCTTGGCATTTCACTGCAGGATTGAATGAACTCCTTTATGGTCATGTAACTGGCTGCAAAAACCCTTTGATGTACACAGCTATGAATTAAAGAAAAACACACACAGAACATTGAAATGCCTGTATGCGATTGGATGTGGGGAAAGCCAGTAATAAAAAAAAACAACAAAACAGGATGTAGCGTGCTTGCCAGGATGTGGCCAATGTATTGGTTGCTTAAACCAATCATATCATTCGCTACCATATCTAGGTCACTGTTGTCTTTGGGACTTCAGAGAAGAGTAACGGTATGCCTGGCCACTTGAACTGTAAGGAACCACCCAACAGTACAGTCGTGTACTGTTCTATCCTTTCAAACGCAGGCGATGTCTGGGAAATCATTCTAAGCTGTACGTGGCATAGGACAGAAGGGTTCCGATTCCTGGCAGATTGGGACCAGCTCTGGAGCAGGACGGGTTGTGCCAACAGTATGGTCTATAACTGAACACAGCTCGGACCAATATCCTTGTGGGGAGGTTAACTAGAGCTGTCAAGGAGGCTTTAAACTAATATGGCTGGGGCAGAGAGAAAGCAAGAGAATAGAGTAGACTGTTAAAAAGGTGTATATAAGTCATACGGAGATAGAGAGAGGGTATTAAAAGAACTCGGTAGGTAAAAATAGGAACTGGGCAGGTAATAAAAAGGAAATCCAAACTGAAAATGTATGGCTATTAATGCACGGAGTATAAGACACAAAATTGGGCAACCAGAATCATTCATTAAAATAGAAATTTCTGATATAACAACAGTAACTAAAACATAACTGTAGCTGAGTCAGGATTGGCAATTAAATGTTCTGGGTTTTAAGACTTTCAGCAAGGATAGAGAACGAAGAAAGGGAGGAGTGGTAGTGCTATTACCAGAGACAATGGGGATAATTTTAACCACAGAAAGGGGTGGGTTGGGATGTTAAAATTTTAAAAATCTCAAACTTGACCCCAATCCGCCCACTTCCGGTTTTAATGGAGGCCGGACAGGGGCAGGCAACCAACCCGCTCCCCGGAAGTGGGTTGGCCATTTAAATATTATAATGAGGCTGCGTGCCTCATATTTAACCTGTCTTCCGGGTTTAACCCAGGCCTCGGGAAACCCGGCAGCTGAAGGGAGGTGAGGACTGCTTCCTACGAAAAGTAAGTGCCTTTACAGCACTGTTTGTGGGCCAGGAGAGGCAGGAGTGCTCCCTCCCAGCCCACCAAGCTTACCTTCCTCCCTGCCCACCATCTGACGCCCGTGATTGAGGATTGGACCTCCCCACACCCCAAGATCCGGACACCTCCCCTTCCCCCTCCCCACTAATGCAGCTGCTGGCTCCCTACCTGCGCCTGGGGCTTCAACCTCCTCCAGTGCATTCCTCACCCAACAGGGAGCCAAGCCTGTCAATCAATATTATAATGAGGCTGCGAGCCTCATATTTAACCTGTCTTCCAGGTTTAACCCTGCCCGGCTGGGTTTCCCAGGCCTCAGAAAACCCGGCAGCTGAAGGGAGGCGAGGACTGCTTCCTAGGAAAAGTAAGTGCCTTTACAGCACTGCTTGTGGGCCAGGAGAGGCAGGAGTGCTTCCTCCCAGCCCACCAAGCTTACCTTCTTCTCTCCCCACCATCCGACACCCCCTAAGCTTCCACTAATGCAGCTGCAGGCTCCCTACCTACTCCTGGGGCTTCTCCAGTGCATTACTTGCCTGAAAGGGAACCAAGCCCATCAATCAGGCTGGTTTCCAGCAGAAAACCTGCTAGAAAAAAAAAAGACACGCTGCGGAGTTAAAAATCCATAGCATACGGGGAATACTCTTCCCTCCACCCCCCCCCCCCCCCCCAAGTCAATATCATAGCACTAGGGTGGAAGCACTTAAATAGAGAAGAGTCCAAACAGAATCCCTTTGGATTGAGCGGAGGAATAACAAGGATGTGTCACATTTCTGGGATATGTCATTAACTGCCAAACTGAAACTGTGCAGAGGAAATTGAGGATGAAATTTGTGGATAAAAGAGAGAGAGAGAGAGAGAGAGAGAGAGATGTGTAGCAAGTGACATACTTCTAGGAGATTTTAATCATCAAAAAATAGAATGGGCTAAGGGAAAATGTTTGTGGTGAGAAAGGAGATTTTAAAGAACAACTGTGTTCAGGACTGTTTTCTCAGTCAAGATATTGCAACTCCTGCAAGGAAGGAAGCATTACTTGAGCAAAATACTGCGGATGCTGGAAATCTGAAATAAAAACAGAAAAAGTTTCAGGTCGATGACCTTTCGTCGTTCTGACGAAAAGGTCATCCATCATCCTGACGAAAGGTCATCGACCTGAAACGTTAACCCTGTTTCTCTCTCCACAGATGCTGCCTGACCTGCTGAGTATTTCCAGCATTTTCTGTTTTTATTTTAGGAAGCATTGCTTGACCTGGTTCTGAAAGGCTACAGGAGGACATTGAGAACAACGTGGGCAGTTCAGTGGCAGATGCAATTCAATGTAGAAAAATATAAGGGATATATTTTAGTAGAGGGAAAGAAATGCACCTTAAATGGCAAGATATTAAATGGAGTAGAGGGCCAGAGGCACAGGTCATGAAAAGATGCTAAGTACCCTGATGTGCAGATAATGGCAGTGATAAGGTGACTGGCGATTGTTTCCACTGCTTGGTGAAACAGTAACGAAAGGGCATAAATTTAAAATAGTCACAAAAAGATTAAAGAGGAAGATACAAAATATTTCTTTATATAGAGGGTGGTTAGAATATTGAATGCTCTGCTAGAAACCATTTTTGAAGGAGACTTAATTAATTCTTTTAAAAGAGAATTAAATAGTTGATTAAAAAAAGGGTATGGAAGTGAGTAGGAAGAGTGTGACTAGACCAGGAGGTTCATGTGATAGGAAAATACCAGCACAGACTTGATGGACTTGTTTCTGAGCTGTGACGTTCTATGACTTTCAAGTGAAGTATTAATGGTCGTAGTAATCTGAGGTAATGAATTAAGAGTATCACACAAAAACCACCTGGAAACAATGAGGGGTCATGGGATGAAAGTGAATGGAAAGATTGTAATGGAATAGCCATATTTCAGAAAAATACACCATCCTATGAACAGATTTCTGATATTAATACCTGGGGTTTAAAAGTCTGGAAAGCCTCAACGACACAGGCTGCAAACACAATATAGGCTTTTGAGATAAGAACAGTTGATAACAAAAGCTGTAAACACCAAACAAGCTTTGAAATGGGAATTGGTTTGTAAATACAAAGACAAAGGCCCTATTGAAAAAGCAAAGGCTTGCTTCCGAGATGTCTACAGTTTGGAACCAACACAATAGTAATGCCCAAGTAAAGTGTTAAAAGCTAACACGTCGAACAGAAAAACAGAACATTAAAAAACCATGTGCCTTTGTAAAAGTAACATCAAATGAAACAGGAAACACGATTATATATATATAACCAACTAAGATGGCTAGAAATGCAAAGAACACCCTAGATGAAGTGTTTTTAATTTACATGTTGTAAAAGATACCTACAGGAGACTTTGAAAATATGACTTCAATAGATGACACCAAGCAATCACATTGTTTTTGTATTGAACTTGGAACACACGGAGACACGACGTCTGGCTTACAAGCAGTTAAAGTGGTTTAAGAATTAAATAGAGGAACCTCTTAAGAATCGCATCAAATAGATACATCAGTCATAACCATATTTTAAGATAACTTTTGAAACACCTATACAGCAGACAGGATTCTGAAAGTTAACAGCTAAATTAACAGTAAGAATAGAAAGAAGTCAACAGAGGTATGGCTAGAGATAATTAGCTTACATCAGCAGAAAACTTCAAAGAATATACCACTAAAAAAAGGTATAAAAATAGAGCTTTTCAGATGGAAAGTCAGAAGTCGCTGGGAAGGCAAGCGATTCTCAACTTCACAGGCACGCTCTAAGTTTTTAAACTCTGAGTCTCGGGTAATCAAGGTATTTGATTTTGGTGGATATTCTGGATTAAGAAATAAGTAGAAGTGTGGAAATGTAATGAAGTTAAGATTTGAGAATAAGGATCTCTGATAAGAAATGTAAGCTATTTGTATTTTGGACTATTAAAGTTGCGATTGAAATCAAAAACTTAGCTGAATGTCGGTTCTTTAATAAATCTGTATATTTGTAGAATTGTGTCTGAGTAATTTTGTATCAACCTCGCAAACTCAATTTCTGTACACTCTTTTGTAAGGAGTTGCAGAATTCTGGGGGGTTTTCCAGACCCTCATAATATCCGGAAAGTTACAGTCTAGTTAAAACTTATTAAAAGTGCTATCCGGAGGATGGTAACATCTTCAGGCTGTTCCTTTCCTTTAGGGAGAGATAGTCTGACCTTTAGACCCAATTAAGTGTCTCTAGGATTCGGCTACCGCTAACTTTAGTTGAAGGTGAACGTCTGGGGAATACATGATCTGGGGTAGCTCGAAAAGGGCTAGGACTTGTAATTATCCCTTCAAGATCAGATCTATCAATATCAGAATGGACTCCCCCAAGGAGAGGATCAAGGCTGATATCCGTAAGTTTTTTTTCCCCCAGGAGGTGAGCCACTCACTGCAGAATGACCAGCCTAGAGGTGGTCAGAAACTGGCATTCTGCAGCAACAGGCTCATCTCCCGACTCCCCAAAGCCTCTGCACCACCTACAAGGTACAAGTCGGGAGTGTGATGGAATACTCTCCACTTTCCTGGATGGGTGCAGCTTCAACAACACTCAAGAAGCTTAATGCCATCCAGGACAAAGCAGTCTGCTTAATCGGCACTTTGTTCACTATCCTAAACATCAACCCCCTCTACCACCAGTGTGCCTTGGCTGCAGTGTGTATTGTCTACAGGATGCACTGCAGCAAGTCACCAATTTTTCTTTGGCAGCATCCCCCAAACCCACAACCTCCATCATCTAGAAGGACAAGGGCAGCAGGTGCATGGGAACACCATCACCTCCAACTTCCCTTCACATACCATCCTGACTTGGACATATTTCACCATTCCTTAGTTGTCACTGGGTCAAAATCCTGGCAGTCCCTACCCAGCAGCTTTGTGGGAATACGTTCACCCCACAGACTGTAGCAGTTCAAGAAGATGGTCCACCACCAGCTTCTCAAGGGCAACTAGGGATAGGCAAGCGATGCCCATATACCGAGAATGAAAAAAAATGAAGGGCAAGTTGGACAGGCATTTAGTGAGAAAATACATTGAGGGATATAGGTAGTGAACTGTGTATTCTGCTTTTGAACTCTGGGGCCAATCAGATGAACCCAAATGGTCCTGTACGTCCCTATGTTCATACGAAGCTATCACAGAAGTTAATAGATTATTGGCTGATGTATCATTTTTCCATAGATTATTGGCATCAATACACTAGAGGCCTAGTGGCAACATATGGCAGCCAAAGTCCAGATAACCATATACTAATTGTGCATACAGTATAAATACATACAAGCTCACATTGATTTGTATCACAAAAAACTTCAATTTAAACATTTTCAAAGTTAAATGTTGTCCCTAGCCATTTGATGCAAGGCGAGCCAAAACTGCCCAAGTTATACAATCTTATCAACTTTCCGTTGCATCTTCATGTGTACCTGAGGCAGACACATTTCTAAAATTGAAATGAATGAAAGACCATTCAACCCATCCAACCTTATCCATCACAACAAACCTACCGATTCCCCATCACAGTGTTTCTTAAATATGAGTCCAGGAGTTTCAGCTGAATTACCCTTTCCAGAACATCATTCTTTTATTGATTCAGGATTGTTCTGAATGAATGAGCTAGAATGGGCCAACCGTATTTCTTATCCATATCCATCTTATGATTGATGTATTTTATATAGGTACAGTGCCCACCTCAAATATCAGATGCATGCGCTCGGTGAAGAGTCAGTAAGATTGCATAATTTCATTCCCTGTGTTGGTCACATTTTTGTGTGAGGAATGTCCTAACATCACTCCTAAATCTGACTTCCAGTGGCCCCTTGACCTCAAGTAGCATTCCATTGCCGGATCCGAACAGAATTCGGAAATGGCCGATAGAGTGAAATGGTACACAAACCAGCAAAAAGGAACAAATAATCCATTTAAAAAAAAAAAATAAAAGCAGGCTATTTATTTTCTGCCCCTTTAGATCTACCTGTAGTACACACTACACACTGACTAATAGGCTAGTTATCAGTAAAAGTAATCATGAAGCTGTTGGATTGTTAAAACTCAACTGGTTTACTAATGACCTTTAGGGAAAGAAACCGGTCGTCCTGGCCTATATGTGACTCCAGTCCCACACCAATGTCGTTAACGCTTAACTGCTCTCTGAAGTGGATTAGAAAGCCACTAAGAAGGGCCACCACCTTCTCAGGGCAACTAAGGATAAGAACATAAGAAATAAGAAATAGGAGCAGGAGTAGACCAATCGGCCCCTCGAGCCTGCTCCGCCATTCAATGAGATCATGGCTGATCTGATCCAACCTCAACTCTAAAGAACACAAGAAGTAGGAGCAGGACCAGGATGGGCAGTAAATGCCAGCGATGCCCACATCCTGAAAAAGAAATTTGAAAAAAGTAGCGCTGGCAAGTAACCTGATCTCATGCCTCTGGCACTGCCTCTAACTGTCCAGGACCTGCAGTGACTCCCCTTTTACCACTACAGGGCAATGCTTGATTTCTGCTGAGGGTCTCCCCGTGACTGATGTCAGAAAGGACCCATGTGGGAAGCCGCACATCCCACTACACAGTGGCACAGCGTGCCAGGGCTCCAACCCACCGGCTCCCTTGCACTAGCCCGGCTAAGGCCATTACTACTCCCACACTAACATGTAGTAACCACTTACATTCTTTGATAAACAAGTAAGTGATCGTCAGCATGACTGTGTGACCACTATACAGAAAGTCTCCGCACATGATGTGCGAGCCAGTAATCGAAAGCCCTCCGCCAGATATCAGCTTTAAGATTCTTTGCAGTTTGGCCTGGGAGTCCCCATACAGCTGGAAGAGAGCAAAACAATGATGAGAAATAGCAGGCTGTGCACATACTGGTCAAACCAAATCAAGCCCAGACTTTTCCCCTGCCGAGGTCGAAAATCAGTTTGGAAGAGGCCCAAGTGTAACTGATACCAGATATCCTCTCTGTGCCTTGCCAGCAAGCAAAAATGGAGTGTTTGTTTTTTATTTAATACTTAAATATCTAAGTAATTTCTTTCAAAAGATCCAATTAAAAAACTGTATAACCGGCTTATATGCTATTATTCAATATGACCTTTCCCCATGAATCCTTAACATGAACTGTAGAATTGCTTGCATAGTTAACTTGTTTTTAAAAATAAACACAGACTTTAAATAAATTTGTTATAATGGCTGGATAAATGATTTAATGGATTGAAGACTAGGTCAATGAAACTTTATGAAATATTAGTACAAAGCACATTTACTACACTTTACAAACACACCCAAGGGGTGTTTTCACTGTCCTGTGCTCCCGGTGGGGAGTCACACTCGTGGGGAACACAGGTTGCAGTTGGGCTACACCATTGTAGCTCCACTTCTCGAACCCAAAATTTCTGTGAGCAAAGCTTCACCCGAAGAGTGTAAAATCATGAGATTACCCCTCTAATCTGTTGTTCTAGGAATGATTCTGTAGTTTTTACTAGTGGATCTCCCATGGCATTTCTTGGATGATAGGCGCGATATTGGAGAGGGATGATAGGCGCGATATTGGAGAGGGATGATAGGCGCGATATTGGAGAGGGATGATAGGCGCGATATTGGAGAGGGATGATAGGCGCGATATTGGAGAGGGATGATAGGCGCGATATTGGAGAGGGATGATAGGCGCGATATTGGAGAGGGATGATAGGCGCGATATTGGAGAGGGATGATAGGCGCGATATTGGAGAGGGATGATAGGCGCGATATTGGAGAGAGATGTGGCGCGATATTGGAGAGAGATGTGGCGCGACATTGGAGAGAGATGTGGCGCGACATTGGAGAGAGATGTGGCGCGATATTGGAGAGAGATGTGGCGCGACATTGGAGAGAGATGTGGCGCGACATTGGAGAGAGATGTGGCGCGACATTGGAGAGAGATGTGGCGCGACATTGGAGAGAGATGTGGCGCGACATTGGAGAGAGATGTGGCGCGACATTGGAGAGAGATGTGGCGCGATATTGGAGAGAGATGTGGCGCGATATTGGAGAGAGATGTGGCGCGACATTGGAGAGAGATGTGGCGCGACATTGGAGAGAGATGTGGCGCGACATTGGAGAGAGATGTGGCGCGACATTGGAGAGAGATGTGGCGCGACATTGGAGAGAGATGTGGTGCGATATTGGAGAGAGATGTGGCGCGATATTGGAGAGAGATGTGGCGAGGCAAAGAAATTATTGGATAGTAGCCAGGTGTTTTTGGTGGTTCAAGAAGCCAATCAGAAAAGTACAAGACTTTTTGCTACAGGCACATTTTAAGTACGATGTGCACAAGACTTCATATTTATTGTCAAATTTATGTCTGTAACATACTTGGAGTTTATGTCAAAGCCATGAAGGGAATAATTTTTTATAATTTTACTCATTGATTCAATGTTTGTGTCAACCTTTAGTTATATTCTAATTTTATTATTCATGAATCATAACACCCAAAATCTTGGTCACCAATCACATTCAGTAAATTGTAATGGCCAATCACATTCCAGTAAATTGTAATGCCCAATCAGATTCCAGTAAATTGTAACACCTAATCAGTTCAGCAAAAGGTAATATCAATCACATTCCAGCAAAAAAGGTGTTAAATACAGCTGTCATGACATAATAAGCAGATGAAAAATATCAAACTTAGCCATTCCATCTTCCAGTCAGTTCAACAATTCCCCCTCCTCCCCACTCATAGCTTGTCAAGCCTCAACACCTGATCTGCCCCAAAATCATTCTCCCTCAATATTTCATGGCCTAACCTCCCTTCTAAAGTGAGTCCCATGTCCCAAGCCAAACAGCCAAACAGCCCCCTGAGCCACCATGCAGCCCAGCATCCATCACAACACTTGTATAAAGAGCACAACTGGATTGTGCTGATGTGATGCAATCAAATAACCAGACTATAACTCCGGGATTACATTGTGCAGTTCCAGGCCCCACGTTTCCCTTGTTCCTTTCTTCACCATTCCCTCCAGCCTCAGCCTTGACATGGATGCTTGCGTTTGGGAATGAGCATTTATAGATGTTCCCTAAGTGTAAGTGTTTCAATCCAAATATGAGAATTTATAGATGCTGTCTCAATGGCTGGAATTTTGGTGGCGGGTCAGCTGTTAAATTTAAAATGATTGACAGCGGGTCAGGAACCCGCTGTCAAAACACACACGCTGGACTTTCCCCAATGTCGGGTCTGTCAGCGCTGAGCAGACCCGACAGGCAGCGGCAGGGGAGGCAATTAAAATTATTAGTGGCTTGTTTACAGCCACTTATCAATGATTTTTCCCAGATTTTTGGATTGGACAGGTCACCCACCGGCTTCCTGCTGTGCCTAGACCTTGTCTGTGAAGCTGAGGCAGGAGGTCAGTGGCCATTGAATCAGCTGATGAGTTGACAGCTTCAAATGTCAAGTCAAAGCTCCCAGCTGATCGAGAAATGTTCCCTTAACCACTAGCTTCTCTAAACTGCATTTCCACTACAGATTCAGGATGCTGCAAGTCTTTACACAAGTCTCCATCCCGTCTGACCTCATTACTTCTCCCACCATCGACAGATCACTTCTGTCATCTCTACTTCACCTGCCATCTATTCCATTAGCATGGGTGCCCTTAAAACTCTCATCTTAGTCCTCAGAATCCCACCACGATCAGCCCCAACACCAGCAGCACCAACAACACCATCAACCTTCTCCGCAATCACCTGATGCTGCACAGGACAGAGGGCATCAGCACCGGACCACAGCCCCAACACCAGCAGCACCAACAACACCATCCACCTTCTCCGCAATCACCTGATGCTGCATAGGACAGAGGGCATCAGCACTCGGCCACATTGCTGCCCGGGAGGCCAGGGATGGCCTCACCATGGCCACATTTACTTCACTTGACGCTGTACACCCTGGCTGCCACATGATGCAACAGGTTGGCACCACCCCACACCAACAACATAAAGCATCCAGACAATGCCCAAGCCATTCCTTTCATACTCATCAGCATTGCGGGGGGTACCGTTATGTCTCACCATTCACTGCAACTCGCTAAGCCACTTCCAAAGGTGCACACAAATTTGTTCAAGAATGTGAAAATAAAGATTTCAATGTCTGACAGCACATTAACAGAAACGTTACGTGAACATTGGCTAAAACAACCAAGTGCCTACCCTTGTGTGTTGTTAATTGGTATGCTTGCACTAGGATAAGGGCGAGTGTGAGGGGTGGCTAGTGAGATGGGGGATGTGATAATGTATAGAGAGAGAGAGAGAGATGGGTGGAGGTGCAAGGTAAGTTGGGGTAAGGATGTGCAGGAGTAGGGTAGGGAAGGCAGAGTGATGGGAATGTGATGAGTGGCACAGCAGGATGAGGTTGAGTGTGGCTTTGCAGTAACGTTTCGTGATCTACTGAGATCATTGAAAGGTTTGCGCCACTGCAGCCAGGTTCTCCTGATGACATCCCTGCTTGTGCCCTCCTCTGCAATGTGCAACCAGGCTGTGTTGGTGTCCTGGGGAGGTCTCTTCCGCTTCTGGGAAGGGAAGAGGTCCTCCCTGCATGCTGTGACTCCCTCCATAAGCATATGGAGGGAGTCATGGGGAACCTGGGTGCAGCCATGCACCTCTGTGCAGTGCTAGTCAGTGTTTGCAGCACCTCAATGCTGTAGAATACTGACAGCACAAATGTCAAACTAAATTTGGACATGGTCCCTTTAAGGAAACCAGCTGATGACACGTCATATATGACGTCATCAGACCCACTTCCTTCAATTAGCCGGGAAACTCGCTGGACGGGCTTAACAAGCCCAAATCATCGGAAAGTCATTACGGAGGCCGGGATGGAGCCAGCAGCGGGGTCGGGACCCGCCAGCGACATCGCCCGCCAAGGTTTGTAAAATCGCGGCCAATGTTTCAATTGACCACAACCAGTTAGAGCCAGGCTGACAAAGTTAGTAGGTCTGCATGATGGAGGTTGTAAGTAGAAGTTGAGTTGGTGAACGTAAAGTTGTCTCCAAATCATAATAAACCTAGATACTATTTCTTTATAATTTGATACTGGATTATTGGGAATCCCAACAACGTTACAAGGACACCACAGAGCCACTGGTGAAGCTCAGGATAGAATTTCTTCAATGCATTATCAAAGCAGAAGCCTTGCTGTGGTTGAGTTTTTTGGCCAAGCTGGATTTCTGGAACAGTCTGCTCCATCTGCGAACCACTCAGGCACTGAAATGTGGTCAGACTGAATTTAGCTGCGGCTGAGACAACATTCCGAGCGTGGGATTCGCCTAAAGCACTTTAATCACCAATTTCCTCCCCTCCCCCACCCAAAGGTGCCGATTCCTTCCTGCAGTAAGGTACATCATTCTTCTTTAGTGAGGCTAGACAGTGTCAGCATGCTAGTTGACTATGAGTGGCTCCACATCCAAGCCCAAACCTATCCTCACCTAATACGATAGCAAAATACTGCAGATGCTATCCTCACCTAATGCGCACAAGTGCATACTTCCAGAGGGGGCAGTTGGATCGCGGTCAAGAGTGGGAACCCGTGGCTGATTTTCTCCAGTGGTTTTAGTCTTTCTATCACCACTTTGGCCAAGATTGGCTAACGCAGCACAGACCAAGAATTACATAGAATATACAGCAAAGAATCAGGCCATTCGGCCCAACCAGTCCATCCTTCCTCATCTATCAGCATAACCCTCTATTCGCTTCTCCCTCATATTATCTAGCCACCCCTTAAATGCATCTATATTATTCGCCTCAACCACTCCCTGTGGTAGTGAGTTCCATATTCTCACCACTCTCTGGGTAAAGAAGTTTCTTCTGAATTCTGAAAGAAGTAGGACTGTCCTGGTCTCAGCTACTCACCGGATAAACCCGGGGACTTCTTTGATTTTTAATATTCGGTAAAAACTATGAAGAATTACTTGGTAGCACTAGATGCAGCTGCCAAGGATTGCGTTAGAGAGAACGAGGATTAAATAACTTCCCCCTCCTTCAATCAATCAGTGTTAAACTTTCAATTTGTTTTAACATCAGAAGTGTAGAGAAATGGTTTTCAAATTTCTTCCCGTGTGGAAACCTTTGCAAATAATGACAGACTCCCAAGGACCTCCTCTCCCCCTCACAAATATTGTTGAATTCCCCCATTCGAACGTCTAAAAGACAGCATCAGCTACCAGAAGGAAAACAGTGCCATCATTGCTTTAAATATTTTTGAATTAGTATACAGTAAGCAACAGAAATAACATCCCAGGGAGGTCGCTAGATAGAGACAGGAGTGGGAACCCTGTCTGATGTTCCTCTCACTGAGCCAGTATACTGAAGCCAACTGTAACACAAGCCAGGGATTCCGCAACAAATGTTGGTCCACTGCAATACTGACATTTTCTAGGCATCTGGAAATCAAAAGTGAGTACAACTGCAAAATGCAGAGAAACTCGTTTTGATGCGAGTGTCTTACCTTTGGTGCGCACTGAAAGTGCATGCCAGGCACAGGTAAAGTTGTGATGTACATGGTGATACACCTGTACAGGTACAGAGTTCCCATTATGAAGAAAAACCTGCGTCCTATGATCGACCTACAGTAGAAAGAAAAAGTGTAAACTAAGCATTAACCTCATGACCTACAGAGCTCTCACTACTATATCACGGAGAGTTGATATTGTAAAAATAACAACATGTACCAAGTAATCGGATCTCGATTTCCAACTCCAGGAGCTTCTGAGTGAGCACCAGTTTACAGCAATAAAAAAAGCCAAAATGAATCATCACCAAAACACATTCTTCCTAATGCCCGCATCCCTGCTCCACTGACCTATGCTGTGGTATAATTCCTCAAGTGGCCATTTTCCACATATGAGCCAAGGCAACAAATGCCTGTCGGCTATTTAACTCTGGGGGGTGGGGGGGGGGGGGGGGGGGGCAATCGCCACAGCCGAGCCAGGGCCTTTACTCGGCCAACATCCACAGATATTCCAGCAGACACCACTGGATAGCAATCAGGAGCCCACACTCAGAGCAGTGACCACATTCGGGGCCTTTGGTATGAATAGCACCCACACCACACAGTGCATGGAATGTTATTTTAAAACTTGCATTTATATAGCGCCTTTCATGACCTTAGGATGTCCCAAATTGCTTTATAGCCAATGAAGTACTTTTGAAGTGTAGGCACCGTTGTAATGTAGGAACCATGGCAGGCAATTTGCACACAGCAAGCTCCCATAAAGAGCAATGAGATAATGGCCCAAAAATTCGTGAGGAAGCCTTCGTGCGAGGGTAAGGCTTCCCCGCGATCTCTCACTGCGTGTTGGCTTTTTCAGTTCCAGCTCGCACGAACTTGATGTTCTGGACAGCTGGTGTGCAGTGCTTTCGTATCCCACAGGCGTAGTTAATTCGTGCGAGCTGTGGGATCACGTGACTCAGTTAAAGCCAATGGCAGCACACCATCTTCCATTCATAACTTTCACATAAGTGCTGTGAAAGCTATGAATACTATAGCCCCCCAAAAGAACAGCTAAACCTCAATTAAATTTTAAAAAAAAACCATCACATTAATAAAATAAGTATAGTTAAATAAAATTAACCATTTTAAATAAAGAATTAAATTTTTGAAAATTTTTTTAAATCTTTTAAAAAGTTATAAAAATAAACTTACCTGTCTTTAAAATCTCTAAAAAAGATATACCTGTTAAAAAAAATTCAAAATAATACTTAATTCACTACTTACCTTGTTAAAAGTGGGTCTTACTCCTTTTTTTGTGTGTAAAATCTTCCATACTTACCTGCGCGTTGAAACCACTAAGTGCACTGCATGCGCGCAGCCTGTAGCGTGCACGCGGTTCACCTAGGAACCGCCCCCTTTTCCATTCACCAAGTGCCGGTTTTCAGCGCATGCGCAGTGCATGCAGAAAACCGGCAATTGGAGACAGAATACGCGAGAGTACACAGTGCGTACTCTCGCGTATCAACACAAATTTTTGGGCACATGACCAGATAATCTGTTTTTTTTTTTAAAGTGATGTTGGTTGAGGGTTAAGTATTGGCCAGGACACCAGAAGGCCCTGCTCTTCCTCAAATAGTCTACCTGAGAGTGCAGTCGGGGCCTTGGTTTAATATTTCATCTGAAAAACGGGACTTCCGACAGTGCAGCAGTGCACTGGAATGTCAGCCTAAACTTTGTGCTCAAGTCTCTGGAGTGGGACTTGAGCCCACAACTTTCTGACTCGGAGGCAAGAGTGTTACCCACTGAGCCACAGCTGATACCAAGGCTATTGGTAGAATCTTGTAGTGTACATGGAAGGCATGGTCGGCTGTTGAAGAACCAGGAACTGATTTTATTTCAAAAAGGATAGTTACAAATGACTAAAGGCATTTAATTGGGGAGAAAAAACTGATGTTAATTTTTATTTAGCTTTATTTCCCATGTATTTACTCTAGCTATAGATGCCCAGGCTGCACATCCTGGACTCCAATTGATGTAGCAGATCAGTGGCTGCAGATAATCCCATGACCTCCCATTTACTCTGTGACCAACCAGGTGTGGTCCAGGATACAACCTCAGTTTTATTTTTTTCTTCCTTGCCGTAGGCACCTTGCTTCTCGTCAGTAAGGTTGCCAACTCTGATTGGACGTATTCCAGGAGGTTTCATCTCGTTACCTCCCACCTCCAACCGTCCCACCTCCACGTTCCCGCCATTGGTTGCCAGATACGTCCATCCTCTTGGCGCAACGTCATCCCGCGCCCATTGGCTAGCGAACAGACTCCTTGTTAATCGATTGGATGATTCTTGACTGTCAGTCAAACAGCCTTTTTCCATCTCTGATATTTAACTAATAAATAAGTGTTCACAGAGAAAGTCATTGACCCAGAATTTGTGGTCAGCAGCGAAGCGAAGGCATTTACTGCTGGCCCCGAGGTACGCTTCACACAAGGATCTCACGATCCCTCTATCAAGAACTTCGGGTTTTCCGACCTTCGTTTCAAATCAACAAAAGTGGGGATCCCCTTGTGCAAACTGCTGTGATGTCAACAGGCTGTCTAAGCAGCCAATCAAAAGGCAGAATTCTCAGACAGCGAACAAGGAAGTGAGTAAGCTCTTAAAATTCTACCTTTTAAAAATAGTTAGAGAGCAAAGCAAAGATTGGGGCTTTCACATGGGGGAAAAAAGGCAAACCTGAAATAAAGATGGACAAACTTTTTTTTTGGAAAAGTTTCTTAATTTTAATTAAAATGGACAAATTTGACACTGCACAAAATTTAAATTAGTTTTCCAGGCCCATAACATTTGTTTAGCAGTAATAACGCTGTTAAAACCCCAGTTACACCTAATCCCTTTGGGTCTAACTTTTATTGGGGAATTTAACAGCGTAATTACTGCAGACAAGCCGAAGTTTGTGTCAGTTTCAATGATTTGAGTGATTTCACTGATTGCCGGCTGTGTGGGGTGGGCGGGCACAGCACAGCCTGTTTCGGAGCGGACAGACCCCAACTTCAGAATTTCTGCCTGTGCAAGAACCAAATCCCAAAGTTGCAGTCAGTTTCAAAGGCGGAATGACGGCGAACGCTGCCAGTTCGCGGTCATCCAGACCGCAAATTTCGGGCCAACGTTTTTTTCTCCCGAGGTTGCTCGCAGCAGTGTCCAGGAGATTAATCTTCAATTCCTGGATCCTCTAGGACAATCCAGAAGAGTTGTCAACCCTACTCATGAGTACAGTACTGGCTCACCCTGGAAAGAAATCTTGTGGTGGGGGGAAAAGAGAAAGAGAAAGAGAGCGGGTTCTGATGTGAACGTTAGCTGAGGCTGGGATTAAACTTCAGGTATTCCAATCAGTGGCACAGTGCATCAACCAACATTTTTTAGAAAACAATAGCCTCTGCTCAAAACAGCACCTAGTTATAAAAAAAACAGGTTTAAAATTAAGCAAAAAAGAGGTAAGTGGCACCTTAACCTACTTTTGGTCATTTTCTCCATGACACACATTTCAAAGCAATAGCTTCAGAATTGGTTAGTGCTGAAAACCAGACCTGTGCATAAGAGGCAGCCACTGCAATACAACCCGATGTTTTAGTCTCGAATATTCAAGTCACGAGTACCCTAAACTAGATCAACAGTGGTGTGGGTCTTTCGCAGCTTTTCAGAGTTGAACCGATGCCAAACCCAATTCCCATGTTCTAAATTCATTCAATAAGACTTATAGCCTAAAGAAAGCCAGAGTCACATTTTATCTGGGCCAACTACTCTTTACTGTATCAACAGACAGCTGACTGAACAGAACTCAACAGTTTGATGAAACTGAGATAGCATCGTTCCAGCTCATTTGTGTCAGTGTTACTCACGAGTTAATATTTTCTCTTGAAAAGCTACCTAACCCTTGTTTATATAGGAACCTTTCCTCTTCAGGCTATGGGTCCCAACAGGCCATTGAGCTCTTTTCAAGGCATGCAGCTGGTTGTTAAGAGACATGCAACTGCAGGCCTGTGATGACTCTTTG
Source organism: Squalus acanthias (assembly GCA_030390025.1). Classification (NCBI taxonomy): domain Eukaryota; kingdom Metazoa; phylum Chordata; class Chondrichthyes; order Squaliformes; family Squalidae; genus Squalus; species Squalus acanthias. Next base: position 202,792,079 of record CM059426.1, read on the forward strand.
AATTTTTCTCTCCTCTCTGCAGCAGGGCGATTCCTGCCCTCTGCTTAGTACCTCCCCACAGCAACGGAGCCGAGATCACCAGCCATGTCAACTCAGTGTGAGAATGATCAAACCTCTTCCCACGTACCATACTGCTGCACCTGTGACCGTGGCTACTCAATGCAACCCTAAGCTCGCACTGAAACAGTTCCAAACACAGTGCATTTTCCATTTGTTAAGCAATTCCAGAATTACCAGTTTTTTTTAAAAAAACATGTAGATTGTGTGCTGCTTTATAATGAAAACTGGACAAGTGAACCATGTGTTATAGGCCAGTGTGTGTTAAATACAGAACAATATTTTTCATAGATAGTGCAAATATACCAATCAGGAAAGGGCCCCTTAAGCCTATTTGCAAAACTTGCATTAAAGTTCTATCCCAAGTAAATGTGTGGAGACAGACCAGAGGCCCCAGGTTCAATTCCTCAGCATGTGCTCAGTTAGTTAATCTCAGTTGGAACACCAATTGGTTAGGGAAGGGGAGAGAGTAAAATCACCCAGGGCTCTCGTTTACGATTGCTTTCCAGTGACACCTGTTGCGGGAGCAAGCCTTTGCCTTAGTGGTAGCATTCCTGCCTCGGAGTCAGTAGGTGCAGGGTTCGATCCCTGCTCCAGACAATCCCAGTGAGCGCCGGCTCTGAATTCTGGATTAACATCCAACGGGATATTCATGTCCAGTGGGTGAGGGTTGTGGGAGCCCATAAAACCTTCCTACCATATGGGACTAACCACCCTAGCGGCTGGCCATGGAAGGAGAGTTCACATTGCAGCCTGTCAGACTACAAATTCTTCCATTACACAATTCCAAGGGAAGCTGTCTTATCTGTCTTGAACTCCATTTACTATCTCTCTGCCAATTGACCAAAGGAGTCCAGCTCCTTTTGGATTATTAATCCTTTTGTATTATTGGTCATCTGCAAACTTAGACAATTGGATAGCCTTCTGCCGCCCCCCCCCCCCAAATCATTTTTTAAAATTATGAACAGCAATGGCCGCAACCTGCAGGACTCCACACCAATACCTCCCCACTTTTCAATCCACTGGGATGTTACCCGATTCCAACGAGCTTTGAAAGATATTGATGAGGGCTTAGCAATCTCCTCTCCAAACTCCACCAGCAATCTTCGTTGGAAATTGCCAGAGCCTGGTTTGTCTCAAGATACTTTAATCTAACTAATATGCCTTTCCTCGTGATACCAAATGTTTTCCTAGTTTGCAGTCTTCCCCCAATCTGGTCTCTCAACTCGGGCATCGCATCCCCTCATTCAGTAAAAAGTCTCAAAAAAATGTCAACGCTTCCTTGTCTTCGGAAATACAGGGATTATTTTCAACAATCGGCGGGTGTACAAAATGGAAGGTGGCGGATTGGCCGCCCGTTATACACCCTGCCCAATTTTCTTTTCTTTTGAAATCAATGGAACAGACAGGTGGGCAGCTGATGCGCCTAAGCCGGTTTTCTGACCTGGAAGTTGTATATCTCCACTGGTACTGGTAAGAGCCCCATCATCTCTTGCACCCTTCTCACGCTCCTAGTATATTTAAAAGAACATGTTTTGTTTTCTCTGATATTCCACTCAAGCTTCCTCTTCACACCTCCCCACTACCCCTTCCCCGCCGCAGACCATTTTTTACCGCTTCTTTTGGACTCAAAACGTACTTCTCGTGGTCATGTCATTTGGTCACGCCTTTGTATTACTTTCCCCATCATAACTTTCATGTCCACATTTCCCATTCAATTTTCCAATACCACTGTTCGTCATCACTCTTTGTTGATGAAACCAATAGAATCACTCAAAATACTTTTTCAAAACAATTTCAGTCCACCATTTCCCCCCTCAGTAATTGAAATTCGTAAAGGTTTTAAACAAAACAATTCTTCAAAAATAAAATAACACATTTCATCATAAACAGGATTAAATTTAAATCAATTGAATTGTTTTTGTGGAGCAGATTTTCTTGACCGTTTAACACCCATTTCCCCTTGAGAACACTCAAGCGCAAAAGGTCAGGAAGAAGGGGCAGAGACCGGGTCTTTGGATTTCGGAGGGGTGGGGGGCGGGAGGAGGGACGCTGGACCCGGGCACATGACTAAGATATAAGTGGGGTGGAACGAGGTGCTTCCTGCCTCCCACCTCATTTTTCTGGGACTTCGCTTGCTGGGCATTACAGTGCAGGGTCCCCAGTGGATGCTACGATGTGCACCTGGCTCTATGTTGGCCAGAGGATCTGCCAGAGACATGGAGGCCAGGTAGGGGTGTGTTTTTAAAAAAAATTCCCCCCCTCCCCCGTAAATTTCTAGTACCCAGGTCCTTCTGGTGGCTGATCTCTTCACTACCTCCTGTGAAGCCCGATTCTTTACAGTCCTTCAAAAATGTATTAGATGGATTTTGTGGTCATCACATTATATAGAAGGCAGGAGTCAATTAGTCGTGAGCCTGCAGCCTCCTCGGGTTTGCCTGATTGTCCATGACAGGTTAGAATCATAGAATGGTTACAGCACAGAAGGAGGCCATTCGGCCCGTTGAGCCCGTGCCGGCTCTCTGCAAGAACACTTCAGCTAGTCCCACTCCCCTGCCCTTTCCCTGTAGCCCTTCAATTTTTTTTCCTTCAGGTACTTATCCAATTCCCTTTTGAAAGCCACAATTGAATCTGCCTCCACCACCCTTTCAGGCAGTGCATTCCAGATCCTAACCACTCGCTGCGTAAAATATTTTTTCCTCATGTCGCCTTTAGTTCTTCTGCCAATCACCTAGAGAGGAAGTTTTGCCAGAGGACTCCTGAATGGGCTACAGGTCGGTTTCTTTTCATCTCTCCCAGAAGGCTGGGTGGCGGGAAATAGGCGGGTGGATGTAAAAAAATCCCATGGCACTATTCGAAGAGCAAGGGAGTTCTCACGGTGTCCTGGTCAACACTTATTCCTCTACCAACATCTAAAAACAGATTATCTGGTCACTTATCTGATCACTGTTTGTGGGAGCTCGCTGTGTGCAAATTGGCTGTCCAGTTTCCTACATTACAACAATGACAACACTTCAAAAGAGCTTCATTGGCTGCAAAGTGCTTTGGGACGTCCCAAGGTCATGAAAGGTGCTATATAAATGCAAGTTCTTCTTTCTGCAAGCTTAGTACTCCCTTCCTTTGGTAGCTGACAGTCTGTCAAAAGTTGGTATAGGATGTGCCAATATTTGCAAGCAGTCCTAGGTCCATGTTTTACACGGCCAATCAGCATTTCAGACGGTGTCCGCTTGTCCATGTTTTCAGGCAAAAATTAGTGCCGCTCTCTATTCTCCCCTCCCCACTATCTGAAGCTGCTGCACCGAGGGATCAGAACTCTCCTACACCCAATGGCCAGGAATTCCAAGTCTTGCTAAATCAGGAATTCCTGCCCATGCAATCTATAGTAGATTGTGTGGAGTGTAGAGCTTCAATCTCCTGGAACAACAACTTCAGGTGGGGGGGGGGCGAAGAACAGGGTCAACGTAAATTGGGAAGAGAGAAAAACCATGAATAGATGGTTGAATGCTACCTTTGAACTGTGGTGATAAGGAAGCCAACAATTTCTCTGCAACAAACGAGAGAAAATCCCCAAAAAAATTGCGCCACAATCTTGCGCTATCCAAGTAGAATTACGGCTGAAGTTGTGATATCCTCATCAATGCATTGTGTATTTTCATGTCAGATGCTTCGGGCTTTTTGAGTCATCCAGCCTTTACCAGTTTTTTCTAGCTTGGCAGCTATGGTGTAGCCTTTTAGTCCCACCTATCACAAGAGCACTTGACAAGGATGCCCTAGTTTCCCAGTCTCTTTGCCTTCCTGATCAAATTGTTAGCTATGTTGCTACAAACCAACACAACTGCTAACACGCAGTCTAGGCTCACTAGCAGTCCCCTGGGACAAGTACTGACTGTGGATTCAAACCGTAGCTTCAGAAGGGGAGGGTTGGAGAGAGAAAGTTAAAGGAGAACTTTTTTTTTTAAACTTTAAACAAATCCAAAATACTGGATATCTGGCAGAGGGTTTCAGGCAGTATTCTTGTCTCAACAGCCCAGCTAACAAACCACAAGAGGAAAGATGCCAGTTGTTAGTGCCTTGTCATCCTGACTGATGGCCAATCAATTTCTCTTTGTTTGCAGAGGTCATCCTCCGATGTATTGAGTCTGTTAAGTTCTTAACCGCTCCGCTGGATGGCATCCAAGAGAATGTCTTGCACTGATTACAACGCAAGAAAAGTCTCAGCTTTGGCCCACAGCTCACACTCTAGTGCATCTTACATCATGGCATCTTAATGTATTTTAAATAAACAGAGATTTGCCTCTTTTACCCTGTATGGTAAATTATTCCAAACAAGTAGTTTTTTTTAAAACTTTTCATTATATCCTCTAGTCTTACATTCAAGTAGGAATTTTGGTTTTTATCCTATCTCGGCATTGGCTCAGTGTCAGCACTCTCGCCACAGAGTCAGCAGGTTGTGGGTTCAAGTCTCACTCCAGAGACTTGAGCACATAATCCAGGCCGACACCCCAGTGAAGTGCTGAGGGAGTGCTGCACCGTCAGAGATGCCGCCTTTTGGATGAGACATCAAACCGAGGCCATGGCACTATTCGAAGAAGTAGTTCTCCCGGTGTCCTGGTCAATATTTATCCCTCAACATTATGGAGGGAGAGCTCCTTAAATAATACATTCCTGGGACTGCTTGCAAATATAACAAATTTGAAAGTGCCGGCTACGCATAGGTGAGCATTACTAAGGTTGCAACTCATCACTAAAACATTGCTGATTTTGGGAGCTTGCTGTGCGCAAATTGGCTGCCACGTTTCCTACTTTACAACAGTGACTACACTTCAAAAAGTACTTCATTGGGTGTAAAGTGCTGAGACGTCCCAAGGTCATGAATGGCGCTATATAAATACAAGTTCTTTCTTTCCCATTTTCTCTTAATGGGGAGGTGGGGGAAGAGCGAGCTCCTGAAAATTTTAATACACTCCTGAGACTGCTTGCAAATATTGGCACACCCTATACCAACTTTTGAAAGTGTCAGCTACGCATAGGTAAGCAGTACTAATGTTGCAGAAAGAACGAACGAACATTTTATATAGCGCCTTTCATGACATCAGGATGCCCCAAAACGCTTACAACCAAGGAAGTATTTCTGAGATGTAGTCACTCTTATAATGTAGGAAAACACAGCAGCCAATTTACACAGAGCAAGGTCCCTCAAACAGCAATAAGATAAATTGTTTTATTAATAGATACAGCAACAGGAATAGTGTATGAGTACATCAACAAAAACAGAAAGCCAACAGATAGAAAGTGACTTTGGAAAGCCCAGTTTGAAAACTTATGCCATTCATGTACCATTTAAGATTTTATACCTAAATTGAGGCTTAGTCCCTTAACCATCTCATTTCTAGACTGTAGATCTTAAACTTCTCACTCTGTCCTCATAATTCATATTCTTTATACTTGGGATGAGTCTTATTGCTCTTTTCTTCACACTTGTATCAGATCAACTTTGACAAGACTAGGTTTACAGTGCTTTCCTACTCATTCCAATCCCCATTTATTACAATGACTAGAATGAGACTGCACATTTGTCGGACCAGACCTGCAGGTCTGAAGGGCACCATTACCCCCATGGACTTTACACACCTGGCACCACACTGCCACATTCGGTTCGTCTTGGCAACTGGTGTCTCACATTGTGAAGGAGTTCAACAGAACATCATCCCAAATCTGTCATCTAAGTGGCTGACATGGGTAATGGAGGCCTCCTATTTAATATCGTTAAACAGCTGCAGACACAACTCAGCCCAACTCCAACAGCGCAAATAATTACGGCTACAGAAAGACCACAGTGCGTTATCTGTCAGGCGATTTCCAAATCAACTAGTTTGTAGTCACACGGAGGCAAGCTCGTCAAAAATCAGGAATATCCCAACTAAGCTGAAAATTCCAGTCAGCCATCTTAGAATAAGGACCAATATCAGCCAGTGATTAAGGCATCTGGAAATGGGCCTACATTTAGCTTTGAATTAGCAAAGGGCGAAAAATCAACATTGAAAATTTGTGCGTGCAGAACTCTGGTTGTCTGTGCCTATGAAAAGTTGACTAAAAAGAAAGAAAAATCAGAAACAAACAAGACATGCAGGAGGCAGTTGTATACTTGCAGGCTTATCGCCAGGACTTCAGGCATTGAGTCCAATTAGGACATTCTGGTGTTTACCAATTTGAGTCCAACCCCAAAACCAACACAGTACATCCCCTAATTTATCCTTATGGATTGCCCTCTATGGAATATTACGTCACAGTGCATATCATTAGAAGTTTAAAAAGTGTAGCCTGCAAAGGAAGTTCTGCATGTGGTATAAACATTGATGATTTCAGCTAAAATAGGAGTGGAGATGGGATTTTCTTCTTAGATTATTAAATTCATTGCTTCATTTTTTTGGGGGGGGAAGCATGTCTTAAGGCAAGGACAAAAAATGTGAGGAGGGGAGAATGTATTGACTTTTATGCCCCCCTGAAAACCATTTATGGCAAATTCTGTACTCATCCAGCTGGAGGATAAGAGTACTGGGAAATGGACCACTTTTGCCAACCTTGTATCAGCGTCAAGAACTCAAGTTAGCTACAGCATAGCTAGATGCAAAATGAAACTCTCTATACTCAGTTTCAACGACATACCTTAGGGTCCATTTCAGAGGAAGGCCCCTGGTCATACTAGTGTTCCTTTTTTCCAGTTTACACACCAGACATCTCTAAGGCCTCAGAGTGAGATTCCTCATAAATTTTATCTTATGCGTCTGCGTCCACTAAAAAATGCATCAGATATCACTGCCAGCAAAGATGAGGGACTTTTATCCATATCGTCTGACTTAAATTTAAACTTGAATACCAGAGATGAAAGGGCAGTTACTAACCAATGCACCCATCACCCTCTATCCCCATCCATTTCCAATCAAATAACCACCCTAAGCACTTAAGTAACACGAAAGAACTAACTTTCCGGATATCGCCATGAAATAGCTCTATCTGGCCCAATATCAAAGAACTCTGTAGAACAACACATTTGTTTTCGATACTTGATGCATCTCAGACTGTAGAATTGCGAGCAGTTGGAAGCTTTCATGTCTTCTGAAGACTACACCAATCAGATGATGAATTACATGCCAATGAGTCACTCACCGGTATCGAAGGAGCAACCATTGAATTGTCCAGAGGCCAACAAGGATCAAACCATTGACTTCCGAAATCTTGAAAGCCCACTCAATACGGTCCACATAGTCAAAGAACGTATCAGGTAGTGGAGGATTCTTTTCTTTGGGAGGGACTCTTTCATGTACAACAGTGATCATAACAGTCGTCATAATCAAGTTGAATAGTGCATAAACAAAGGCGACGCCAGTCTTCCACCACTCCAGTGGAAATTTACAGCTCGAGTCCGGTAAGGAGATTTGGATGTAGTCCTTTGGATTCTTTTGACCTTTTCTGATGCCATTTGGTAAACTACTAGATTTGGTGCCCTCATTGATGACAGGGAGTAATGTAGACCTGGCATGACCACTGGAAGGCATGCTCTGCTGACCGCTTGAGTGTTCTTCAAACTGTAATGTTTCAATTACTTCCATCAACGTCCGAACTTTGACAGTCCAGTAAAAATGTAAGCCACGCAAAATTAGCCTCGCAATTGTTGCAAGCTCTTCAGTCTATTTTTGTTTAAAATGAGGAAAGAGAGATCAGCATAACATTATAGTACATGCACGATTATTTACAGTCGACCAGTCCATTGGTCGGAAATGATTGTGATGGAGTGCAGGAATCAGTGTAATCCCAAAAATGGCCAACCGTTCACAAGCACGATGAGCTCTAGAGTAGAGATTGTAGCTGGGGTATCCAAAGCGGTGCAACGCTCGCCTCATTCCACTACCGTTAAAATCTCATCTGTGGAAAGAAACCCAGAAATAAGCATCCGTGTTTTAAACAAGATTGGAAAATATCACAAATGTACAGGTGAAAACACAGGTTAAAAACACCACACATTTTCTCCCCTCCGCGCTAGACACTGACTGATACTGGAATGCGGTTTCACAGATGGTGATCACCCTCCAGCACATAGTCCGATTGAATGTTTTTCCTTGTACGAGGCTGGGCAGTACCTATCGACAGGCTGTTGCACTGCGAAGGGGCATCACAACCGATTGCGACCCCGTCCTCACCCAACACTTCAACAGCAGCCACCAGATAGTGATCACGTGTAGGAATCCTGGCCGACCTTTCCCTTCCCAAGCCCACTTTCATTGCTCTGGGGATGAACTAACTTAGCACTGTGCAGGAATTTAATTTTCCCGATATATTTGGCTCAGTTCCACGTTCAGCAATACAATGAACAACTTCACCCTCATGGGAAGTTCCGTGGATTTGTTTTTAACTCTGGTCATAAAATTATCTAGCCAGAGAGTTCACCACAAAATATTAGCAACAGTCAAGTAACCAGCAGAATCTCAGCATATAATGGACAAAAGTACACAAATATGTTTGCAATTTGTGCACCAAAGCTTTTACCCTCAATCTAAATGGAGATGTGATTTCTTTAGTGTGTAAAAAATAGGTTAGCTACTGATTACTAGGAGGGTAAAAGAAGCACAGCAGCATTATGCTCAAGTCTGCTGTCAGCTTGGCTCAGTGGGTAGCACTCTTATGAGTCAGAAAGTTGTGGTTCAAGCCCCACTCCAGGAATTGAACACATAATCTAGACTGGCACTTCAGTACAGTACTAATGGAATGCTGCAGCTGCCCTTTTTCCGATAAACAAAACGTTAAACCAAGATTCCATCTGCCCTCTCAGGTGGATGTAAAAGATCCCATGGCACTATTCAAAGAGTAGGGGAGTTCTCCTGATGTCTTGGCTAACATTTCTCTCTCAACCAACCACCACCACCACCAAAAACAGAATAACTGATGATTTATCTCATTGCTGTTTGTGGAATCTTGCAGTGCGCCTAAATGACAACAGTGACTACACTTCAAAAGGTAATTCATTGGATTTAGGATGTCCTGAGGTTGTGAAAAGTGCAAGTTCTTTCTTCCTTTATCTTCTCATATTTTCAGATCATTTCTCAGGTTGATCATTCTAATTTTCCCTTTAGAACATCAAGCAGCTGAAAGAAGGAACCAGTTCATCTGTTTTTGGTGGTGTTGGCTTATAAATGTTGGCCAACACACCTGGTGAATTCCCCTGTTCTTCTACGAATAGTGCCAAGCAACGTTCCCTCTAATTTTTTTACGTACTGAGCGAGCCACAAACTCCCGTTCACAACTAATTGAATGTCTTTAGTGTCCCAAGTCAGTGTAATCCTGAGTGATAACTGCCTGCAGGTTTTAGAAGAGACGATTAAATGAGGCCCTGTTGGTGGATGACTGGCTATTGCAAGAAGCGCAGGGAATCTCTCTCCCTCAGTCTCTCCCCCCTCCCCACCC